>CM065716.1:98632077-98682077 GCA_033310375.1 Conus canariensis
TATATATATCAACAAAAAAGTACTTGTTGTCAGTGCTTTAAAAAAAATGCTCAAGGCAAGGTTTTGAAAAGAAAAATATATTGCTTTTGTAAATTTGAATTCAGGTAACGTTCATGCAGACTGGCATCATTAAAAGCATCTGCTCGAAACAAGACATGAATAAATGAGATCTGGAGACAATGTTTTTGTGTTTCTTTTCCTCTCTAAAAAAAAAAAAAAAAAAAAATTCGAAAATGTGTTTGCGTCCCAGATATCCAGGTATTGGTTTCTTCACTTACGCGTGATTTTTTCCAACAACTCAATTGATCTTACTCACTGCTTCATGTTTTGTTTTGTTTTTGGCAAAAATCCATTCATTTTGAGAGGGAGCTATGGTGTTGAAGTTCCCATTACAAAACCATCTATTTCAGACCTTCCTGTCTGTGTCCAGTGACAATATAGAGTGTGCCCATGTCACACTGGGATGTGTTCTCAGATCTTCTCTCCTAATGGAGAAGATCAGGGACAGAGACGGAAAGCTAACCCGTTTTGTTACAGGTCGACGCTTTGTGTTTATTAACCGCCCTTTAGTACCACTGGACAAGATTGTAAAGGTGTGTAGCTTCACCACTCGCTTCTACCACAAGGAGCAGCCCAAGGTGTCACGGAGCCCTGTGTGCTCTAACTGCCTGCAGTCAGGACACCACCGACACCAGTGTCAGAATCTGGTGACTTGCAGGGACTGCCTGCAGAGTGGCCACAACCGTGGTGATCCGGTCTGTGGCACTTTCCCTGACCCCCAGGTGAGTGGATCTATCTCTGAAACAGAGGCATATGCTCAGATTGAGCATACAGAAGATGTAAGGCTCAAGGATGAGAACCAGCAGTCAGGAGATGAACAGTTGGGGGCAAACTGAGGATGGAGAAGGTGTCTTTGAAGACTCTGTGACAGATGTGGTTCCCGAAACTCAAACAAATAAAACTGACACGGGCAAAGATTCGTTGACACCTTCGCCGTGAAAAAATATCCGGCAATACAGTGCACGTGGGAAGGACCAGCGTTAATTCAGCACCGGTGGCAAGCGACAGAGGTCAGGCGACGAGGATTCACCTAGCCAGCGGCGTGACGGGCCAACGACTAAAATGCTCACCTGTTTGCGGCCCTCACCTTACCGCTCCGTGTCGAGTGGGCACGGTAAAGGTGGGGGAGATGGTGGGTGAATCTTCGCCGAGTGTGCCGGTCTGACCTGACGGAGACGACTTTCGCGCGTTACACGGACTTTGATTACGGGTTTGCGTTTAGGTTTGATAATGGCTGGGATTACGGAGTCTCCTTTTGGCTTCTGATTCCGGATTGACCGTTTTTCTTTTTCATTGAATTCATGGGGTCTGGCTCGTGTTGGGAAAGAAAATCAATATATAAACACTTGAAAGAGAAAAAATACGATGTAATTTGCGTGCAAGAAACACATATAACTGATGATGTTTATGGACAATGGAAAAAAGAATGGGTCAAGGGTGAATTATTATATAGTAGTTATACATCACATAGTTGTGGCGAAGTTGTTTTATTTCGGCACAATGTAGTTGATAATACAACTTAGTGTAAAATTCAAGACGAATTTTGGCCATCGAAATAGAAATTCAGCATAAAAAGTGGTCATTGTGAATGTATATGCTCCAAATAATGACAATGAAAAGAATACTTTCTTTGATAAACTGGGAGGTGTTATCTCTAATGTTCAGTCAGAGCACTTGTTAATTGGGGGGGGGGGGGGATTCAACTGCATATTAGATAACGATTCAGATATCATCTGGAAAGAAACATGCAGAGGGCACAGTAAAGAAACTGAATGATTCAATAAAAAGCCACGACCTGTATGATATCTGGAGACTGTTTCATCCGATAAAAAGGAATTTACATGGCATAAAAATCCCCTTTTATTGCACGTAGACTGGATTATTCTATATCAAATGATGATTTGTTTGACAAAACAATATACTGCAATATTCATTCTATCCCTTTAACAGATCACAGAGGTTGCTTCATCAAACTGAAATGGTCAAGCTTTGAGAGGGGACCTGGGCTGTGGAAGTTCAATAACTCATTGTTGAAATACTTAAACTATGTCACACAGATGAAAAGTTTGATAGATGATCATATATCACACATGGACGAAAACATCGATTTTCAAATGGAATGGGAAATCCTAAAACTGAAGATGAAGAGTTTTACAATAATCTATGCTAAAGGTAAGGGCATCGACAGAAGAAACAAGTTTGTAGAATTACAAGGTAAGTTAAATGACATAAATATTAATATTGACAAAAAAAAAATCCTAATGATATTCATTATCAAAATCAGCGACAGCACTTAATGCAAGAATTAGAAATATTTTAAACTTATTAAGCACGTGCAGCACAGGTAAGATCTAGAACGAAATGGATTAAAGAGGGGGAAAAAACACAAAATATTTTCTAAACTTGGAAAAGCAAGAGCAGATTCAAAGATAATAGAAGAACTTTTAATGAAAATGGTATTTTAGTTACACAACAGTCAGAAATAATGACAATGCAGCGAGACTATTATTCGAAGTTGTACAGGAAAAAGGTAAGAGCGGGAAACATGGAACAAATAGTAATTAACTTTATGTCTGATACTTCAGTGCCACAGCTTTCTGACTCTCAGAAGGATAGTTGTGAAGGCAACCCGGCAGAAGATGAACTGCTAACAGCTCTCAAAGCACTCAAAAATGGTTCTTCGGTGGGAAGTGATGGGCTTACAACAGAATTTTTACAAGTATTTTGGTATCATATAAAAAGTTTGTTAGCATCATCACTTAACTCTGCATTTGAAAAAGGGGCACTTTCTCCTTCTCAGAGAAAAGCAATCATCACATTAAGCTTTTGTCTAAATGTTTGGCGAATCGTTTATGTCGAGTAGTTAGAGATTTATAAGTGAAGATCAGGTTGGGTATATCGAGGGACATCGAGCAGCTACGCTGTTGAGACTAATTGATGATTTTATTGATTATCTAAATGTAGACAATATTCCTGGTTTGTTTTTAAGTATTGATTATACACAAGCTTTTGATAGTATATCTAAAGACTTTATGTTAACAGCTCTTAAAAAGTATGGGTTTGGGAAAGAATTCATTAGATGGTTTCAAGTATCAATCGCTGATACTCGTAGCTGTGTTTTGTATGGTGGCTGGACATAACAGTATTTTGCGGTTGAAACAGGAATCCGACAAGGATGTCCTTTTTCTCCCTTAGTTCATATGTTAGCTATAGAATTGTTAGCTATAAGGATGTTTTTAAAAAAACTGTAGAAACATTATTAGCTATAAGGATGTTTAAAAAAAACTGTAGAAACATTAGAGGAATTGATTTAGGCTTGTGAATGTAATCAAAATTGCACTTTATGCAGATGATGTTACCTTATTTTTGACAGATCAGCATGACATGATGCAAGCATTACATATACTCAATAATTTTTCTTTGTTTTCTGGTTTGGTTATAGATAAAAAATAAATAAATAAATCAGTAGCTATGTGGCTAAGTAGTAAAAAAAAACCATAGTACAGACATCTTTTATGGCTTTACATGGAAAAATAAAGTAAAGATTCTGGGTATTTATTATGAGAATGATAAACCTGCATCTTTACTTGAGGATAATTGGTTGCAAAGAATTGAAACTAGAGAATTATTCACTCCTGGGAAAAAAGAGATCTTGGTGTAATGGGTAAAATACATATGATTAAAACATTTCTTATTTCACAAATGGTGTATGTCATGCAAACATTTGTTATCCCACAAGATCTTATCAGACATAAATCGCATGCTTTTTAGATTTCTCTGGCGTAAAAAAATTGCAATCGAAAGGCATTTGAAAAAGTTAAAAGAAGGGAGATGTGCAGTGAATATGAAAAAGGAGGATTAAAAATGATAGATCTAAGACAGATGCAATCTGCTTTTCTCCTGTTATGGGTTGTAAGAATTTGTGAGGCCACAAACAATGGACTTTAATTCCGAGAAAAATATTTTTACCCTTTGGTGAGAATGTCATGTGTTTTTATGCAAATGTTAAAAGCACACTTTTCAAAGGTTTAGACAACATACATTCATATTTTTGGAAAATTTACTCTGTAAACATGGTTAGATCTTAATAAACATGAAGATGTCTCACCCTTTCCCTCTTTACTGTGGAATAACCAGCACAAAAGATATCGATGAAATGGATAAAGGGCAAAATACTAAATGTTAGTGACATATATGGTCCAAATGGAATGCTTTCATACCAGGACGTGGTTAACAAAATAGAAGCCTCCCCTGCGAGGATCTTAGAGTATAACGTAGTGTCAGCGGCCACACACATTTTTATTACTAGGGTTAGTGATCAAGATAGATTTGATATAGATGTATCGGAACCACCTCTTTTCTGTAACAAAAAGCATATATCTTGCAGGGACTTCCGTGCAACTCTGTGTTCCCTAAGTTACACAGAACCATGTGCAGCACGATTTTGGTCTAATAAATATGGACTGGAGTTAAATGAAAATATATGGTAGATACCCCACTTGTACACAAAAGAAACCAGACTGAGAGTTTTACAATGAAAAATATTACAAAATATATACCCAACTAATATAATGCTATGCAAAATGAAAATCAGGGATAATCGAAATTGTTCATATTGCTATGATGAAATTGATTACATTGAACATTTTTCTTTTTTCACTATCATAAGTGTGAGCGGATGGAAAATCCTCTAAATTTCCTGTGCGTTGACACACTTAGTACACCATAGGTAGGTGCATGTAGCGTGGATGGTCCCTGCTATCGCTTTGTGGCGTAAGCGTTATGGAAGAACCGTCCCCATTGTGCGAAGCATCCAATCTGTTCACGCCCTTGTTTAAAATTTGCTTGTGACTCATGTGGTCACGAGACGCATGGACTAACCTGCTTCCCGTGAGTCGGGGATGTCGTCACAGAGACGTTGAGGAGAGAGGACGTTTGGTTCACTGCGTAAAGTGAACGATCGGCCGTTTGGCATAGGAGACTGGACTGTAAGTAATTGGTTAACTATAAATTGTTGTGTCCTATAATATTTTGTTTTGTTTTGTTTTGTTTTGTAAATAATCGTTCAATCCAGAATGACAAACTCCCAACTTTCTGACTCGAGTTGAGTAGTTCTAGTTGCAAAGTGAGACGACTGCAGGCGGAAATCTAAACAAATCTTAAATAAATGTTAGCGAACTGCACAGAAAACCGTGGACAAGCAAGTCACAAGACAAACACAACGCGTTTAGACCTCCTAGGTCTTCCTCTGGTGAAACACAAACGAATAAAACAACGCAAATTCACTTACCTTTGATCGCTTCAGATCGCTTCAGAGTTCAGCGCAAGGAAGAAGGCAATCTGAAGCGATCAAAGCTAAGTGAATTTTCGTTGTTTTATTCGTTTGTGTTTCACCTGAGGAAGACCTAAGAGGTCGAAACGCGTTGTGTTTTGTCTTGTGACTCGTTTGTCCACGTTTTTCTGGGCGGTTCGCTAACATTTATTTAAGATTTGTCGAGTTGAGTAGACTGATCAGAAGAGCTAGTTTTGTGAACAGACATGTCTATGCCGTGCTTATTAATGGACACCTGAATTTACGTTAGCGTTGTGTGTCCTACACAAGCATGAATTCGAAAATGAATCTCTGTTGTGGATTTACGTTCTAAATCCTTTGGTCGGTGATCGCTTTAATCCTTTGTGTAAGGATGAGAATTTTTAGCGAGATATATTGTTCTTAGATGTTGTTTGGTTTGATCCAAAGACCAGACCCCATGTACTGTGTTTCTGTTTTGCTTAATCGCACCATGTTCTCGTCATTCGAAAACATTACATTGTGTTAGTTATATAGTGGGGGAACCAAATCGCCTCATTCCAACTTGACGTCACCCGAGAGGGTGTACTGAGAGGACCACTCATAGGATTAGGTTATTATTATTAATATAGCTATGTGTCTAGTCGTGCCTGGCAAGCTGAATAATAACGTACACCAAATGATTCCCTGTGTTGCCTCCCTATTCCCCATTCTGCAAAGGACTGGTGTTGTGAATGAAAGCTCTAAATTGGTTGAAGACTAGATGTATTTCTCTTTCAGCCAACTGCCCAAGGAAATGGTTGTTAAAGCACTGTGGCTTTAATTTTCTGCTTGTTGTTATGTGACTGAAATTGTTGGTTTTAGTAGTAACTTGTGAATTTTTTTATTGTGCTTGTGCCTTAGTATTATTTTAAGATGTCTGCTGATGATCTTGTCAGATTAAGGGGTGAACTTGAAGCCCTTAAGGCGGAGAGGAACAGGCAAATTGTGATTGTTCGGCAAAAAAGGAGCATCCCTAAATTTAGTCAGGATGGGAGAAAGCCTTTAGGGGAACATGGGCTTCCAGACCCGACATGTCGGTGGAAGAAAGGCTGGACCATGTCTGGTCAAATTTATCGCTATCCATAAGGAATAAGATTTCTTGCCTCTCATCTCAAGGCGCAAAGACAGGAGAGGGAGTCCTCAAAACATTGCTTACTGAGTTTGGGGATAAGAGATCTCTAAATACGCTGACCTGCGAATTTCACGCAGTGATTCAGCGTCCAGGGGAAGGTGGAGAGTTCTCGCACAAAGTGAACAATGCATTCCAGGACCTGGTACGGAAACAGGCCCAAGAAAAGTTCACCCCATACAATGAAAGAATGTTGCGGGACCAGTTCATCGCACAGCTGAACAATACCCTGTTGCGAAAGCAGCTCAGGGAGAGAGTGCATCAGGAGCCCAATACTAAGTTCTTGGAGGTGCGAGATCAGGCAGTCTGGTGGACAGAGGAGGATGACTGTGCAGAAACTACCTCCGCACATGCGGTATCAGCCTCCCTCTGTTAGATCAGACCGTAGCGGCACTGACAGAGAACCTGACTGTTCTTACGTCCCATGCTGTCGGACTAGAGGAGACGGTTGCAGCGTTAGGGAGCAAGGTTGATGAGCTCAGCAAGGCTTTGAGTGAGGCCGAGCTGAGAAAGACAAGTTAAGGGCAACACCAGGCAGGTGCAACAAGGAATAGAAACCAGAGAGGTGACCAGCAAGGAAAGCGAGTCTGTTACAGGTGTGGCAAGCCAGGCCATATTGCAAGGTTGTGTCTGGAAAACTTCCGTCCCGTGTAGCAAGGAGTCGAGTTGCATGGGGAAATATCAGAGACTCATCAGATAGGTTGATAGGGAACTGACCTATAGCAACGGTGGAAATTGCAGGTAAGAAGACCCAGGCATTGATTGACACAGGGTCGCAGGTGACTCTGATGTCGGAGAGTGCCTTTAACAGGCTCTATGACACAGAGGTTACTTTGCATTCCGCTGCAGGGTTTTTGAGGATTGTAGCGGCAGACGGGCTGGAGATTCCTTACATAGGATATTTTTAGGCCGATGTAGTGGTTGAGGGAAAGGTTGCTAAGGACAGAGGGATTCTAGTTAGGAGGGATGTAAGATCGCCTAACCTAGGTTCTGCACCCGAGGTTATCCAGGGGATGAATGTCTTGAGGGAAGTGGGTACTGACACACTTTGCTTGCCGCCCACCATACAGGGTTTTGCCAAAGTGGCTGGTAAAACTCCTGTCTATGTTCTGCCTAGAGCGTCGGCTTGTGTGCGTGCCACTGGAGTAGGGAATCGCAAGGAGAAGGATCAGCTACAACAGGTGTTAGTTGAGCCCCTTCCAGGGGGCACTGTGAAAGGATTGTTGGTTCCCAGCACTTTGTCGGCGGTGCAAGGAAATTGTTTCTTTGTCAATGTTGTGAAACTTTCTGAGGAGGGAATTTTCTTGCAGCCTCGTACGAGGCTGGGGACGATGCATTCAGCTGATGGAGAAGTAGCCCGTAGCAACACTATTTCCATGCAGATGTCCGGTCAGCAGATTACTGTATCCTGTTCTGCTGCATTTAGTCAGGAGCCAAAGTCAGGATCCATCCCTTGTCCAGTAGATGTCAGTGAGGCCTACTGTACAAAAAGTCAGAGAGATCAGTTAGAGCAACTTCTGAAGGCCAATTCTGACATGTTTTTCAGAGATGACCAGGATTTAGGGTATACTGAGAGGACCACTCATAGGATTAGATTATTAGATGACTCGCCTGTCTCATCTAATTTCAGATGGATACCGCCCACTCAGATTCAGGAGGTGAAGGAAAACATCCAGATGCTTATGGATAAGAAAATTGTTCAGAAAAGCTCCAGTCCCTATGCTTCCCCTGTAGTGATAGTTAGGAAGAAAGATGGGTCCATCTGACTTTGTGTTGACTATCGTCGGGTCAATGCAAAAAACTGTTCCTGACGCGTATCCTCTGCCCATGATTGATGATTCACTGGATGCGCTGGGTGGCGCTTCGCTGTTTTCCACTTTTGATCTGGCCAGTGGCTACCATCAGGTTGCTATGGATCCAAAGAATAGGGATAAGACAGCGTTCATCACGCCGTTTGGGCTTTTTGAGTATCTGAGGATGCCAATGGGTCAGTCGACTGCATGCGTCACCTTCTAAAGGCTGATGCAGATGACAATGAGTGACCTTGTTTTTCAGATATTGCTTGTCTACCTTGATGACCATCTGGTGTACAGCGCCTATTTTGAGGAACACTTGAAGCGTCTGCAGATAGTGTTTGACCGACTTAGGGAGGTCGGCCTCAAACTGAACCCACAGAAGTGTAAGTTTGTCAGGGAAAAGGTTGAGTATCTGGGTTACACCGTATCTGGGGAGGGTATTGGCACCTCAGAGGATAAGATCCGTGCTGTTGCAGAATGGCCAACGCCACGTACGCTGCGTGACCTCCGCTCGTTTTTAGGGTTTGCCAGCTACTACCAGCGTTTTGTTGATGGATTTGCACAGAAGGCAAAGCCTTTGAACCAACTTATCTCTCTGGCATATCAGGAAAGCCAGGATAAAAAGAAGCGGAGCAAGAGCATCTCCATTGTGGCAAACTGGGAGGAGCATTTTCAGTCTGCTTTCGATGCTCTAAAAGGGGCTCTCACCTCTGCCCCTGTGCTTGGATATGCTGGCTTCTCTCTGCCATTTGTACTTGAGACTGACACTAGCTATGAGGGGCTTGGTGCTGTGCTCTCGCAAGATCAACCTGGGGGACGTAGAGTCATAGCTTACGCAAGCCACAGTTTGAGGCCGACTGAGCGGAATATGAAGAACTACAGCAGCATGAAGCTGGAGCTGCTGGCCCTGAAGTGGGCCATGTTTGAGAAATTCCGCCACTACCTCCTCAGTGCCCACATTGTTGTCTTCACCAACAACAATCCATTGAGCCACTTGCAGACGGCAAAGTTAGGGGCCTTAGAGCAGCGTTGGGCAGCGGAGTTGGCATGTTTCAAGTTCTCCAAGTATAGGTCATGGCGAGAGAATAGGAATGCTGATGGTCTGTCTCGGTGTCCCGTTGATAATCCGGAGGGTGCTGGGGAGGAGCTAACTGCTGTGTCATGTGGTTTGCGGGGAGAAATGTCAGACCAGGTCACCTCTCATGACCTAGTTAGGGTTCATCATGTTGTGGCGGCTGGGCTGCCAGAGGTTGGAGACATGAGGTCTGATGATGAGAAGGAGAAACCAGAGTTTGGGGCATCCTCATTCCCGTCCCTGTCAACAGGCCAGTTGGTTGATGCCCAGAGAGCAGACCCAGTCAAACAAGCTGTCTTGCCTTTGGTCAAGTTGAAGAGGAAGCCAACAAAGGTGTTGGGGCAAATCTCTAGTACGACAGCTTGAGAAGCTGAAGATAAGAGACGGTGTTCTGTGTCGGGAGGTTGCAGATCCAGAACTGGGCACTCTTAGACAAACTGTCATTCCTGAGGCCCTGAGAGCAACCGTTCTTCGCCTTGCTCATCAGGAGTCTGGGCACCAGGGCCCTGATAGGACTTTGCAGCTTGTGCGGCGTAGGGCATACTGGCCTTTCATGCACACTGAGGTGGATGAATGGTGTCGCCGTTGTCAGAGGTGTCAGGTTGCAAAGAAGTCGAACTTGAAGGTGCACACTCCCATGGGATATTTGTTGGCGAGCAAACCTCTTGAGGTTATCTCGGTCGACTTCACAGTTTTGGAGCCATCCAGGGATGGCTGCGAGAATGTTTTGGTGATCACTGATGTGTTTACCAAGTACACCATTACCGTGGCGACGCGTGATCAGACCACAGCCACTGTGGCCAAGTCCCTCATTCAGAACTGGTTTGTACACTATGGGGTCCCGCTCTGCATTCATTCAGATCAGGGCAGATGTTTTGAAGCTGACATCATTGCCAGATTGTGTGAGCACTATGGGATCGAGAAGCCACGCACCACTCCATACAGCCCTGCTGGTAATGGTCAGTGCAAAAGGTTCAACAGGACCGTGCATGGGCTGTTGAAAACTCTTTCAGTTCAGCGGAAGAGGAGGTGGTCTAAGTTCCTGCCAGAACTTGTGCATGTGTATAACTGTACGCCCCATTCCTCTACAGGATTCTCCCCCTTTTATCTGATGTTTGGTCGGGAGCCCCATCTCCCCCTCGACATGTTCCTGGGAGAAGAAGTAAAGGAATGGGAGGAAGTCATGCCGACTCAGTGGCTTTCGGAACACTTGGCCAGATTGAAGGTGGCTCATGACAAAGCAGGGGAGCGCCTTCACCAGTCTGCAGCCAGGAGGAAGAAGCGGCATGACCAGGGAGGGTATTCGCCTGATCTGAGCCCTGGGGATTTTGTCGTGTGCCGTCAGCAGTACCAGGGACAATACAAGATCCAGGACTACTGGAGCGAAAGGGTGTTTGTTGTGTCGTTGGTGCCTGGGCCACAAGGAGGTCCATTTGTCATCAAGCCTTTGGATGGCTTGAGTCCAGAGAAGAGGGTGACGCACTCTGAGACCCAGCGATACTTTCCTGCCTTGGACCCAAAACCCCTTGGAGCTAAGGAGACGCATTCAGTGGAGGAAGCTGATAGCGAACTGCCAGGGACTGTTTATTCTGAATGGTGGATCATCATCCCCCCGTTCCTAAGCCATCAGGATCTTTAGTTCCAGCTGTTGGCTCATCACCAGTTCGGGAAGGATTGGCAGGTGTCTCAGGCGAGTTGGAAGATGGTCAGGTAGTGCAGCCAGTTTGCCCGCCGTCCCACGACGCTGGTGCAGTTGATCAGAGGCCAGTAGCCATCAGGCACTCAGAATGACTTAGGCAGCAAAAAGACAGACTTCGTGACGAATTTTTGCTGCATGTGTGTCACTTTGAATATTGAAGTTTAGCGATGCGGGTTATTTGGCTTAAGGCCATTTCAGCTATCTATTTGACTTTTAGTATTTGGAAATGAAATGAGGCAGGGAACAGCAAACGATAAACAGTAAACAAGTGGGGTAGTTTTTGTTCCCATAAGAAAACCTAACACGGAGTAACTTGTATTCAAGACTGGCACAGCCTTTTAAACTTGAATAAAGTCAGACAAATACATAGACGAACAATCTAATACTGGGGGAAAAAACAAGCACAGGCCAACAACTGAACTGTCTTCATAGTAATGACTTGGCAAAGATTTGGATTTAAGGAGGGGGGGGGGGGGGGGAGTTTGAAGATGGAGAAACTGGGAACATGAAATTAAGAAAATATGTTACAGATATGAAACTCTTCACTAGCTGCATAATGGAACCATCGCAATCCCTTTTGAAGGCAGATATATTTGTATTGCCTGCTCCGAGGCCTTTCATCCGCTGGGTCGGAACTCATCAGGGAGGCACGGCTGGTTGTGTCTGCGCTCCTGGCGTCAAATACAGACACACCACAGTCCATAATACTGTGGTGTTCTCACCACCAAGGGTGCAAAAAAGAATCCAATAGCACCCCCAAAGCAGCCAGCGAAGAGTAGTAAATGAAACCAAACTAAAGTGTGGGGAGGAAAAAAGTTGCTGAAAAACCAAAGACATTATGCAAACAGCATAAAATGTAGGGGACAATCTCTGAGCCCACGCTTGAGGATCCACCCAAAGATGCAAGGGAGATCAAAAGACAAACACACAGACGGACAGAAACAAATACAAATAACCTCAATTTAATCAAAACAAAACAAAATCGGAAATGAAATGAGGCTGGTTGTGTCTGCGCTCCTGGCGTCAAATACAGACACACCACAGTCCATAATACTGTGGTGTTCTCACCACCAAGGGTGCAAAAAAGAATCCAGAATCGTTCAATCCAGAATGACAAACTCCCGACTTTCTGACTCGAGTTGAGTAGACTGATTGGAAGAGCTAGTTTTGTGAACAGACATGCTATGCCATGCTTATCAATGGAGACCTGAATTTACGTTAGCGTTGTGTGTCCTACACAAGCATGAATTCGAAAATGAATCTCTGTTGTGGATTTACGTTCTAAATCCTTTGGTCGGTGATCGCTTTAATCCTTTGTGTAAGGATGAGAATTTTTAGCGAGATATATTGTTCTTAGATGTTGTTTGGTTTGATCCAAAGACCAGACCCCATATACTGTTTCTGTTTTGCTTAATCGCACCATGTTCTCGTCATTCGAAAACATTACTTTCTATTAGTTATATAGTGGGGAAACCAAATCGCATCATTTCAACTTGACGTCACCCGAGCAATATGTGGTTGGCAGCAAGATTGTGAATGTTGTCTGCTACTGGATAGCTGGGTGTGTGATGCACTGAACCTAGTACAGCCCGTGTGATTTTTTTGACGTAGATCACGGGGAAGATGTCCGACATGTTGTGTGTTGGATGCAATTTTTGTGTGGTTGTCTTGCCTTTAAAGACATGTGTATTGTGTATGACAGGCAACTTATGTTTTTGTAGAGATGCCAGTGGCAGGACGATTACAGAAAATGTTGTAGAGGTGAGACTGCTGACAAGTGGCTAATTTATGTTGATGAAAGGGCAGTAATTCATGTTAGATAAGGATGAAGAGGTGCTGAATCACTGCCTCTCTCTCTCTCTCTCTCTCTCTCTCTCTCTCTCTCTCTCTCTCTCTCTCTCTCCTAGTTTATTTCTTTAGTTTGTTTGTTTTTTTAATTATCATTTTGTTTTTCATGTAATTATCATTTTGTGAAAACGATAACTTTGATGCTATTGGTGATGTATGTTGACGCCGGTAGCAGTGTGTAAGTTCCCTCTTGTTTGGAATGAGAAGAGAGTGCGCCCCAAGGGTGATTTGTTGTTGGCTAACAAGAGCCTAACTGGTTTATTCGTAAATTAACTGGCGGGCGTCAAAAGGGGGAATATTAGTGTCCAACGGAGTTAAGGGTTTTCCCCTCTTATTGTTGAACTGTGCATGTTGTTGGACAGGTGGTTGCTGCTGCCGGTGGGGTTGCTGGTGTTAAATGAAGAAATAAACCTACAAGGAAGACAAGAACGAATCGTGGGGTCTGTGTCCTATGGGAGTGGATGAATGTCAGTGCACACTCATTGGCCGTATACAACACAAAAATCGTGTTTTCTGAAGAAACTGCGCTTTTTGGAATTCGTAGACGAGAAAATATTGACAGACATATACTACTGAAAATAAACCATTTTGTGATTACTGCAAAGATGTGTATAAGCATTTACAAAAAAGCTGCCAATTTCAGTCACATTCGAAAATCAATTGCAACTGAGGAAAATGTAAAGAGCTTTCATACATGCATTCACTCTTACACACACACACACACACGCGCGCACACACACACACACACGCACACACACACACACACACACACACACAGAGTTACAAATACATGCACGTGTTTGTGCATTTTGCGTGCGCGCACATGCACTGTAACACTCTCACTCACAGGTACACATACACATACATGCACGCACACATACAACACAGTCTTGGTGACGTTTCTTTCATAAAAATAGTGACCCCAAGGTAAATATGCCTTTTCGTTGTCTACTCCTCTGTACTTTCTTGCACTCTTTCGTTTTCGTATGTGTAAGACTGTGTAAGACTGTTGCACATGGGGAATGTGGAAAATGAGGAGGATCATGCATACATTCTTTTCGCTATAAGGTTGTTTTCACCGGGGAACAGTCAATTGGTGAGACGACATGTAACAAACCCCTAAATTCATTTAAAAGACGCCGTCTCTGTCCGTCTGTCTGTCTGTCTGTGTGCCTGACTGTCTATTTGTCTGTCTGTCTGTCTGTCTGTCTGTCTGTCTCTCTCTCTCTCTTTCTCTCTCCCTCTCTCTCTCTCTCTCTCTCTCTCTCTCTCTCTCTCTCTCTCTTTCTCTTTCTCTCTGTGTGTGTCTTGTTTTTTTTTGGGGGGTGGCGGTGGATGGGTGTTTGGGTGGGTGGTGGTGGTGGTGATGTGACGTGAGGAGCGCTTACGCGCTTGGGTAGGGGAATTGAGAGGGAGACGGGCAATTGGGACCAACGATTTCCTTTCAGGCGTGTGTACATACGGAATTAGTTGCTTACGCATAAGTTTTGCTTTGGTACCGTGCCTTTAACATGTAACTATCATTGTAGAGATGGGCATCCCTCAGGGTTCTGTAACTGCCCCTTTGCTTTTTAATATCCTAACGCATGATCTCACAAAAAGTATTTCTAAAAATTCCAGTTTAGTTCAATATGCTGATGACATATGTTTATGGGTGAATGTTTCTTTAAAAAGAACACACCTTTAAGGTCAATTACATACATGGAAAAAATATATCAAAGAGACTTAGACAGTATCGCTAGATTTATGTTTGAGAATGGGTTATGTCTGTCTGCTGAGAAATCTCATATGATGCTTTTTGATGCTGATGGAAGTTTTCATGATCTCCCTACTTTTAAGATGGATGACACTGTGCTTACCTACACATCTTGTATAAAGTGTTTAGGTGTACATCTTACTTCAAAATTATCATGGAACACACATATTGAATATATCATAGCTCAAGCAAGGAAAGCTCTTAATCTTCTTAAAGTTGTGAGTTACCAGAGTTGGGGACAGGATACGTGCACTTTAATTCATTTATCAAATTCTCTGGTCAGGACAAGGATTTCATATGCACAGGAAGTATATTTTTCAGCTCCTAAGTATCTTCTAAAAACGTTACAAAGCACAGATTGCAAGGCATATAGAATAGCCCTGGGAGTGCCCCTTTACGCTTCCATTTTAGGGACATATCGTGAAGCTGGCGTTTTGCCCCTGGATGCTTATCGAAAATTAGCTTGTGCTAAATACATTCTAAGATGTTGTACTGTTCAGAACTCAAATAAGGATGAACTTGATATGCGATCTGATTTAGATTTTCCGAAACACGCAAAAAACAATACGATCAAATAAAGCCATCCTTACGTACTCCTCAAACCTGTTGAAATCTGCCAAAATTGATCACAAAACCATAGCCCCACGTTATCCCCTGAGTCCCATTCCTAATTGGGAACTTATCCCGGCAAGGTTTGATTATAGATACACTGGTTTGCAAAAGAATGTTAATTATAACGTCTTATGTGCTATGGCTGAGTCACATATTGACGATAGTTATCCTAATCACTTAAAAGTTTATACAGACGGATCCCTGCTAAATGGCAATGCTGGTTCCGGCTTTGTTATTCCTGCTTTGAAAGCAGATAAATCTTTTCATCTTGAAAAGGGGTTTTCTGTCTTTACGGCTGAACTGATAGCAATTCTAATGGCTCTGCATTATATTATTGACATTCCCGTGGTTTTTCTAGAATACTTTTTTGTGTTGATTCCAAATCTGTTCTTCAAGCAATGGAATCTATTGCTGCTACCAATCGCGCCGAGATTATCACCGAACTAAAAATTCTGATCCATTTCCTTACATCTAGAGGGATAACAGTGGACTTTTGCTGGATTCCGTCACACTGTGGGATTGTACGAAATGAATGGGCAGACAGAACTGCCCGTATGGGATCCAAAAACTCTGAAAATTCTGTCTATATCAAAATACCTTGGAGTCTTCATGAAGCCTATGGACTCTTAAGAGTCTCTTTTGAGTCTTTTCATAACCTGTATAAAGATTCAGTACTCTTTAAAATACATGCACAAGATTCTTCACTGAATTGCTGTTCAAAAACTCATAAATCTACTCGTCCATCTAACTCGTCCATTCAGATTCGTAAACTGTATACAAAGACGTATGTATATGTACACAAATTTCGGAAACTGGAATCTCTCTTTTATAGGCTTAAAGTTAACGCTCTTCGTACAAAATTCCACAGAAATTTACAATGCGCTTGTGGAGCAGTCGACAGTTTCAATACTCTGCATTTTCTTTTTTATTGTTCCTACTTTAACTCGTCTCTCTCCAACTTCCGACAAAAAGATTCCCTATGCATTTTCCAGAATCTTCACGCCTTTTTTACATTTGTAAATTCGTTGATGTTAAGTCCAGTTGGCTCGTTTGTGTAAATATTTCCAGTTTGTTTGTTTGTTTGTTTTTTTAATGCTTTGTAATTTATCTTTTAAATTGTTACATTTAGAACAGTGTTTTCATTTCAGTTGTCAAAGTCGCACACGCACACACACACACACACACACACACACACACACACACACACACACACACACACACACACACACACATACGTACGTAAGCCTATACTAGCATTTTGCAACCACTATTTCCATTTCTCTCATCCACTCATTTCTGCATTATTTTGTCTGATATCACTTAAAGTGAACAGACGTTAAATTGAAGAACTAACTAACCGCCTTAGGTGCTCCATTGATCCCATAACTGATGCCACAAAAAAAAGAAAAGCAAAACAAAACCTGCTTCATGTGTGTACATTTATTCCAATGTACTCTTTATTTGCCTTTATCTTGCGTGTGTGTGTGTGTGTATGTGTGTGTGTGTGTGTGTGTGTGTGTGTGTGTGTGTGTGTGTGTGTGTGTGCGTGCTTGCGTGCGTGCGTGCGTGCGTGTGTGTGTGTGTGTGTGTGTGTGTGTGCGCGCGCTAGTGTGCATGTGTGTGTGCGTGCGTGCGAGCAGTAGTGCGTGCGTGTGTGTGTGTGTGTGTGTGTGTGTGTGTGTGTGTGTGTGTGTGTGTGTGTGTGTGTGTTCGTTCGTTCTTTAATTTAATGTCTATCCACTTTACAGTGATCTTAGACAAAAACATGAGACAAACGAACAGGCAAACAAACAAACAAAGACAAACAAAAAAAACACACATGTAAAAGGGGCCTGCGTGTGTGTATGTCGTGTGTGTGTGGGGGGGGGGTGGGGGGGGGATAAATGTGTGTGTTGTTTTAAAAATGTCATTACAAATGTACGGAGTGTGGAAGTAGTGTAGTATGCTAATCTTTGCATGCATAGTGTATTTAATTAATGAGATACCAATAAGTGACCATCACTTTAACCCCATTCTAATCTACCGGCATAACGGTAAACTACTTTAGCCTGGATTCATATCTGAACATTTATAAAGAAACAGAACATTTTTAACCATTGAAATAATCAGAAAATAAATCAAATAACTCGAGAATCAAAGTAAATGTCCAACTGGACTCTTAACAATTGCCCTAACAGCTTCTATAGCCTTCGCTTCGGTCCCCAAAATGTCCCCAAAATTCGCGATTGATGGGTTCAAACTTAATAACCAAGTAGGTAAATATTTTTTAGTATTTCTGCAAAGAAAGATGACATGGGATGGAGTAATATTTTGGCCACAAATGCAAATGACATTTTTACAGTATTTTGTTTTGTATGCATCAAGTCTGAGTCTAAAAATCAGACTCTTCAAAATCCGTTCCTGATGGAGATTGTGTCCCGTTTATATTTTACAAGCTTCTTAAAGAATTTTCCCTTGTCCTTTACTATGTTTGGACACTCTTTTTGTCTTCGTATTCACCGAATCCCATGATGCTTTACCCAAAAGGCTATAATTTTCATACAAGGATAAAGGAATATTTATTTTTATAAAGCTCTTTTCCTTAGCTGCACTAGTTTTGGCTAACCGATCAACCCTTGCATTTGCTGCTAAACCACAATGTGATGGAATCCAACAAAAGTCAACAGAAGAACCACGTAAAGACAAAAAATGAATTAAATGGTATATGTCAGATATCATCTCTCCTCTCACTCTTGTATGAGAATATTTTAAAGCTTGTAAGACAGATTTTGAATCGACACAAAATAATATTTGAAATATCGAATATGGAAAACTAAGGAGATAGTTCAGAGCCATAATAATGGCAACTAGCTCTGCTGTGAATACAGAGAAATTCTTCCCAATGTGTGTGTGTGTGTGTGTGTGTGTGTGTGTGTGTGTGTGTGTGTGTGTGTTCCACTTCTTACTATATGGCATTTCTCTTCACACTATCCGACTTATTTCTGTTTGCTTCTTTGTTCGGTCTGGAGATCACATATATTATCGATAAATGCGACTTTTGAAAAGGGAGAAGGAGAGAAGAGACGGTGGGGGAATAGATAGCGGAAAGAGAAAAATGGAAGGGGAAAAGGGAGCTTGTATGTTCATGATTTTTCTGTTTAATTCAAATAAAGTGTGTAAATGTCCCACGTTTGACTTTTTCCGCAACAACTGAACTGTTTGTACTTGCTTGTTTATTTCCCATTAAGATGATGTAAACGTCTGTTGTTGGTGTTGGAGAAAGTGGATGCAAACAAACAAACAAAAAACTCTGCATTTTTTCTTAGAACTGCAATTTTTTTTATGTCCAAAAAATAAAAAAAAAATGTTATTTGCCCAGTCAGTGGTGAACCTCTAGAGATAAAACGGCATGCACGGCTCTGTTGGGTTTGGTAATGGGCGCAATATTAGGTACAATTTATTATCTTGTAACCTTTCTTGTCGGGTGAATTGAAAAAACAATAGATCGGTATCATCAGTGTTCTCTTGAGAAAGAATGATTCCTTAGTCATCAATCCTGGCCATAACTATGACACACTGTATAACAATCCACAAATGCACTGGTTCTTTATTTAATCTTTCAATATCCGTGTTAGTGGCATTGCATTGATGAAGAGATGCAAATCGTTTTAATGTATAAATAAAGCACTTCAAATCTCACATGCAAAAACATTTCTTTTCATGTTGCTTGTTTCTATGATTTTGCATTATCTTCTCTTGATGTTAACGTTTTTCCAGTCGCTTGGGCAGGTCAAAGTTGGGGCCAAGTTGTTGATTAACATAAACGAACGTTGATACTCGTCCATTTGTTAAACCTTCATGGCTAATGATGTATCTCACTCGGCTTGCCTTTTCCCCTATCTCTTCTACTTATGTTCATGCCGATGGTTGATTGTTTGTCGTTGGTGCTACTTTTCTTCGTTTTCTAGTACATTACAAGGAATATTCTTTGTGTATGTTTACGGGTGTGACATTTATGTATTGGAGACCCTGTGTACTGTCCTCTATTGGTGCAGTTGTGACTACTTGACTGAATTTTGGTTTGGTTAAAACGGAAAAAAAGAAAACCCACCATGTGCCAAATGCAAAAACAAAAATCAACAATTATGACTATAAGATCTGCTGATTATACCAAGATAAGAAGAACACTAATACTAACAATAAGTGATATGAAAAAGACATGTGCCCCTGTTTTTCTTTATCTGTTTACTTTCATAAAGATGAGAAAACATATAAATGATCTTTGTCTAGCAAGCAGTTCAGTGGCATTCATACTCATTAACTGATGCTGCTTCATTCGTAAGATATTATTACCTAACACATTTCATATGCCAGTTAAAATGGCAGTGGAATGAAACTGAGACCCCAAGATCATAGAATTTATGACACATTGTAACAGTAAGAAGAGATTCTAGAAAGAGCTTGACAGCAGGTCTTTATGGAACCCCAACCCATCCACCAACCCGCTCATCCCCTCAGGCATGTGTTTCGGCCCTGAATCCTTGCACTCTAAGGAGACCGGGTCTCATCCTGGTCCAGACCCCTACATCTCCTTCTGTTATCAGATTTTTTCCATGGCGCTACCGGGATTCGAACCAACAACGGGTGTCTCAAGGCCTTTTTCAGACGGGTGTCTTACCCAAATGGCTTGTGTTCATCTGTTCCAAGTTGAGAATTTTAAGATTTATGACATTTACTTTTCTTGCCTTTCGACCAGATCCACTTGCAACTCTTTCCAGCTATCTTCGCCACAGCCTTCACAGTACTGGCTCTCTTTTTAAAAGAAATATTGAACTGTTTCATGCTATTATATGTTGATGAGCCTACATCCCCCTACCCCCCTTGCTTCAATCTCTACGATGTGGACTTTGGTTGGAAGCCAGATTTCCTCAAGCTGCTCACTAGACTGGCATACTTCTCAACTTTGCTGATGTAAACTCTCTTCATTCCACTTTCATATGGCACAATCAGTTCAGTCAGTATTAGCCGTTCTGATGAACCTGAGAGGAGTGCAATATCCGGTCTCGTGCCAATCTTCCTGGTGATTTCTGGACGGTTTCTGGAAGGTGTGGCGTGCACACACATTCATCCACTCCACCAGTAAACCCCGACTCCACGCTGTTGATTTCACAGCTGTTTGAGACCATGTTCTAGGGTCTCCTGCTGGAACGTCGATGCTTGGGTTTTGGCAGCGCTGTGTTTCTCCTGAAAGTGCTCGCCATACTTTGTTGTGTCTCCATGTGCTTTCTCTCGCTTAGCGCTGCTTTGCATGAACTCAGCGTTTAGTAATGAGTCGAATCGACCTTGAACTATACTCAGAGGCATAAAAAACGCGAAAAAATAGAGACAGTGCACGATTGTTCACATTGTGAACAGGACGTAAGCAATGTCGCTGTCACGTGCAACATTAGCAGTACGTGGTGTCTTGGCCGGTTGTAACCTCGTAACAGTGGGTGAATGTTGCCAGGTCAGCGTTTTTGGCACGAGGAGTGCATTTGCCATGTGGACTACCTACGCCACGTGCATCAATGTGAATTGCAACTCAATGTGGCCCCGATTGTGGGGCTATAAATTTCCAAACCCCAAAAAGTTCAAATTATCCCTTCCAGCGGCGCCAACATAATGCCGAGACTTTCTCGTCAAGATCGTTGCATAGCAATGGGGCAACTGCAGGCCGGGGTTCCAATGAGACAGGTCGCTATCGCATTCGGAGTCCACATTTCCACCGTCTATCGCCTTCTGGACCGCTTTCAAGCAAGAAACACCACTGATGACAGACCGAGGAGCGGCAGACCGAGGGTCACCACAGCAGCCCAAGACCGCCATCTTCTGCGTCAGCATCGACGGGAGCCTTACCAAACCGCTGCCAACACAGCCAGGAACACCGTCAGCAACCATGGCAGGCCAATCAGCAGCAGAACCGTGCGTCGCCGACTGAACACAGTTGGTCTCCAATGCAGGCGTCCAGCCCGGCGACCTATCCTGACACTCCAGCATCGCCAGAACCGTATGCAGTGGGCACAGATCCACGTGCATTGGCGCCATCGGGACTGGGGCCGAGTCCTCTTCGGTGATGAAAGCCGGTTCTGCGTCGACCCAGGCGATGGCTGCATCCGGATCTGGAGAAGAGCGGGGGAACACTTCACGCATGCCAACATCACCGAAAGGGACCCATGGGGTGGTGAAAGCATCATGATCTGGGGGGTTATCGGCATGAATCGCCGTATTGGGCCAGTCATCTTCCAGAATGTGGGTCCAGGATGTGGTAACGGGGTCAGTGCTGTTCATTACATCGACCAAGTCCTGAGGCCCCACATCCTTCCGCATTTCCAGCGGCATCCACAGAACCTGTTTCAGCAGGACAACGCAAGGCCGCACACTGCCCGTGCTACGCAGAACTTCCTGAGGCAGAACAACATCAATCTGCTGCCTCACCCAGCCCGTTCTCCCGACCTTATCCCAATAGAGCATTTCTGGGATGCCCTTCAGAGGCAGTTGAACCAGCTCAACCCCAGACCCCAGACAGCAGCTCAGCTTGCTGTCGCTGTGGGCCAGGTGTGGTGGCAAGTCCCCCAGAGGCAGACCAACACTCTAGTGCGCTCGATGTACCGCAGGTGCACAGCTGTGATCAATGCTCGAGGTGGTCACACCAGATACTGACATTCTGCTGTTAACACAGGGTCAAGGTCAAGTTCATGTGACCTTATTTTCTACCAGAATGAACTTTGAAAGGACACTTTTGCGGTGTTTGATTGCTTTTTCTCGCTTTCTATTACCAGTTCAAAGGAATCGTTGGCCAAATTACATCAAAATTTCTATACAGTTTATTTTCGCGTTTTTTATGCCTCTGAGTATATTGAACCAAGAAAACGTAACTCTTGTTTAGTACCTAGCATGCGCATTGGCTTTAACAGTTGTTATCGTAGTAACGTAAATAAATGGTCTAACCCGCCTAGACTGTTCTCAGAAGATTCAATTGTTTGATGTTGGAACGCCCCTACTCTGACCCATGCGGACACAGCATGGTGTCAGAGTGAAGATCTACAATTTTCATTCAAGAAAAATCATGAATCTGTGGTGAATGCTGACACAATAGTGAGTTAATGTTCGAGTAAGTAGCTTAAGTTATGCAATGGGAAGAGAAGCAGAGGAAATTTTTTCTCTTCATTCACATTTTCCTGCGACAGAAGCTGGCAGGCCAAACCCGAAAGACGGCTTTGATGTTGTTCTTCATCTTTTTAACAATCACTTAGTTCCAAATTCAAACATCATCCAGAAACGTCCAAGATTTCATACATGACAACAAAATGAAGGCGAGACTGTTAGCAGTACATTCGTGCCTTGTATGACCTGTCAGCTCATTGCCATTTTTCTGATCAAGATGAAGCTAACAGAGATTGTCTTGTTCTTGATCTGAATGATACGAAGGTGTCACAGAGGCTTCAGCTGAAGCCAGAAACTTACTCTCAAAATGGCTATAAACACAGCTCGTCATCATGAACTTGTCAAAAGTCAGTAAAAGATCAGAGTGGATAGAACCTTGATGCTGTTCGTCGCCCAGGAAAAAAGTTATCCTGGGAACAGCGGAACTCACAAAGGAAGGGAAAGTGGACTACAAATTTGTGGCAGATGTGGCCGAAAGCACGGACCTTCAGATCGCCCAGCAAAAGGAAAAGTATGCACGCGCTGCAACAAGAGAAATCATTTTGCTATGGTTTGGAGAGAGAGAAGCTGAGTGAATGAGGCGACCTATGGTGCTGTTGGTGGACAGATACCAGAACATAATTAAGGAAATATTTTTCATCTGGGTTCCATCAGCAAGCAGCAGACAGTCAGTAGTGAGCCACCGTGGAGACTGAAGCTGGGAGTCATGGGTCGCCATGTCTGAGCTGAGGTGTGTATTCCCCACAAGGCAGAACATGATCTCATCCACCCAAAGCCAAAGCTTCAAAAAGAAAAACTCCAATGCTCTCCTAAAGAGTCCAGGAGGTCCACTGAAGTGCTTGGGAGAGTTCTCATGCAATGTGGAATATAAAGATAGCACCGCCCTTCTTCAGATTTTTGTCATTGATTCAGACTCTAATAATTTACTTAGTCGAGATGCTGTGATTAAATTGGGTCTAGGCCAAAGAGTCAATGCTATGGAATCGATTTCTGCGGAGGCTGGTGAACCTGTCAAATGTGAACCAGGGAAGATAGTGTTGAAAGACAACAGTGAGCCACATAGCCTCATCACATCAAGAAGAGTTGCAATCCCCTTACTTGAAGAAGTCAAGAAAGAAACTGTAACACATGAAACAAGAAGAGATGATTGAAGAAATAAAAGAACCAACTGACTGGTGTACTAGCATGGTGCCTATAATGAAGAAATCGGGAGCCATGAGGATCTGCACTGATTTTTCAAAATAAAACTGAAAAGAGAAAGAAGACCTGCTCTACAAGTTGAAAGGATCGAAAGTCTTCAGCAAGTCTTCAGCAAGCCCAAAGCTACAAGTGGATACTGGCAGATATCATTTGGGGAGACGACAGAAAAGCTGACAACTTTTAATACCCCCTTTAAAAGATATCTCTTCAGTTGTTTGCCATTTGGTATATCCTCGGCACCTGAAATGTTTCAACGTACCATGGAATCAATCTTGCAAGATCAGAGCAATGTTCTATGCTGTTTTGATGATATAAGGTACACAGTGCCAGTAATAAAGAGCATGAGAAACAATTGCAAGAAATATTTAGCAAGCTGAACAAAGCAGGCCTCAAACTCAACAAATCAAAATGTGAAATGGACAAAGAAGTTGAATTTCTGCGTTACCTGTTAAGCAAATACGGAATAAAACAGGACCCTAGAAAGATTGAGGAATTTTGAAAATGCCAGATCCAGCAAACACAACAGAGCTACTCAGGATCCTTGGAATGATCAATTTCCTTGGGAAAAACATTCCACATCTATCCAGTGTTCTGCGTCCGATGATCAAACTTCTGGAAAAAGACAAAGCCTCGATTTGGGGACTATCTCAAGTCAAAACCTTTGCGACAGTCAAGGAGCTGACCACTTCCGCGGCAACCTATACATTTTAATATCCTGCAAAGAAAGCTGGCGTCAGCTCATATGCAAGACAGTATGACTTAAGTGCAGTTCTTCGTCTTGAAAATGAAGACAAATGGAAACTAGTGACGTACTATTCACGTATGCTCACCGCACCACAGAAACGATATGCTCTTCTTTTTTTTATGTCTCGCTGAAGTTTGGGCATTTTAACGTTTCCGTCGCTGCTTGGTTGGACTTAAACACTTCATACTGGAGACTGACCATAAGCCTTTAGTTTCTTTGATCAATAACAGAGATTTGTCAGAAACTTCCATGCGATGCCAAAGGATGCTTATACATATCATGAGGTTCAATGTCCAAACGCAATATACACAAGGCAAGAACATGGAAATCGCTGATACGCTGTCACGCAGCCCCAGTTCCGAGGGTCATGCTGATCAGCTAGAAGGAGACATATACCTGCATGTTGATGGAGTCAAAGAAACATGGCCAGTGTCCGATGTCTACCTGGAAAGATTTTGAGCAGAGACTCAGAAAGATGTGAATCTCAAGACGGCATTAGAATGTTCTCGGAATGGATGGCATGAATACAAGCAAAATATTCAACTGGCAGGTTCAGATTACTTTACTCTCAGTGTGGAACTCAGCTGCTGAAATGGAATTCTGCTTATAGGTGGCAGACTCACTATTCCACATCCAATGCTAAAAGAAGAACGGAAAAAGATAAGATCCATGAATGTCATCAGGACATTGTGAAATACCGGGAACGAGCCAGTGAACCGGTGCGGTTGCCAAAAGTCAGCATGTGTCATCATGCAGAGTGTGCCTTGAAAAACAACCAAGTCAACAGCCAGAACCAGTTCTTCCGTCAACATCATCAGAATGACCATTTCAACATTTGGGTGTGGACATTTGCCAGGTGAACAGAAATGCTTTTCTTGTCACTATGGACTGTTCTCGCTATACTGACATTTCTTTTCTGCCACAAACAATGTCAACAGTTGTCATCAACAAGCTGAAAATTGTTTTGCTCACCATGGAGTTCCTGAGACTGTGGTGTCAAAGAACAGCATTTAATTTTCTTCGGCTGCATTTCAACAGTTTTCTGGAATTTTCATCATGTTACCTCCAGCCACCATTGTCCCCAGTTCAATGGCAGGCTTAGAGCGCAGTTGAAGACTGCAAAGGGAATCATCTGCCAGACTGACCCCTTTTGGCCTTTGTGAATTAATGTGCTACACCAATCCCATCTCTAAGATTCAGCCCAGCAGAATTGGTGTTTGGTAGAAAGTTGCGAACAACTTTGCCTACCCAATCAAAGAAACTCCAGCCTCACACTGCCAACCCCAGAACAGTGCGAGAGCGAGATAGCGCTGCAAAAGAGAAGCCAAAGTACTACCATGACAAGCGCCTTTGAGCATGTCACTTCCTGAGCTTCACCTTGGCAGTTCAGCCAAAATGATTCGCCAGGTTGCACCCAGATCTTACTTCCTACAGCTGGAAGGGGGTACAGTGAGACACAACAGAAATCACATTAAAACTGTTCAGGAAACGCTGAGAATAGGTCAAGCAACTCTGCTGTACCCAGAGGCTCTCCAGTACCTGTGATCATTTGGAGCAGTTCACCCGCCATCAACCACTCTTCAGCGAGGAATCTTGCCTTTGCTGCAGACCAGAAAGTGCCTCTGCCAACACCGCAGAGAGCTCCAATGCCTAAACAATCGCAATAGCTCAACAGTTCACAGTCGTAGCAACTGCTCGTTCATTTTCGTTGTCATGAGTGTTTTGTATCTTGCCTGAAGAAGACATGAGAGATCGAAACGCGTCGTGTTTTGTCGTATGATTCGTTTGTCTACGTTGGCGGTGCATTATCACTAACAGTTCAAATTTGTTCTCAGAAGATTCGATTGTTTGAATGTTGGAGCGCCACTACTCTGACCCGTCCTGACACAACACTACAGGTGATCTAAAATACAAGCACACATCTTTGGATAATGTGATGATTGTTATCAGAGGCTGGATTTTTGTATTTTGCTTTACCTTCATCTTCAGTTCAGTACGTTCTGTTATTAGAAGAAAGGTATTCCATTTTCATAGATTCAGAAAATCAGTCAACAAATGCTTGTGCTTTTTCATTGCAGGAAACTGTTTAGTTTTTAATATCACGGGACAGGGAGATAAACTGACTCCATTTTTCACTTCAATGACCTTTTTCCAAACAGTTTGAACATACATATAATTTGAGGGCCCTGACGATTGTGGCAAGGTTGTCATGACTGACGAAGGAAACATAAAATTTTATACAACAGTTCTGATTTCGCTGGGGCATTGAAGAAGCCTCGTTTGACATTGGTTTCTGGTTTTTGACTTGAGCAATCTTGCTGGCGACGAATTTTTGTAAGATGTTGCTTTGCGGCGAAATCTTGGATGGAGCTGGAGAATAATTTGCTGCACATTGTAGGGCTAGATGTTTTGACACGCCTATCTTTCACTCCACAATGTATAACAATGGCAGCCACTGGGCCTGTCGTAGATAACACAGCTGCCCTCGTTGCTGAGTGTAGGTCTTCTGTGACGAGGTTTTGTGTATTTCTGGTTTCATCCCATTATGCGCGGCCAAGTATAGGTCCCAATCGGCTTGATTCTTGACAGAATCATGAAAATAGGTGCGTTTTGGAGCATCAGAAGTGTTCTGTTCGAAGCGAAGATTTTGACGCAGTTTTTGTGTTGACTTCATGATGTTAGATGAGGTCTTGATGTGATTGAATGAATGAATGAATGAATTAATGAATCTTCTGTTTAACTGTTTTCACCATAATTAGTAATGTTACACAAAAAGGTAGAACACAAGCCAGCGCGCGCGCGCGCGCGCACACACACACACACACACACACACACACACACACACACACACACACACACACACACACACACACACACGCACACATGCACAACATATACACGCACATACAAAAACACCTACCTATACATATACGAGTATATTAGGTCAAATTACAATTTTCCGTAAAAGCAAAACTTACAGCCAAATTACAGTAGGTGGCCAATAAGACTATTCAATGTGCGTCGTCCTATCCCATACACTTTAAGTCGTTGATTGTATAACACATAACCTGCAGTCTATTGTCTAAACTCGATCTTTCGCAGAGATAGCAGTTTCTTCTCTTTTGAAAGTTTTGATTTGTTTTGTGTTGGTAAGGACTCACTTGTAAAGTCTCTTTCAAGTTTTGTTCAGCTCTAGATCCGCGTAGATAAATGAAGGCGTGTCGTCTGTCCGTGTTTAGCCGTTTGCAACAGATGTTTTGGGAGCACACAGATTAGTGACATATTTGCTTTGTTCATGCACAGTCGCTTCAAGCGAAGACGTTCTGTCACATAAAATGTTGATAACGTTGTGCAGTTCTTCAGCACTGACACTTACTTTGTTTTCTTGAGCCTTTTCGTTTCCATTTTCTCCTTCACTTTCAGTGGCAGTGGCATTCTGATTGGGGGCTTCCAGTGGCTCAGCCGGTTGATCCAGAGCTCGTTTCCTTAATTTTTTTTTATTGTTCTTGTGGTGGTTGTTTTCGATGTTGTTGTTGTACCTCCTGGTGTTTTTTCATCAGCTCTGTCCATTTTCTCTGGCACAGTGGCATCCCTGTCTCGAAAACTTTTTGATCGACGCGACTTTGTCATCACAATCGATTGTCCAGTGAAAACATCACAGATGTAGTTTTTTCAGTTTGTTGCTGTGTCCGCCATCTTTGTCTTGTGTGTGTGTGTGTGTGTGTGTGTGTGTGTGTGTGTGTGTGTGTGTGTGTGTGTGTGTGATATTGACATTTCGATTTCCTCACAAAGTCTTTGTTCACACTTTGTTTCATACACTGTGCTGTGGAATGTCAGCTAGTCCGAGTTAACTAGTCCTGTACACATTTACTGTATCTGTTTCATTTCTGTTTGGTGGCTAGATTTTATATATTGGTCTGTTACATAACATTGTTCAATATAATTCAAACTATTATGCAAACCCTGAAGCACCTGGACTCCTTGGGAAAAACATTCCACATCTATCCTGTGTTCTGCGTCCGATGATCAAACTTCTGGAAAAAGACAAAGCCTCGATTTGGGGACTATCTCAAGTCAAAACCTTTGCGACAGTCAAGGAGCTGACCACTTCCGCGGCAACCTATACATTTTAATATCCTGCAAAGAAAGCTGGCGTCAGCTCATATGCAAGACAGTATGACTTAAGTGCAGTTCTTCGTCTTGAAAATGAAGACAAATGGAAACTAGTGACGTACTATTCACGTATGCTCACCGCACCACAGAAACGATATGCTCTTCTTTTTTTTATGTCTCGCTGAAGTTTGGGCATTTTAACGTTTCCGTCGCTGCTTGGTTGGACTTAAACACTTCATACTGGAGACTGACCATAAGCCTTTAGTTTCTTTGATCAATAACAGAGATTTGTCAGAAACTTCCATGCGATGCCAAAGGATGCTTATACATATCATGAGGTTCAATGTCCAAACGCAATATACACAAGGCAAGAACATGGAAATCGCTGATACGCTGTCACGCAGCCCCAGTTCCGAGGGTCATGCTGATCAGCTAGAAGGAGACATATACCTGCATGTTGATGGAGTCAAAGAAACATGGCCAGTGTCCGATGTCTACCTGGAAAGATTTTGAGCAGAGACTCAGAAAGATGTGAATCTCAAGACGGCATTAGAATGTTCTCGGAATGGATGGCATGAATACAAGCAAAATATTCAACTGGCAGGTTCAGATTACTTTACTCTCAGTGTGGAACTCAGCTGCTGAAATGGAATTCTGCTTATAGGTGGCAGACTCACTATTCCACATCCAATGCTAAAAGAAGAACGGAAAAAGATAAGATCCATGAATGTCATCAGGACATTGTGAAATACCGGGAACGAGCCAGTGAACCGGTGCGGTTGCCAAAAGTCAGCATGTGTCATCATGCAGAGTGTGCCTTGAAAAACAACCAAGTCAACAGCCAGAACCAGTTCTTCCGTCAACATCATCAGAATGACCATTTCAACATTTGGGTGTGGACATTTGCCAGGTGAACAGAAATGCTTTTCTTGTCACTATGGACTGTTCTCGCTATACTGACATTTCTTTTCTGCCACAAACAATGTCAACAGTTGTCATCAACAAGCTGAAAATTGTTTTGCTCACCATGGAGTTCCTGAGACTGTGGTGTCAAAGAACAGCATTTAATTTTCTTCGGCTGCATTTCAACAGTTTTCTGGAATTTTCATCATGTTACCTCCAGCCACCATTGTCCCCAGTTCAATGGCAGGCTTAGAGCGCAGTTGAAGACTGCAAAGGGAATCATCTGCCAGACTGACCCCTTTTGGCCTTTGTGAATTAATGTGCTACACCAATCCCATCTCTAAGATTCAGCCCAGCAGAATTGGTGTTTGGTAGAAAGTTGCGAACAACTTTGCCTACCCAATCAAAGAAACTCCAGCCTCACACTGCCAACCCCAGAACAGTGCGAGAGCGAGATAGCGCTGCAAAAGAGAAGCCAAAGTACTACCATGACAAGCGCCTTTGAGCATGTCACTTCCTGAGCTTCACCTTGGCAGTTCAGCCAAAATGATTCGCCAGGTTGCACCCAGATCTTACTTCCTACAGCTGGAAGGGGGTACAGTGAGACACAACAGAAATCACATTAAAACTGTTCAGGAAACGCTGAGAATAGGTCAAGCAACTCTGCTGTACCCAGAGGCTCTCCAGTACCTGTGATCATTTGGAGCAGTTCACCCGCCATCAACCACTCTTCAGCGAGGAATCTTGCCTTTGCTGCAGACCAGAAAGTGCCTCTGCCAACACCGCAGAGAGCTCCAATGCCTAAACAATCGCAATAGCTCAACAGTTCACAGTCGTAGCAACTGCTCGTTCATTTTCGTTGTCATGAGTGTTTTGTATCTTGCCTGAAGAAGACATGAGAGATCGAAACGCGTCGTGTTTTGTCGTATGATTCGTTTGTCTACGTTGGCGGTGCATTATCACTAACAGTTCAAATTTGTTCTCAGAAGATTCGATTGTTTGAATGTTGGAGCGCCACTACTCTGACCCGTCCTGACACAACACTACAGGTGATCTAAAATACAAGCACACATCTTTGGATAATGTGATGATTGTTATCAGAGGCTGGATTTTTGTATTTTGCTTTACCTTCATCTTCAGTTCAGTACGTTCTGTTATTAGAAGAAAGGTATTCCATTTTCATAGATTCAGAAAATCAGTCAACAAATGCTTGTGCTTTTTCATTGCAGGAAACTGTTTAGTTTTTAATATCACGGGACAGGGAGATAAACTGACTCCATTTTTCACTTCAATGACCTTTTTCCAAACAGTTTGAACATACATATAATTTGAGGGCCCTGACGATTGTGGCAAGGTTGTCATGACTGACGAAGGAAACATAAAATTTTATACAACAGTTCTGATTTCGCTGGGGCATTGAAGAAGCCTCGTTTGACATTGGTTTCTGGTTTTTGACTTGAGCAATCTTGCTGGCGACGAATTTTTGTAAGATGTTGCTTTGCGGCGAAATCTTGGATGGAGCTGGAGAATAATTTGCTGCACATTGTAGGGCTAGATGTTTTGACACGCCTATCTTTCACTCCACAATGTATAACAATGGCAGCCACTGGGCCTGTCGTAGATAACACAGCTGCCCTCGTTGCTGAGTGTAGGTCTTCTGTGACGAGGTTTTGTGTATTCTGGTTTCATCCCATTATGCGCGGCCAAGTATAGGTCCCAATCGGCTTGATTCTTGACAGAATCATGAAAATAGGTGCGTTTTGGAGCATCAGAAGTGTTCTGTTCGAAGCGAAGATTTTGACGCAGTTTTTGTGTTGACTTCATGATGTTAGATGAGGTCTTGATGTGATTGAATGAATGAATGAATGAATTAATGAATCTTCTGTTTAACTGTTTTCACCATAATTAGTAATGTTACACAAAAAGGTAGAACACAAGCCAGCGCGCGCGCGCGCGCGCGCACACACACACACACACACACACACACACACACACACACACACACACACACACACACACACACCACACACGCACACATGCACAACATATACACGCACATACAAAAACACCTACCTATACATATACGAGTATATTAGGTCAAATTACAATTTTCCGTAAAAGCAAAACTTACAGCCAAATTACAGTAGGTGGCCAATAAGACTATTCAATGTGCGTCGTCCTATCCCATACACTTTAAGTCGTTGATTGTATAACACATAACCTGCAGTCTATTGTCTAAACTCGATCTTTCGCAGAGATAGCAGTTTCTTCTCTTTTGAAAGTTTTGATTTGTTTTGTGTTGGTAAGGACTCACTTGTAAAGTCTCTTTCAAGTTTGTTCAGCTCTAGATCCGCGTAGATAAATGAAGGCGTGTCGTCTGTCCGTGTTTAGCCGTTTGCAACAGATGTTTTGGGAGCACACAGATTAGTGACATATTTGCTTTGTTCATGCACAGTCGCTTCAAGCGAAGACGTTCTGTCACATAAAATGTTGATAACGTTGTGCAGTTCTTCAGCACTGACACTTACTTTGTTTTCTTGAGCCTTTTCGTTTCCATTTTTCTCCTTCACTTTCAGTGGCAGTGGCATTCTGATTGGGGGCTTCCAGTGGCTCAGCCGGTTGATCCAGAGCTCGTTTCCTTAATTTTTTTTTATTGTTCTTGTGGTGGTTGTTTTCGATGTTGTTGTTGTACCTCCTGGTGTTTTTTTCATCAGCTCTGTCCATTTTCTCTGGCACAGTGGCATCCCTGTCTCGAAAACTTTTTGATCGACGCGACTTTGTCATCACAATCGATTGTCCAGTGAAAACATCACAGATGTAGTTTTTTCAGTTTGTTGCTGTGTCCGCCATCTTTGTCTTGTGTGTGTGTGTGTGTGTGTGTGTGTGTGGTGTGTGTGTGTGTGTGTTGTGTGATATTGACATTTCGATTTCCTCACAAAGTCTTTGTTCACACTTTGTTTCATACACTGTGCTGTGGAATGTCAGCTAGTCCGAGTTAACTAGTCCTGTACACATTTACTGTATCTGTTTCATTTCTGTTTGGTGGCTAGATTTTATATATTGGTCTGTTACATAACATTGTTCAATATAATTCAAACTATTATGCAAACCCTGAAGCACCTGGACCCCTGGTCCTTGTCATGAGCTCACAGTCATCTGGGTACATCACAATGGGCAATAAAAGTGACAGTGACACCGGTCCTTGGTGGAGGGACATAACTGTGCCACCCCGACATATTCTCATGGTCAGCTTGAAACGACTTGGACATCTCTTAAACATCACTTTGTTTCGCCATAAGAAAACAAACGATCTCCTTGTTGGTTCTCACAAACAAAATAATCAGTTATTACAGGTCTGGGAATCGTTTGAAACCGAGTCTGATACAGCTCATATGTACCATTTGAATGACTCAAAATTCATTCTTCGAGTTGCCAGAGAATACAAGAAGACTACTAATGATCTCTTTAGGCGTAAAGTACTACTATTGAATAATAATCCTCGCTTCCAGTTTTTCTTTTCTGTTTTTCCTGAAAGTAAGGAACCCCAAAAGCTGTCCAGTGGTGCTTTGAACTGCTCCGTGGAGCACTATTCCAGCTTCCAGCATCACATGGACTGTAACCTGAAGACAGAGTGTGACGATGGACGAGATGAAACAGAACACTGTTCCTTCAGCAGTGCCGATTGTCAGGGATTGGTGGCCCTATGTGACCGCTGCTATAGAATTGTTTGGTCCCTGCGTGATTTTATGAGAAATCTTAAACATACACATTTCATATATGTAGGTGATGTGTGCTGTAAAATGTTGAGGGGAGTTGCCAGCTTTCCGACATGTGTGTTTGATCCGTACACTATACTGATCAACAAATCCAGAAGATACTGGAATTTTAAGGAACAGTTTGTTGGTTTGCGTTTATATGATCCGTCATTGCCTCATATGTACAGGAACACTGTACAAAAAGCAGACAAAACTGTCTTTTATCATTTCACTAATACTAGAGGCGTACTTTACAAGACCCAGAAGGATTTCAACGTAGTTTTACTCCATACCATGTATATCGAAACTGTATACTCCTATAAGGATGCAGAATACTTCGGTGCGATTTGTGAAATCAAACCAAACAAATCTGCAAAGATTCTCAATTATCCAGAAGGAATCAGTTTAGGCAACACACAAATTCCACTGTCAAAGAAACAATACTCTATGAACATATGTCATGATGGCCATACACCACAAAAATATCTCTCATGTATTTTCCAACAACATAACGTGTGCCGACAACAATTTGCATATGACTGTCATCTGTCTGACCGAGCATCATACACTTATCTGATCAGTTCTTCAGATCACCGTACCTCTATACCCCTGCATTTACTTGCAGTGATGAGCTCTCTACCACTCTGTCCTATACTCTGGTCTGTGACTTCACGGGTGACTGTCTGGATTCCAGTGATGAATCCTTCTGTCAGCATCCTGTTTGTGGGAAGTCGTTTTTCACGTGCACCAATGGTCAGTGTGTCAGCTACAACAACATCTGTGATCGAAAACCATATTGTGTGGGTAAATCGGGTAAAACGGGGTGTCCAAATAATGTTTTTGTTAACAGCAAAAGGGTTTCACCTCCTGTCCTCATCATGTTCGATGGAATCTCGAAGTTCATTACAGTGCCAATGATGGTGAATGACTCATGTCCTGATAGTCACTACCGTTGTCCTGGTGAGATCAACGACTGTCTGCCCATTTACACACGATGCAATGGAATGTATGACTGTAAAGGACATCAGGACGAAGAGGGATGTGAGGAGATGGCTTGTCCAGGACTTCTCCGATGCAGGTTTTCTCAGATATGTGTGCACAGTGACAACATCTGTGATGGCTGGCCTCACTGTCCCATGCATGATGATGAATTATGGTGTAACGTTACCTGTCCTATTGGTTGCCTCTGTCAGGTGTACACTTTCCTGTGTCTTCAGCCTTTCAACGCAGAACTGTTCTCTAAGATCCGCTCTTTGGATGCCTCTGGTTCAGGTATGACGCTTTCTGATGTGAACAGTTGTTTCTATCTTATTCGTCTATTTTTTGCCCATTCCTCACTTACACATCTACCCGAAATGAAGTTGTTGAATTTGAGGTTCCTTGACCTTAGAGGCAACAGACTGAATCACGTGAACATGACTTCTTTCAGACGGCTTAAAAATATGCAATCATTGTCCCTGTCTTACAATCCTATCACGTCACTGTACGGTGATCATTCCTCTGTTGTCCGAGATACAATACCCATGTCGATAGACCTGTCACACACACACCTCAAAGTGTTTGATTCTAGAATACTGGCAATGTTTGCTCGCTTACAGAAACTAAATCTATCGTGTACTTCCATTCACACCATTAGCCCTGATGGGTTTTGGCGCATTCCACATCTGACAGAACTGTACTTAGATGGTAGTCCTGTGAAAACGTTTTCTGCAGACATTTTCAGAAATCTTTTCCATCTCTGTTCCATATCAACACAGAACCATAAACTGTGCTGTGATGAAATACTCCCCAGTAACTTTGATGGGTCTTGTACTTCTCCTAAGGGTGACATTTCGTCCTGTGAAGATTTATTGCAGTCGTGGACCTATCGTGGGTTTCTGTGGCTGATGGCTTGTCTAGCGGTATCTGGTAACATCTTTTGTTTCTGTGCTCGTGTGTTTGTGAAAAGAATGACGACCTCAAGTGGCTTCATCGTGTTTGTCATCAATCTTACCATGGCTGACTGTTTGATGGGTGTTTATATGATTGTTATTGGAGTGGCCGATGAACGGTACCGAGGCAGATATCTTCATTATGAAGACAGCTGGAAAAGCAGTGTACCCTGTAGGATAGCTGGTTTTCTGTCTCTGTTGTCCAGTGAAGCATCAGCTTTGCTCATCTGTCTGATCACCATTGATCGTTTCATTGTCCTCTGCTTTCCGTTCAGCACCTGGCGATTTGGGAGAACATCAGCAGCGACGGTTTGTTTGCTGATCTGGCTGGTGGGCTTGTTTCTGGCATTGTTGCCGTTACTTCCGATGACATTTCACTGGGAGTTTTATGGCCAGACAGGAATCTGTATTCCACTACCAGTTATGAGACAACACTTCAAAGGGAAAGTGTACTCTTTCGGCGTAATGATCATACTTAATTTTATTTTGTTTTTACTCGTCTCCGTCGGTCAGGCATTGATCTACTGGTCAATACAAAGCAATACTTTAAAAAGCAGCTCTACAAAAATCTCACAAGATATGGCCGTTGCTCAACGGTTGATTACTATTGCACTGACAGATTTCATGTGCTGGTTTCCTATTGGCCTGTGTGGGATTATGGCATTGGCTGGTATTCCAGTCCCTGGAACTGTAAACGTGGCCTTGGGAATATTTATATTACCTTTGAACTCTGCCATCAATCCCTTCATGTACACGCTGAATAGTTGGGCAGAAAAACAGAGAAAATCCAAAGAATCGGAACTTTTGAGGTGGATGGATGCCCATGCAGAGCTGATTCATGGATATTGATCCATTAATTTTAGTAAGCGTTTCATTGATATAGAGTTTATAGATTAAGGCTAAAGATTACTGGGCTTCTGAAACTTCAAAAGATTTTAATTTTCTCACAAATGAAACACCGATACGTCAAATAAATACTGAAACAAAAGAAGAGAGACAGACAGACAGATAGAGGTAGGGACAAAATTGCGAGAAACAGAAAGGGAGACAGGAGAGAGAGAGAGAGAGAGAGAGAGAGAGAGAGAGAGAGAGAGAGAGAGAGAGAGAGAGAGAGAGACAAACAAAGAGAAAGAGAGAGGGACGGATAGACAGAGAGAGAGAGAGAGGGATGTACAAACAGTCGTATTCAGCGATATAGATATTTTAAAGTCATGTTATATGAATAATGTAAACCCAGCTTGTCTGATCATAGTTATTCAAATGTACAGCTCCCTTTTTTCATTCTTCTGAAACATTATTAAAATCTATCACAACTCTGGACAAACTATGTTTCCAGTAAACACGTAAAAGCAAGCTGCATGCAATCACGTGTTTAACGCAAAGTACAAAACAGAGGACTTTTTGACAAAAGCCAACGATGCAGTCTAGATGGCTGTCAGCAGAAGTAATACAATGTAGACATACAGATGTGGAGAAGTGTAGATACAAAAAGAAAATAGAAGAATGTGATGGAAGGTAGACAGCGAGTGTAAAGAGTGAACTGGGTCTGTGTAATGCACGGCAAAGTCCCTGAGTGTGACAGCAGTGTAGGAGATTAATCTAAGCACACAAAGAAGGTATTATGTTTATTAAGAGTAATTGTATAGCACCTATCCTCGGTTAGAGACCAAGCCCTATGTGCTTTACAGTCCACGCTCTCGTTTACACAACGGGCTGCCTACAGGAGAAGAGCCGACTGAAAAGCTGCCTGCTGGCACTTCATTCAGTCATTTTTCGTCGGTTGGTTGATGGCGGAGCTGAAAGACCCAGACTGTCTGCTGCAGGTCCAGGTCTTTGGATCTTCTTTGAAGAGAATTCTTACATGCCAACCGACATTGTATGCCAGCTCACTGGATTCTTGGATGTGGAGTGTAGATCTTACTTGACTAATCTATTCTCGGTTTGAAGGCTGGAGTGGCTGAAGGAGATGTTTTCAACACCACATAGCTCTGGGATCGTAACAATATCCAGAAAGATTCTTCTCACTTCCAGGTCTGGCTCTGTAACAGAAGCGATGTTACTATCGCATGTTTTTATTCTCGGGTGGTCGGTGGCGATGTCTCGGATGAATTTTGCCAAACTTTCGCCGATAACGTTTGTGTCAGACTTCTTCCTCTCAATCAGACTACATTGTCTTCTGGAAGCATCCAGTGGTGTGTCACTGTCTGCTGAGAAAAAGGTTGTTTTGAAACTTCGCTAGCGTGGGACTTCTTTGCTATTACTTCAAACCCGTAGGACCCACCACATATCTTCCCATCGACTCCATTCTTGATAGAGTTAAGAAGGAACACGATATGCAGAACCTCTTGCCTGGCCTTTTAAAGGTCCCAGTAAACATTTTTGTAAGATTTCAATCAATACAGTGTATTATGCATTTATTCCCTTCAAGTTGAGATCGTAGTTTACAACGTTAGCTATGAAATATGCACGAATCAACATATTCAACAACAGTGACGCAGCATGCTCGTATGAGCCGTTAGTCCATTGGAATAGATCAGAATGTTTACTAAGTTGCCCAAACATTCAATTGCTTGCCGCTGGATGATTTAGGATAAACGGAAATTAAAACAGTTTGTGTTCTCGCTAATATTGCAACATTTCAGCTACTTGAATGGACCCATACTTCCTGTGTATGTGTGCGTGCCTGTGTTGTTTCTGACCCTGTATTTCCGGTGTTGTTTCTGGCCCTGTATTTCCGGTGTTGTTTCTGGTCCTGTATTTCCGGTGTTCATGAATGCAACGTCTCAAAAATCGACATTTCGAGTTTACTTTCAACAGACAGCTCCAAGATTTGGGTATTGAGGCGCGCGCGCGCGCGTGTGTGTGTGCATGTGTGTGTGTGTGTGTGTGTGTGTGTGTGTGTGTGTGTGTGTGTGTGTGAGTGTGTGTGTGTGTGTGTGTGTGTGCGTGCATGTGTGCGTGCGCGCGCGCGCGCGCGCGTGTGTGTGTGTGTGGTGTGTGTGTGTGTGTGTGTGTGTGTGTGATTGCCTTTTAAAAATGGGTTTAAACGCATTTTTTGTTTAAATGACCTCATTCCTTGGCATGGAACAGCCTTGCGATGGCTTCTGAAGTGATTAGGTGATGAGGATCTACAGCTTTACTATTTTACTTGCATTACTTGATCAAAGATAGACTGTGATCAGCAAATCGCAGTGATAACTATCTTTTAATAGATCTAGTTGCAATGCGAGAGGACTGCAGGCGGAAATCTAAACAAACCTTAAATAAATGTTAGCGAACCGCCCAGAGAACGTGGACAAACGAGTCACAAGACGAAACACAACGCGTTTCGACCTCTTAGGTCTTCATCAGGTGAGACATAAACGAATAAAACAACGAACATTCACTTAGCTTTGATCGCTTCAGATCACTTCGCCGGGTTCAGCGCAAGGAAGAAGGCGTTGAATGAACGCCTTCTTCCTTGCGCTGAACCCTGCGAAGTGATCTGAAGCGATCAAAGCTAAGTGAATTTTCGTTGTTTTATTCGTTTATGTCTCACCTGATGAAGACCTAAGAGGTCGAAACGCGTTGTGTTTCGTCTTGTGACTCGTTTGTCCACGTTCTCTGGGCGGTTCGCTAACATTTATTTAAGATTTATCTTTTAATATTCAACACATTTGATTGAAGTTTGATGTTGCAGTTGATGTCAGGTTGGGTTTGTTTTTTTCTTTGTTGTTTTTTGTTTTGTTTTGTTTTGTTTTGGGGGGGAGGGTTGTAATATGTGGGGTTTTTTTTTTTCCTTTTTTCTTAATAATCTTTTTCCTGCACTCCTTAGGTCCAAAAGACTTTGAATGCGCGTGTTACAGTGAAAAGGGGAAGTCTCCATTAGCCGTAAAAATGAAGGTGATAATAGACTGAGTCAGGTCCAGCTGAATCATTTCAAAATTGGGCAAATTTTTGGGTCAGGTTTATAGAGTAGTGCGCTCGCCTTTTCATAGATAAGCTAGAATGTCAATATGTCACAGCAGCAGTAAAACAGCTTTGACAGAAACTGTTAATGAAAGTGCTTGGGTTCACAAATTTTGACCCTTTTTTGTAAGAACATGAGAGCATTTTGAAAGATTCATTCATCCAAAACTTGGCAAGAGGCTCTCGAAGGAATTAATGAATGCTTTTTTTTTAACCAAACAATTGAAATCCAATTTTTGCAAGGAAAAGTTTAGCACTCAACAACCAAATCAATCCATCATTGTGTTTATGAAAGTCCGTTGTTGTAATCATAAGTTTGGAACAGGAAAAGGACGACAACATGGACTGTTGAGAGAGCAAAGAATACGTAAAGATCGCAATATAAATGAGGTAGGTGATGAATTTCATTTCCTGTTTAATTGTCCCAAATGTAAAACCTTATATGATTGTGTTCAATGTTTAAAATGTATGATTTGTGGAATAGTTCTTAACGAGCGTCTGCTGAATTTATCCAACTTTATCAAACTAAGCAAGGTACTTTCATTAACTTTACTTATATGATGTAATCTCCTCGACTCATATACAAGAGTATTGCCTTTTCAACAACACCATTGGTCGAAACTGTTCATTTTATGTGTTTCAGTTTCATGGTGATGGCCGTTTGCTCTTTGATTTTATTCTCCATATCCCAAAGCGGTTTACAAAAAAAAAATAGTGTTCATTGTTCGTAATTTTCATTGAGCGTGTTGCTATGCGCTGGTTTTTTTTTCAAGTTTGTTGTTGTTGTCGTCGTTGTTTTGTGTTATTGTTTCTAATGGTGATGGTGTTGATGTTGCTGAGGAAGAGGAGGAGGAGATTGTTGATGATGATGACTATTGTTATTAAAATTTGTTATTACTGTTACTATATTGTTGTTGTTGTTGTTGTCCTCATTGTTTATTTGTCTTTATGTTTTGCAAAGACTGTAAAACTAGACATTTTTATCCTTGAATTATGAGTTCTTGAGTATTGCTTCCACTCTCTCTCTCTCTCTCTCTCTCTCTCTCTCTCTCTCTCTCTCTCTCTCTCTCTCTCTCTTTGCAGAGAGGTTAGCTCAGTATATACCTTTGAAGTATTATAAAGTCCGAAATCACTTCAGATTAGCACTTCTTTTAGCATGTACTTGTGAACAGTCAGAATTTTGTCGATTTATCTATTTAAAGCATTCTAACTGCGGTCTTACATGTTATCTTAGAATAGTCTATAAACATATATTGGTTATGTCTGTGTATAGTCCTTCGGGTGCTTTTGTGATTGTATTTGCTAGCACCCCTTCATGAAGGGCAATGGCCTAATTATGAATAAATTATCTTGAGTCTCCTCTCTCTCTCTCTCTCTCTCTCTCACACACACACACACACACACACACACACACACACACACATACACACGCACGCACGCACGCCCGCACGCACGCACGCACGCACGCACGCACGCACGCACGCACGCACAACGCATACACACACACACACACGTATGCGTGCACGCGCGCACGCACGCCCACACGCACAGAGAGAGAGAGAGAGAGAGAGAGAGAGAGAGAGTCTGACAAGACGACAAGTAGTTCACAACCGAATGGCCTTCTCACCTCCTTTTTATTTCACTGCATACCGTCATAGATCAATTGTGCACGCCCTTTCTTTGCTTTTCTAAATTACATTTGCAGAAAGTAAATTTGGCCTCTATCAGGAAGATTTTCTACAGTGTGCTGCAAAACTAAAAGTAGCGCTGCTATTTGAAGCAATGACAGATTGCAGTCTCTGATCAAGCCAAATTTATAGTCTTGCTATTCTTTGATCGAGCCATACAGTTAGCCCTACCATTTGGAGCAACAATGAATTGTAGTCTGATCAACCCATACATTCAACCCTGCTATTTGGAGCAACTAGAAACTGTGGTCTCTGATCAAACTATATATATACAGCCCTGCTACTACAATAAATGATCTCTGATAAACCCATATATATAGTCCTGCTATTGGGAGCAACAATAAATGGTCTCTGATAAATCCATGCATATAGTCCTGCTATTGGGAGCAACAATAAATGGTGTCTGAATAACCCATGTATATAGTCCTGCTATTGGGAGCAACAATAAATGGTCTCTGATAAACCCATGTATATGGTCCTGCTACTGGGAGCAACAATAAATGGTCTCTGATAAACCCATGTAAATAGTCCTGCTATTGGGAGCAACAATAAATGGTCTCTGATAAACCCATGTAAATAGTCCTGCTGTTGGGACCAACAATACATGGTCTCTGATAAACCCATGTATATAGTCCTGCTATTGTGAGCAACAATAAATGCTCTCTGATAAACCCATGTAAATAGTCCTGCTATTGGGAGCAACAATAAATGGTCTCTGATAAACCCATATAAATAGTCCTGCTATTGGGAGCAACAATAAATGGTCTATGATAAACCCATGAATATGGTCCTGCTATTGGGAGCAGCAATAAATGGTCTCTGATAAACTAATGCATATAGTCGTGCTATTGGAAGCAACAATAAATGGTCTCTGATAAACCCATGTATATGGTCCTGCTATTGGGAGCAACAATAAATGGTCTCTGATAAACCCATGTATATAGTCCTGCTATTGGGAGCAACAATAAATGCTTTCTGATAAACCCATGCATATAGTCCTGCTATTGGGAGCAACAATAAATGGTCTCTGATAAACCCATGCATATAGTCCTGCTATCGGGAGCAACAATAAATGGTCTCTGATAAACCCAACAATAAATGGTCTCTGATAAACCCATGCATATAGTCCTGCTATCGGGAGCAACAATAAATGGTCTCTGATAAGCCCATGCATATAGTCTTGATATTAGGAGCAACAATAACCGGTCTCTGATAAACCCATGTATATAGCCCTGCTGTTGGGAGCAACAATAAATGGTCTCTGATAAACCCATGTATATAGTCCTGCTATTGGGAGCAACAATAAATGGTCTCTGATAAACCCATGTATACAGTCCTGCTATTGGGAGCAACAATAAATTAGGTCTCTGATCACACCGTATGTATAGCCTCGCTATTGGGAGCGAAATTAAATTGTAGTCTCTGATCAAGCCATGTATACAGCCCTGGTATTTGGATCAACAATAAATTGCAGTCTCTGGTAAAACTGTGTATAAAGGCCAGCTATTTGGAGCAACAGTAAATTGTAGTCTCTGATCAAGCCATGTATATAGCCCTACTATTTGGAGCAATAATGAATTGTAGTTTCTACAAAGATTTCCACTTATGCCTGCAATTGTTTACAATTTCTACTTTTGTTAGATGAATCAATCATGTTTTTGAGGTTGGGCATGCATGAGTATGATAGTTTAATGGTGTTTTTGTTGAATATTTTGGACAGTTTGTGTTCTTTTGGGAATGATGTTGCCAAGATTTTAAAGAATTCTTTTCCTACATTTGTTTTTACAAGTAAAAAAAACATGATTGATTCATCTAACAAAATGAAAAGCAACATAAAAGAGAAGGGTGCCGAAAGGACATCTTGCAACTGCACTAAAAAAGAACAGTGCCCCCTGAGCAATAAATGTCTTCACAGCAACATTGTATACCAAGCTACGGTAACATCAGAAAATGAAAAGGAAATATATATAGGGATTACTGAAAACACTTTCAAAACCAGATACGCAAACCACAAACAGTCATTCAAAAATGAAAAATACAAAAATCAAACAGAGCTGAGTAAATACATTTGGAGACTCAAAGATAAAAAAATAGACTACAACATATCATGGAAAATCATAAAAAGAGCAACACCATACAACAATATTTCAAAAAGATGCAATCTATGCTCCACAGAAAAATGGTTAATATTATGCAAATCACACTTAGCAACTCTGAACACAAAAGTAGAAATTGTAAACAATTGCAGGCACAAGTGGAAATCTTTGCTAGCACATTCCACCTGAACAGGCCCCAATAAGAACCACAGGCCACACGTGCAGCAAATGAGATCCGCCTGCACACACAGAGTTGAAATCAAGTCCCGCACGCCATAAAAGATCGTTGGCGTGCCCCAAAAGACATCCTGAAGATAGCAAGGCTTGAAACAAGCTTGTAGATTTTAATACTTCATTTTTTTTAAATATTTTTTAACAGATGTTGCTCCCCAAGGGGTTGAGCACCTTCAGATTTTTAAAGGACTTTTTAATATTGTTCATATATATATATATATATATATATATATATATATAATGATTCCAAGGATAAGTAATTCCAGCAACTTACAGAGCAGCTTGGTGTTGCAATGACTGCAAGAAATATTGAATTATAAACAAAGTTTGCTCTTATGTCTTAGATTGATGAAATAGGGGGAGAGAGGCTCATTGTGAGAAGCATTCATTATTCCCCATTCACCCACTCAAGCACATACTGTTAGTTAGGCAGAATTATCTACCACTGCAGATACGAATGCTTATCTCCCCCTATTTCTTCAATCTAAGACATAAGAGCAAGTTTTGTTTATAATTCAATATATATATATATATATATATATATATATATATATATATAATATATATATATATATATATATGTGTGTGTGTGTGTGTGTGTGTATGTAGGTGTACACACACACACACACACACACACACACACACACACACACACACACAATAATATATATATATATATATATATATATAATATATATATATATATATATAATGATTAAAAGCAACTCTTAAAACCTGGGACTACAAACTTGTTTCGAGGTCCTTCCTCTCTTCAGATGCCGTGCCAATCCCCTGCTATTGACCTCAATCGTATATATATGTTTTGGATTGTGAGCTGTGGTCCAGTTGGGTTGTGTTGCACGTGTTGTGCAAGGGGGCGGGGGGGGGGGGGGCTGTTGAGGTTGTAAGGCTTTCTTAAGTATTATTGTATGAGGGGTCCTATCAGGGTTGCTATTTTATACTTGTTGATATATATATATATATATATATATATATATATATATAGCCCAGCTGTTTGGACCAACAAGAAATTGTAGTCTCTGATCAAACTACTTATATTGCCCAGTTTTTTCGCGCAAGAATAAATTGTAGTGACTGATCAAGCCACGTGTATATCCCCGCTATCTGGAGCGACAATAAAATTGGTCTCTGTCCAAGTCATGTATATAGCCTTGCTGTTTGGAACAATAATATATTTTAATCTCTGTTCAAGCCATATATCTAGCCCTGCTATTTGGAGCAACAATAGATTGTGGTATCTGATCAAACAGTACATGTAGCCCAGCTATTTGGAGCAAAAATAAACTGCAGTGTCTGACCAGAGCCGTAGTATATCTAGCCATGCTATTTGGAACAACAATAACCGTAAAAACATTGTTCTTTGGTTTAGCGACATGTTTTTCTTCAGTATTCTAATACAACTTCAAAAATATACCTTATATATTCAGTGTACTGAAAAATCCCAAAGTTCAGCTTCTAATCAAGATTAGGACAAATCTTCGAAATATTACGGGAAAAAGCGATCTTAAGTCTCTAAGCGTGCATGTCTTTGGCTTTGCCATACCAGGTAGCCTATTCCTAGCCTCAGGCCATTGTTCGTGTCTACTCTTCGCGAATTCGCAGTCTTGCCAAAAGACTCGATAACAAGTGATATTTTAATTAATCTGTGAGCGAACTGCTGCATCAGATTTCGTGGCTGATTGTCCTTTTGGTTTCTAATCATGACAAAGATATCTTTTTGCATCAGATGTCACAAATGTTTACTTTAGGCTGTAAGAATGCTAAAGACATACTTTTGCGTTATCTGTGGTAACTATTAAGGGCTACAGTCTTCACGCGTGACAAAGATATGTTTTTGTACTTTAGGCTCTAAGTAGGCTAAAGACATACTTTTGCATTACATCTCGCTACTACTTAGGCCTATAAACTTCAAGCATGACCAAGGTACATTTTTGCTAAAGAAAACACAAACCTTAGGCCTTAAGTACGCTGAAGACAAACTTTTGCATGGCATCTCGTAACTACTTAGGCCTACAATCTTCAAGCATGACAAAGATGTATTTTTGCACAAGATAACACGGCCCTAAGTATGCTAAAAACATTTTTTTGCTTTACATCTCATAACTACCTTGGCCTACAGTCTTCAAGCACGACAAAGACGTATCTTTTACATGAAAAATCATAACCATACCTTAGACTCCGTGCATTAGATTTCATAACTAGTTGCATTTTGGTCCTAAACATGACAAAGACACGCATATACTTAAGATGATGTAGCTACTTTAACTTACTTCTGTGAGCGTGACAGAGATGTTTGTGTGTTAGATATCATAGTTGTTTCGCTTTATCTCCAAGCATGACAACGTCATGTGACGTCGCGACAAGTACTTCTTTAGTCTCTAACACATATTTTTTCATTAGATATAACGTAATACTTTCGTGACTAGGCATGGTAAAGACACACATCAATTTCACAACTGGTTAATGTTTAGTGGTGAGGTTGACAAAGACAACAATTTTCATTAAATTTCGTATCTGAAAATGTGTTGTCTCCGAGCATTGCAAAGGCGTAGGCTGGCGTTGTTTATAAGTTTAATAGTGACGCTTGCCTACCCATTGTAAAGGGCACCAAATGGCGATTTATTTTGTAAGCGGCTCGATCGGAAAACGTCGTTCAGTTGTATGAGGAAGCAGAATGCATTTTGTTTTGTTGACGGCAATTTATACATGCTCACAGACAACCATTGTTTGTTATATTTTGTCCTTAAATCTGCAAGTATGTATCCAACATCAATCATGTGTTTTGTGTCGGTAAGGGTTGTCTGTATTTATTAACAATTATCCACTGACTGTTGTGTTCTGTATGTCTGCATGGACGAGTGTACTTGTAACTTCCTTCAGTAGTATAAATTCTACCATGATACTGCTTATCACCACCACCACCCACTACCCCATTCCCTTGAGCTTCCGCAAACAAAATAGACGACCTAACTCCTTGTCAGAATGGCATTATTTATGCCCCGATTTACAGCTTTGAAAACATGTCCTATGGTAGTCAACATTTAACACAACAGACTGTAAATACCCCTGCTATGAACACAATTCCATAGTCGAATCACATCCATCCTCCGGTAAGCAATCACCAACAGAAGATGGAATCTCGCCCAACGAACTAATACTATCCTCCAAACACCGGGGTTTGTCTTCTCTGTAGCCACCAGCCAGTAAAATACAGACGGTTCACCATCCTGCTGAAACCCGTGACATTTATGCCCAGTAAACCCTGCTCAAATAGGACCCCCCACCCCCACCCCCACCCCCACCCCCTTCTTAGCTACCGCAAACCAGAAAATACGATCAGTTGGTGCTCAACACGCTCACCGTCCCTTTATAGTTGCAGGGAAATGAGAAAGGAGTTGGAAAGGGGGCGGAAGGGAGGCGGGGGGCTGTTCATAAGTAAGTACTAGAATAGTAACAGATATCTCCTCTCGTATAAGCTCCGATGAAGAAGTATCGAAGACAACGATTTTCAAACAAAAGCAAAGGTTACAAAAGTAACGATTCACTTCAGTACAATGCACGTAAGCTGTAATTCGCATCCTACTCAATGCTTAAACCAAAGCTTCGACACCTCATCTGCAACAGACCTGCGGAATAGAGAAGAGAGAGAGGGAGAGGAGAAACCCAACCCTTTCTACTCCGGGAAAGTGCAGTTCACGTTATTCCGGAGCCTTTTGGGTGGCCTACACTTGATGCGATCCTTGCCCATGGCCATCTTGAAGGCGAACACCAGGTGTGGGCAGGATTTGCCCCTGCAGAAAGCATCCAGGCAGAAGATGAAGGTCTCCAGGACGTCCCTGCGCAGACATCGGATGATCCTGCGGCTCGACATGATCTTCATGCAGACGCGGATGGCTTGTGGCCGTTGCTTCGGGGAGCATTTGTGGAAGGCCTCGATGGCACGGGCGCACTCGGGGGCGTTAGGAAGAAGAAATTTGGTCTGGTCCTCTCTGTGGAAGGCGAGAAGAGAGCTGATACAGTGGCTGACACAACAGACATTTCCATCAAGTAAAGTCGCAATGCTGTTTAATGCCCCTGTTTCACCGTAGGTGACATTAGATATTCACATAAAAGTATCTGAAATGAAAGTCTTACATACAGCTGAGGGAAAAGCTGAAGTAAACTGAGAGGATGCAAACAGTCAATGATGAGGAGACTAAAACAGAATGCGGCATCACCATACACAGGGTGAAATACATATGAACGCACAAAATAAGGTCCAAACTAACTAACTCTGACCCCGTTAATGTCACTTTTTTCCACGGAAGATTATATAAGATCTCATTGTCTATAATCTGCAATGAACATGTTCTAAGTTTTGGTTAGGAAAAAAAAAAAAGAAAAGAAAGAAACTTGTTATCTGGGAGATAGAATCAGCATGACCAATTAATGGAATAGTGACACAGACACGAAGCCATTTTCCTTCTTGCTACGAGAGCGCACAGAAATACAGGTGAAGACACTGATTAAAGTTTTATTTAGGGAAAGTGCACCTTTTGTGTTAAAAAAAACAAACAACAAACCATCACTATTCTCCGCAGAAATAATTGCTGGTATCTGAAGAAAAAAACAACAAGTATGAGAACACCTCTTCAAGAATGTCATAGCTGCTTTCTTTACAAGACTAATATCACAAATAAAAAAAACCAGATGCAAGGGGACAAGAAGAGGGAAAATGAGTGGTTTTATCAGGACCCTCCATTGTGGCCACAAGCCATGCATAATCGCAATGGAACCGTTAGAAGTGTCCAACCCAAACGAGATCAGACACAGTATCTTAGGGCTCCCATGGCCGCTCCAATGCACAACTAAGTGTTGTTCCAAAACACACGGCCAGACTAAAAACAGGGGCGGATCACCATGTACGTGGCTGGTTCCGGAAGGGAGCGGGATACATCAAAATAAACCCTTCACCTTCCCGTGTCTAAGGTGAACATGGCGTGGGTCAACTCCGTTGCAAATAAGCTATGCACAAAAAGTTAAGGATCACTTTCACAAACATTCATAACTGTCAAAATAAGAAAGTCAATGCGTTGAAGTTTGGCCAACATTTAATTCCATTCTTTAGTGATAACGATACACAATTGCCTTCAATCTCGAGCAATCGTTTGGTGTGTACATTTGATTAAAGTGGGTACGTATCCAAATTTGATTTCCCAAAGTCATTGAAATCACAAGACAGGGCATACTGATGCTCCCAAAAGCTCAGTAATGCGTGTAACCACCATGGCTGTTCTGGCACTCGACGCAGCGAGTCCTCATCGAGTTGACCAGGTTGGTGAAGATCCTCTGTGGAAGCGCCTGCCACTCAGCCTGCAGCATCTGGTAGAGGTGTTGGGCATCCCTGGGAGGGGGGTGGCTCCTCACTTTGCGATCCAGCTCATCCCAGAGGTTCTCAATCGGGTTGAGATCGGGACTGCATGCTGGCCACTCCATTCTGTTGACTCCAGACTGCTGCAGGAAGTAGTTGACCACCCTTGCCCTGTGGGGGCGAGCATTGTCATCCTGGTAGACAGCCCTCAGTCCCATCTGCTGCAGTGTAGGCACAGCCAGCGGTCGAAGGATCTCATCCCGGTATCGGATGCCAGTCAGGTTACCCTGTACATGATACAAGGGTGTTCTGTGGTGAAGGCTGAAGGCCCCCCCAGACCATTACAGAACCTCCACCAAAGGCTACCTTTTCTTGGACAGTAGCGTCAGTAAGGCGTTGCCCTGGGCGCCTTCAGACCCTCAGTCGGCCGTCGTTGTGGTGAAGGGTGAAGCGTGATTCATCACTGAACAGGACCTGGGACCATTGCTGACGTGTCCACCTCACGTGACGTGCGCAGAAGGCGCGGCGTGCTGCCCTATGGGCTGGAGTTAAGCGTGGCCGTACTGCTGGGCGACGAGACCGGAGATTAAACCCATGTAGGCGGTTCCGTATGGTCTGCTGGCTGATGTTGATGTTAGTAGCCACCCTGAACTGCCTTTGAATTATGCTGGAAGAGGCTGTTCTTGTCTGCAGGGCTTGTCATTCAATGAGACGATCGTCACGTGGGGTTGTCTTCTTCGGTCGACCAGATCTGCGTCTTTCCTGGACAATCCCAGTGGCTGTGAAGCGTTGAATCAGTCGGACAATGACCGAGATGGACACATGAAGTCGCCTGGCCACTTCTCGCTTGGGAACACCATCTTGGAACCATGCAACAGCTCGTCCCCTATCCAACTCGCTTAATTTTCGTCGTGGAGGCATTGTCAGATCAGGCCTACTACTGGTGGAATGTCTTCTTATATAGCCAAGCGAGCGACAGCATCTCACACATAAACAGCAGTGCTTGCACGTGCATAATGGTTTTTCCATCTGGCAAGTGCAATGTGTTCAGGCAGAACGGTCCAAAACAAGGTCATTTTTCGCAAGTTTCCGCTTTTTCCGTTTGCGGCCCAGCTCAGTAGTAGAGAATCCCGTGCAATTTTCGCACTAACACAACATCGCCCACTTACAGCTGAACAAGAATTCATGACAATTTGGCTGGACTAAGAAATAAATAACAGTAGCGAACTGAGTTTATTACGCACCTGTTTTCACATACCGATCCTTAACTTTTTGTGCGTAGTATAGTTTCCAAGCTTGTGTAAATCAAGCCTTCTAAAGACTCAAATGTTCTCAGCAAAAATGATACCAGTTACAGCATCACAGGACCCCCATGGTTGTCTTCCCAGCCTCTTATTATTCTTCCAAAGCCGTCCGCCCTAGCCATGGTCAAGTGTCTGGATCAGCTGAGTGACCACAGTCTGGGGGGGGGGGGGGGGGGGGTACGTTAAAGTTAACCCCTCACTCTGATCCCGTATGTTAGGTGAA
>CM065716.1:98687077-98694577 GCA_033310375.1 Conus canariensis
GTTGCTCCTTCCACCACTAGAAAGAGAGAGGGTGGAGGTGAAATTGTGATATGAAACCTACTCTATAATTTTAATAGAGAAAACATTCCGAGTTCTTCCCCCAGAGTACCAAACCTGCCACCCGTACTCCTCACACCTGTGCGCATGTTACATACGGATAATCAGAGTGATTCTGTAAAGACTTATCCAAGTTATGGAAATGAAATGTTACCACCGGCTATTAAACATCAAATAGGGCATGAACTGATGATGTCACCAACGAACAAGTGCTCAAACCATCAAGCAGCACATAGAACTATACGAACACTTGGTACTGTGAGTATAGCACACAAAATGAAAAACACGGAAAGAATAAGCTTCATTTGTATGGGCATGTGAAAAAATCCAATCGCCTTGCTAAAATCATCTGCACACCACACATACACACATACATGCACTCACCCACTGTCGGGTCCAAAAATCGCTCTCTCGGGTGAGATGATGGCGATACCGGGCATGCGCACTTGCGCGCCCGGTTCATCCGCTTCATTGTAGGGGCGGAACCGGATGGTGGTGCCACACTCGGGGATGGAAAAGATGGCGAAGTTCTGGTCGACCTCGAAGTCACAGCTGATGGTGACTTGATCGGTGGTGGTGTGGTAGCCGTCTCCCCACGCTATGCTGCCTGTGTTCGACACCACCCCTGCCTGACCGATGGGAGGGGAGAAGGGGAGGGGGGAAAGGGGAGGGCGGGGTGACGAGGGAAGGAAAGGGGGTTGAGGACGGGGTGTTGAACGGAAAGGGATTTGGGAACAGAGGAAGGAGTAAGACGGTATGTTTGAGTTTGTCTGGTCTGGTTGATCGAGTCATGGTAACAAGTCTTGTTTCACAAGTTCGGTCGGTTGGTTTGGTTGGCTGCTTAGAAGGGTGCGTGTAGGTGACTGACTGGATGGATAAATGGTTTGGCTGGTTGGTTGGTTGGTTGGTTGCTAGGTTGGTTGGTTGGTTAGTTGCTAGGTTGGTTAGTTGGTTGGTGATACGTTAGCTGGATGTTGGCCGATTGGTGCTTAACTGGTTCGTTGACTGGTTGGCTGGGTGTTGGTTGGTTCCTTGGCTGATTGTAAGTTGGTTGGTTGTTTGATTCGCAGGTTGTTGGCTGGTCGACTGGCTGACTGGTTGATTGGAAGCTGGCTGGTTGGTTGCTGGTTGTTAATTGGTTGGTTGGTTGGTTGGTTGGTTGGTTGGTTGGTTGGTTGGTTGGTTGGTTGGCTAGATGTCAGTTGACTACTTCACTGGTTGATTCTTTTCCTTGGATTACCTTTTCCACCCTGTTTTTTCCTTTTTCATTTTTCATTGTGTAATCCTGTGGTCAAATTCACCTTGTTGTTATTCTCTGGTTGATTGGTTGCTTAATGGACTGGTTGGTTGTTGGTTGGTTGGTTGTTTAGTCGTGTGGTTAATTCGTTGATTGACTGGCAGACTGGTTGACCGGTTAGCTGGATGTCGTCTAGCCGGATGATAAGCTGGTTGATTGGCTTGCTGGTTAATTAGTTGGTTGGCTGCCTGTTTGTTGGCCTGTCGATTCGCTGGTTGTTTGCTGGCTGATATGTTGGTTGGTTGGTGGGTTGATTGGCTGGAGGATCAGGGGGTTGGTTAATTAGTTTGACTGGTGATGATGGTGGCAATACTGGTGATAATGCTCATGATGGTATCTGGTTAGGAGATTTACCGACACGCTGAGGTATGTTTTACGTTATTGTTTTTGTTGTTGTCGTTAGTCTTAAACATTTTTTTTCTGAAGTAGGGTTACTATCTGAGTGTGTATAAGCCCATGCATTATGATATGGGACACATCGTAATTATGCGTTTCTAAACGACATGGGTGTGTTCACACCCGTACTTCTTATACAGGAAAATGAATTGGTAACCCTTTCTGTATAGTGTAGATATGCACACACCCATCATTTTTGTTGTTGTTCTTGTTAATGTTGTTGTTGTTGTTGTTGTTGTTGTTGCTGTTGTTGTTGTTGTTGATGGAATTGCTTCTTATAAAGTATGGGTGTTCTCATGCCCATGTCAGACAGAAAGAGTTAATTTTTGTTTGTTTCTTTGTTTGCTGTTGCTTTTTAAATAATGAATTCATATTTAGACAGAAGATATATCCATGGATAATGAAAAAACGTGATACAATTTCCACCAGGAAGAACAAAAAGCATGCCAGTTCTGATGATCTGAATGCATATCTGCGTGCATAGTCACCAGTTCTGATGATCCGTATGCATATCTGCGTGCATAGTCACCAGTTCTGATGATCTGAATGCATATCTGCGTGCATAGTCACCAGTTCTGATGATCCGAATGCATATCTGCGTGCATAGTCACCAGTTCTGATGATCTGAATGCATATCTGCGTGCATAGTCACCAGTTCTGATGATCCGAATGCATATCTGCGTGCATAGTCACCAGTTCTGATGATCTGAATGCATATCTGCGTGCATAGTCACCAGTTCTGATGCTCTGAATGCATATCTGCGTGCATAGTCACCAGTTCTGATGATCTGAATGCATATCTGCGTGCATAGTCACCAGTTCTGATGATCTGAATGCATATCTGCGTGCGTAGTCACCAGTTCTGATGATCCGAATGCATATCTGCGTGCATAGTCACCAGCGGCAGTCAGTAAAGGTTGATTCTGTCGGTGTTTGTGGCGATGGTGTCAGGATGTAGCTGTTGTTTTCCTCTCTTCTGATCTCCTTCCACCACCCACCAGCTGGTGTCTGTTTGCTGGTACTACTGGTGCTAGTAATGCATTACCCAGCCACCAACCTTTTGCAGTCAAAATTCGGGAACCAGGAATAGAAGGGAGTGGGGTAGGATGAAAGAGGGGGGGGGGGGGGGGAGGGGGGGTCAGTTCGGTTTTGGACTGGAAACATCTCTAAACTCTTTGCGTTTCAGTCGACGAAGGGTTTGAAAAGAAAATGCATTTTCCATACATTTTACGGCCAGCATCCATAAAGCATCATGGGCTTCATTCTGCAATACAGGATTATCTCGGTTCAGACCTGACTCACACCAACACCACCCCAACACCGTATTTTAAACCAAATTTTGAAATTCTTGATATATTGTCCACCAAATTTGGGATTTCAGGAGTAATTTTCAAAGTAGGGAAATTCAACAAAAATCTGGGAGGCTTGGCAGCTATGTTATTATGAATAACATTGGTAGTAGTGGTGATCGCAGTAGTAGTAGGAGTGGTAATGGTAGTAGTAGCAGTAATTGTTGTTGTTGTTGTTGTAATAGTTGCTGCAGTATATCATTATCATTGTTTTAAAAATAGTTATCATCATCATCATCATTATTATCATTTTAATCAACCGAAGATAGAGGGGCGAGGTTTGGGGGAGGGGAGGGGGTAGGGGGGCTCAGGCAGACAAGTGAATGAAAAGAAACTGTCTTCGTGTCTGTCTGTCTGTCTGTCTGTCTGTCTGTCTGTCTATTTCTTTCTCAAGTTTCTGAGCGTTTATCGAGCAGTACCGTCCCAACAGTGATATTCAGACGTTAAGAGCAACTGACTCGGGCACAAAGACAGCCCAAGAATATAAACTACTCGAATGAAAACCTGCGAAATTAAAAACTGCGGGCCTGAATGAGCCGTTTTAATATAGTGTGAAATAAAAAAAAAAAAAAAGAAACATAATTATACCCAGTCGAAAACAGCAACACGATGATTCGTATGGGGCGGTTGGTCTGTTGATGTCGGTAAGAAAGTTGACTTAGCTATCCAAACGTTCAATCATATGTTTCATATATGTTTCACGTTCATACCCAGCCGACGGCATTAAAGACATAGGAAGATAGACCTGGAGTTACATAGACGCAGGTGAACTTAGAGCTGGTGGAATATAGAGCCAGGGATCACAGAGACAGGGAACATAGACCTGGGGGGTGGCGGGGGTCATAGAGACACGTGGGAAAAAAGACATTGTTAGAATGGGAACGAAGAAATGCAGTCTGGGTGTCTGTCTGTCTGGTCAAAATGTGTTCCACTCGCTCCAGACAAAACTACTAGGCCGATCTTCCTGAAAATTTGTAGGTATGTTCATTATGGGTCTCGGATGATGTCCGATGTTTTATTTTACCGTTATAGCCGTTACTAATGGCTATAACGGCCCATACAATTTTTCTCTTTAATGGAATATCTCAGAAAGTACTTGGCCGATCTTTCTGAAAATTTGTAGGTATGTTCATTATGGGTCTCGGATGATGTCCGATGTTTTCTTTTACCGTTATATCCGTTACTAACGGCTATAACGACCCATAACAGTTTTCTTCTTTATGGAAAATCTCAGAAAGTACTTGGCCGATCTTTCTGAAAAATTGTAGGTGTGGTCATTATGGGTCACAGATGATGGCCGATGTTTACCAGAATAGCCGTTACTAACGGCTATAACGGCCCAAAACGGTTTTTCCTCTTTATGGAATATCTCACGCGTATTCAAGATAAACTGGGAGTACGTTTATATGCTTTGCATCTTGTTCCTCTCTAGAACATTGCAAACTTTGAACACGCCATCGAGACTTCCTGAGCAGTACAAACGAAAAAAAAATGTCATATACGAAGAGCTCTATGCATGTTATGACGTTTTTTGTTTTGTTTTTTGTTTGTTTGTTTTTTCATTCTACAGTTCAATACTGACTGCCGGTCTTTCAAGTGAATGCCGTGACCAAAGTGTACTGAAAATGTCGGAGTTAGTTGTTGTATCTCCCACGACAGGGTCATCCCTATGTTCCCCCGGCTCCCTCTTCTCCTGTGTGTATGTTTGTAAGCAATGTGTGTTCTCCCGCCTCTAGGTTCTCGTGTGTCCATGTTCTCCCTGCTCCCTGTTCTCCTATGTGAATGTTCTCTCGCCTCTAGGTTCTCGTGTGTCCATGTTCTCCCGGCTCTGTGTTCTCCTGTGTGTATGTTCTCCCGCCTCTAGGTTCTCGTGTGTCCATGTTCTCCCGGCTCTGTGTTCTCCTGTGTGTATGTTCTCCCGCCTCTAGGTTCTTGTGTGTCCATGTTCTCCCGGCTCCTGTTCTCCTGTGTGTATGTTCTCCCGCCTCTAGGTTCTCGTGTGTCCATGTTCTCCCGGTCCTCCGGCTCTATGTTCCCTAGAGGTTGCACTCGCCAGGCTCGATGTTCTCCTGAGTCTATGTTACTCTGGCTAGATGTTCTCCAGGTTAACTGTTCCTCCTTGTCCAAGTTCCTCTCTGTCTATCAGGTTCATCCGTGTGTATGTTCTCTAAACTGTCTGTCCTCTGTGTTGTGTGTGTGTGTGTGTGTGTGTGTGTGTGTGTGTGTGTGTGTGTGTGTGTGGTGTGTGTATGTGTGTGTGTGTATGTGTGTGTGTGTGTGTCTGTGTCTGTCTGTCTGTGTGTCTGTGTGTGCATGCCAGTGTGCGTGCGTGCGTGCGTGCGTGTGTGCGTGTGTGCATGTGTGCGTGTGTGTGTGTGTGTGTGTGTGTGTGTGTGTGTGTGTGTGTTTCTGTGAGTGTGTGAACTGAGATCATTTTCACCTGACACATACTGCTTGATCACTGTTCAGTTTTTTAATTCAGATCCTGCTTTATTTTTGCGAGTCAAATACCATATATGGTTTCACGAAATCAGTCATTTTGTCATTTTAATGGCTAAATCAATAGTCATTTCCTTTTCACCCAATATAATGTGGATCACATTTTAGGTTGGGTCCCCATCTTCCCACCGCTCCCAGTTGTTTCTCTTTCGTGTATGCGGCACTGTTGCTGGCTTCGCGGCCCGATTTTCTGCTGTATAGCCTAAAGGCACTGGTTCTCTGGAAGTGCCCTCGGGAGACCACACCCAAAGAGCAACGTGTGACGACTATCGGCAATAAGAACTCGTCCCTCAAAGCTTAGGCTGCTAGGACGTAAAACTTGTCATCTGCGCTCTGAAAGTGCGCGAGCCTGAATGGGATTGGAAAGCGAGTAAAGGGAAGTAACTTCATCTCGCTACCCTCGACATCTTCCTTGACTGGTTGCAGTCCCTTGGCTGCAGAACCTACCATCGTCTATGCGCCTTTGCCTCCACTCCCCGTCCTCTGCTCTCCATCACATATGAATATATCGCTTCCTAACGAGAATTCTGCAAAGAAGTTTGTGAAAATGCTGACAGAGATTCAGTGTCAAACCCGCATGAACTCACCATGTTGGCTGTTTTTGATTGTGATTCAAGTTCATTCATTATATTCGTCTATGGTGAATGTGGATAACTTCTCTCTGCCAATTCGAATGTGACCTTTAGCCCACGCAATGATTGTCGTTTCCGTTAAAGCGCAACTTAAAACCAGCAACTTTTGTTCCTGTGGTGAACAATTTCCTTGAAACTCTAAAGAAGTGCTTCTGGCACCCGTTCGCCTAGCACCGATGCAGACACAAGACACACAGAACAAACAAGAAAACGACAGGCGTCTTCATCCTTTGGGGCCTGATTGGGCAGCTATCATAAAAGCATATAGAGTCCAGCCCCGGCATGTAAATGAATGAATGAAGTAAATTAATAAATCGATAAACTCAAAGGTGCGTACGTGCATAATTATTCTGTCCTACCTATATCAGAGATGCGCTGAAGAACAACAGTATGCCACGCGGCGACAACAATAGTGCGGAAATGCATAGAGCCTAAATTGAACACATCAGTGGTGGAACTACGGTCCATGAACACCAGAAGGTCGGTTATTATTATTGTTCTCATCACTGTTATCATTACCGTTACTGATAACATTATTATAAATCTATAATTATTACAACCATCACCTTCTTTCTGGACAACCATTCAAACACATGATTACATGCACACACGCGAGTACGTACATGAAAATACTATAGTTATGCAAACACTTAAGAGCTGACCAGTGCCTTTGGCGAATGCGCGTGGGTCAAATATTAGCTCAGTTGTGACTGCGAAACCCTTGCTTGAAAGTTTTTGAACATGACTGTGAATTCGTTTAATCATTCAGCTATTACCTGCGGTGCAATGAAATTTGTCTAGTACCGCATGCGCTGATGTCTTCCCGACGAATAACAGAATCGTTATTTCGTGAAGACCACAGACAATAGTTATTTTTGTAGTTTTAGTTAAGCTAGTCTAGTACACTCTAACATCGTTTGAGCGAGAACCAGATGCTCGCTGGGCAAAAAATGAACGCATAAATTAAACTGTCCGGAACAGCGGATAGTATTGCTCGTTACAACTACTAAACAATTTATGTAATTTCTTCTGTTAGCTATACTTGACGGCTAGAGAATATCATGTAAAGTTAAATTATTTATCAGTGTAAAAAAACGTTTTTGAAGTAAATTTTTCAATTGATCTAATGTTAATTTTCGGTTATATATTTTCTATGTATTATTAGAGGAATTAATCCTTTATCTAAAGTAAATACTTAATTTATTGACTTTCATAAATAATTATCAGGGGAGCTTACTATTTACGAATGAGTTTTCCCTCCCTTTAAAAC
>CM065716.1:98699577-98732077 GCA_033310375.1 Conus canariensis
GTGTGTGTGTGTGTGCGCGCGCGCGCGCGCGCGCGCATGTGTCTGTGTGTGCGTGTGTGTGTATGTTTGCTTTGCTTGTTCGTTTGTTTAGTAATTTAATGTTTATAGCGTGTTACACCAATGTAACAGACTATAAACACTACCCTGCTAAACACACACACACACACACACACACACACACACACACACACACACACACACACACGCACACACACACTACCAACCATCACTGAATAACTTTCCTTTGACAGCTTCTTTCTGTCAAGTTATTATGTTTTTGCTAGTCTGAACAATCAAATGTGCCAGCTTGTTTCTGTATTTGACAGTTCTAGAACATGAGGTGTTTCGTAATTAAATTCACTCTGCTCTTTGACGTAAAAGTCTTTGAAAACACAACGGAGGGAAACCATACTTGAAGGCAGAGTGAGATGTATGGTCACCCTTTCTACGTGTTGTGCTTCTGAGGAGTTTCACCCGCGCGTCTCGTCACGTTTCCGAGTGTGAAAACCTGTCAAGCAGGTCCGACAACTTTATGAAATTCCCGCACCCTCCTTCACTCCCCTGCGATCTCGGTGGGGAATTTCATAAAGTTGTCAAACAGGTCCTATAACCTTATGAAATTCCCCCACCTCTCTCTCTCTCTCTCTCTCTCTCTCTCTCTCTCTCTCTCTCTCACACACACACACACACACACACACACACACACACACACACACACACACACACACACACACACACACACACACAAGTACGCACGCCCCACCCTCTCCCCGAACATACCGCCTTGTTGAAGTGAGAGAACCAACTTGAGCGTACGTGCAACACTTTTTTTCTTTTTTTTTTTAAAGACCAGTCAATAGCGAGGTAAAACGTCACCCACAGCTGACATGATGGAGTGGACCGTCAACTGCTTTGAGTGTCCTGGGTTCTGATATATATATATATATATATATATATATATATATATATATATCAGAAAAAAAATCGATGAAGGAAGTATGGGTGATGTGGAGGAGGAGCAAACAAGAGAATGGGAAAGGGGTGGGGCTTGGATTTATCTGATGATGGCGGCAATTTTTCATTTATATTTCTCCTTTTTAAAAAAAAGTCAATCGTGTATTCTCTCTCTCTCTCTCCCTCTCTCTCTCTCTCTCTCTCTCTCTCTCTCTCTCTCACACACACACACACACACACACACACACACACACACACACACGCACGCACGCACGCACGCACGCATAAACAACACATTCTTTCTTCCATCCGCCCCCCCCCCCCCCCCCTTCTGATTACCATCTCCCTTCTCTCCGATCCCTCTCCTTCCTATAGACTCAAACTGACAAACACGCAGGTATATATACACTTTTATACACACACCTTCTGCTTCCGTGTCATATACTCTCTCTCTCTCTCTCTCTCTCTCTCTCTCTCTCTCTCTCTCTCTCTCCTGTATAAACACAAAGAGAAGTGTGTGTGTGTGTGTGTGTGTGTGTGTGTGTGTGTGTGTGTGTGTGTGTGTGTGTGTGTGTGTGTGTGTGTGTATGCTTGTGTGCATGACAGAGAGACAGAGAAACAGACAGAGAATGTTTGTGTATGCGTGAAAGAGAATGTGTGCACGCGTGCTTGCATGTAGGTATGTGTATGACAAAGGAGCACAAACGCGCGCGCGCACACACACACACACACACACACACACACATATTCTCTCTCTCTCTCTCTCTCTCTCTCTCTCTCTCTCTCTCTCTCTCTCTCTCTCTCTCAACAAATTGGTACCCACTGTACATAAACGCGGCAATGAGCATTGATCGACTACCAAGGAAATCTTACACCATGTTATACGTCTTGGATTCAAAAGGGAAAAATAACTGGGTTTGAAACATTCGATTATTTCTTTACGAGTTTGGTTTGGGTTATGTGTGGGAATTCCAAGGTGTTGGTCAAGAAAATATATTTGCGCAAACTCTACGCCAGAGATTAATTTATTGTAGATGGCAGAACTGGGAAAGTCATATAAAATCAAGTGAAAGGTTCAAACTGTATACAAGTTATACCTCTGGTCATTTGGTGAAGGCATATCTTTCATTTGATTTGGATAAATATTTGCGGTTTTTCACTAAATTTAGATTTGATGTATCTGAAATTAATGCATATTTGTATCGTTTTAAAACTATTATGGTAATGACTTAGTGTGTCCATTGTGTATGGAGTCTAATGAGGACGAGCTTCACTTTGTTCTAACATGTTCTGTTCTGACTGATCTTCGTGTGAAACATATTCCAGCAAAATTCACTATGAATCCATGTTTCTTTCGATTTTGTCTACTTATAGCATCGAAAGATGAAAGAATAGTGCGTAAATTAGCATTGTATCTGCATTAAGCCTTTCAGTTAAGGCAAATTCTTCTCTCGTGATTCGTGGTGTAATGGACTATGAATTCTGCTTTACATTGCATGACAACACATGTTAAACGTTGTAACCGCCCCTCGTTCATATGGGGCTTTGGCCTTACTGAATAAATCATCTGAATCTGAATATCTTTCTCTCCCTAGGCCCTCTCTCTCCTCTCTCTCTCTCTCTCTCTCTCTCTCTCTCTCTCTCTCTCTCTCTCTCTCTCTCTCTCTCTCTAAGCTGTAAACTCATTTGCATCCAATATCATGAAGTACTGATTAATATTTCCTTTCTGCTCTATGTTACATTTTCCCCATTGTCTTCCTCCCCGTTTGTTTTTCGTTTTTTTTTTTTGTTGTTGTTGTTGTTTGTTGTTGGGTTTTTTTTTTGGGGGGGGAGTGTGTGTGGGTTTTTTTTTTTTTGTTTTTTTTTTTGTTTGTTTTTTTTTGGTTTGGTTTGGTTTCTGTTGTTGTTGTTGTTGTTGTTGTTGTTGTTGTTGCTTTATGATGCACATGAATGTTAAAATAATTTTTGTTAAGTTACAAGAAAGCCGATTTAACCAGATTTCATGCTCCCGCCCAGGCCTATCCAGCCACCGTTGCAATCTCCGTGGCATGATCAGCGCCCGGCACGGCTGTGGATTTCTTCAGCCCTACTTTGGTTAAACCTGGGACACCTAGCATTTCAAAGATAATCTTGTTCAGCTCCCTTTTGAAGGATGCCAAGATGGGAGCCTCTGCCGTTGCTCCAGAAAGAAACTTTCTTTAAATGTGTTAATTTTGGTGGAGAATTGTATAAACTTTCGGCAATGTCTAGAAAGTGTCTGGAATGATCAGGGGTGAGGTAGGGATCGGGGAAATCGTTGAAGATGTTGATGGTTTCCTATACACGCAGTAGCTGAAGTCTGCTGCGTCTTGGCCTTAACGACTCCCAGTTTGGGTCTTGAAACAATTCTGAAACTCTGTGGGCTCTCTTACGATGGTTGCAAAATGTTTTGCTGCTCTTCTTTGCATTGCGTCTGTCTTCTTCGTTTTGTCTTCTGGAGTGTTGGGTCGTATGAGTGTATAATATACACTGCGTTTGATTGTCGAGTTTCCAATTTCAAATTTCTCAGACACATTGTATATATAGAAACTGTATTTCTTGTTCTCAGTCCTGTCTGAAGAGAGGCGAATGCGTGACATCCCATTCACAGCGAGCTTGAATGTTTGGTGGATGCGTGAATGCGCTCACACGTGTAAGAGTGCGGAGATACCCTTGCTCTGCCAAGCCTGACTTTAACACCAGCCAGTTCACTTTTAAGCAATACCATTACGATTTTCCCCAACCCGGACAAAGACAATACACCACAACGCAATGCAAAACCACACAACACAACACAGTACAATATCACACAATACAACGTTATCAGTACAACACATCATAACAAAATTCGCATCAATGACACCCACAATACAGTTTTTATATCACACAATACATCGTTATCCATACAGCACATCATAACACAATAGATATCCATGACAAACTTCAAAATAAGCATTTATGGACATTTTAAACTGTCTTCCAAACCGCAAACATTATCAGCTTGATAATGCCATAGCCCACCCACCCTACCCTCCACCTCCACCTCTTTTCCACTCCCTCCTCTGTGTGTGTGTGTGTGTGTGTGTGTGTGTGTGTGTGTGTGTGTGTGTGTGTGTGTGTGTGTGTGTGTGTGTTTGCAACTGTGTGCACGCACGCTTAAGCATGCGCGTTTTCTTGTGTGTGTGTGTGTGTGTGTGTGTGTGTGTGTGTGTGTGTGTGTGTGTGTGTGTGTGTGTGTGCGTGCGTGAGCGTGCGCGCATGCATACGCGCGCGCGTGCATGTGTTTATACTTGTTTATTCGATCATTGGGAGAGGGGACAGGGGTGATCGGTCTACTTTTTGTGCAAAACAACAAATGTTGTTCATAGCTTAGCAAACAACAAGCTTCATTATTAAAGGCAATCGGTTTGCCCAATGCCATGATAACATCAAAAAGACATGCAGCAAAATAGACGACAACGAAAACGCTACACTACATCACACTACAGATCACACACATGGTTAACGACCAACACCACACTACAGATCACTCACATGGTTAACGACCAACACCACACTAAACATCACCCACATGGTTAACGACCAACACCACACTAAACATCACTCACATGGTAAACGACCAACACCACACTAAACATCACTCACATGGTTAAAGACAAACACCACACTACAGATCACTCACATGGTTAACGACCAACACCACACTACAGACCACTCACATGGTTAGCGACCATCACCACCCTACAGACCACTCACATGGTTAGCGACCAACACCACACTAAAAACCACTCACATGGTTAACGACCAACACCACACTAAACATCACTCACATGGTTGGCGACCAACACCACCTACAGACCACTCACATGGTTGGCGACCAACACCACACTACAGACCACCCACATGGTTAGCGACCAACACCACACTACAGACCACTCACATGGTCAACGACCAACACCACACTACAGATCACTCACATGGTTAGCGACCAGCACCACACTACAGATCACTCACATGGTTAGCGACCAACACCACACTACAGACCACTAACATGGTTAACGACCAATGCCACACTATAAAGCACTCACATGGTTAACGACCAACACCACACTAAACATCACTCACATGGTTAACGACCAACACCACACTATAAAGCACTCACATGGTTAACGACCAACACCACACTAGACATCACTCACATGGTTAACGACCAACACCACACTAAACATCACTCACATGGTTAATGACAAACACCACACTAAACATCACTCACATGGTTAACGACAAACACCACACTACAGATCACTGACATGGTTAACGACCAGCACCAGACTAAACATCACTCACATGGTTAACGACCAACAACACATTACAGACCACTCACATGGTTAACGACCAACACCACACTCTAAAGAACTCACATGGCTGACGAGACACATCACACTAACAATCACTCACATGGTTAACGACTAACACCACACTAAATCACTCACATGGTTAACGACCAACACCACACTAAACATCACTCACATGGTTAACGACCAACACCACACTACAGATCACTCATATGGTTAACGACCAACACCACACTAAACATCACTCACATGGTTAACGATCAACACCACACTACAGATCACTCACATGGTTAACGACAAACCCCACACTACAGATCACTCACATGGTTAACGACAAACACCACATTAAACATCATTCACATGGTTAACGACCAACACCACACTAAACATCATTCACATGGTTAACGACCAACACCACACTATAAAGCACTCACATGGTTAACGACCAACACCACACTACAGACCACTCACATGGTTAGCGACCAACACCACACTACAGACCACTTACATGGTTAACGACCAACACCACATACAGATCACTCACATGGTTAGCGACCAACACCACACTACAGACCACTCACATGGTTAACGACCAACACCACACTGCAGATCACTCATATGGTTAACGACCAACACCACAACATAAAGCACTCAGATGGTTCACGACCAACACCACACTAAACATCACTCACATGGTTAACGACCAACACCACACTAAACATCACTCACATGGTTAACGACCAACACCACACTAAACATCACTCACATGGTTAAAGACCAACACCACATTACAGACCACTTACATGGTTAACGACCAACACCACTCTAAAGAACTCACATGGCTGACGAGACACATCACACTACAGATCACTCACATGGTTAACGACCAACACCACACTAAACATCACGCACATGGTTAACGACAACACCACCACACTAACCATCACTCACATGGTTAACGACCAACACCACACTAAACATCACGCACATGGTTAACGACCAACACCACACTAAACATCACTCACATGGTTAACGACCAACACCACACTACAGACCACTCACATGGTTAACGACCAACACCACATTACAGACCACTTACATGGTTAACGACCAACACCACACTCTAAAGAACTCACATGGCTGACGAGACACATCACACTACAGATCACTCACATGGTTTGACGACAATCACCACACTACAGACCACTCACATGGTTGACGACAAACACCCCCACTACAAAGCACTCAACTGGTTAACGACAAACACCACACTACAAAGGACTCACATGCTTGACGACAAAACACCACACCACACAACAGATCACTCACATGCTTGACGACAAACACCACATACTACAAAGCACTCACATGCTTGACGACAAACACCACACCACACAACAGATCACTCACATGGTTGACGACAAACACCACATACTACAAAGCACTCATATGCTTGACGACAAACACCACTTTACAGATCACTCACATGGTTGACAAACAACACCACACTACAGAGCACTCACATGGTTGACGAACAAACACCACACTACAGATCACTCACATGGTTGACGAACAACACTACACTACAGAGCACTCACATGGTTGACGAACAACACCACACTACAGAGCACTCACGTGGTTGACGAACAACACCACACTACAGATCACTCACATGGTTGACGAACAACACCACACTACAAAACACTCACATGGTTGACGAACAACACCACACTACAGATCACTCACATGGTTGACGAACAACACTACACTACAGAGCACTCACATGGTTGACGAACAACACCACACTACAAAGCACTCACATGGTTGACGAACAACATCACACTACAAAGCACTCGCATGGTTGACGACAAACACCACACACAAAGCACTAACATGATCGATGCCCAACACCACACCCACAAAGCACTCACTTGGTTCATTATAAACACCACACTACAGATCACTCACATGGTTGACGACAGACGCCACACTACAAACACTCACATGGCTGATGACCAACATCACACCACAAAACACTCACAGAGATGACGACCAACACTACACTACAGATCACTCACATGGTCGACAACAAACACCACACTACAGATCACTCACATGGTTGACGGCCAACATCACACGACAAAACACTCACGTGGTTGACGATCAACATCAGACCACAGAGCACTCACATGGTTGACGACCAACACCACACCATAAATCACTCACATCGTTGACGACAAAGACCATACTACAAAGCACTCACATGGTTGACGACAAACACCACGCTACAGAGCACTCACATGGTTGACGACAAACACCACACAACAGATCACTCACATGGTCGACACAACAATACAACACTACATTACAAAGCACTCACCATGGTGACGACAAAACACCAATAACAAAGCACTCATACATGGTCGAACAAGCACAACACCACATACAAAGCACTCCATGGTTGAAGACAAACACCACACTACAAAGCACTCACATGGTTGACGGACCAACACCAAACCATAAATCACTCACATTGTTGACGACCAACATTGTAACTGCAGACAACCTTTATATAGTTGACGGACAAACACCACACTACAAAACACTCACATGGTTGACGAAACCAACGACAAATACCACACTGCAAAGCATTCACATCGTTGGCAACCAATACCACACTATAAATCACTCACATACTTGACGACCAACACCATAACTGTAAATCACTCACATGGTTGACGACCAGCACCACACTATAATTCACTCACATGGTTGACGAATGACACCACACTACAGAGCACTCACATGGTTGACGACTAACACCACACTACACAGACCACCACATGGTTGACGACTAACACCACACTACACATACCACTCACATGGTTGACGACTAACACCACACTACACAGACCACTCACAGTGTTGATGACCAACACCACACTATAATTCACTAACATGGTTGACGACTAACACCACACTACACAGACCACTCACATGGTTGACGACTAACACCACACTACACAGACCACTCACATGATTGATGTCCAGCACCACACTATATTCACTCACATGGTTGACGACTAACACCACACTACATAGACCACTCACATGGTTGACGACTAACACCACACTGCACAGACCACTCACATGGTTGACGACTAACACCACACTATGATTCACTCACATGGTTGACGACTAACATCACACTACACAGACAACTAACATGGTTGATGACCAGCACTACACTATAATTCACTCACATGGTAGACGACTAACACCACACTACATAGACCACTCACTTGGTTGACGACTAACACCACACTACACAGACCACTCACATGGTTGATGACCAGCACCACACTATAATTCACTCACATGGTTGACTAACACCACACTACACAGACCACTCACATGGTTGACGACTAATACCACACTACACAGACCACTCACATGGTTGACGACTAATACCACACTACACAGACCACTCACATGGTTGATGACAAACTTTTGGAACACAGCGTCGAAGGGCGCAGGGCCGAGGGGGCCAACACGAAGCTTGATCTCCACGCCCGCCGTGAAGTACTTGCCGCTCTGGCTGATGACGTTGAAGGCGAACACCTCGAAAGAACAGCCAAAGTTGTCTCCGGCAGCCACTTGGAAAGCACTCAAACGGTATCTGGAAAAGTTGTGGAACAAAAACAAAATTTAAAAAAAAAAAAAAACATCCATTAGTCTTTGGTATATGTGGAGCAGGAAGTTATCCAAGAAAAGCTCATTCAAGTTCTTGTTCCATTATCAGACAATATTCGGCTGGTGCCCCAGGTCTGACCAGCGCGTTGGGCTAATGCGCAGATCAGATATCTGCTCATTCGTTTCCATGAGACCTTCGTCTTAAATCCTCTCTTCTCAGTCATTATTTCAGTTATCCATCAGCTGCAAATCCTGCGCAGTGTGGTCTCAAAACTTAGCAGATATGGTACAGCATGTACGGACTCGTAAGCACTCAGTGACACCTTGACGAAACTGAAACTGAACCGACGATTTTATCAATTTTGTACTCGTTTGTTTGTGTCATCTGCTGAAGCCTTTAAAGTCGAAACAAGTTGCTTCTGTGTGGTAATATGTATGTTTTTTCTACTCGTTGGGCACTCTAGCAACCTTATGTGTGTAGGCAGCCTGTCCTACAATGGAATGTTTAAGGTGGCCTCACATGAGAGTTGCGAAACGCGATTCGTGTCGCATGGTATTTCCTGTGTTTCCATTCTGGCATACTTTAGTAAGAACACCGTTTTAATCCTGTGTTGTGCGTGGACTCCTTTAACTATGTGCTATAGTCTGGTGAAATAAATATCTTGCATTTGACATAAAGAGTCGATGAAACAGCAGTTCTGGCTGATATGTGACTATGCTTCGCTTGACAATCAAAGAGGAGACGACAATTGGACAGCGCCGTTTCAAATTCTAAACATGAAAAGAAATAACGCTGCTTTTCAGATCAAGTCATTCCATTGCCACTTAAACTTTCTGGCGCGGTGTTTGCAATCAAAAGACAAAGGTACCAAAAACCAAGCGGGCTGATTCCATTGATACTGAGATCTAAGCACCACATAGTGCCAGGACTTGAACGTATATCATTTTACCGTGAGTATTCTACTGTGTGATATGCTACAGAAGAAACGGCTTCGAAATACTGATTGCGAATCACCAAGATAAGTCACATACAACACACACACACACACACACACACACACACACACACACACACACACACACACACACACACACACACACACACACAACTCGAGTAAGAGCCTCTAAATGCCTTTTGATGAACCCGGAACAGATTTCTTTCTTTCTCTCTCTCTCTCTTTCTTTCTTTCTTCTTCTTCTTCTTCTCCTTCTTCTTCTCCTCCTCCTCCTCTTCCTCCTCCTCTCTTGCCTCCTCCTATTCCTCGTTCTTCTTCCTAGTCCTGGGCGAAAACTCCACTAAGTTCACCATTAGTAAGATTTTTTGTGTGTGTGGTCGGTTTTCTTAATTCCTGCATAAAAGTAGTCAGTTTTCTTAATTCCTGCATAAAAGTAGTCATATTCTGTCTTCGAGAATAGTGTTATCACATGGCAAACGTGTGTGTTGTGTGTGTGTGTGTGTGTGTGTGTGTGTGTGTGTGTGTGTGTGTGTGTGTGTGTGTGTGTGTGTGTGTTCTTTCTTTCATTTAAAAAAAATCTGTAACAGCCATCCCACTGGCCGACGATAGGTTTCCATTCTACGAGCGATAAAATGGGTATTAGAGCATGTGTATGGTTTGTGATTGTTATTTTGTTGATTTCGGTTTTTTTTTTTTTTTGTTTTTTTTTCTTTTCTTTTCTTTTTGGTTTGTTTGTTTCTTTGCTTGCTTTTTTCTTTTTGTGTTCTTTTGTTTTCCTGTGTTCAATCTTTTCGTCCGCAAATTTAATTTCAGTTTAAAGTCTCCATAGAAGGACTTGAAAACAGTTGAAGTGTGCACAGATTTGGTCTCCGAAGACAAAAAAAAAATGTCCTCCGATGCGATTGTCGCCAGTGGGGAATAGAACCCGAGACATTTGAAGTAAGATGACAATGCTTTTTATCCATTAAACTTACGTAGTTTAAAAAAAAATTGAATTAAACTGTCAAACAAATGTCCTTTTGTTAAAGAGTGCTCACACGTGTGTGCATGCAGGAAGCGCGAGCGCGCACACACACATGATATCCCGAAAATTAATGGAAAATAGCGAGTTAAAAAGGTCTGTGAACAAGTCCGACCTTCGAAATTCATAGATAGAAAGAGAAGTAAGTGGGAATGGCATAATGCCTCAGACAGAAGCGGAGAACGGACATTGGTATCAAATGAAAAAGATGAAGTAGAGTCAGACCACAAAGCAGGAGAACGTAATAATGGAGGAGTACAGAAAAGAGCATCAAAAAATGATGTCAATAAGGACTAAAACATGTAGAAGAAAAACGTGTAGCTAAAAGGACGCAAACTAGCTTGCATAATTGGGGATTTTTATTGTAAGCATTAAACTTAAATACACGCAATTTCGATTTATGAACGATAACAAAGTGACTCTGTAAATCATACTTCCTCGTCCATATGTGTGTGTGTGGCATAAAACATTGAACGTTGCCGTTTTCTATAGACAAGCAAAGAATATAACAAGAAAAAGTCTTGAAAATTACAGATATTTCAAACATTGCTGGTGTATCTATTAGCTTACAAGGCTCAATAATGAAAGCCACGAGACAGCAATAACATTTTTACGGGAAAAATCAATATCAAATAAGCGCTACTTTCTCCTAAAGCATGAATATTTTCAATATGTTACTTAAATTTTTTTCATTCATTTATGCCCATCGCTCCCGGTGGAGCATAGGCCATCGACGACCCTTCGCCATCGCACTCTGTTCTGGGCTGTTCTGGTCATTCTAGTCCAGTTTGTCCCTTGTTGTTTCAACTCTGCCTCAGTGTCTCGCCTCCAGCTGTTGCGAGGCCGGCCTCTCTTTCTCTTTCCCTGCGGGTTCCAGGTCAGGGCTTGGCGTGTGGTGCTGGATGCTGGCTTCCTGAGGGTGTGTCCGATCCAGCCCCACTTCCTTCGCAGTATCTGCTTGGCCACTGGTTCCTGTCCCGCACGCTCCCATGTTACTTAAATACTATAAGAATAAAGACAAAACGAATCTTTCTGCTGAAAATATTAAACCGTTTTGCGCAGTGGGTATATCACAAATAAACCATTCAAACAAGTACATTGCACACATGGAACATAAATCTTTCAATACGATGCACAGAGAGAGAGAGAGAGAGGTACGGAATTAACTCCCCTCAAAATGGGGGGGGGGGGGGGGGGGAGCGCACCACACCACACCACACCACACCACCGTACCATCGGAGCCTTTGCTCTCGGAGGAAGTGATCTACATCTGTGCGGTCTTTCGCACGTGAGTCTCGAGGACTTTGCCTCTTGTTCATAACCCTAATTATTTTTTGTCGTCACAACCATGACAACTGAACATTGACTTTAATTTTAATTCGAACAGCATTCAGGGGACATGTTTAGTCTGTGTTCTCTCGATCTAAGAGTCTTAAGTTCCATTCCTGCTTGGGTCTTCCAGGTGAAATACAATTGTAACCATCTGTGCCAAGTCCACTCGCGACCAAAACTTACAGACGAGATTTCAAACCCACGTCCTGTGTATGAACACACACACACACCCACACCCACACACACACACACACACACGTATTGTTTAAATATCTTCCTCGAAGACAGGGTGTGTCTATCAATCTTAACAGCCAGATTAAAGACGGTCAAATACAACAAAAAAAATTATGAGGCTATCCGCACAGCATCCCGACACCAACGTTCTATGTTTACCTGCAGGGATAGGGTACATTCCCTTTGGCCAGCCCGTACGACAGGGCGTGTGGATCTGCTTTCACCAAGCAGATGTCCTCATCTGTTGGACAACAAACGTTAAGGTCAGTGTTATATCTAACAGGAGAATGTGTTTTTTCATTCTTTCACCATGTCGGACAGCAAACGCATTACAATATTCATTCAAATAGGTATGCATTTGGCTAGAACAATTTTTTTCCGATGCAGGTGTTACTATGTCAGTCCTTAACATATCATTCTTACGTCCAATAGTCTGAAATAAGATAGTTCACATTTCTCCATGAATTGTGGAAATCATGGCATGTTTGTGTGTGTGTGTGTGTGTGTGTGTGTGTGTGGTGTGTGTGTGTGTGTGTGTGTGTGTTTCTTTTTTTTTAGTCTGTGAAATTAAAAGAAGTCAACTGTTTTTGTTCGTTTATTCGTTTGTCGTTCCAAAACAGTAACGTTATCAAACTCCATAATTTCACTGTCATACAATAACACTAATACGACTGTAGACTGGAGAAGCTCCAGTCAGTGACAAGCCAAATCTGTTTCCTAGCTGTCTGCAACAGCATGAACATTGACTATAGTGTTTGATCAAAAGCGTGTTATTTCGCTTTGAAAATTATTTTTGGCTCGATTTCACCAAATGAATCAACAGTCTGTAACATCTGATTATCAGAAGCAGATACACAACATAGTTTTTTTCCCCCCTAATTTGCTGTCATTTTGCTGATCAATATCTCAAAGAACAGTAGCAAGACGTTAAGCGCCTTGTGTAAAGCATATCTACTGTCAGTTAGTGAAACTGTGTTAGCAGCTTCCGAAAACATATATCTAAAAAAGTATTTTTCACGGGTAGAACAACCGTTATAAACATGGTGTTATTTAGGGTTATTCAGACATCATGATTTGGAAAAAAAATTAGAAATGAAAGATTCTGTGTTTGACAGAGCCTTTCAAACTTCTAGAAAAGTTATAATTGACCACATCGAATAAACACTATGGTTTTTTTCACCGCATGTATTCAACATAACTGAAATATCTTATCTTTAAAACCGGTTTCATCAGTTTACATACGCGCGCACACACAGGAAGAAAGGTGGCAGAGTGGTTAAGACGTTCGCCTGCCAATCCAACGTGTGAGAATTGCGTGGGTGCGAGCCCTGCCTTTCTCGCCCTTTCTTTCCCAGTTTGAATGGCAAATCGAACTGAACGTCAAGTCCATCGGATGGGGACTATAAGCGAGTCGGACCAGTGTGCCTTCCTGGCCCCCTGCACACGTTAAAGAATCCACGGCAGTTGAAAATCGAAAAGAGCAGGGGGTTCCCCGCTGCCCTGGCAAAAATGATGTAAATTGAAGATAGCCGCCTGGTATTTCTTACCAAAACACAAAAATTGTCACTTACTGTTATCCTGTGCCATCGTGTACCGGTGGAAATGGAGGACACGTATAAAACATCGTATGCATCCTATGTGAGAAAATGGAGGAATAAATCAGATAAATGAAAATGAGTGACTGATATTTGAATGGTACGGGAAACGACTGAATGAGCGCCAGGGGGCTGCTCTTCGGCCGGCTCTACCTGGGTAGGCAGCCCGTTGTGTTTATTCTCATTGTGGTTAGGTAGGTGTGCTTATTGTAAAGCGCTTAGAGCTTGGTCTGTGACCGAGGATAGGCGCTATATAAATACCCAATATAATAACATACATACACACATACACGCGCACACTCATGTACGCACGCGCACGCGCACGCACACACACACACAGAAGCATGCACATACACACACACAAGAAAACACGCATGCTCAAGCGTGCGTACACACAGTGCAAACACACACACACACACACACACACACACACACACACAGCTATGAATGCACACACACGCGCGCGCGCGCGCGCATGCATGCTGACCTTCTCCTGCACAGGCTATCAGTCCACTGCCGTGCCGTGGCTCCGGACACAGACAGGTCTTGTTGACGCACACGGCGTGGTCAATACATTTCCGCTTCAGTCGGGTGCAGGTGACTGCCCACACATCACACACCACACCAGTCATCATCAGTCGGCTGTTGCTACTGCTGCTGATGATGAAGAGGAGGAGGAATAGGAGGAGGGGGAGGATGAAGGAGCTACCACTACCGCCATCACTGCTACTACAGCCACCTGTACTGCTGCTGTTGATAAACCTACTATTATTACTCCTGCTAATGTTGCTGCTGCTGCTAATTTGATGATGTCAATGTGTGATGATGATGATGATGATGATGATGATGATGTAGCAGCACTGTTATTGAGACTATGACTACTTCTAATACAACCACTGCGACTGCAGCTGCTGCAACTGATGATGATGGCGATGTTGATGTAGGTGCTACCACTAACTACTACTACTACCGCGACTGGTGTAGCTGCTGCTGATGATGATGACGATGATGATTCAGCAATTAGTCGTATCACTACTGCTATTAGCATGGAACAGGCGTTTTCGTAAGTATGAATTTCCGCTGATTGAGTCTCATCATTATAAAATCCAGCTTCTCAGGTATGTTCTTGATTTTTTTATATGATTTTCTTTAATCTATGAAGCTATGTATTTTTTAAGTTTTTTTCATTCTTTTCATACTGCCTTTTAAATTGAGGTCTTAAGAATGTTATCCACTATGTTCGTTAAAGGGGGAAGAAAACAGAAAATGAACACAAAACTGTACAATGTCAGCTGCTGCGTGTTCCGCGATACCATACCGTAATATCCGTTGACATTCCTACAATGGAAAAGGAAAAAATATTTTTATAACACTTCAAAACCATTGAAAACTTTATCGCGTATTTTTCTTCCAGGTTCTGGCAATAAAATTTGACAAATAAAATGCACAAATGCAAGAGTAACGCAATTCTTAATTGGTGCGGGGCTTTATAAAAAGAACGTGCTCAACGTGTTCATGATTATCCGTCTCTGGAAACGGAACCCCATTTCAAGGCAGCCTTACCGTTGTGCTCCACTGCATGTATAATTTGTAGATTATGGTGCATGTTATAAATATCAGAGCGTATTGACACTTAACGTAACCCCATTCAACGGCTCAATGTTTGGGTCCACAATAGCAGATTATCCTTCTTCGCCAAGAAGAGTTCTTTCCCTTTTTGGTCCATGTTCCTTTCCGACGGAATTCTTTGTCATCTCCTTGTGGTTGGAACCGGGGCGCTGTGAGGGCTAGAGAAACACAGGAATTCCGTTTTATTATTTCGAGTATTAGGTCTGCGCCAACATGAAACTGGAGGTGTGATCATCTTGGGACCTACCAGCTTTCAGTTGAGTACTGGTTAATAACAAAAGACAGAAAATTGTATGCCAAGCACTCTGACGTACTTTTAACTTTTCAATGTTCCATCTACAAACACTTGTGGACCAATTCGATCTCAGCAAATACAACCCCACACCGTCAATTTCAGTGTTGGCCTGGGACCAAAACGGATTCTACCTAGAGAGAGCTCTGACCATTTTTCTTCGCCAGTTCTTCTTAGTTTCTCCCTCCCGTTCGGCTTGACAATAATTGTGATTAAATCCAGCCTAGGTTTCTTCCAGGTAGGCCTACTGATATTCCAGTAAAGTTTCAGTTTTGCTCTACCCGCACTGTAGCCGCTTCTATCTGTTCACTTCACGGATCACAAACCTCTTCGCTGAGGGATGCCATCAATGTCCAAGTCCACGAAGATTTCTCTCAATGGTCATCTCCATTATCCAGCAGAGGGATGAATGTGCGAAAGTCCGACGAAATAAGGAGTTGCAACCGTCTGTCTCGTGTCACAATCGTTGGAAGTATTTACACAGAGCTTTCCGTGCACACTTTCGGTCTAGATAACCACTTCCAGGTTGGTTTGCTTTTTTCGTTCCCAATTGTGTTTCGTTTATTATGTCACTTGCACTATTTCCCAATAGTCGATCAATTAATCTATCCCCAGCGGTTTGATCACATCAAAACACCCCAACACCTAAACGATAAAGAGTTGACATTCTGTTTGTGTGTTGGTTTGTTTGTTTTTGTTCTTGTTTGTTTTGTTTCCTCTTTACGCTGTTTGCGCGCTGATGCTCTCCCAGATCTAATTTTTCTTTTCTCTGCTCTACATAAAAGATTGAACGCATGAAATCGATGTCACTAGCTATGGGCGGCCAATACACTACCGAAGTCGAGTGATTTAGTATCTTCTGCACTGTTGTGGAGACAGCCGCTTCAATAATGTATCGCCTTTTGGGGAGAAAGACTTTTGTCCCTTTGATAGTGATGATTTATTTGCTATGTATCGCCTTTTGGGGAGAAAGACTTTTGTCCCTTTGGTAGTGATGATTTATTTGCTATTGCACCTATAACTGCTGTCACCACCACTTCTAATACTGCTACCACTGTTGCTACCACTATTACTACTGCTGCTGCTGCTGCCGCTCCTGCTACTGCGCTGATATTGCTGCTGCTGACAGTGCTACATTTACGGCTTCTGCTGCGTCGGCGGCTGCTGATGCTTCTGTTGCTGTCGGTACAGTTACTGCAGCTGCTGCTGTCTATAGACTTTCAACGCTACTGACATTGTTATCATAATTACCACTGCAGTTGTATTATTGCTGCTCTTACTGCCTTCGCTGCTGCAACTGCTACAGCTACTGCTGCTGTTACTGTCACTACCACCACTACCACTACTACTACGACTACTTCTGCTACTGCTACTGATGCAGCTACTACCTCTGTTGCTGATGTTATTAGCAGGCCTACCGATACTACTGCTACCGCGACTATTTCAGCTGCAGCTTCTACTACAACTGCAGCTACTACTGCTTCTCTTGCTGGTACTTCAACTTCTTCAACTACTGCACTACTAGCACTAGATGCAGTGGGCATACGGTGATATGACAGTGACAAATCTCCGGCATATCTAGGAAAACAAGCACGCTACCTTCCATGGCGGCGACCGAGGAGAGGAGCGTTGCCAGGAGAAGCAGAAACACCAGACCCCGGCTCATGGTGAGGGCCAGGAGTATCTCGGGGTAGACTGGAACCCTCTGTCTGGTTGAATCAGAGAATGGCACGGACGATTGGGCTCCGTGTGTCTTGACAGAATTGTTGTCTAGTGGGGGAGGGGGGCAGGATGGGGGGAGGGGGGGGGCAAAAACAAGCTGACGCGTCCATAAACGGTGCTGGTAGCAGTACAATTGTATTAATGCGTTGATGCACACGCACACGCACACGCACACACACACGCGCGCGCCGCACACACACATACACTTATATCGCGTGTGTGTGTGTGTGTGTGTGTGTGTGTGTGTTGTGTGTGTGTGTGTGTGTGTGTGTGTGTGTAGTGATTCAATAATGTTTAAAACAATCGCCATGCTGGTGACAAAACGATGCGATCTCACACGATGACACATATTTAGATCAAGAAATGTAACTCACTTATAGATTAACCTAAATATATTACTTTTTCCTGCTTCATCTAATTTTCTAATACAGCTGCCAACTCATAAAAATCACAAACAGAAAAATACACTAATTTATTGTAATGGTTTCACGCACAAACATCAACCATGACTAAGATGGTTTGTAGTAGTTATGGTTCCATAAAATACATTCTTTCGTCTTATGAAAGAACTTCACTTTTTAATAATATACAAAAGTCGTTCTTTTGTTTTAAGTCTTCTTCATTATTTGTGTAGGTACAAAAGGACATGTGATGTATCAGTAATAATGTCAGCCTTTTTCCAGTTCTTTTGGAAGCCAACTTTGCCAAACAGATTTCAAATATGTTCGGCAAAATATGCTTAAAGATTTCATAAATCAAGTACTGTTCTCAAAGTAAACGATTTTCTCAGATAGTTTCAAAGCGAGGTGACTGAAGGCGGAAACTGAAGCGAATCTATAAAAGACAGGTCACTAGTTCCGCAGGACAATCCGTACAGACAGATTACAGGACAAAACACGATGCATTTCGAACCTCTTGGGTCTTCTTCAGGTAAAAATATACATTTAGGACAATGAAAACGAAGAGCGAACAACCACTTAGCTTCTCATATTCGGCGCAAAATGAGTGTTAATGAAAACGAGGCCGTTTGGAAGGGAACCATGGGAGTTAAAATAATATTATTTTCTTTCAGTTTCATGTATCCTACAATTAAACTATAATTGAAAAATAAACAAACAAACAAACAAACCCTGTGTTCTTCTACCCTACAACCCCTCTCCTTTCTCCCCTTTTGTGTTTAGCCACTGTTAATACTAGAACTATTCTCCTTATATTATCACCAAAAGTAACAGTATTCCTCCTCTTATTACTCAAATATGTTCATCATCATCACTATCATCACTATTATTGCTATTGTTATCATTATTACTATTATTGTCATCATTGTTTTTGTAACTCCCACGGTCCCTTTCCCAACAGCCTCGTTTTCATTCAACACCCATTTTGCGCCGAATATGAGAAGATAAATGATTGCTCGCTCCTCGTTTTCGTTGTCCTAAATGTTTGGTTTTGCCTGAAGAAGACCCAAGAGGTCGAAATGCATCGTGTTTTGTCCTGTAAACTGTTTGTCCGGATTGTCCTGCGGAACTAGTGACCTTTCTTTTTTAAAAGTTTCTTAGAAACACTAATTACAAAAAAATATATATATTATCTCATTTTCGGGTATTTTTGCAAATTTATCGCTTGTAGTTGCTTTCGGACATCCAACCTTGATATCGCTTTTGTCCCTCATTGATGTTTTGTTGCTTTGTTTGGATATGTTCACATGCTGGGTTTGTTTATTGGCTATATTTGACATGCTGCTCTGTTTATCCGTATGTGTGTTCTGTGTCTCTAAGATATTGGGCTTTCTTTCTCTCTCTTATTTGTTAGTGGCTGGCGTGCTTGTGCTTGATCAGGATGAGTTTCTTAAATGATCTCTTCTGTTTCTTTTGATTATGTTTGTGACATTTTAAACATAATATGATCCTAGGGTTTTATCAGGTCTCACTACCCTGGCTTGTTTTGAACAGTTGTCATGTTTGACATACACAGTATCATCTGTGTGCGATTATGGTCATTCTTTTGCTCCTTTATCATCGTATAACTTTTTTTCTGGACTTTCGTGACTTTGTGAGTTTCTTTCGTTTCAGAATCACTTGTTGTTACGTTAAATCTTCTTCTCAATCTGTAGTTCATGAGAATTTCTGCAGGTAATGGTAATGCTTTGTTGATTGGTGTGGACCTGTAATTAAGGACGGCTAGATATTGTCTTGCCCACTATGTCTTACTTTCTGTGGTAGCTTATTCAGAAAATGTGTCCTTTCTGCAAATTCATTTGACTGCGGATATTTTGGACAGGAAGTGATATACTTGAGTTGAGTTCTTTGCAAACTGTGCAAATTTTCACTGCGGTCGTTTGTCAGACATTACTTCTGGTATTCTATGTCTGCCGAACGTGGATTTCACGTATGTGACTACTGTTGTGCTTGTTGTATCTGGTAGCAACGAAACCTCTATGATTTCTAAGTGGTAGTGAGCTGCCGGTGCACAGTCATGGTTATCCCAAGTGACCAAATCTATCTCCACTTTTTGCCATGGTCTGTCTGTCACTTCATGTTTGTTTCTGTACTGTGTACTTGTCGTACATGGAAAACTTTCTGTTCGATTTTTGTATTCATGCCTGGCCAGAACATCAGTCTTCTAGGTCTGTCCCTACATTTGTCCAAGCCTATGTGTCCTTCAGGTATTCTTGTAAGTTTTTCTACTCTCATCGACTTGAGAATCAAGATTCTGTTTACTTTGAAAATAAAACAGTCCACCACATTAAGCTCTTCCTTGTATTGAAAGTAGTGTTTGATGTCTTTGTGGACTTTGCTGTTGTTTGCAGGCCATTCATGGAGTATTTGCTCCTTGGGTAATAGCATTATCTGATCTCGCTCAACTGCTGTTTTTTTTTTCCATTTTATAGTTTGTACTAAAAAAAAAACTGTCAAAAAGTTGTCAATTAGCTCAATAACATAAATCCTCAGAATTTCTTCTTTTTCATGCTGTTCTGTCTGAGTTTGACATGTTGCTCTAGACAGTGTGTCAGCTACATACATTTCCTTGCAAAGTCTGTATGTGATGCTTAGATCTTAACACTGTAAACGCAGCATGAGTCTTTGAATTCTTGGGGAAAGGGAGAGGGGAGGGCAATTGTCCGAAGGCTTCTTCCATGTTTTCAACTGGTTCGTGATCAGTTTCAACTTCACACTCTTTGCGATAGATGCATCGATGAAACATTTTACAGACAAAGACTATGGCTAAGGTTTCTTTTTCAGCTTCATCTGCTTGTGGTAGTGATCTGGATGCATGAGCTACTAGTTTTCCTCCCGGCTAAGTGCGCAGTATAATTCAAATGAGGAAAATATCAGCTGTGATTTTGACTGGCTTGTTTTGATTGTAATGAGCAAGTGTTGGAGACTTTTTCAGTGTATATTTGGCTTTCTGTAAAGATTTTTCCTAACCATGGTTCCATCGCCAGTCAACGTTTTTCTTTAGAAGTATGCGTGTAATAGTAAAGTGACATCTGTCATCTTAAGGGAAAAAAATCGCGGATAATTCACTACGCCCAAGAATCTTTGCAAATCTTGCTTTGAATTTGGAGACGACATATTTCTGATTTTCTTATTCTTTCTCGAGGTCTGTTTTATACCATGATGATAAGGTCACCAATGTAGCCGAGTCCTTTTTATGCAAACTCACATTTCTTTTCTTTGAGAGTGGAGGTTGTTTGTCTTTTGGTCTTTTAATTGTTGCAATCGACGCATTATTATGTTCTTTCTGATTTCGGCCTGATGTCAGAATACCATCAACCCAGCTGTCCACACGTGGAATGTCGTTGGACAGCTATAACTGTTTTGTGAAACACTTCACTGGAACCTGCGAGCCCCATAGACAGTCTTTTACAAATATACTGCTAAACGGTGTGTGTAGCATAGTTTTGAATACCCTTCATCTAATGGTATCTGCCAGAAACCACTTGCTGCATCAAATTTATGAATAATTCAACACAATCGAGCACACACACACACACACACACACACACACACACACACACACACACACACACACACACGCACACACACACCACACACGTGCGCGCGCGCGCGCGCAACGGGGAAATCATCGATGGACGACTATTGTAGATTATGGCAATTATATGAAAAAAGATACAAATGCCTCAATGTAATCTTCCTCTCACAGGAATTGACATCTTATGTTACAGTTATATATATCGGCCGACAAGTTTTATCACCAGAATTCTTATTTTAACTTTTGTCCGAGTTCATTGAACAATCGTACTACTGACCTTTGCTTGATTTTTTGTTTTACAATGACACCCAATTTTTCCATGCAGCAAGTTTTTTTTAATTCTATTCCTGAATGCGAATGAAACTTTTCTGTGAGATCAGTAACAAAGTAATGTGCTTCTTCAGGACACCCCAAATCCTGGAAAACTACCGGAAAATCTTTGAGAATAGATTTCGTATCAATCTTCTAGATATAGATTATATTTAAGTCGTCACTTAATTCTAGACCTATGATAGAGGAATGTGTTGTTTCTACCACCATTCTTCACCGATGACATTTGACACCGAGGTACCATTTGTTTTGATATTCAAAAGTGCCCAGTTTTGTCTCTGTAATTTTCAGTGCAGGCTTTTTGTTTAGTTGCTTGTATGTAATCGATCGCAGTTTGTTTGCTTGTGCTCGTGTATCGGTTTTAAATCTGACACTCAAATTTTGTACATCTGCTATGACATACAATTATTTCCCTCCAATCTTTGCTTGGGATTTTTGTAATGCTCCTTTGTATTTTCCTTAATCAAAATCAGTGTGTATTTCTGAGTACCCTTCGCGAGCTTCATTTTCAAATTACACGTGTCCTAACCAGCCGCCGTGGCGAAGTGGTTAGCGTCGCGGACTCCCGGCTGGGAGGTCGTGGGTTCGAATCCCATCAGAAGTCATGTGGTTTTTCTGCCCCGACCGGCTCCTACCCAGAGTTGAGTTGCTGCGGACTCAGTTGGGAAGACTGGGACCACACAGTCGAGTTTCATCCACTTAATGGATGCGTTTCTGAGAGTGTTGCTCAAATTTCCTGACTAACACTGCAGGTGCCTGTATCTCTCGGGCCTGGTTGACGCCGGGATATATTATGAAAGGAAGCGTAAGTACAGCCCTGTCATGTAGTCTCAGACCAAATGGAAATCCGTAGCATCATCTTAATCATCCTCATTGTCATCGATCAGCATTAAAAAAAGTCTCAAATTATGTGGTCCTTCATGCCCTGCTCTCATGGTGACCTCAATTTCGATGTCCTCTCCACGTCTGTGGCCTTGGTTTGGTTCCGTCGGGGTCACCGGTATCGGCGAGTCCATGGGAGCTGTCGTTTGACGGACGTGGTGGCGCCCTCCGGAGGGAGAGCTCACTCACGCCGGCTCCGCGACTAAGCAATTATTCAGTAGGGGGCTTAGTAGGTGGTGTCCTGCGTATGTTAGATCAGAACAGGCTCCACTGAACACCACCGAAGTGGCTCGGCAGCAGTGCAGTGTCTCCTCCGGTGGGTTGCCTCTTGACGACTTGACATTGACTGCTCCCTGTGGATTGCCGGTGCCGGGGCTGCGGCGGGGCTGACCGGGCTGTGGCTGTGAACGGGGTGTCAGAATGAGCGGCGTGGGTGCACTGCCTCTGAGGTGGCGCAGAGGTTGGGACAGCAAAAAAAAAAAAAAAAAAAAAAAGTTACGCGTGTCCTTCTTCTGCTATGTCAAATATGGTCTGAAATTATTGTACTCTAAACAGTGAGAACAGTTTTGCTTTTGCATGTGCGTGCACATCGTGAACACTTCTCTTGTGTTTCATCCTTTTTTGTGTGCATTTTGGGGACTAGTTTTGTTTGACTTTGCCTCGTGTATTTTTTCACATGTTGCCATCATGCTTTGAGACTGTATCCTCGGGCTTTCATGTGCTCTGCAAATTTCTATGCATCTTTTTTAACGTTAGACTTTTGACTTCAAACAATGTTTCCATAATAACATCTTTTTTTTCCATTTTTGTTTCACAGAATATGCTTGTCTTTGCAAGTTTTCTTAACTCTGCAATGTATGCGTCAATACACCCTGCACTGTCTTGTACTCGTTTCTTAAAGGCATATCCTTCATAAGCGTCGTTTGTTTCTCCGACAAAACAATCTGTAAACTTACTAATGACAGAATTAATGTTTCTGCCATCTTTTTCATTTGACAAAGCAAATACGCCCATCAAATGGGTAGCCTCCTCCCCTAGGCAGGCAAAGGAACACCACACATCTGTTTAGTTGTCTTCAGTGTTGAGTTCTTTTGTATCGTTTCCAGTTACTGTCGATGGAATTACTGTTTACGAGGCGGAAAGTTTACAGAAAGTTTCTTAGTTTTGCTGCTTGATTATCGACTCGGCTATGTCCGACGACTTTTTGTTGTCTTCGTTATCAAACATTAATTGACTTGATCGTAACTGTCGAAGCTCTTAGTTACGTACCGAGCAACAGACAGAACAGTCGACTGTAATTAGATCATGTTCCGTTTTCTTTTCCATCATCGCTGATCTTTTGTTTTAAAAACTGGAGCGTTGTTCCTCATCTTCACTTTTGTCCTCTCTCTCTCTCTCTCTCTCTCTCTCTCTCTCTCTCTCTCTCTCTCTCTCTGATCTGGATCTGGATAAATCCCAAGCAACTTTGATTGATGTTATCTTCATATCTGTGCTTTGTTGTATCATCATAGCGTTGATTCACAGTTTCATGAGAAATGTAGCCAAGGTGATGTCCATGGATGGGGTTTTGTTGTTTGAATATGTGAATATGAAAGGAACTGAGTTTCGCACAGCTTTGATGTGCAGCAACACTGGTTTGTGTCAGGCCGACATGCACATACAAATCATTGTTATTACTTTTTGTATCGTGCATTCTGTGTTCTCGCTCAGCAGACTCCTACTTAGCGGTGACATTGAGACAAACCCTGGCCCCAACCATGACCGACAAGAAATTTCTTCAGAAAATAGGACGGCAGTGACTACTTTGACGACAGAACATGAAGACATCTTTAACAGACTTATGCAGGCCATAAAACAACAACTTCAGCAACAAACTTCACTAATAAGAAATGATCTTGGAGAAATTAAAGAGGAACTAGGCCATGTCAAAGTACAATGTAAAGAGATAAACAAAAGATGTGACAAACTGGAAACTGAACACAGGCAATTAAAAGAGACAGTGACTGATGTAACAACTGATATACAACACCTGTTTGCCGCGACACATAACGGAAAGGAAGACGTACATAAATTAACTGAAATGATAAAGGAGGTGAAAGAAGAGATTGAGAAACTAAAAACAGACACCGACAGGTTAGAGTCTTTTTCTCGACGAGATAATCTGCGCTTTTTCGGGATTCCCCAAAAGAAGCCCAGTGAAACGTTTAACACATGTACCAAAGCAGTAGTCGATGTTCTAAACAACACAGATCATCATAGGCGCTGGACAGTAGATGACATTGAACGAGCACACCGGACAGGCTACGCACATGAAGGTCAAACTAGACCAATAATTGTCAAATTTAGAAGGTGGAAAGACAAAATGTCCTTAATTGCGAACAGAGACACTCGGCAGCAACTTCTAGACAAAGGAGTTCGAGTGGCAAACGACCTTACTAGAGCACAGGCCCAGATCGTTGCAAAAGCTAGGAGGGAAGGGAAGAGAGCTTTCTTCAGAAAAGGTCGGTTGGTTATTAGCCCCCAACTCCCAGAACCCCGGTCATATGCTCAGGTGGTGGAAAGAGAGGATGCATGCATTGCTCTCATAAGTCCAACGAGTAGTCATGGGATGGCACGTGTGCAAAGTACCACAAATGTGAATAAGCAGGGTGTGTGTGTTTCAAACAAGCAGCAGATCGAGTCCCGTCTAAACAAGACCTCGATGCAGAACGAGCAGGGCGGTGTGAGCGGGTGTTCATCCCCCTCTTCACGTCACGGTACCCGGCCCATCCAGGATCAACGACAGCGTGATGGTGGTACCAGTGGACACGCCCCTCGCAATGGAACAGGGAGAGAGCGACACGAGTCAGCAAAGACCAACCGGGATTCTCCATGTCCTGTCAGTGGTGAACATCGGGATGGCGACGCACGTACACCACGCGGACGCAACCTGCCAGGCAGACAGGCAGGCATACAAACGCCTGTCGGAAACAAGTCAAGCAGGTTCACAGGTTCGAGTCGAGGCAAAGGGACATGTGGTGGTGTGAACGACAGGAACCTGCGTTCAAGCGACTCAAAAAATGAATAGGACAGGGCCGACCATCCAACTCAGTGGACGTTTCTTAATTACAATGTCGAGAACTGCTTTTTCGTGAATTATGTAAATACATTTGATTTTGTTACTCTCACTGAAACGTTCCTCGACTTGTCGTTTGACAATAGCAATATATTCACTGATTATATGAAGTTTCCTGTACCAGCCAAAAAACTATCATCTTAATTACAATGTCGAGAACTTATATAGTAAGATACAGGATGCTTTTTTCATGAATTATGTAAATACATTTGATTTTGTTACTCTCACTGGAACGTTCCTCGACTTGTCGTTTGACTATAGCAATATATTCACTGATTATATGAAGTTTCCTGTACCAGCCAAAAAACTATCAGCTCATGGAAGGAAGTCAGGAGGTGTGTTGCTGTTAATAAGGAAGAGTTTACATAACAAGGTTAAAGAAACAAAGCTCAGTTGTGACAATGCTATGGCAGTAAAAATAGATAAAAGTATATTTAACACTGATAAAGATGTAGTCTTGGTTGCTTGCTATGTGGTCCCAGAAGGAGGTCCGATATACAATGATAAATTGATAAAAGATGGTGTCCTAATTATGGAAGAAGCCTTACTTCAAGAGTTTGAAAAAGAAATGGATACACTTTATTTTATGGTTATGGGAGATTTGAATGCCAGAACAGGTGACAAACAAGCTGAAAATGAAATTATGACAAACTATGTGAACTGTATGGAGAATGTGAGTGTGGATGACGACAACTGCACACGTTGCTCTAAAGATTCAGTTATTAATAATTTTGGTAAATCATTGTTGGATTTCTGTATCATGTTCGACTTGAGCATTTTAAATGGTTTTTGTGATGGTGATAGTGAAGGTGAATATACTTTTGTGTCTCCAAACGGATGTAGTGTGATCGATTGCGTACTAGTTCACAATGGCTTGTTGTCAAACTTTGATTTACACATTGGTGATTGCATTTATTCATGGCATTTACCAGTTGAAGGAATATGGAGAAGTAATTGTTGTACACCAGAGAAGAGGTATTCAGCCGAACAATGTGAAGAAAAAATTGTCTGGGCTGATGAATATGCTGGTATATTCAAAAATGAACTTGAAGGTGAGGAATTTCTAGACAGCATGCAAAAAGCGCGTCAGTTATTACAAATTAACGTGAATGAAAGTCTAGATAAATTTGTCAGTGCTTTGTGCGGAGCCGCAGCTTGTATGGTTCGAGTTATTTGTAGAGGCAGCAGAACATACAATGACTGGTTTGATAATGAGTGCGAACGAAAGAAACAGGAAGTTAAAAGGTTATTAAAAAGATTTCAGAGATGCAAAACAGCCAAGGATAAAAGTAAGAAAAGAGAATACGCTGTATCAAGTAAAGAGTATGTTACGCTAAGGAAAACAAAGGAACTGGAGTTTAAAGAAAGTAGGTTAAAGAAACTAAAAAATTCAGTCAATGATTCTAAAATGTTCTGGTCAGTGATAAGATCTATAAACAAAAGGAGTTTTGTGTATAACGAAATCTCAGTTCAACAGTGGCAAGACCATTTTTGGAGCGTTTTTCATAGTTTTGATAATAAAAGTAAGGAAGAAGAAACTAGTATGGTAGAAGAAAATGAAATTGAGCCATTATTTAATCAACCTATTTCCAGTGAAGAAGTCGTTGCTGGTATTAAACATTTAAAATTAGGAAAGAGTGCAGGACCAGATAGAATCATAGCAGAAATGTTGAAGAATGCAAACATAACTCTAATCAATTTTCTTGTTCATTTATTCACCCAACTTTTTGATAATGGTATCTTTCCATCAGAATGGGCTAAATCTATAATTGTACCAATTTACAAAAACAAAGGAGACGTGAACAATCCCGACAACTATCGTGGAGTATCACTTACCAGCATTTTAAGTAAAATCTACACTTACATACTAAATGCAAGATTAACTGAATGGGCTGAAACTGAAGAAAAAATAGTGGAAGAACAAGCAGGTTTTAGAACCAGTTACAGCACCATAGACCATATATTTACACTATATTCTTTGATTCAGACACATCTACTCTGCAAATCGAAGCTCTACATTGCATTTGTAGATTTCAAGAAGGCCTTTGACTCGGTAAATCGGAATGTTCTGTTGAATGTACTCCGTAAAAGTGGTGTTAATAGTAAATTGTACATGACTATTAGAGGGGTGTACAACTCAGTGCTTGCATGTGTGCGTGTGAAGAGTGAGTATTCAGATTATTTTGATTGTCCAAATGGAGTAAAACAAGGATGCTTGTTGAGTCCACAGTTGTTTTCTTTTTTCATAAATGAACTGGCGGTGGAATTGTCCCGCAAAGGAAGACATGGTATCCAGATGATACCTGGAGCAGTTGAATTAGTTTTACTACTGTACGCTGATGATGTTGTTCTTCTGTCCGGGACAGTTGTAGGTTTGCAAAACCAACTAAATGTATTGAAAGAAGAAGCAGACCGCTTAGGTTTATCAGTTAACTTGGATAAGACGAATATAGTGGTCTTTAGAATGGGTGGGCTACCTATCAGTGTATGAAAAATGGTCTTATGGAAATGCAGATGTTCAAGTAGTTAGTTCATATAAATATCTTGGAATGATATTTTCAACAAAATTAACTTTCCGTTACGCATGGGAAGAATCTCTGAGAAAAGGGAAAAAAGGTACTATTGAAATTCTGAAATCCCTGAGAAAACTGAACTGTACAGACTGTGGTATATTTTGGAAAATGTTTGATACACAGATAAAACCTCTTCTTACTTATGCAGCTGAAATTTGGGGCTTACATGAAAATTCGCAGATGGAAAAAGTACATACGTATGCTATGAAGCGTTTCCTTCAAGTACCTATTCATTCATCCAACACCGTCTTATATGGAGAAATGGGCAGATACCCTTTGTATATAAGTACATTTGTGAAATGTATTAAGTATTGGTTGAAGATCTTGAAGCTACCCCAGTCCCGTTTGAGCAGGCAAGCCTATGATATGATGCTTCTAGAAATGGAAAAAGGTAAAGAAAACTGGGCTTATAAAGTAAAGAAAGTCCTTTCAGAACAGGGTTTTGGAATAGTGTGGATGACTCAGGAAGTAGGAAATGAGCAACAGTTCATTGCGGAATTTAAAGACAGGCTTATTTGTTCTTTTAAACAGAATTGGCACTCGGATATGGAAAGTAAAGAAAAATATCGCTGGTTTTTCTCATTTAAGAATGTGTTTCATTCTGAAAAGTTTCTTAATGTCATAACAGATAAATGGCACAGAATAAATTACGCAAGATTTAGGTTGAGGACTTTAGGTTTCAATGCGAACAAAAGATGGTTTGAATGTGAAACATCCACAGAATCTCCTTGTCCTGCATGTAGACATATTATTGATGACGAAAGAACACTTTCTGTTCCACTGTACTGCTTATAATGAAGTGCGGACAAACTGTTCATTTTTCCAGTTAGATATAGCGAAAAGACAAAATGTCGCTGGTTGTTATCATCAGATGATGAACTTGTAATAAAATCAGTTGCGAAATTCATCGCGGAAGCATTGAAAATTAGACGGATGAAGGATAGTGAAATTGAAGATAATACATTATAAGAGATATCTGAATGAATGTTATCATTCATCGCATGTTGAAGAGATCAGTAAGGTACAATGTCATCATTTGATTGAGTGGATGGTCGAGTCAGTCTTAAGTTGTTGTTTTTTGTTGTTTTTTTCATGTTGAAGACATCAGTAAAATACAATGTCATCATTTGATTGAGTGGATGGTCGAGTCAGTCTTAAGGGTTTTTTTTGTTGTTGTTGTTGTTTTTTAAACCTTACTGCATTACTCCTGTGCGTGAGGTGAGGACATAACGAAATGTTACGAATTTATTTGTTTTTGGATTTGATTTGATACACACTAGGAATGAAAGTGTACTATTTGTTTGCAGGAAAGGAAGAGGGAAATGTTTTTGTTCTGTTACCTCTCCCACTTGTCAAAAGACCTCTTTGGTAATGACAATAAAATATCAAAGTGTCAAAAAAGTCTCTCTCTCTCTCTCTCTCTCTCTCTCTCTCTCTCTCTCTCTCTCTCTCTCTCTCTCTCTCTCTCTCTTTAATTCCCAATCTTCCAGTAACATCATGCAGTGGCGTTGGAAGCTATTTTGCATCGGAGGGAGGGGGGGGAGGGCATCTGAACTGACCAGTATTTTGACAAAAATGACTTCTATCCTTCCAGATATTCAATACAAGAGGGTGGGGTGGGAGCGCTCATCTTCAAAAGTCTTACATGAGCGGGGAGCAGGGGGGGATTCTCATATTTTTATAAAACTTTGAAAGGAGGAGGGGGGGCGCTCTCATCTTTATTTGTGTGTGTCACGATTGCTTACAAATGCATTCCATGTTTATAGCTATCAAAGGCAAAGCAATCAATTCATTAACTAAAGATAACAAAGGCAAAGCAATCAATTCAATAACTAAATATATAATACACTCGATCATCACACCGAGTTATATGGACAATCGAATCAGATTCGATGAAATAGCAATTTGTGGCGGGTCTGCAATTTATCCATGCAGCCCCAATGACGGTGGAACAATCCCAACAACACCAAAAGAAGAATCCTGGCCTGCCAACACACTGATGAATGCAAAACCTTATTGACCACTGGAGGGCCTTCACCATACAGAAGCCCTTGCCAGTACCTCCACCATTCCTGCCTAAGGGAACGGAGAAGAATCTCTTCCTACACTACCGTTGATCTCATATGATCATCACCCATCAGTGACTGATTAATGATAATAATTTTTACCCCTCTTTGTGTGTGTGTGTGTGTGTGTGTGTGTGTGTGTGTGTGTGTGTGTGTGTGTGTGTGTGTGAATATGTGTGTGAAAACTTTCCAGTTAGTCTCATTATGATCACACGATCTTAACTTACCTAGAACATTGTTTACATGTGGTCCCCCCCCCCCCTTTGTGTGTGTGTGTGTGTGTGTGTGTGTGTGTGTGTGTGTGTGTGTGTGTGTGTGTGTGTGTGTGCAACACATGATACCCTGTTTTTCATTGATCACTGCTATCTTCTCTCAACAAACAGCAGCATATTGATGCCAACACATTATTTCACCTGTTACAATGAACATCATCCCACAGCATTGTTTACTTTTTTAAACAACACTATTAATATGAACCTCCCAACCTCCCACCCCCACCCCCACCCCCCACCCCATAGTGGATGAAGAGATATGAGCTCTCCTTCTCTTGCCCCCCTTCCCTCCGCCCCCCCCCCCCCCCCCCCCCCACACACACACACACATTACCCTCCTCCTTTTTTTTTTCTCTCAACCCCCCCTCCCCCCCTCCCAGTCATACCTTATCATCCATTTATTTTCCATCCCTTTCCCTCCCTCATTAACATTACCCACACACCTTTCACAACTACCCACGCATAACTACCACCACCTCTTTCATCACCCAGCGAAATCATTTATTTTATTCACCTAAACTTTCTTCTTTTTTTTCAACAGTTTCTTCTGTTCATGTACTTATTTACCCCTTCTATATATAATTTTTTTTTCCAGTTTGCCTCCCCCCCCCCCCGCCCCCCCCCCCCCCCCCCCCCCCCCCCCCCCCGCCTTACCATTATTATCAATCCACCATTACCACAACCGTCACAAAGATATCACACCACCCCACTAAACTAGACACACAACCCTATCGTATCACACAACCCCCCCCCCTCCCCCCCCCCCACGAAAAACCCCCCTCCTTTTCCTCTCCCATAATCCCCCTTGTCATTTCCGCCTAGCGGCTATTCTCCCCACCACATGGACAACAACAGATGAGTCATTTTCGTTCTTTGTTTGTACTGTCTTAAATGTTAAATGTGATTTATTTTTTCGCCTGAAGAAGACCCAAGAGGCTGAAATGCATCGTGTCTTGTCATGTGCTTTGTTTGTCAATGTCACTGGCGTAACTAACACCCTCTCTTTCTAAATTTTGCTTCATTCTCCGCCGTCAGTCACTCCATTTTGAAAATTTGTGGAAAGATACTGAAAAATATCAACTTTCATAGACATCTTAATTTTTGTGTGTTACTCCCAGGAACCTTCTGATAAGGATACCATTTTTTACGGAATTCTGGGTACCGAATTTCCAAACAATGCATAGATTTGTCGATTTTATTTTTTATCTTTAATTCGTTCAGAAATGCCTAGGATTTGTTTTTATTTCATTGAATGGACAAAACATTCAGCAAATAAAAGGATTTGGTCAAAGCCTTCGTCTGTTTTTACATGTTTACCAAACAGTACCAATTCTATATTTGATTTAATTCTTACACGTTTTCACGTTTCACTTACTATTTTCTCCAGTTCGCTCAAGAAACAGTGAACATGTTCACAATGCCATAAATAATGTTATACTGAGTCTTTGCCTGTCTCACAAAATGA
>CM065716.1:98742077-98749577 GCA_033310375.1 Conus canariensis
ACGTGGGGTTGTCTTCTTCGGTCGACCAGATCTGCGTCTTTCATGGACAATCCCAGTGGCTGTGAAGCGTTGAATCAGTCGGACAATGACCGAGATGGACACATGAAGTCGCCTGGCCACTTCTCGCTTGGGAACACCATCTTGGAACCATGCAACAGCTCATCCCCTATCCAACTCGCTTAATTTTCGTCGTGGAGGCATTGTCAGATCAGGCCTACTACTGGTGGAATGTCTTCTTATATAGCCCAGCGAGCGACAGCATCTCATACATAAACAGCAGTGCTTGCACGTGCATAATGGTTTTTCCATCTGGCAAGTGCAATGTGTTCAGGCAGAACGGTCCAAAACAAGGTCATTTTTCGCAAGTTTCCGCTTTTCAGTTTGCGGCCCAGCTCAGTAGTTGAGAATCCCGTGCAATTTTCGCACTAACACAACATCGCCCACTTACAGCTGAACAAGAATTCATGACAATTTGGCTGGACTAAGAAATAAATAACAGTAGCGAACTGAGTTTATTACGCACCTGTTTTCACATACCGATCCTTAACTTTTTGTGCGTAGTATATATATACATATGCATGTTTATATATATATATTATAATATATATATATATATATATATACATATGCACGTGCATATGTACGTATGGAGAGAGAGAGAGAGACTGAGAGAGAGAGAGAGACAGAGGGACAGAGAGAGACAGAGAGAGAGAGAGGTACATAAAGTTGTATAAACGTTTGGGATTTTTTTTATATCCCTAGTAGTACAAAACTTCAGCTGCAAGAGGACATGGAGGGGTAAAGTTGGCTACGGCACTATGGAAACAGAAGGGATTTTTAAGCCCTGACTTAAGAATAAGAACTTGAGAAGGGAGAGAATTCAAAATCTATGAGCCCTAAATAGTCCGAGGGCCACACCACCAAAAAAGGCCCAGAAAATGAAAGTGTCGGCTAGGACCCCGCATTGAAATTTTTTGATTGATTTGGAAAGAGGGTCAGTAGTGTATTACTTTTTGACATACTAGAACTTTGAACTCAATCTAGTTTGTGAGAAATATGCATTTAAAAGTGATACTTTCAGTCAAAAAGACAAGTATTTTTTAAACAAGCAAAATCTGAAAAAAAAGGCATATGACATACTCCAAACCAACTTTCAGACACCTCAGGTAATAAAATAATGTAAGGTCTGAGGTATTGGGTTCATAACAGGCACAAAAAATGCAAAAAACAACATAAAAGATAGTTTTCAATTTACCTGATTCTGAGAAAGAATTATGTCCCTTAGTTGAACTGATGCAGTGCTTATGTGCACATAATATATTTCCATTGAAATCAGCCCACATTCCATACAGTTCAAGTCAAGCATAGCACAAATATTCACTGAATTATTTTCACATTCTATTTTTGTTGTCACTTTAGATGACTGTCCACTGGTGAAAATATAAATTTGGGCATATATTGCTTGATCACAAACAATAATGACTGTTTTCTGGTCTAAATGTTCAGCAAAGTCCATCCTTCTGCAGAGGATAGTGTTGACTGTTGACATGTCTGTAGCACTGCCATCAATGACTGGAAGATATGTCACAGAAGCACAGGCTGGCACTTCCTTCTGAACAGCTGCATTAAATCCAGTCCAGGGTGGCAAAGGAAGGCTTTCAAGTGACTGGGCGCATAGCTTGAGCACAAAATACAACATGTCTTGTTTTACAGTGGTCACTTTGGCATTTTGTTGTGCAGCATCAGTAGAACCTAGTTCTGGAAACTGAGGATCTGTCCTCCTCTTTTTAGAGAAATACATAGTGTTAGTCTCAACACACTCCAGTTTTCTTTTCCTGGATTTGCTGATGTTAGAATTATGGGTAGTGGCATTTTCCACAAATGTAGCTGGCAAAGGATGTTGTCCACACTGAATTGCAATCCCATTCACACACTGTGTTGTGTTTTGTCCATTGATAGTTTCTTCTTGGAAGTCAATGTTGTCCCAAACCAGTGTTATATATTGAGACCTATTGAGAAGATGGCACTGGGTTTCTCATTTCAGCTTCAGTGATAGAAGTCTCCACTCTCTGAAGTGTTGTCTGTGAGGTACAATGCCCATGTCCATTCAATATGTTAACAAGTCTTCCTGATCCTGTTATGTGTCTTACCGCCATCCCAAGCATGATCTGCTTTAGTGTGGTGTAATGCTTGTTTGCCAAGGAAATAATGTCCTGTGAGATGGATAGTATCTTTTGCTTTACATGTCATGGAACATGTACATGATCCTGTTCAAATTCACATGTGAAACCAAGATCCTGGCAATGAAGTTGAATAATTCAGCAAGAACAATTTTTAAAAGATTGTCTTCATTTCCATCATCTGAAGAAGGCCATGAAGCTATTTCTGGAGTTGTTCTCAAAACATTCCTCACAGAAAGAGCAGACATGTAAAGTTGCTTCCATTCATTTTCCAAATCATCGCTTGCAGCTTCTGCAGTAATCTTTGACTGTTTTATCCCAGTCACAAGTCTTTGTCTTACTCACTGTTTCACAAGTCTGCTGACATTCAGCATTAGAGTATGTTTCAGGTGTATCCTCTGGGCCTCAAGATCCTGAGTATAGATGACATCATTGTTAGATTCATTGCTCTCTAAGTCACTGTCTTCTGATTCATCACTGTAGTCAGTTTCAGTGTCTTCTAGTTCTGTGCTCATAACAATGCTCTGCCCAGCACTGGAAAAAAACCCACACCACCTGTGACTTGCTTTTGAACCTTTGACCTGCAAAAACAGTGTAAGAGTATACTACCTGAAGGCATGTTTTTAAATTTGTGCTTTTACAATGTTTGCTCAAAGAAATATTTTCCTTTTCTTGACATGTTTGCCTAAACAGTCTGTTGAGCTTAGTGACAGTGGCAATTCTTCCACCCTTCTGCAGCTGTGGTTCTATAACATTCATACAGAATGAATCAAAAGATTTCTGCAATGGGCGTGGTGAACACAGGGTAGAAGTTGACTCGGATGAACAATCACAATCAGTTGTTTTGGCCTTCACTGTCCCCTTGGAGCTGTATGCATCAGATTCTGTAGCAGGAGTTGTCATACCTGTGAGAGCAATGAAGATTAATATTAAAACTAAGACAAGAGGCTCAGGGTGAGGGAGGGAGGGAGGGAGGGAAGGGGGCAAAAGGAGAGGGAGGTGACAGGGAGAACAGGGAGGGAGAATAATAGAAAAGGTTTTGAAATATATATATAAAATACACTGGTGAATTTTTTTTTTTTTTAAACAATAATAAATAATAGCAACATAACTGCAGTCACCATCATCATCCCCATTATCATCATCACTTAATAAATACAATAACAAAAACCATCACAGCAATTGATAACTCTCAAAAGGCAGTAATACTGACACCAAAGTAAAATGGGGGTAAGGAAGAAAGTGGATTGAGATTAGCATACCATGAATATGGAAAAAAAGGAATGCTCTATAGTGAAGTTCCACTGAAAAAAGGTAGCCTGAGGGTGAAGGTACAAAAAGAATGTAAGACTAGGAGGAGAATGGTGACTGGATGAATGAATATGAAACAAAACTGATGAAACATTGTAACCAAAAAGGATGTTAGATGAGGGGAAAAAAATCTCAAATGAGAAAGTAGGTCTAACTTACTTTTTTTATTTGTTCTCAAACAAGGATCTATGAACATTTTCTTTCTGCATCTGTCAGTCTCTTGAGCACACCACCTATGTGCACAGTGACACAAATACAATGACACCTGTCATACACTTCTCAACAAAAACAAGAACAGCAGCAACACACACGCACGCACGCACGCACGCAGGTGGCCAGCATGCGCGAAAGAGAGAGGTCTTCAGTGTGAAAATGGGGCGAGTATGTGAACTTACTTTGCCTCCACAGCTAGAAAGTCTGGTCTGTACTGAATGTCATGGAGGACATCAGCTCTCTGAAGACTGACAACGGCACCATAGAGCCCTTCTGCTGAAGGGCCTCCCTGTTGGTATCAGATAAACCGATTACATATTAATGCATATTTATACACAGACACACACACACAAACCACACACACACAAACCACACACACACACACACACACACTGCTAATGTTTTAACCAATCAGGATATACAACTATGCATTCAAATACCCACGCCCTTACATATAATTAAATGTGAAATTTTAATATTCACACACCCATCAAAAGTAAAAAACTTACCTATGCTACATGTAAATCATACACATGACACTAAAATTTATGCTGATTGTCCTAATGTCAGTCACATCTTTCATTTCTAGAAAATAAAGCTACATACCAAATTACAAAAATTTTTGCTTTTCATGATTCTGCACACTGCATAGATTTTTAAATGCAGAATTCATGCTTTGTAACATTTGTTTTTGATGATCAATGCTTATTATTATTATTATCATCATCATCATTAGTATTATTACTATTTTGACATCAATTAGTGCGTATTCAGTAAAAAGTCTTAAAACTGTATTTTGGTATAGTTGTACTGGTTTGTTTTGATTTGAATATAAAAGACTAACATGTATTAATTAAGCAACAAGCAAAAAACAATATCTTTGTCAGTTGTCAGACTGGGACCCGTCAGACTAACACACTCTCACAAACTCAATGACCATGGTGGGGATGGGGAAGAGGGTGGGGAAGTGTAAATGAGAACAAATGACAGAGACACACTGCCTCACTCCTTCAGTTTTTCACACACACACACACACACACACACACACACACACACACACCGTCATGTCATGGAGATAATAAAGTGTTCTTGACTTGAAATGAAATGGGATGCCAGAGGGGGTGGTGGTACAGAATGGTAGGGGTAGCTTAGAATTGTAAGCGGTTTGTGAAACTGGGTATCAAGGGCCACCCTTCTCTCTCTCTCTCTCTCTCTCTCTCTCTCTCTCTCTCTCTCTGATAAATTTGTCAGTTTGCATCAGCAACATCCCCTTGTTTACTGAAGCACGATATTTGTTTGCTCATGACATGTTTGTCACTCACTATGTGATGCGTGACACCACATCAACATTTATTTACTGTCATAACAGAAATGCTTTAAATACTTACTTGACAAAGTTTGTTTCTGGACACCATGTTCCTGTGGCTGTGTTGCGCTTCCACTTGGTCTTCTTGCATAAAATGCAGATGGATGGCAAAACATTGGAACTTGTTCCTCTTCCATTTTTCTGTCGTTGTGGGCTCATTTTCTTTCTTGGTGAAACTGTACCAGTAGCTTTGCCCTTCTGAAAACGCACCTGCGCTTGTTCTATTCCGCGTTTGCCGCATATAACACTGCCGTGCATTTTCTGGCTTCGAGTCGAAATCAGAAGCTTTTGAGCGATCACCTGTTCTTCTCCATCTAAGACCGTCCACTGGTGACAGGATCGTATAGTTGTAATCCATTGAATGTCAGAAAATGGTTCTAAATAGGTAAAAATTTCACATTCGCAACAATGAACAAGACAGTCGTCTGCTGTTAAGGGAAATAACTCGCGATGAAAAGAGCCGGTGAAAAGACGTTTTCGGCTTCATTAATTCACCAACTTTTTTGCGTTCTACTGATTAATTTAGATAGGTTCGGTGGTTCTAGACTATAAAATTTTAATCTTATGTTATCCAAGTACCTTTTGCAACAAAAAAATTCCGATGCGGTTTTCTAGCCGACGAACTTGAACGATAGCTCGATGTGGCCCTTGGACTAAAATGGAGAAGAAAAAAAAAATTAGAAATAGAGGGTGTTAGTTACCGCCAATGACATTGACAAACAAAGCACATGACAAGACACGATGCATTTCAACCTCTTGGGTCTTCTTCAGGCGAAAAAATAAATCACATTTAACATTTAAGACAGTACAAACAAAGAACGAAAATGTCTCATCTGTTGTTAGTCCATGTGGTGGGGAGAATAGCCATTCTCCCCACCACATGGACTAACAACAGATGAGTCATTTTCGTTCTACAGTACAAACAAAGAACGAAAATGACTCATCTGTTGTTAGTCCATGTGGTGGGGAGAATAGAACGAAAATGACTCATCTGTTGTTAGTCCATGTGGTGGGGAGAATAGCCATTCTCCCCACCACATGGACTAACAACAGATGAGTCATTTTCGTTCTTTGTTTGTACTGTCTTAAATGTTAAATGCCATTCTCCCCACCACATGGACTAACAACAGATGAGTCATTTTCGTTCTTTGTTTGTACTGTCTTAAATGTTAAATGTGATTTATTTTTTCGCCTGACGAAGACCCAAGAGGTTGAAATGCATCGTGTCTTGTCATGTGCTTTGTTTGTCAATGTAATTGGCGGTAACTAACACCCTCTATTTCTAAATTTTGCTTCGTTCTCCGCCGTCAGTCACTCCATTTTAAAATGGAGAAGAAGCGGAACTGACTATGGGATTTGCGTGTTAGGCTTTAATGACTGAGAGAAGCCGTGTGTCAGCTGGCAGAACGAAAAGGAAGAGACGGAGTGTAAATGTGAATCAGGTCAGACAAACGACCAGGTGCTGAGAGACTTCAAATGTTGACACAAACGCATGCAGTTTTGCATTAATTTTCATTCTCCCTGAAAGTGGGAGCCAGTGAAGGTATACGTGAACCGAAGCGCAAGATTTGCGTTGCTGTGTGGATGACATGGTATTTGTACATTATTCAGGGTGTTGTTTTCTTATCTGATGTTTGACAGAAAGAAGACTCGACTGAGAGAAAATGGGTTTGGACATGAGTAAGTGCCGGAAAATAGGACCTTTACCTCCCGTATTGTCCGACCACCCTCCACCCTCACCCCCCCCCCCCACACACACACACACTCCACCCCCACACTCCTACCCCCCCACCCACCCACCCACCCACCTACCCTGCCCTCCCCGCCGCCACCCACTCCGACCGTCCTCCCCGCCATCTTCAACCCACCCACCTCCTAACAAGGACACTATGACCTCAGCTGCACACACCAGAGGCAGATCTCTTCACCCCGCCCCTTCCTCTCTCTGCTCGCTCTGCTCGCTCGCTCGCTCGGCAGGGACAGGCCGACTGACGGGCCCAGCGGTGACATTGTAGGACAGCTTTACAACCACATCGAGGCAGCTTGATGCCGCGGCCAGCAGACGTTGACAGCCTTTCCTAGGTCCAGGGCAGCGCGGGGCTCCTGGTACAAGGCTATACATCTATCTCATCGACCCACGTAGGTCTAGGGAAAAGGCGGTCCTCATCCGCACGAGGAAAGATAACTCTAACTGTTGAAGTTTTGAGGGGAAGAAATGAAAGCAAAAATACTTTACCGCCAATCGAAGAAACAAAAAAAAAAAAAAAAAAAAGGGGAACATGTTTGTTTCTTTCGTTTAGCGACTCGGTAAGTCTGTTTTTGCTTTTATGTTGCAGGTTCCGCCTGCAGTTACCCCACTTTGAAACCAGTCTTTATAGAAAGAACACAGATTCTGAAAAGTACATATACACACACACGCACGCGCGCGCT
>CM065716.1:98754577-98757077 GCA_033310375.1 Conus canariensis
AATACATTCATGTTAGTCTTGCCTTTGCCAGGTGAGGCCTCCTAATTTTTCTCAAAGATAGAGGGCAAGTGTGATGACTCATCAAGTGGATCCCCGCCACTCATCTACAAACTAGATTCTGTCATCTCCACAGACCCTGGGACGGTGGTGGGTCTGCAAAAAACTGGCCCAGCACAGGATCACGTCTCCAGGCTACAATGTGGCGACATAAAAACAACCGATCAGCCGGCCCACAAGAAGTGGTGGACCAGTCATCAGTAACTGGAGAGAGATCTGCAATCCTCTCCACCTACAAACCCTGAGACTTTGTGTGCCCATTGGATTCCAACTCAAATTATCAGAAATTATCTCCCTTTATGATGGGATGAAGTAAAGAGAAGCCGGTCCAAGCAAAGGCAGACTGATTCTATTAAGTTCTGTTAATTTGTGTGTTTATCAATCGTGTATACAGAAGTGAAGTTTCGTGTGCGAAACTGCCTTTGACTGGTGTCAGTCCATTTGTTGTTCATATATCATTTCATGTTTGAACCTATTTCTAATTCTGTTTGTTACTTGGAGTACAAGCACTTGCAAGTACACATAAGAGTCCCGAGAAAAATGAAAAAAATATTTCTGTGGATGATTAGCACTAGTGGTGGAAAGTTGCTCTTTCCACCACTAGTAAGAGAGAGGCTGGTAGTGAATTCTAATATAAAAACTTTCCTGTAATTCTAATAGAGAACACACTCTGAGTCCTCTACCTACACCTGCCACCCATACCCGGCACAGCTAGACCTTGATCTAAATGTCGATCGTCAGGCCAAAACCACGATAAAAAGATTGATTTTCAGGCTAAGATTAAAAACTTGATTTTCAGGCTAAGATTGTAATATTACAAATGACGATCAGTTGAAACCGTGATCTAAGGACTGATCATCAAGCACAGACCATGATCAGAAGACTGTATGACTGAATAAGATTATGATCTTAACACTGACTGGGAAGCCGTCAGAGCCAGAAAACAAAAATTCTGAAAGTGTTTGAATAGATGCCACAGCAGAAGGATGACTGCCGAAATATACAAATCCTTGAAGAAAACGACATCCAAACTCTTCGTGGTAATGCATGCAGTTTCCTTGCCGGTAACTCCAGCAATCAGAAGGTTTGTGGAATGTCGCTAAAGAGGACCCAAGAAGGCTAGACACAGTCTCCCAAAGCTATCCCTCATAGGAACAGATTGGATGGACAGTTTATTTACATTAATGTAAATTACCTCCGGTGGAAGAATTCTGATCCAGCATTCCCTAGTGCAGATCTCGATGAAAATGATTGTCATAAATTCAGAAGAAAAAAATCAAAACGGTGAATTTCGTTCGTAACTGCTGATTTGTACATGTGTCATAAATTCTGAACAGGAAAAATATATCAAGCATATAAAACATGCATCACAGTGAAGCACAAAGAGATATCGTGATGAAACAAAATCAATATCATCAGCCAGATGCCATTACAAAGTGATAAAGTTATAATCATTGAGAGGATATCTAAATGAGTGGTACGTGATTACATAGATATACACGTGGTTCAGTAGATGTTAATGCATAGAGGTATTTCCCTCTCAATCACTGTTGTTGTTGTTTTAAATGCTGTATACATAACTACTTCACAAACAGAAGCCCAAGTGATGTTTCGTACACCGCACAGAATTTGTCGGTAAGGCCTGTCCCGAAATGACAACAAATTTAACAGGCATGTCCAAAGGATTTTGTACTCTCAATTAATAGCATGGAAGCCGAATAACTGACATCCTCAAGACAATCAAAACAAGGTCACGCTGAGGCTATCAGATATTCTGCTTAATTATCCCACCCCACTACCCCACTCCCACTCCCTCACACACACACACACACACACACACACACACACACACCACACGCACACGCACACGCACGCACGCACGCACACACGCACACACACACACACACACCACACACACACCACACACACCACACACCACACGCATGTACGCACGCACGCACCTAGCACGCACTCACGCACATGCTCGTACCTACGCTCGCACGCGCCTACCCCACGTGCATGCACCTACGCTCGCAAATACCTAAGCACACATGCATGCACCTACGCACGCACACACACACACACAGTTAAATGGAAAAGAAATAAAGAAAAAGAAAAGAAAAGTAATCCATAGGCCCACAGACAAATAGCCACTGCAGAATGAGCAGCCGGTGTCTATTCTGATAACAACAACAACAACAACAACAAGCTTTGGGAGAAACCCTCCATAGAGTGTAAAGACATTTTTAGGCTAAAGACAGGTGAATGGCCCAATGCAGTTGTTGTTGTTGTTGTTGTCGCACCCTGGCTAAAAGACTCCAGGGATCATCCAGACAGCCGAAGTACTTGAACACTATGGTACAAATGCATCAGCTGGGGATGAGAACATTACGTGTGTGACCGTTTTTGATTACCCCGCCACATGGGCAGCCACACTCCGACT
>CM065716.1:98764577-98774577 GCA_033310375.1 Conus canariensis
GTGTATGCCAAGATGATATAATTTCTCTACTTTTAATTTTGGTATTATAAAAGCTGCTCCTGTTCTATGGTCATCTAACACTGAGCCATCTGTAAAAATTTGAAGATGGTCCTTATATTGATTTTCCAAATGAGAATGTACATAATATTTTAAGAGATATGGTGGATCGTTTTTGTTCAGTTCAGTATAGTTTGTGTCATAATTTGCTTTGGTTTGTTTCCATTTGGGAATGGGTGGAAAGGACGAGTTGCAGCTTTTCACTTTGGTTAATGTTGTTTTTTTTAAGAAGAGTAGATGTGTATGACTGAATAGATTTAGTTGATTTTATGTCTTTTGCTCTTTTAGCAAAATCTGTCTCTGAATTGAGAGATACTTCATTTGTACAGAAACTTTTCTGTGAAAGGTTCTTTAAAACAAATTTAGAGGCGGACACTTTTCGAAATTCGTTCAAAGGTAAGATTCCAATTTCATTATAAGTCCCAATGTTACATGCATGTGTGGGGACTCCAAGAGCAAGTTTATATGCTTTGCAGTCTACACTTTGTAACTTATTAAGTAGATGCTGTGGAGCACTAAAGAAAACTTCTTGAGCATAAATCAATCTAGCGCGCACAAGAGCCGAAGATAGGAGTGTTAAACTCTCTTTATCTTGTCCCCATTTTTGTTTGCTTATGATCTTTAGAAAGTTTAAACTTTTTCTTGCTTTATTCAAAATATATTCAATATGTTGGTTCCATGAGAGTTTTGATGTTAAATATACTCCTAGGAATTTAACAGATTTGACGTATTGTAAGACTGACCCATTCAGGGTGAATTGTGGAAGTTTCTCTGGGTCATATCCAGAGTTAAAAAGCATTAGATTTGTTTTTTCTGCCGAGAGTGTCAATCCATTTTCATGTAAGCAACTACTGATTTTGTTTAATTCATGTTGATATTTGATCTTTATGTAATTTAAGGATCTTAATGGGGTTTTTCTTTTCATAGTGACTTTCATCCACAGACATATGTCGTCAGCAAATTGTACTAAAACTATGTCTTTGGATAAGCCTTTTGTTATATCTGCAATTAGGATATTAAATAAAATTGGAGATAATACTGATCCTTGTGGAAGACCCATTTCCAGTGTTCTAGTGTTGGAATATGTATGCTCTATTCTTGTTTGAATAATTCTACTTTGAAGGAAAGCTTTGACATAGTTATACATGGTTCCATTTATTCCAATAGTTTTAAGTTTATACAAAAGTCGTTCATGCCATACTTGTTCGTACGCTTTCCTTATGTCAAAGAACGTTGCCAGGATGTTTTTTCGTCTTGCGAACTGTTGTTTAACATGTGTTGTGAGTTTTACTAGATGTTCTGTTGCTGATCTGCCTTTCTGAAAACCAGCTTGATTTATGGGGATAATTTGATGTTTGTTACAAAAATAAAGTAATCTGTTTAGGACAATTCTTTCCATTAGTTTACATGCGTGCGACGTCAGGGCAATTGGGCGGTAGCTGTTTATGTTACTTCGAGGTTTTCCTTGTTTATGTATAGGAACTATGATAGAACGCTTCCATAATGAGGGCAAATTGCCGTCTTCCCAGCATTTTTGAATGAATACTGAGATAAAGCGTTTTACATTAGGTGGGACATGACGTAACATTTCATTAGAGATACCGTCTAAACCCACTGATGTTTTTTTGGTGCCCAGATTAGCAAGACATTCTTCTACTTCTTGAATTGTTATGGGAGCATTCAGATAGTGGTTTATTATAGGGTCTGGATAGTTGTAGATGAGCTTTCCTTCTTCTTGCTCTCTGTGCAGTCTATTTTCTGTTGATAAACTATCTTTACTGCCATTTTTGGCGAATATGTCAACAAAAGCTTCGGCCTTTTCTAGATTAGAAGGGAAATCAGAGTTTGGGAGCTTTACAGGACATTTTGGCAAGTTTACTCCATCTTTCATTGTTCTTAACTTTTCCCACACTTTTTGGGCATCTTTATGATTTGATATTTCATTCTTACAAAAGTTAGACCAATATTGCTGTTTTGCTTGAGCTGTGATGTGATTAAAATGATTTTTTGCTCTTTTTTTCTCAAGAAGCTTTTGAGCGCGCTCTTCTCCTTTGCTTCGTAAATATTCTCTCAGTTTAATGTTTTTCTCCTTTTTCCCTTTTTCACATGTCTCATTCCACCAGGCATTACCTGCGTGCTTTTTTGAACTTGATTTGACAGGTTTTATCATAGGTATTGACTGATTCGCAGCAGATAGCATAGCATTCCGAAACTGATCGTATAGGTCATCAATAGATTGAGTATCAAGTTCTTCTGTGTCGACATAGAATGCTTTTAGTAATTCTGTGAATTTACCCCAGTTAGCTAATTTATAATTATATTTTGGGACTTTTTCCATTGTTAAATCTGTTAGTTCAGACCTTGAAGTTTCAAAGGTAGTAATGATAGCAATATGATCACTATTGAGTGTGTCATCGAGGGTTTGCCAATCACAAAGTGGCGCTAGATCTGGAGATACTAAAGTTAGATCTATTGCACTTGGCTTGTGCTTAGGGTTGTCAGGAATTCGTGTTATTCTCCCATCATTCAAAAGATATAAGGACGAGTCGACTAGATTTTCTATAAAACGGTTACTAGTAATCGACTGACAATTCTTTTCCCAAAACGGGGAATGAGCATTAAAATCTCCAGTTATAAGATATCTATTGTTTTTATCTGGTCTTGTATGTAATGATCGTAACCATTCAGAATTAAACTCGTTAGGTCCCGTGGTAGATAGACTGACACAACAGTTAATACGATGTTAGAATTTACCTGAACCCTGACTGCGCAGGAATAGGAATCAGGTGTGTCTGGTGGAACGGGACTTGCGCAGAGGGTGTAGTTTTCTCCTTCCTTGATGTAAATGGCTACATTGATTTTTTCATCTGTGTTCCCCTGTTGAACAATTGGGGGGAAATAATAGCCAGCAAGTTTAGGTAATTTGTTTCTATGTGTGTTTAGGGATTGTAAGGCCAATACATTGTAGTTTTCTTCTGCAAGCTTTTGTGCTAATTGGTCAAGGGAGGTTATAATAGATCGACAGTTCCACTGAAATACCTTAAAGGAACCGTACTTTAACATTAGAAAATTTCACGTATCAGCAGAACTTATTTGTAAGCTAGTGCAAACAACATTGAGATATAGTAAATAACAATAATATATCAATGAATGACTGTGCCAATGGAAAATGAATGATGATTTTTATACTGCAGTTCAAATATTAACGAGAGTTGCGTTCTTGTCACAAGTGGTGCTGGTGTTTTGCAAAGTTCCACTTTCACCAGTCGCCCAGCACGCTGAACCTGTTGTTCCAGGGGCCCAGGCTGTAGAGCAGAGGATCCGGGTAGGGTTGGTAGTACCAGGATGGCTGGTACCGTGATCGTCCGGTCTTCCTGGGTCGGCTCCACAGCAGGTCTCTCACGTGACGCCCGATGTTCCTAGCCAGGACGCTGGCACCACTGTTGGTGGGGTGGAGGCCGTCATGGAGATGCCAGGAGCTCGTGCGCAGGTTGTTATGGCTGATCAGGCTGACGTCCTCGTCTTCACTCAGCTCTGATGTCAGGAGGGCGTTGAACAGATCTCTCTTGATGGTCAGTTGAGTATCTGTGACTGGTGCTATTTTGCTGACAATTATTTTGAGACCAGGATTTTCTTTCTTAATGCCTCTGATACACTGCACCAGATCTTTGCTGCAGTCCGTGGGAGATGTTGACTTTAAATCATTCACTCCGCAGTGAATCAGTAGCGCGTCGTGTTTTTGATATGTTGAATCAAATGTTTGTTGTATATCCTTGATTTTGAACGTTTTCCGAGATTCTGCTTGAAATCCAAAGGAATCTCCAAGTCTCTTGTCATTGACCTTGTTTGTCACGGAATCGTGTATGAAAAGCAGACTTGGCAGACCAGACTCAGTTCTTTCGTCATTCTTTTTTCCTTTAGGAGCAGAATCCTGACGTTTTGCTGTCGCCTTGACGTAATTTTTTTTGCGTCACTTCGTTGTTTTTGCTGTGTTCTATTTGTCATTCTATGGTCGTTTCCTTTGACTTGAGGCTTGTTGGTCGGTCTTTTTTGCTGAGGGCCACCCTTCTGCTGCTCCGCGGGCGACGGTATTGGCCCCGAGCTGACTGCTTCAGCATATGATGTATAACTTTGCTGTTCGGCAGTCTGGGTGGCAACGCTGACCATTGTCGTCATTTTGTTGTTCTTTACGATCAGGTCAATTTTTTCATTTTGATTTTGTATCGTTTTCTCTAAGTTGCAAATTCGATAGCATAGTGTTTCTATTAATGTTTTCATGTCAGCAACAGTACTTACAAAGCTTTCGCTTGACCGGTTATCAGGCCTGTGACCGGCAATCCAAGCGTTCCACAGGTCGTTTGGTTCAGGGTAACGAAACGGTCCTCAGCTCTCGGTTTTCGTTCTCTCTTGTTCTTGGCTGATTTTTTTTTTCCTTGATCGCTGTTGTCCAAAATCAGGGTGGTCAACGCTGAAGGACTTCGCGTCCAGGGTCTTGTTTTGGAGAACCTGGTCATTTTAAGGAACTTTGGCAAAAAACTCAGCAAGCGTGTTGTTTAGCTGTTGACCATAGCCGCCATCTTGTGTGTTCATGTTCATGTATATTGGCGCCTGTGTGAGCGTGTTTATCTCAGTTACAGAGGACAGACTGATATCGATCTTGCCCAGTTCATGGGTTGTAACACCTCTCTCTCTCTCTCTCTCTCTCTCTCTCTCTCTCTCTCTCTCTCTCTCCCCAGAGCGAGAGAGAGAGAGAGAGAGACCGGGGGTGGGGACGTGGGATATTATGTCTTCTTATCAGGGTTTACCAAAGCACCGTTAGGAATCACGAAGAAACAACCACGATATGGTCTGGCTTGTCAGTTTCATTTTCATTTAAGTGAATGTTGTTTCGTTGGTTTCTGACTGTAAAGCAGAAATCTTGGTACATCTTCGCAAACTGATGCTACATTTGATGCTTTTCTTCTTTTTTTTTCATGGTATTGTTCTAAAACATAATTATCCTGGAAACTTTTGAAATGCCTGGTCGAAGATGTGGCCATGTCTAGTTTTAGTTTGATCGAAGTGCAATTTTCGAGAAGAAATTATGCAGACAACACATGCGGTAATGTTGACACTTAAAAAACGAATAGTTATCATTAGAAATTGCCCAGTTACATTAGTCGCAGGGCGTCGTGACCTACACTGTTGCTGTCAGGGATTTCCACAACTCTCGCTTCTCAGTCATGGACAACAGGGTAGAGGTTCTTTCCCCATCCATTCTGCATTTCCATACTCTGCGTCTCACCATCTTCATAGTCCACCTAAAGCTGTATTTTGTGGAATGATCCTGGCCCATGACAAGCAAACTTACGGCGCTTAACTGTGAGAAGTTCTTATCTGCCCGCGTATTGTGTTCACTTGATTTTCATGTTGACAGCTGTCAGAGAAGTATTGTTTGTTCGTAGCGTCCGAAGAAGACGCGTTCGTGTAAGATTCACACGTCTTTTTGTGTGTTTTATGGTTGTTTTAGACAGACATATAGACAGACAGTCTGTCAGACTGCCTAACTGTACACCTTGTTTTGAGTTCATTTGCTTTTCGCCTCAGTAGACCAAGGTTTTGCTTTCCTGTGAAATGACTCCTATTCCGTAGACTATATTATGCTTTCCCCAGTATTGTGACGAGTTCCCAGAGTTCTGCTTCACCGCCTTCCAGTAGGTTGATGTCATCAGCACTGAAACACAGGGTGCACAGAGGCCGCCCTCCAGTGAATTTGGAGCTTTGAAGACACATCGTTTCCTGTGTCCTATTCTACAAGTAGACGTGGAACAAAACAGGAGACAGTTGGTGCACTATCTTGGATTTAGAACAAGGTCAGCGCTGTTCTCGTTTTTGTAGATGCTATAACTCGGACAAAATTGGTGTTTGAGCTACAGTTCCTTCTAATTTGCCATGAGATTCATGCCAGACTAGGTCAAAGGCTTTCTACCACTAATCATCGAAGTTGCGTCCAAGAACACTTTGATACTGAAGATTTCAGCAATGTTCACATGTTAATTTTCTGCCAAAATACTCCCTGTTCCTGTGCAAGGATTACATCTGTCTTTGCTTTAAGCCTGTTCAACCGGAACCCAAACATCATTTTACTGGGATGACTGATTAAATGGTAGTTTTTAACAATCACGGGTTTCCTTTGGGATGGGGGAGGGGGATGTATAAAAAGAGATTGTGTCCAGTCTTTTTGCCACCGTTCTGTTTCCTTTGATACGTAGCTGTCAGATTTCTGGATATCTGTGCTTCGTTAGTCCTCATGAAACATTGTCTACCTCCAGTGACTCGCCTGCTTTGAGTCTTCGGAGAGATTTCTCTATTACTTTCTGTGCCATGTGGGCGTCCCCAGATTCGCTGCCGATGTTGAAAGCATGTCTCTTATATAATAGTAACTGATCGTTTAGCTCGTAGTTGTTCAGTTCTTTGAAGTTCTTAGTCCACCGTCGATTCCTGTCTGTTTGCTTTCTGAGGAGAAATCCTGTCCTGTATACCTGCTTGTGATTCGTTTGTTCATGTTTGGCGGATTTATTACATAAACTTTTTTTTAGATCTGTATATCTACGTTTCTATGATCTTGTCATCGTCTCAGATGTATCAGAGACTGCCATGCCGTGGCCTGCTTCTTTGTGTTAATATCATTACATTTGTTGACAGCCCATCCCTCTCTGGCTTCTGTCATTCTCTGATGTATGTTCTAGTTCACCAGTGATTTGCTCGGACGTTGCTTTAGGGTCACTTTCTCGGCACTGTATATTTAGATTCCTATTTCTATCGCATGATTGTAAAATGTCATCAATGATCCGTTGTCTGTACTTCTTCCTTCTTTATTGCAGGGTCTTTCTTGCTGCTTAATGCACTTCTTCCATGTAATCAGTGAGTCTGCCATGTCAGTGTCATCCTCTAATGCTGTGGACAGCAAAACCTGCGCAGCTGTGGACAGCAAAACCTGCGCCTAGCCTTCTGCTTTTCCAGACTGAATCTTTTACCTTTTCTCGAAGTTCTTTCGTTTTCTGCCTCATTCTTCGGTGCGAGCATGGGGCAATCCATCCTGGAATCGGACTTCTGCTGACCCCTTCCTCCCCTGAATTTCGACACAGGTGTTCACTTCATTGCCTCCTGTGTATGTACTCATATCCACAGTGCTGTTATATACCAAATCTTTACATCACTTGTGGCTGAAAAGATCCAGCTGACTTGTTACTCCCCACCCCCCATCCATCTCTCTCTCTCTCTCTCTCTCTCTCTCTCTCTCTCTCTCTCTCTCTCTCTCTCTCTCTCTTCTCTAAAGATTGTTATTTTCCTCCTAACAACCGTTTGGGAAGTATTGTCTTGTGCATTTTGTGTCTGTTATTTATTACATCTTAAGAACATATTTTGTCGAAAATTCAGTTGTCTGCTTTGTACTATGTATTAAATAAGCTTTCGATTCTATATTGTGCGTTTGTTTGTTTTGCCTCAGACTACTTTTCAGGCTTTGTTTAAGTTTGACTTACAAAGAAAATGGACATGAACATCTTTTGTTGGCAGTTCGAGAGAATTGTAAGTCTTCATTTCAAATTCTGTCAAGTGCAATGAATAAAAAAAGAAGTCATATGCAACTTCAATCATGTGCAGCCTAACAGGTTGAAGAACATATGGGTACACCATAGTCTACGAGAAAACCAGTGTTTGGCACGGCGAGCCTGACATACGTTGCACAACAAAACATTTTTTTTTTCTCTTCCAAAACATTTTTTCTCTCCAAACAGCCTTGCTTTGTCAAAATCATCACGAGTCAAGAAGTTCAACCATATTGCCCCATTTGGGGCTTGGAGGATACAGTAGAAGACACTTGACTAGTTCGTAACAAACAACGTTATTCTGAATATTTCGTGCTAAGCAGACGAAGAGAAATTCTCAACATTAGCCATAAACTTGCACAGTTACACACTGAACACATTCAAAATTAAGTAAGCACTCCAAGCAGTAAAAGAAAAAAATAAACAGTTTATACGCTTTGCCAAGTTTCATAAACTCTGCTCAAAATCTCTAGATTTCCAACTAAAACCTTTGGCGATCGTTCGTTTTCTTTTCGGGGTCCGGTTTCTTGGAATAAACTTCCAATATCTTTGCGTATAAACTCTCTGTCTTCCTTCAAGGCATCCCTTGAAACAGCCCTCTTCACCTATCAATAGCAGTTCTTTCTTTCCCTTCACAAGCCCATCATATTGATTCTGCGACTAATGTGTGTGTGTGTGCGTTCGTGCATGCTTAAATGCGTACGATGTATGCATCCATGTGTACATGCATACTCGTGTGTATGTATATATTTTCGTGCACGTTTCCCCAAAGACTGCACGAACAGCGTAGGGAGGTGTCTGTGTATGATTAAATCTTAAGCTGAAAAAGTGGCTTAAATATTTCCTCCGTTTTAGCAGATAACATAGAAAGCAGCGTGGGCGATTCTTTCCCAAGCGCTGTGTGACACTGGTAATACCCTCTACGGGTAGCCTTTGCAGTCATTGGTTCCAGGGTTCAGGGCCAAGCCTTCCTTCTAAAAGGCTCAGTGAACCCTCACCGGCAATCTCTGAAGTGTTTTGCATACACACACACTGAAACCCGATTGAAATCGGCATTGTGTCCGTGTCGTTCGGAATGAAAATTGACGACTCAGGTAAGAGGCATGTACATACACACAATGCGTATGTCTGATATCAAGTTCATACGAATAGACTTCAAAGAAATATAGGAACTCTTTGTGTGCCTTGTACTCGAAAAACGCCGTTGTCATTGACCCTGTCAGTTCTGATAAAAGGAGCTAGACTGTGAGCACAGGCATACGTGTGGGCACCTAAGCGCTTGCGTGTGCATACGTGTGTTTATGTAAGTGTGCGTATATGTAGTCGAGTGCGCGTATTTGTGTTTACGCAAATATGTATGAGCGTAAGCGTGTGTAGATGAGGGTGCGTGTTGTGTGTTAGTACGTGCAGTGTGTGTGTTGTGTGTGTGCGGGCGCGCGCGCGCGTGCGTGCGTGCATGAATGTTTGCTTCCGCGCGCGTTTGTTTTTGCCAATACAATGTGAGCTACACACACACACACACACCACACACACACACACACACACACACACACACACACACAGAGTCGATCTACTCTGTGAAGTAAAACTAAGCCGAGCTGAGGGCGTCAGTCATTCCGCTTGACTTATCACCTACAGTTAAACGAAATAATAATTCGAAAGTAGGTACATCATACGGTAACTAAAAGATATGTTGAAAGTCGTATGTTCAAATAGACACTGTGCAATGGACAGTTTGGGTCCTCTGTGAAAAGTGCTGACATTTTCAAGTTCACGGCCTGTAGGTGCCTGCTTACAGCATAACAACAAGTAGGCCCTACAACAACAACAAAACAGGTTTGCCATAAACTGCAAAGAGAAAGAAAAAGGTGTAAAAACTTTCTAATAATAATAATAATGAATACTTATATAGCGCCTATTCTCGGTTAGAGAGAAAGCTCTAAGCGCTTTACAATCCACACTCGTTTACACAACGGCTGCCTACCTGGGTAGTGCCGACTGAAGAGCTGCCAGCTGACGCTTCATTCAGTCGTTTCCCGTGTCATCCAGTCAATGTCGTCCAACATCGTTCACTCAGTTTCCTTACTTCCTTCATTCTTTCCATTTCTCACGCAGGGTGCATGCTATGTGTAACGTGTCATCCATACCAACGGCCAAACTGGCCTTCTCTTCCGAAAGTTGGTGATGGGTTTTTACGTGTGTGCAAGATGTTATGCGTGCGTTCACACACGGAACCTCGGTTTATAGTCTCATTCGAAGGACTGTATGGGAAATGGAGTCAGAACCAATGTTAACTCCGAGGGAAAAATCCCCCTGTACCGAAACGGCCCGGCGGAGATTCGAACCTGCGACCC
>CM065716.1:98777077-98822077 GCA_033310375.1 Conus canariensis
ATCATCATCATCATCTCTCTCTCTCTCTCTCTCTCTCGCTCTCGCTCTCTCTCTCGCTCTCTCGCTCTCTCATTCTTTCTCACTGAGTGGAAGGAGGGAGCTGTAGGTTCAGGTGGGGTGGAGAGGAGAAGGGTGTGTGTATGGGTGGGGGTGGGTGGAAGGTGGTGTAAGGAGATAAATGAACAGTAGGCCTACAACACGCACAGAACATGCACGTGCGTAGACTCAAGTTTCGTGTATATCAGGCAACAAATAAACCAAGCACGAACTCCATACTACCTTTTTTTTCTGGGTTGATCTACCATACTGTGTGCTCTTTATCTCTACTCTAAAGGAACGCAGTGACGCGTGTCCATGCGCTGTTCACTTTGCGTTCGGCAAAAAAGGGACTGAATACAACTCGGAAGGAAGAGCCTGCTGGTCTCCCCTGTTGGTCTGCCCATACAGCTGTGTCGTGCTGCTCTAGGGGATAGTGTCTACCCTCCTACATTAAAAAATTGGAAATAATGAAGAGGCTCAACGTACAACGCCAATGTTTACAAATAAGTAATATGAGTCAACTGATCAGGAAATCACAGAAAACAGCAACTGACTGTACGCTGACTTTAAAGTTCTGCCGTTATGTGACTTCTTTTACCATACCTTTCAGTGTTTCAGTATGCTCGTCAGGGAAATGCATTTCGTCGTATCTTTGTGATGAGGTGGGGAAGACGTAGATTTACCAAGTACTATTGCTGTTTATCTTGCGCTCTTTCACGAGGGTTGGTATAAGTAATTCAGTAAAAACAATACACCTTTAAAGTCAACGGAAAGTATTATTACTGTCTCATTTAATCAGAATACACTGACCTGCTTTCAGGGAGACTCAGTGTTCAATGGGTGAAATCAGTGATAAATAAGAAACAGAAATAATAGAGAAGAAGTTGCATCATGGATTTCTGGCTTATTCGTATGAACATGTTAATCTTATATCCAAAATTCTGTTTGCACTTGTAGTAAACTTGTAAATTGAGTTTGAAATGGGGGAAAGGTGGGTCAGAAGTGAACATATACGCTCCTGCATTGTTCTTTTCTTCAGCTACTGTACAATGCAGTGCCAGAGAGAGAGAGAGAGAGAGAGTGGAGGGGGGGGGAGTACCTTAGACCATTTTATGAGAACGATAGATTCTTTTATCCGACAACTGAGAGAGAGAGATAAAGAGAGAGAGAGAGAGAGAGAGAGAGAGAGAGAGAGAGAAACCTTCCTGTAAACCATTTTATGAGAATAAAAGACCGTTGTTGTTTTTTCCAGCAACAGAAGTTCTGTTTTCATTACATAAGTTACTGCATTAAAAAGGAAAGAAAAACAAAGCCACATGTGAATGTAAGCTTAGTGTGATCTTTGTCATTAAGGCATACTGCATTAGGCGTAAAATAAAAAAAAATGCCGGACTTCACAACGTCAGATGTGTATTCGGAATCTCTTGGCTTCCTAAGTTTTAAGTAATTGAAAGAATATGATTTTTATTTTTATTTATTTATTTTTTTTTTTTAGTTGTTTTCAGTTGAATTGAATATAGTTCCTGTGTAAAAAAAAAAAAAAATAATAGATGTGTTGCAAAACAGATAATTTCTAACCTTTTAACAGGCTCCTGTGTTTGGACTTTGACAGTTTATACGCTTGCATGACTGCTTTCGAAAACTTTGGTACCTTGCCACTTAATTCAAACGGCAAACAGCAGGTAGATATCAACCTACTCGGTGTGAGATTGTCGTTTCTTTATTTCCTCTTCTTCTTTCTATTTTTCTTTCTTTCTTTCTTTTGATTTTTGAGAGATTGTTGTTTCTGTATTTCCTCTTCTTCTTTCTCTTTTCCTTTCTTTCTTTCTTTCTTTTCTTTTTTTTTTTTTTTTTTTTTTAACTGAGGGCGGGAGTGGGGGGTGGGGTATTTGTTTTGTTTTGTAACCGTATGTATTGCACATTCGCTGCGTATCAGTGTCAGTTTGGTAAATGTAACCGAAAGTTTTATAATACACAACCATTTAATTGTGTCTACAGCGAAAGTGAATTAAGCTGGTCCGTTAAATGTATGCAGTGCAAGCAACAATGGTTTGAACGATAAAGCCACAGAAAAAGAAAAAGATATCATCCGATCGAAATTAGCGTGGGACCTTTCTGGATTGTTCACTTCGATTTGAGCTTATTGATTTTCTCAGTCTGTGCGCGCGCGCGCGCGTGTGTGTGTGTGTGTGTGTGTGTGTGTGTGTGTGTGTGTGTGTGTGTGTGCGCGCGCACGCGCTCATGTGTCCATGCGTCGCAGGTAATTATCCGTGTGCATGTATGCGTCAGTGAGTTCACTGTCTTCTGACATACCTACAACTCAATCAGTTACGATTCGGGGAGCAACAATTTAAAGTGTATTCACAGAAATAGGGTCAGATCTTTCAAAAATGAATTCAAAGGGTTTAAACTGAGGCCTAGATAAAGGAGAAAATAAAGAGTGCCTGAGAATGAAAGTCAGATAATTATAATTTCTGTGGATACATATTGTGATTCAGTATCAGATCTGTTCAGCGTGTCTTTTGCATTACGGCCATTTTTTTTTTTTTTTTTCCAGAAAAAACCACTGTGTTTAGCGCAAACAGGTGTATAAAATGGACGCAATAACAAGCAAAGAAAATGCAAATAAAGAATCGAATTCGTCCTGTCCTTTTTTCCTAAACTCGCCTCCCCATCCCACTCACCCTCCATCTTCCTCCTCCCCCCCCCCCCCCCCCCCCCCCCCCCCCCCCCCCATTTCATTTTCTAACAATAGAGTGGCCGGAGGCAACGATTCTTATCAGAGCTCAAATTTCGACTGAGTTGCAGAACGAAATTCGTAACAGAAGTTAGTCGATAGTTCCTTTCTTTTTTTTTTTTTGATTCCGACGCACAAAGAAGCGGTTTTAGAGCAGTTAAGTTACAAAGAAATTGGCTGTTTATCCCGGCTTTATTTTCTTGTTTTAAGAGAGAGAGAGAGAGGTGTGTGTGTGTGTGTGTGTGTGTGTGTGTGTGTGTGTGTGTGTGTGTGTGTGCGTGCGTGCGTGTGTGAGTGTGTGTGCGTGTGTGCCTGATGTGCCACTTGAAATGCCATTATTCATTTTATTTTTTAAAGTAGTGGCAGGTCTGTAAGTGTGCCAAATGTTTTCAGTTTCCCTTTTTCTGTTTCAGTCCAACACGAGGGGCAAAGACCGACTGGCCAAAGACAAACAGGTGAGTGGCGTCCCTTGACACACTTTCGCATGTGTGAGAGCAGACACTGCATGTCACTCTGGTAACCAACGCTTCAAAATGTCGAAACGTAAATCAACAGCCGCAAGCAGATCTGTCAAACCTGACAGAAGCATTTTAATCGCATCTCCAACAGGATCAAATTCTGTAACGTCAGTTTTGAAAAAGAAAGTAATATTGGTGAGTATATGGATCTTGAAAGATGATAAATGAAGACAAATTGATCTGAAAATAGTCTGAGGAGCCGATAAACAATGAAACAGGAATGTCGAGTGAGAACAATAACTTCAGATTTGTGACCGGTGAAGCGCCATGCGACCTAATAATAGCATTATGGCTGCTGATTTTTTGCTTATTTGTATTGCGTAGCTCTTATTTAATTCTCGTCTTCATCTCTTAATTCTGAGGAGCCAGTTGTGTGCACAAAACTACACCACATTCTTACAAATCTGTCAGTTGTGTGCCAAGGCAAGGGTCTCAGCAAATGTTTAAAGTAAAATGGAATTACATATCCAAAATTACATGTACGGAGGTTCAGTTAAACTTTTTTCTTTCCTCTGGCTGTTCTATATCACATTTCAGTGCTCTGATGATGGAAAAAGATTTAGGGGTCTAGATTCATCCTACTTTTGAACAGCATGCAGGTGCTATCAGAAGAGCGAATGAAATGTCAGAAATATTTGCACACATAGTCCAAAACCAAAAGGAACAGTGACACCACTTAGAAAATTCAGGATTTGGTAATGTGGTGTAGCTGGCTACTCTTAGGAAATGGACTGAGATGTTTTATGAAATCATTCACGTACATAATATGAATTATGAAAAATCTTAAACTATCTAGATTACTCAGGCTTGAACATCAAAGAGCAAGAGCTGGTAACATGGTCAAGAGGCAAAATTCAACATTACTATTACCAAGGATATGTTTCCATTACATTATTAATAAACAGGGGACATTGTGTTAAATTAAATTTCAAAAATGTCAAAACTAGCAAGTGCGCAGATTTTGTTTTTACCAATACTTTGTCAACATTTGAAACTTTAGAACAAATTCTTATTGCTATAGCCAAAGCACGTCACAGTTTTTAAAAATCAAGTAGACAGGCATTGGAAGAAAATTTACTTCCAGATAAAGTTTAATACCAAAATAGTCACACTAACAGGTATCGTGCAACCTCAAAACTCACATAAGGTCTGCGTGGGTAGGCAACAGGCTACTTTAAAGCGACAATATTCATTGATATGAGAATGATATAGTAAGAGGAAGAAGTTTTCATTTCTTGGGTCACATCAGAGACAGATAGAAAGATCTGTATGTGTGTATGTGGTCTTACCCCACCACACACACAACACACACACACACACACACACACACACAAATACATCATACATATATATGTATATATACACACATACATACATACATGCAGACCATATATGTATTAATCTGAAATTTGTAGACAGACATGCAGTATTCTTGTTTAGTTGCTCTTCTTGCTGTTTGTTATGTGCTGTTCACTGAATCTAGTTGATAATTCAAGATAACGACGTACAATGTTTTCATCCAACTGTTTGTGCAACTGTTTATCAAGTTCCGCTTTTCTTTTTCATCATGACAAATTTTGGATTGTAAAATTCAAGTTCCTGGTGGGTGTTCCAGAATACAGCACAACTACTGTCTGTTATACTTTTGTCTAAAGTAGTTTTATTTTTCTACAAAGTTAGATCTTCCGGAACAGTTTTGCCAGAGATAATTATCTTCATGCAGTGGGTTGTTTCATGTATGCTAATTGTGCACAAGACCTCAGGTTAATTATTGTACCAGTTTCTGCATATTTGTCTTCATTTTATATTTGTAACAATTAGGCAACCTACAAAAAGTAGTTGTGTCTATGGTAATCTGATTGACCCTGTTTTTTTCTTTTTTTCTTTTCCTTTTTCTTTCTGAACAGTAAAGGAAAAAACCTGAGAGAGAAGGTCATTTTCATGTGATCTCCAGTAATCTCCCTCCTTTGTAATGGTAAAATTGATGTCCTTTGCACAAGATTATTCAACTGCATGTACAGTTTGCACCGTACAAAATGTATAGGCACTTACAAGGGGAAACATTAACTGGATGTATTTAACTAATGGTAAAGCTACAGAATGAACTTGAACTCTGTGCATGATGGAGTGTCAGTTATCATAAGGCAGCCCTCACAAAAGTAAGGCAGAAAGGAAAAATAAAGTTCAAGTCTGTGTACCTACACTCTGTGTGTGTGTGTGTGTGTGTGTGTGTGTGTGAGTGTGTGTGTGTGTGTGTGTGTGTGTGTGAGTGTGTGTGTGTGTGTGTTTGTATATGTGTGTGTGTGTATGTGTGTGTGTGTGTGTGTCTTGTAAAGGAGGATGGGGATGGGATTTTGGTCTACAATGATGCAGTGTTATTGACTATGCCTGAGAACAGAAGAGACTGATGCGCTACCTACTACACTATCGAGGCACTTCAGAACAGAAGAGATTTCTTGTCCTTTAAGTACCATGTCTGAATCAGTTTTCAAGGATCAGATTTCAGACCACCTGTAGACACAGTGTGTGTCAGGCCTGTTGCATTCTTTTTAACAGTCATTCCTCTTCATTCAGTTTCAGGTTCTTTGAACTTGCACTGTCTAGTACATCTCGAATGTCCATGTCAATGTCACATTCTTCTTTAATTGTTGTAATGACAGTGGCATGAGCTGCACCTCAGAGCCCTATAACACACACACAGACACACACACACACACACACACACACACCACTCTCTTTCTCTCTCTCTCTCTCTCTCTCTCTCTCTCTCTCTCTCTCTCTCTCACTCGCCCGTGCAAAACGTATTAGTGCAGGAAGGTATGCCTAAAGTCTTACCTCATTCAGTTACGAAGTTTGAGGCATGTTGTGAGCCTTAAGAAAATACTGCATCATGCGATACTACACTGTTAAAGTATCATTTCACTTATATCTATGAAAGTACTACAAGCCCTAGAAAAAAAATATCATCAAATAGTTTTAGATTTCTTGCAACCCTTAAACTGGCACTGCACTGTTGCCAAAACTGCTCTTTTTGTTGGGATTTTGTTCTGCACAGAATAATTTTGGTGACTGCATTCCAAATCCAGTTCACAGGCATTGAAAGTGATCTGACAGTAAGTTGAAAGTGAGAGTTGTTTTTGATTTTATCCTAAGAATGTTATACTTGATTAATTAAGATTAACTGCAAAAATGAAACACAAGAAAGAGATGATTTTCTTTTTTCCTGACAGTTCATACATTAATGTCTGACCAAATTTCTCACAATGTTTTAAGTTAAAGTCAGTTGTCTTGTTTTTAATTTGTTTTGGTTCAGTTTTGTTTGTTTGTTTGTGTTGTTGTTTTTTTCTGGTTATTCTGGCGTGTGTTTTTGAAATTCAGTTGTCTTTCATTTTTCTGCTTTTGCCTTGAGCTTATAAATTTGTACTAAAAAACTGGGGGGGGGGGGGGGGGGGGGGGGGGGGAGTCATAGAAAATATTCCAGTACAAGATATTGATGGAGGGTTTATGACATATCACATGAAACTTCTATATGCAGCAATAGGGGAATATATTTTCTTCACCAATAGCTTGACAAGGACAGCCCAGAAGCTGACCTCTTGCTGGTATGATTACCTGTTCTTTTTCATACATTCATGCAGAGTTACTTCCCATTAAAACAGTGAATGAATAATCTTGCCTAATTAAAAAAAAATTACATAGTTATAGATAATGTAGAATTGTTGTTATAGTGCCCTTGAAGAAAATACACATAGAGGAAAAAAGCTGAAAAGGATGTGAACATGTATTATTTGCAGAGGTCTTGTCATATGATAATTGGCTGAAGGCGTATGCGATCTGAACAAAATTTCATTAACTCCATCAGACTCACAAGACTTTAATGAGTCTTTGCCAGAAGCCACAGAACTGTCAGATGCTGAATCATTAACAAGCACAAACACTCACTGGATGATAATGTTTGGCCAAGGACCATGAGAATACACACTCTTTTAGACCTTTTACCACATCTGATAATGGAAATGTACAAGATGGTGACACATGCAAAACTTGCATCCCATCCCTGTTATTGAATGGAACAGAGAGAAGATCATGACTTTGCTGGTTTGATGGTCAAACTGGCCCCCTTCTCCCATCCTTCCCCCTCCACATTTTACAGACGGGAAGAACAACCCACAAACCAGCTGTCTTGGCAAAAGTGATTTGTGTTGCGGACTCCCAGCTGGGAGGTTGTGGCTTCGATTCCCATCAGAACCATGTGGGATTTTTCTGCCCTGACCTGCGCCTACCCAGAGTTGAGTTTTCTTCGGGCTCAGTTGGGAAGACTGGAATCATATAGCAAAGTTTCATCCACTTAATGGATGTGTCTCTGAGAGTGTTGCTCAAATTTACTGACCAACACTGCAGGTGTCTGTATTTCTCAGGCCTGGTTGACACCAGAATATATTATGAAAGTAAGCGTAGAGTACAGCCCTGTCATGCAGTCTCAGACTGGAAGGGAAATCCGTAGTGTCATCTTCACCATCATCATTCTCATCAATTAGCATAAAAATTTCTCAAATTCTGTGGCCCTTCATGCCTGCTCTCATGGCGACCTCAGTTTCCATGTCTTCCTTATGTCTATGGCCTTGATTTGTTTCCGTTGGGGTCATGGGTATCGGCAAGTTCATGGGGGCTGTCACTGGACAGACGTGGTGGCATATTGTCATTTGTAGGGGGCTTAGTAGGTGGTGTCCTGCCTATGTTGGATCAGAACAGGCACCACTGAACCCCAACAAAGTGGCTCGGCAGCAGTGCAGTGTCTCCTCCAGTGGTTTGCCTGTTGACGATTTGACATTGACTGCTCCCATTGGATTGCCGGTGCCAGCGCCACGGCAGGCTGGGCCAGGTTGTGGCTGTGGATGGGAGGTCGGAAGTGAGCGACATGGGTGCAATTCCACTGTGATGGCACAGAACATGGGACAGCAAAAAAAAAAAAAAAAGAACAAGCCACAATGTTGTCATCAGGTCAAAGATCCACCCCCATCTCACTTCCCTAGCCACTGCCCCAAACCCCAACTCCTACCCCTGAGCCCCCTTCCTCCCTCTGCTTTTATAAATGTTCAGTTTAGTCCAAGTATTTTCAGAAAAGGATTTGAATACACTTTGCTCTGAAATGGATTTAAAACTCTGAATTAGACATCTGATGTGTAGTAATGATAAATGGTTGAATGCAATGGTGATTACAGGAGGAGGTAGACCGAAATGAAGGGGCCCTGGCCTATCAGGTGCTACCCCAAGATGTCAGCAAGCAGCTACTGGAGATGGATGTGGACGACATGCAGAAGTAGGAAAATCTCGTTATTTATCATTGACCTCTTGTCCTGTGCCCTCAGACTGCCCTTTACTTCCAGTTTATTGTTGCTGTATCATTCAACTAATCCAGTTTTCTTTGTGAAAGTATCCAAGGCATATATTGATTAAACAAATTCAGTCTGATGATTTTAATGGTGTGTGTGCATGTGTGTGTGTGTGTGTGCATGTGTGTGTGTGTGTGTGTGTGTGCACGCGCATGTGCGTGTTTATGTGTGTGTGTGTATGTGTGTACATGCTTGTATATATGTATGTGTTTGTGTGTGTATGTGCTCATGTCTGTGCAACGTGCGCACATGTACATATATGCGCGTGTTTGTGTCTGTGTGTAAGGACAGGTTAATGAATAGGTGTCATTGTGTGTCTGGTTTGGAAGATCTGTGTTTCTATCCATTTTACTTGTGGGGGGAGGAATAGGGGAGGGAAGCAAATGGGGAATATTTGCTATCTGATTATGCATGTGTGATGCATGTGTTGATTACAGTTTACAGATTAAACTCCATAAAAACTTATGCCACCACTTGCAAATGAAGTACAAAACTCAGAATGAGCTACAGAAATATGTGAGGAACAGAATAAAAAACAAAACAAGCAAATTTGCTACAATATCCTTTTCAGTCTGTAACATCACAATATGGACTCTTTAAGGTTCCTATAATATGAAACTTATGCCCTTGTGATTAAAATAATGTAGCTGCAAAAGTACTTTGCTTTCAGTGAGATTTTTTTTTTTTTTTTATAGAGCCTCTTTCAAGCCCTATTATGTCCACTTTTATGTCAAAATAAAGATTTAAGACTGATGTGTCAGTGGTCTGCTAATTTACAAAATACAGTGCCTGCATTCCAGCATGCAGATTACTAATCAGTATTGTGCTTCCTTTTCAGGAGACTTTGTGAGTTTTTCAAACTGAATGACTCACCAACAGATTTACGAGAGGCAGCTATCCTTGATTACTACACAAGCGCAGTATGGTGGGCCAAAGAGCAAGGTTTCACAGAGCAACAGATGTCTGGGTTCTTCACTGCAGTCCATACATTATTAGACAATGTCAAAGGTCAGTGAGCTGTGATTATATTCACCATTTCAGGCCTAGACAGGTCACCAATAAGTGCAGTCCTTACTCCAAATAAATTCTAGCATTTCCTTTTTCTGTAAGCAGTTGTGTACACTTAGGATAGGGAGTCAGACATATTCTCTGGAAATTAATTTTACTGGACAAGCTTTAAACTGGAACCTCAAAGGCAAGGGGAGGTGAGGCCAAGCAAGAAACACCTGGCATCAAACAGATGAGATAAACAAGGGGACAGCTGGAGAGGACAGAGCATGGAACAGCTGGATAGGAAGGGCTGAACAGATGGCTCTAGCAGTTTAAGTAACTGCTAAGAGACGTTAATGTGAAGGGGGGGGGGGGGGGGTTAAAAGTGGTTAGGCTGCAGATAGTAATTACAATAAAGAGAACCTGTTACTTGAACCTCATGCTCCTGTAATTCATTCTAAACTGCTGGACCATATTTTCTACAATGATTTCACTGAAATTAAGAGTAGTCCAGTGAACAATAAAATTAGTCTTTATTTTTTTAATATATGGGAAGGTTTGTTGTAAACAATACTGTCTGGCTAATTACACTTACCACACAAGCTCTGTACAAGGAATGACCAGGTTTCTAGTTCTATTTGGCTATGTTTTATGACTAACACACTAAGTTGCTCTGAAGACTGTCTAACATTTTCAATTCGCAGCATGCTTTTGCTTCTGTTCACTTATTTCTTTGGTCAAATGCTGAATGGTACACTTCTGTAAGGTTTTTGTTGTCTTGCCAAATGCTTTCCACTTCTAACAAAGCTCAGTTGTTCCTTATTTGTGGCTACCAGTAGCCCATCAATAACAGTGTTTATTTCTATTTTGTTTTGTGGGATGTTGTAAGAAGCTTATTTTTATTCCCATTCTTTTTGCTGGCTTACTGTGGTAAAATTGTGTATTCCCATTGTGTGTCTGCTACCACCCGTGTTGTAAGAAGTATTTCTTCTCTTTCTGTGGCGCAGCATGTAAGAAGTAAATATTCCTGTTCTGTTGCCTGGCATGTTGTGAGAAGTGTACCCCTTTCTGTTGCCTGACATGTTGCAAGAAGTATGTATTCCATTTCTGTGGGCTGGCATGTTGTATGAAGTGTGTTTTCCCTTTCTGATGGGTGGCATGTTGCAACAAATATGTATTCCCTTTCTGATGAATGGAATATTGTAAGAACTTGAAGTGTGTATGTCCTTACTCTTTGCTGCTATGTTTTAAGGCATGCATTCCCTTTCTGTGGTCTGGCTGTTTTCAGAAGTGTGAATTCCTTCCTGTTGCCTGGCATGCTGTAAGAAGTGTGTATTCCCTTTGTGTTGTCTGGCATGGTGTAAGATGTGGGTATTCCCATTCTGTTGGAAGTGTGTATTCCCTCTCTGTAGTCTGGCATGGTGTAAGATGTGGGTGTTCCCATTCTGTGAAATGGCATGTTGTAACAAATGTTTATACCCTTACCGTTGTCTGGCATTATGTAAGAAGTGTATGATCCTGTTCTGTTGGCTTGCATATTGGAAGAAGTGTATGTTTTCTTGCTGTCAAATGGCATTTTGTAAGAAGTGTTATTCCCTCTTTGTTGCTTGACATGTTGAAAGAAGTGTGTATTCCAAACTGGCATGTTGTAAGAAATGTTTATACCCTTACCGTTGTCTGGCATTTTGTAAGAACTGTATGATCCTGTTCTGTTGGCTTGTTTGTGGTAAAAAGTGAGTTAAGCTATTCTGTTGGTTTGTATGATGTAAGAAGTGTGCATTTCTATTCTGTTGGCTTTCATGTTTTAAGAATTGTGTATTCCTGCTCTGTTGGCTAGCACAGTGTAAGAAGTGTGTGTTCCTGTCCTGCTGACTGGCATGTTGTAAAAAATGTGTATTCCTGTTTTGTTGGCTTCCATACGGTAAGAAGAATGTGCTTCAATGCTGTTGGCTTGCATGTTGTAAGAAATGTCTACTCAAATTCTCTTGGCTAGCATATCATAAGAAATGCTTTTTTTGCTTATTTTACTGGCTTGCATACTGTAAGGAATAGGTGTTCTTATTCTGTTGGTTCGCATATTATTGAAAATGTGTATTCCTATTGTTGGCTTGCATGTTGCAAGAAGTGCATGTTGCCATTCTGTTGGCTTGCACATTGAAAGACATGTATATTGCCTTTCTGTTGCTTGGCTTGTTGTAAGAAGTGTAAAATCTCTTTCTGTCAATGCATAATGGAATAATGCAAGGAGTACATATTCCCTTTCTGTCAAATGGCATGTTGTAAGAAATTTTATTCGCTTTCTATTGCCCAACATGCCGTAAGAATTGTGTATTCCCTTTCCGTTGCTTTTCTTGATGTAAAAGATGTGTATTCCTATTCTGGTGGGTGGCTTTTTTGTAAGAAGAGTGCATTTCTTTTCTGTTCACATGTTTCCCTTTCTGCCAAATGGCATAAAGCAAACAGGGTGTGTTTCCTTTCTGTTGCCAGGCATGTTGTAAAAAGCGTGTATTACCTCTCTGTTGCCTGGCATATTATGAAAATGTGCATCTTCATTCTGTTGGGTGGCTTGTAACAAGTATGTGTTCTCTTTCTGTTGTCTGGCATGTTGTAAGAATGTGTATTCCCCTTCTTTTGGGTGACTTGTAAGAATTGTATGTTCCGTTTTTGTTGGGTAGCTTTTTGTAAAAAGTGTAGGTTTCCCTTTCTGTCATAGAAAATGTGTATTCCCTTTCTGCTGGCTTGCATGTTGTAAGAAGCATCTGCTGGATGGCTTGTTGTAAGAAGTGTGCATTCTCTTTCTGCTAGCTGGCTGTTGTAAGACGTATGCATTCTGTTAATGGTTTGTGGTAAGAAGTCCGTTCTCATTGTGTTGTCTGGCAGATAAGCAGATGAGCCTGGTGGAGAATGTGGTAGAACTGAAGAAGATGCTAGTGGGTATTGGAACAGAGGGAGCCGCAGGAGTGCCGAGTGGTGGATGGAGTTTTTTGATGAAGCCCAGGGCCAGGCCATCACCAAGTACATTTTCAACAGGTACCATCAAAAGGACATGACTTGCTGTTTTGTTAGATTACATTCAAGATCATTTTATCAACAATTTTCCTTCGATTTACTCATTGTGTTTTCGTGTGATGCACATGTGCACATTGATTTGTCAGTGTTTTTTCGTTCATTTCATTTGTATTTTTAAGAATAAAGATTATGTATTGTTTAGTGCTGTAACAGTGCCTTTTTATTTAGGATACTGTTCAGAAAGAAACAAAATCACAAAACAAAACAGGGTTCATAGGTTAAAATGTCTTTGATAATAAGTGTCAATGCTGTTTAATGTGTGTTTAATTGCAATTTGTATTTTATGGGTGCTTTTCCCTTTTCAGCCTGTTCCAGCACTACAGACTATATGAGTACATGTTCTACCACACGCAGGATGAAGAGATCATTGGAACTGATGTAAGTATTCTCAGACGGAACTTCCATTATTTTCTTTATGCTGTGATGCCTTCCCTCAGAGAAGCTTTTTCTTTTTCTTCTAGGATTTTTTTTTCTGTACCAAAAGAAACCACTTTCAGGAAAAAAAGAGGTTGCAATACATGTTGGCCATGATTCTGTTTTCTCAATGTGTTCACAGATTTTCATGAAATTTTCCTTCTTTTGAAGGACTCTGATTTTGCTATTGCTCATAAAATATTGCTTTGGAAAAAAGAAACTGTTTAGTTTGGATGATTTTTTTTTCATACTTTGTGGAATTGATTAGTTAGCTAGTATTTGTTTATTAATTGATTAGTTAGCTGGTGTGTTTTGCTGGGGTGGTTGCTCATAGTTTCGACTTGGATTAGTTGGGTTTGGTGTGTTGTTGTGTTATCTGCTCATTGGTTGTCTGAATGTTTGTTTAATTAGAACAAGTCAGTTTACTAGTGCAGTTACTTAAGAATGTGTCTACTTTATGTGTGGGAAGGATGTGCTTGCGCGAGTTGTGTGTGTGTATGTGTGTGTGTGTGTGTGTGTGTACATGTGTATTGTAGGTTGAACAGAGGGAGGAGATAATAGTAATAACAATAATGATGGTAGATGTTATTTATATAATACTATCCTTGTGAAGAAACTATCAGTCTGTCGATACTTTCATTTGATCACAAATAACAACTTACTATGGGAATTGTGTTGTCTAACATGCTATATTGAAAAGACAGATTTTTTAGACTTCATAAGGTGAAACAGTAAATTCCAAAGAGTTGGATCAACAAAACACACACACACACACACACACACACACTTTTTATTAACTGCAGATGTCACATGAAAGATAAAAGAAGGGGCATGGATTAACAACATGGAGGCTTGTACAGATACAATTTATATTGTCTCCTGGTAACAGTGTTTTACTATTCCCCTCCTTCCCTGATGTCCCTACGGTACAGTTGGAGGTTGAGGTGGCAAAGGCAGCTTCACTTCCATTCCCACCTCCCTTGGATGAAGGCATTGAAGAGCACAAGTATGAAGCCTTCGTCAAGACACCACCCCCAACACCTGCACCTGTGGTATGGAAACTGTAATCCCTTGTAGATCCTTGCTTGTGAACGTGTGTATTTCAAACCTACATCATCAAATGTACATTGAGTTGCCCTGTAGCAAATGTTGTCATTGGATACTTTTTGCAATTTAACTGTTATCATTAAAAAAAATCAGAAATCTGTGGACAACATATCAGATTGAATACATATGCACCCTTTTGCTTCAGATAAACATTATATCATTCTTGGTGTCAAGGAAGCCATACAGGACTTTTAGGGCTCTAAGCAACAACAGTTTAGAGTATGAGAGGACAAGAGTGGAAAATTATTAGGGCCTCTACCTGTGCAGCTCCAAAGACTGTGTCAAGAACATCAAATCTATTGTATAATCATTCACAGATAACAGATATCAGAGATATCATGCTGAATTCTTAAGTGTAAATCTCTGGGTGCAGAACAAAGGAAGGCAAATCACCATCTCGGACTGTGGACATACTATATGGTCATGTCCTTCAGGTGAAGTCAGTGTGTAGGTCGTCAAAAAAAAGCAGGCATGAGGACTCTCAACCTGAATGAGAGGAATCCCCTTCAGTCCTAGCTGGTAATCTTGAGAAATGCCAAGCTGATGCAATTTTCAGGTTGATTTAGATGTGAGCAGACAAAGTGCTTGTGGTTGAAAAGGACAATTTTTGTTTGAGGATGTCTCAGAAGCTGCTGTAAATCTTGATATCCAATTATGAGAAAGTGGAGCGAATCGACTGTTTGGCTGTTCGTTTGGCTATTTAGAACATTTTTATGTTGATGTGTGGAACAACATAAGAGAGACCCTTTGCAGAGTATAACTTGTAGAAATCCTTTGTGGAGATGCTTATGTGGACTGGACAAAGGTGAACACAGCTCATGACTACTGAGAGACAGGAACAGATGGAGAAGCAGGGCAGAGGGAGGCTGGAAGGAGAGAATGTGGTTTATGTGACTGAATGGAGAGCGAGTCTCTAAAGCAGAGGAAGGCATTGAAAAGAGATAAGAAAGACTTAAGTTCAAAACCCAGAGGGCAAAGAAGATGTAAGAGTTCATATCCAGAGGAGTCTGTAGAAGACAACTACAGCAATCCAGTCCTGAACCTGGTGTCAGATGATCTTTTTGTCTGTCCAAAGAGAGCAAGGCATTCTGTTGTGACTTGTCTGTGTAACAGTCAGAACTGGGGTGTGATGTGCAAGTGAGTGTGTTTGGAAACTGGCCAGGTAAAAAAAAGCAACCATAACATTTAACCTGTATTGCTTCCATGAATTTCTTTTATCATTTTGTGCATATTGATTTTTCATGTGTTTATTATGGAAAACATTTCTTGTTCTCAGTCATGTCAGAAGAGAGGCGAATGGGTGACCTCCATTTCCCAAAGAGCGGAATGTTTGGCAGATACACAAGTGTGCACATGTATGTAGAAGTGCTGTCATATACCCTTGGTGCGTTAAGACAAACATAATTTTCTCCAGTGTGGACACCTTGAAATATTTGGCAAAGCACATGTTGACCCGGTCCTTTTTACGTTATTTTTTATTTACTTTGCCAAATGTAATGTTGCCTACATTGACTCTCTGTGTCATTTAACTTTGAACAAGATTTGTTTTGACTGATGTAGAAGCAGGATGCTTACTTACGATATGAGAATTGAAGAGGCTTATTCCAATACCAGACAAAAATGACTGTGAACAATGTAAGGATGGCATCTCACCATCACTGTGTCTGGTACTGTTGCACAGCCCCAGGAAAGTGCTGAGGAAGGAGAGCAGGCACCTAAGGAATCAACAGACATTGACCTGGATGCTGATGTCTTCACCAAACTGAGCCCACAGGATGTGAAGGAAGTGGTAGAGAGTGTAGCTGCCGAGATGTTGGGTGGTCTACAGGTAGGCCCACTTTCCGTACATGTATACTGTTGAGTTCTTCAGTGTCCGACATTTTATCTTCATTAAGTCTACACTACTGGTATAATAAACTGTGAAACTTAAACAGTCATACTGTCTAACTTAGGTAGTCTAACATTTTTCTGTTGAAACTCAGACAGCTTTCCACCGAGTCAGTTTGTCACTATAATATCCATGGTTTTTTTTTTCACTTTTTCTGTTGTTTTTTTAACCCTCTTTACCTACACATTTATATAAGTAGATTTTTTTCTAGCAGCTGTGTAAACTTCTTAACAAGAACTTGGACCGTTCTCCCATGCACAGGCACATACATGTGCCCTTTGGCCAAATTAATCTGTCCCAGATATGATGTCATGCATGAAAAAACTTGAACTGGTTGATATCTAAAGCTGGTTTATCAGTTCATATTGATACTCTTGGATCCAGACTTCCTCTGGCATTACAGATCTAGATAAAGTCTCACTATGGGTTAGGCAGTAGGCTGTTGGCATCCCAGGTCTAAGTTGCTGTGCTTCAAATTGATTTTACATGTAGAAGACACATATCTAAATGTCATGTGGCAACAATACAAAAACTACAATGTATATGATTCACAGTATCATTGTGTAACATGCTGGACCATGCTTGGAAGCATTTTAAGGCTCATGTCAGAGGGTTGGTGGTGGGTTCTTTTTGTGTAAGTGTGTGTATGTGTGTGTGCATGCGTGCGTGCTGTCGCACCTTCCTTGCCATTTTAGTGGCACTCCGCTCCCCCCCCCCTCCCTCCCATCCACTGGTAGACAAGTATCACCAGCACCTAGCTGAGAGGACAAGTAATAGACAAGTATCATCAGCTCCAAGCTAGGATGACAAACAATAGACTTCTGTACACCGATTAAAAATGTCAGTATTTCCCACATCACAGATTCAAGCCAACTACTGTGACACACACAGACCTGCCAACCATTACGCATTTCGCGTAATTTATTACGCCCAAGTGATAATTCTTACGCCCTTACGCATTTAGCCAAAAAATCACGCATTGAAAGTTTTCAACAACAACAACAACAACAAACGGACGAAAAAATCGGCTTATGTACAGACACGCACGGCGCCATGCATATAACCAGTAATCTTCAAGAAGCATTTCCGGTCATGCACAGTTCGTTTCACCACTTTACCATTCAGCGAAGTTGGCGTCCTTTTGAAGTTTTTTCTTCAAAATTGTAGGTCAGCCGTCATTGTTGACTATTATTGCTACGAAAATGTCAAAACGTGGAGTAGAAAGTTCTGGACAAGATGCGAAAAAGAAAAAAACTTTGTCAAAAGTTCTGAAAAGAATACTCAGAAAAGTTCCCCTGCATACGACCTTCAGCTAAAGGTGTAAATTGTGCACGGTGTACCACTTGCAAGTCGGACTTAACAATTTCCCATGGCGGGATGGTGGATGTGAAGCGTCACCTTGAGTCACGCAAGCACATCGATTCCTCTAACGCGCCGAATTCTTCCAGCATCACACAGTTTTTTCAGACTGTAGACACCTCAAAAGAGGATGAAATGAGGAAAAGGGTAATTCGGGCTGAAGCATTGGTGGCTGGATTTTTCGTGGAGCGCAACTTCGCTCTTAGCGCAGCCGACCATGCATCCCAGCTTTTTAAAGAAGCGTTCTCAGATTCGGAGATCGCCAAACAGCTCAAGAGCGGTCGAACAAAGACAACACACATTGTGAGGACCCTTGCCATGGAAGCCCAAACTGCTGCTGCATCTGGACTGCAGAATGGACCGTTTGTGTTGGAGACTGATGGAAGTCGGGAAGGGGGGGACAAATTATTTCCTGGGGTGGTGCAATACTTAAAAAATGACACAATCGCCACTGAGCTGATAGCCAACCCCACATGCACAGAGTCAGCAACAGGGGAGAACATTTTTGAGGTTGTTTCTGGCACACTATCAAGCGCACTGGTGACCTACTTGTTTTTGAGTGAACCAGCCTTTTAGGAAGAAGAAGCCTTGGTGTGCCATGCCATGATGGTGTAGGGGATTTGTGGGGTTTCCAGTGTATTCTAGATTTTCATAATTTGTAAAGATTTCTTGTGACACTTAAAAGAAAAGCTTGTTTTTGAAGAAAAGTAAAGTTCACAAAAATTGTGTGAACAATTTCATCGCATCGTGTTTGTTTGAAAAAAGGTAAGTGTCGCGCTTGATTACTCTTAGCTCTCAGAAATTACACATTTCTGCCTCACTGAGCTTCAATTCTTACTCATTGGTCTTGTAGGGGGTTGGCAGGTCTGCACACATATATTTAGCCACTGTTGTAGAAGAAACAAGGGTTTTTTTTTGTTGTTGTTGTATTAGTACCATCTGTATTCTAGCAAGTAACCTAGATTCAGTGGTATAGAAATTAACAAACTGCACTTAACTTGAGAACTGGCAAGTCTGCTTTTGTTTCAGTGTTGTGAGCAACATTTACATCTGACACACAGTATCCATTTCTGCAGATCAGAATTTTAAAGATGAATTTCATGGCCACTGAGTGTAATAAAGGCTGTCAGTCAAGAAATCTGTCCCCAATTATCACTTGAAAAAAAAATACTTGCTAAAAACTGTCTCGCTGAAAGTGTTACTGGTGATGAGTATGGTTTTCTTCTCTGTTGCAGAATGATGTTGCCATCAAGCTGAGGGAGAAAGAGAATGCTATTCTGGCAAAAATCAACAAAATTCACAACGTTGCTGACAACTGATCATCATTTCATAAAGACTTTGGTTTTCTTATACCTGGTGTATAAAATGTCTTAGTCAATTACAGACTATCTGGAATGCATATTGCTTTATTCCTCATGAATTGACAATTCATCCGTCCATTCTTTTAATGAAATTCAGTGTGATAATGGTTTTAATTAACATAAAAAGCGTGCATTATGTGAATGCACATATTTAGCTGTACTTTTAATTTCTAAAGTTTTGATAGTGATATTGCCATTTTCTACAGTTTCATTCTGTACATGCCCATTTAGATGTGAATGAGTATCAGCATGTAGTGTAAGTGGTGGCAAAATGAGACAAGTAACCAACATATTCGTTGTCAACAATAAGCAGACTTTGATGAGATGAATGTGGAGTCAGAGTGTGTATGACAGCGTGTGTGTGTGTGCGTGCGTGTGTGTGTGTGTGTGTGTCTGTGTGTGTGTGTGTGTGTGTCTGTGTGTATACATGCTCTGTTTGTTCTCTGTTAATTTTATTGCACGTTTTATATTGGCAATTTGGCAACTACAAATGAATTAAAAAAAAAGCTCTTCTCCATAGTCCATTTGTAAGCACAGTTGAAAAGATGGTACAGCACTTGGAAAGATGGTACATTTCTATAGTGCTGTTGACTTGCATCTGTATGAGTGTAGATGTGTGTGGGTGAAAATATGTAAGTGTGTCATGCGTTGAAGTCTTTTGGATCGGTCACTTTCACCATGGCCTAATCTATCCATACCCATCTGTGTCTGTGAACACATGCACACACACGAAAATAAAGCAAATTACTGGACTCTTACTACAGTCAGACTGTCCATTTAATACATCATTTTCCTTTAGCTCTACTCGATTACAATGACTTGCAAACATTATGAGAAAATCATTGATTCCTTTAGCCCAAACGATACATGCAAATACCTATGTCGATTATAAATTCCATTAGGAAAAAATTCAAATAAAGAAAACAGTCTTGGAAGCGAATCACATGGAAAAAGGACCAATTTTTCATTCTTTAGCATATCATTTTTTTTCCCTTTATTCAAAATGTCCTTCCACACAAAGTGTCTTTATATGCAACTAACTACCAATGAATAACACTGGAGCTAAACCAGTTTTTTGTCAGTTTAGACTAAAAGAGTCAATGTATCTCAGAACACCTGTCCACCTGTGTGTGTTTTCTGCACACTAATGCTTGGAATATCCAGGGCACACCGTTTTGTCAGTAACAGGCAGGGCTGTTCACTTGGCAAGACTGAGGACTTCCTTCACCATCAGCCCAATGCCATCAAAGATCAGGTGCATTGCTGTCTCGCACATGAAGGCTGGGGTGGTCACTATCTTGTTGCCTTTGTCCACATGGCATTCCTGAATATCTGTTAAGGTTCACTGATCTGTGCTCCATGCATTCTCTCCTTATGCACATACCCTGTCTTACATTCCAGAAAAACGAGTGCCAGATCAGTTGATGGATGTGGTATGAAGAGTGCGAATACTCGTGTGTGTATATGTGGAATGCTTTTGCGTCTGTTTAGAATGGGGTTATGAAGTTTCCTTCTCAATTTTTTTTTTTTTTTTTTTACCACTTTACTGTTTCAATGATTACAAAATACTCAGTTACAAGGTTTGGGAATGAAACATATACAGAAACTATTTTTGCTTCCTCAGAATGATTCTAGACCCATCTTGACTGAAAGACTGACAAACAAAACACCCCAGTTTAATGGGGAAAACATAACCCACTGATTTGAACCAAGTGTGATCTTCATTCTGTTCCAAGCTGTCAGCTACAATTAACAAATCAGGAAGGACAGAAGTCCATCTTTGAATAAGCAGAGTTACAGAACTTGTATCATAATCAACCCAAACTACATACTATCAGTGACCAACAGAACCTAGACCTCATTATACAAGAATTTCCACCAGTTACTGGCTATAAAAGGTTCATACAGATGCTGGGAAAGAAATTTCAAAAGTAGACTAAAAAAAAACTGCAAAGAAAGACAGATAGATAACAGTGGCAAAAATATTTACAGCAGACTTGACAAATGAAGAAACAGTCCAAATAAAAGTAAACTTGTAAGCATTGAGGAATATCCACTGAGGAAACCTTGTTACTTCCCTTGAATTTCATTTCACTTTCCTTTAAAATATGATTCACAGCTCTGTTGTAGCAAGTTTTTTCCGTTGCTGATTTAAGGAGACTTTAACCAGTTCTTTTCACTTTTTTTTTTTTACCCTCGCTTACACCCCATCAACACATTTTTTGTTGATCTATCCTTTTAAAATGGTGACTCGTGACCATCAAAGGCTGACTTTTCAAGGTTGTATGAAAAAAGAGGTTTTCTTCGATTTTCAATGTCCTAAAAACAAATCTAAAAAAACAGAGAGACTAAAGCAGTGTAAGAACCCTGCTGACAGTATCTTATTCATATTTCAACTGGCCATACAAGCAAAAGCTCTCACACAAAGGAAGGATACAGTGACGTCTTTTTTAACATGTGTCGATTTCATGGAGCCAATGGCTCCCGCAGTTCCAGCATATGGCCATTTGCCTCCCTCTTCTTGGTCAGATCCCACCGTCACCTCACAGCCTGGGAGAACCTTGGCTGCCAGAACTGGCGCTATGCAGCACAGCCTGCAAAATGCCTCGTAATACAGCTGTCACACATGTCCATGGATTGACACAGGAATTCTTTCAGCATGGCAACAGTGAACGCACATGATTTGTGGGGCTAGAAGGCAAGCTAAGAGAGAGAGAGAGAGGAGATACATACAGACCACTGCAGCAATCTATTGCATAAATATGAACACAAAGACACCACACACGCTCGGGCACACACACGCATGCACGCACACACACCGGAGGTGGCTCAGTGGCAAAGCAATATGTGTAAAATACAGTTCAAATCATTCCAGCACTACATACCAAAATTGACATTTTCACTACTCATCTAGGTTTCCTCCCTTTATTCTCCTGGAATGAGTCTCCCCATCTGTCATATCACCTGAGATAGGTGTGGACCTTAAACCTGAAAGTTATTGACTTCTGGATGCAAATGTAGAACAGAAAGAGGAAAATGTTCCAGAAAAAGAGTGACTAAAAGGAGCGAATCTTTACATGAATTTGGAGATTTCATCACAACCATTTCCTTCCCAAGAGTCCCTACATATACGTTTTCTAGAGGTACTGGCAATTCTGCATCTTACTCAAGACCTTTGCAAGCACTGTGCTCAAGCAACGCACACACAGAGACAGAAATGCTCGGAGAGATTTCAAGAGTTCACACAACATACTGTATTGCTGGTGTTTTACAAAAGAGTGCTTCAAAAAGAGCAACCTTTTTTAAAATTAGTACATTTTAGCAATAATGGTATTGATGGATAATCATCACAAAGTTGGGATCCTGTCAAATTCTAACTTAAAAGATCCCTGTTGCTTGAATTTAAAGTGAGGTCTGAGCACTATGTGGAACCTTTACATTCACAATCGCACAAACAAAAGCACTTTCACATGCACAATCGCACAAACAAAACCACTTTCAGACACACACTTTCTTTTAAATTAAACAATGAAAGATACACACAGAAGGAAAGAATGAACAGAGACAGCTGTGTCACCTTCCAAGTTGCACTGAAAGAACAAAAATCACACACACACACACTCTCTCTCTCTCTCTCTCTCCTCTCTCTCGCTCGCTCGCTCTCTCTCTCTCAAGGAATCCACAATTTGAAAAATTCTCAACTTTCTTCATGACTCAAGAATCTGGCATGATTTTACAATGGAATTTCAAGCATCAGAATATCCCATAATGTAATTAATTCATAATTAAAACAGATTGTCCTTTGACAGCTCAAAGGGATGTGAAAATCACAGGGATGAGTGTGTATGTGAAAGAAAGAGAGAGAATGTGAATGTGTTTGTAGTTTGTGTGAGAGGAAGAGAGACAGTGTAAGTGTGTGTGTGTGCGCACATGATTTTTGTTCTTTCAGCGCAACTTGAAAAGTGACGTAATTGTTTTTGTCAGTTCACTCTTTCCTTCTGTCTTCATCTTTCATTGTTTAAAACCCAGCTAACTGCCAAGGGTCAAATATGGGTGGGGTGAAACCTCTCAAAGTAATAAACCTAGAAAAACATTACATCAAAATCACATACAAATCTGCCAACAAGCCCCACATGCCTTCAACATATAAACAGACTCGATCATACCACTACGTCAGCTAAGATAGATATAGGTACTGAGTGATGGAAACGCCGTTTATTCTACATTTCTCATCTCCAAATTTTAGGATCTAAAGTATATCCACAACAAAAACATCAACCAGCCGCCGTGGCGAAGTGGTTAGTGTCGCGGACTCCCGGCTGGGAGTCAATTCATGCCCTGCTCTCATGGTGACCTCAATTTCAGAGATTCGTTTTGATCTTGCAGCTTTTCGTAAAGAGTCTACCAGCTCTCTGGCATACAAGGCATTGTATGCTGACCTCTGTTCAAAATTCCCATCTTATAAGAAAATTTTCACTGACGGTTCCAAGTCTGAAGATGGAGTGGCCTGTGCAGCCTATTGCCCTGGTGCTCCTTCTCAAATACTGTTAGAACATATACCTCCAGATGCTTCTGTCTATTCTGCTGAACTCACTGCTCTGGTTCTGGCGCTGAGGATAATCTCACAATCTATGAAGGGGACTTTCTGGTTCTGTCAGATTCGCTGTCAGCTTTGGAGGCCATAGCTGGCCGCAACCTTCAGCATCCAGAACTTTTACATTTCTTTGAACTTTTTACCAAGTTGAAAGCGGATGGTTACAATATTATTCTGGCTTGGGTTCCTGGTCATGTTGGCATCGGAGGGAACGAAATGGTTGATTGTTTAGCCAAAAATGCCACAAAAGAGAAATTGTCCAACATATATATCCCCTGCTCAGATCTGAAACCCAAAATTAATGATTATGTGAGAGACCTCTGGCAGGAGGATTGGAATACACAGACGGATAACAAACTCTTTCAGATCCGTCCAAACCTTAAGGAGTTCTTCCCATCTACGTCTGGTGGTCGTAAAGAAGAAACAGTTCTGTGCCGGCTGCACACCGGCCATTTGTATTTTACCCATTCATACCTTTTAAAGAGTGAAGAAGCTCCGTGGTGCATTCCATGTCATGTGCCACTCACAATGAAACATTCTTTTAGAGTGTTCGGACTTGCACAATGCGAGACATAAACATTTTACAGCTGAGTCCATGAAAATCCTGTTCAGGGATGTCCCGCCTGACGTGATCTTTGAGTTTTTGAGAGAGATTAATATTTTTCACCTGATTTAAGATTTTACGGATGAAAGATTTTTAACGAAGTTTCTGGTGCGTTTCTAGAAGATGTCATTTAAAGAGATGTGTGAAAGGTTGTTTTTTTTTTTGTTGTTGTCTTTTTTTAAATGACTTGTGAGTTGATTTTAACGTGGTGACAGCCCTGATGTGGCCCTTTGCGGTCAGCTGGGCTATAAGCAACATTATCTTAGTAAGGTGGTGTCCTGCGTATGTTAGATCAGAACAGTTGCCACTGAACACCACCAAAGTGACTCAGCAGCAGTGCAGTGCCTCCTCCGGTGGGTTGCCTCTTGACGACTTGACATTGACTGCTCCCTGTGGATTGCCGGTGCCGGGGCTGCGGTGGGGTCAAACGGGCTGTGGCTGTGGACGGGGTGTCGGAACGAGCGGTGTGGGTGCACTGCCTCTGAGGTAGCGCAGAGGATGGGACAGCAAAAAAAAAAAAAAAAAAAAAAAACATCAACAGAAATGCCCTAATGACTAGTATCACAGATGGCATAGCCAGCGTCCACGACAGTGCTGAAATCACACTGTTTCAGAGTAAGAGTGAAGCTGTGTAGAAACAATACAGGTGAGAGAGACCAGGAAAGCAAAAAGAAAGAAGACAACAGAAAGCAAAGAACACAGAGAGAGGCAGAGCAGGAGGAAACTTCAGTCGGAAATGCAGAATTCTGTTAACAAACAAACAAGCAAGCAAAAAACCCTTAGCATGATCCAGGAAGGTATTGCTCTTGTTCATGTGCCGATCAAGAACTTCGTACAAGATATATCAAGGCCAAGTAAAACAAAACCTATAATTTGCTTACTTCTATGACCATGCACCCCTCACCCTCACCCTCTATTCTCCTCCACTTTCTCCTTCACCTCCGTAAACCATCACTCCCCTTTCATACTATATGTCAGTATCTCCGTTTCCATTTTCATCCTGCCTCTCGTAGCACGAGCTCAAGATTCTTCATCTGTCAAAGTCAGTCTGCTAAATGTATGACTACCCAAAGGGAGAAGTCCCTGTCTGGCTACGGAATACTTTGATTGAGCACATGCTAGACTATATCCAGTAAACACTGCAGTGCAACAATGACTTATGTCCAGAGCAAGTTGTGCTGCACTTCCCAACTTGCATTCATGCCTGTCCCATAGCATATTACAGAACTGAAATGTGGAATACCACCATGATGTAAATACCGATGTAGCCCAAAATATTCTTATGTTTGCTCTCTGCATACACCTGCAGTTTAAATAGAATGATCACTACAGGTGGGTAAGGGGAAAGGGGTGCATCAGGAGAAAAGAGCATCAGGTAAGGGAGCGGGTCAGGTGTGACAAACAGGAACGCCAATTCCATCAGGAAAAAAAAATTACCCACTCTCCGACCACATTGATTACCTAGTGTCACGGTAATAACCCAGGCACCATCCCTTCCTTGCCAGCTCACCTGAATGAGTCTCTGACCATCCCAATGATGAGATGTCAACAAGCCAGACCTGTCACTCACTCACCCAATAGGTTTCTTAGCCCCATGGAACTCCTTCAACACTCGCTCCACCTCAGCGTTGACCTTCATTTCCGTTCCATCCACGGCAAATGTGGAACTGCACCCACAGAATCACAATGTGCAACATCTCATGGCTTGCTGCCAGGAAACAATGAGTTTACCCAAATGCAGGGTTTCATATCAAACAGAACAAAAGGGTTTTCAAATCCACAAGTATTACTTGGAATAGGGAGTGAGGACGCGAGACAAGGAGCGCAAGCAGGTGGGAGTGGGAATCATGTAAGGGAAGGGGCAACGTGTGGTAACAAAATGTTACGTACTCTTAAACCATCTTGAATATGTATACCTTAGTTTCACTCAGCATACATTAAATGTTAAGAGATGTACTTCTGCCTCTCTACCTTTGATCCAACTGAGAACAAAACTTTCTGGGACGAGTGGGGGGGGGGGGGGAGGGGGCAGGCTGTCAGACTCCATGAGGTATAGAAAAATACAACTCTTTTTATGTGCTGCTTTGTTTTTAATGAGTCACATTTTGCTTCCAACAATCCAGATGTAAGCTCTTGCCAATGAAGCTGATGAGCAAGTCCTCCCTAACATGCAAAGTTACAAAGTGAAGATAAGCATTCTTGATTGCTGCTTCTCATAGCCAATGTCAAAGCCAAACTGTGGGCAAGTTCATTTCTCCTGAGATGCCACTGTGCATATCTTCCACTGAAACTGGTCAAAACAGAATACCCTAGTTATAAATTCAATGTGATCCTGTCCTTCAAATACTTTTTTTCATGCATATCCAGTCTTTCACACACATCCACAGTCTTTCACTTTCCTGTTATCATTTCCAATTTCTCTTTCGTTTGCTTATGATGTGAAAAAACAATAAACAAGTGAAAGGACATTATTTTTCAATTCTGAAAAAAACAAAACTAATCATTCTCAAAATCATCCAAATACTTGACAACAACAACAAAAATGACTCATTCATCCACCTCATGACCATGACAGCTACATATGTTCTTTTTTTTTATATCTACTCAAACTGACTTCAGTTTGAATAATTAAACTGATCAAGAAATTAAAAATACAAGAGCATATATGCTTCAAACAAGAAAGAACAAACTTTGTCTTTCAAACGTAAATAAAATGTGACAAAAATAACGACATAGAGAGATCGGAAACAGAATATGCAAAAGAGAGAAAGGAACAGAACTAAGACTTCCAAGAACAGTCTACAAGTGAAATATGAAACGTTAAGCGAGTACGACCCACATGTCAATCAACATGAATATTGCTGAGAACTGAGACATCACAAATTAAAACAAAAACATCAGAAAAAGTACAAAAGACCACCACACACACACACACACACACACACACACACACACACACACACATATGCACACACACACACACACACACACAATTATTTTGCTGCTTCCAAACAGCCTCTTACAGATTTTTGGCTGCTCCAAATCCTCCAGGGAATATAACAGCATCAAAGCCAGAAGCTTTCAGCGCTGACAAAGCATCAATTTTACCTCTGGCAATTCTGGCAGACTCCACAAGAACATTTCTGTAAATCAAGAAAGCAAAAATAAGGGAAATAATTCTTTAACTACTATAAATAATGAACAAAATCACAGAACGCAAAAATAAGGGAAATAATTCTTTAACTACTATAAATAATGAACAAAATCACAGAACACACAGACACTGCAGATACACATGCATAAACACACACACAATCGCATGTGAATACACACACACACACACACACTACACACACACACACACACACACACACACTGGGAGGATACATTATATTTAACTGAAAATTTTCTATGCAAATCAAAAGATGGTATAGGCAGACAGAGAGACAGGCAAGAAATGTGAGAGAAAGTGAACAATAAGCAAAATCACACCCTCTGAAGTTCTTTCTTTCAACATAAACGTTTCAAACAACTAAATGACTAACTGATCGGAACTGGAAAGGCAACATATCCTTTGTGTAGAATCAGTAAAAACTGGAGCTTTATAGGATGTCTTAACAGGAAGATAACTTTAGAACGTAGACAAACACAAAAAGATTGTTTAAGAAAAAATGCAACTTTGAAGGAAGTGTTGTTTAGAGGGTGTTATTACAAGGTACCATATTTGTTTTTCCATACATGCAGAAACGGCATCATGCAAAACCAACAAACAATGAAAGATTCACAGACTTATATATTCACAAATCAACAACACTGACAGTGACCGACAGACCTGTTGGGTTCCATGGGCTCCCCTTTGCTGTGGTTGACAACATGCATCTGGTCAATGTCTGGGGCAAAGATGGCCACATCTGCATTGTTCCGACTCAAGTGAACCAGTGTCCTGTCCATTAATCAACAATGGTTAACTTAGTCGCAAAGGGAGGCGACTAGAGGCGGAAATCTAAACAATTTTTTTAAAGTGTTTATAACAGCCCTGCTGAACAACGGGGACAAACGAATCATAGGACTAAACATGACACGTTTCAATCTCTTAGGTCTTCTTTAGGCAAGGTAAACAACACTCAAGAGAACGAAAAAGAAGAACGAGCAGTTACTTATCTTTGTCAAATTCTGCGCAAGATGGGCGTTGAATGGGCATTTTATTTAAAATGTATCCATATTTAAAGGTAGATATAAATATCTGACTTCCATCTTCCTTGTCCTGTCAGAAGTATTCATCACAAACCATTCACTCCAGCTCTTCCCATGCACAGCCTCATTGAGAGAGAACAGGCTCAGCAATGGCAGCATACAGGTAGCAGTCAATATCAGGCCATCACAAGAAAACCCACCAAAGGAGATACTGCACTGCAGCTAAATTACACTGGTTGTGTTTGGTGGTGCTTGATCTGATCCAACATAAGCAGACCACCACCCACTAAATCTCCTATAACAATAATAATGCATCCAGGATTTATACTGGTCATTACCATCCACAATTCTATGTCACTACCACAACTACCCCTATGACCATTACAGCCATCACATAAAATGTGTCCCCCATTATTTTTTTGTACTTACACTCTACTACTGTCACAGCTGATGTGAATATCACAGTGAGAGGACAAAAAAAAAAACTTTACTATGATTTCAACATACATCTTTCAGTGGTTTCCTAAAGTGATGGGGCAGCTCAGATCATTTCTACATAACATCACTATCATCTTTTTGTTTTAGAATGAGTCATCCTATGATCGTTTTTTTTAACAGATTCTTCTCTTGGAAGCAAATAATTTGCAGGACACTTTGAAAACACAACACAGGTTTAACATAATTTGTATTACAGTGCCCAGCCATGCAGGGCTACCATGAAACACGACTAAAAAAATTCTTATCCTACAAGAAAAAGGAACAACACCAACCACTCTCTAAACTGTTAACCTTTGCCAAACTAGGTCATCCATGACTCAGAGACACAACAAACTTATTTCATCAGTTGAACTATTTAAAATTTTCCCAAAGATATGATAAACTCATCATATCATTAAAATTTTCTCATGAAATTTTACGTATTTGTCAAAAAGCCAATAAGCCATCTGTCAGCCATTCTTTTGTGTATGTGCATCAATAGGAAAAGATACAATTTGTTGCATCTTTTGTACTTTACACTTCCAATAATGCCGGTCATGGAGGACCTATTGTTTAAAGAGCGGTAATCGGATGCAGCAACACACTCAGTATGGGTTGTGGGTGACCTGCATTGTCAGTTAAGTTAAGCAAACTCTTGAAGACACTTTGACAAGCATGGGTCTTGTAGGATCTGCATCATCTGCAGAGATAAACTCAGTGAAAACACACAAAATGTAAACTATATGTCTCATTCGCAACCTGCATCGTCAAGAAAGTGTAGTCAAAAGCAACGTCTTGTAAAAATAGAAACACAAACGCCCAACTTATGCCGAATTTGACGAAGATAAGTAATTGCTCGTTCATTTTCGTTGTCCCGAGCATTGTTTATCTTTTCTGAACAAGACCAAGGAGGTCGAAACGTGTCGCATTTTGTCTTGTGATTCATTTGTCCACGTTGTTCAGAAGTCATTTAAATACTTTTTGAAATTAATACACAAGCCATGACATAACTGACAAAACTACTAATCTCCTCACAGCAACCAAATAAGGCCACACTGAAGAGTCAGGCATTTCCTTTGTCAGCGACAGTTTACTGTTCAGACATAATACTGTTACAAAAAGTACATAACAAATGCCATTCAGGCAAAAGATGCTTCAGAATAGATAGTGAATGTCCATTCTAGGCAGTGTATACTGTCTCACCATGTAGATAACAACACACAAAAATGGCACATTAAAAACTGTCACAAGAGAAATGAGGTGTAACAACATTTAAGAACCAAGAAAGTGAACGAGCCAAAAAGTTAGGCACAAAAAAAAATTTGAAAAAAAAGGATGCTGGTAAAGAAAGACAAATATCGAAATTGACAAAAAGAGAGAGCGTCGAAGGAAATGCCAGAAATGAAGAAATTTCTACTACAGATCTTTCTGAAGGCGTGGATACAATTTACACTGAAACTTCCCTGATATTCCTCCTCACATTTACACACATATATGCCACAATTCAGCACATGCACACATGCACACACACATGCACATGCATACACCAGGGGACACACACACACACACACACACACACACACACACACACAAAACACACACACTTAGAGACACATACTTACGTAACTTGATAAAGTTATGAGAAAAGATATTAAAGTGGTTAACCTGACTTAACCAATTGACCATACTAAGATTCTCCATGCAGTTCTTCAACAATGAAAGAAAATGCAATAGTCAACTATTCATAATAGTTAAAGAGTTTGACACAAATGATGATGTTTACAAACTACATTAAAAAAAATGACAGTAAACTAGGAAAAGCATTTGAAAAGAAACTGAGTGTGCAAATAAGCATGGCTAACTTGGCATCAAATGAAAAACAACCCAGACAAAACATATTCTACAAACAATTGCTGTGACACTACTCACGCTGATGCCTCATGAACTCAGAACCATCGTAAACGCCACAGCCTGACAAGACCTGCAACGACATTAATGTTCTGATGGATGAGTGTGGATCAAACATTATAACTCTTTTTTTTCAAATTATGAAAACCTTAACATGCACACCTGGTAGAAAGGTTCATGGGTGACTGAGTTACTAAAAAAGTGGATAAGCAAGCATGCTGGCAGGCAGATGAAATGGCAAGGTAGACAGGTACACTGATATATTAACTGACATGAAACTGATATAACTGGACAGGTGGGGGTAGATGGATGGATGGATGATCAGATCAATCCAGATCCACTGACAGATAAGCTGATAAATATAAGATTTCCATGAATCAAAACTTAATAAATGATTGATGTCTTTTTGATTAACTACATTTGTTACCAATCATCGAAGTATACAGGCCTACATCATTTAAATGTAATTTCCAGTTTCCCACATCATTTAAATGTAACTTCCATGCATCATTTAAATGTAACTTTCACACATCATTTAAATGTAACTTCTACACATCACTGATACTAATAACTTGTTCACTGAGCACAGGTACCTGTAGAACACTCAATAATACAAGAAAGAAAAAAAAAAGTAAAACAGAGACCTATCACACTAGTCAAAAATAAATGTAGCAGTCTTACAGTATGCAAACATTGTTCTTGGTCACTGTGGAAATGATAAATGTACTCCTCTATTTCTCCCTCTCAGGCAAGCATCATACATGTGCAGAGCATGCCATGATTAAAATTATAAACTGTCTCTTTACCCATGGAGGACACACAGAAATTTCAGGAAACAAGTGAATTAATGATCTTATCTTCTTGTCCTCGGGACAACTATAAATTATAGACCTGTTCATAATTACTATTACTTCTTACGCTAAAAAGTGTTAAGCCTTCTTTGACTTCATCTCAAGTCTGCATGTCATCATGCCTTGAGAAAAATCACAATCATGGCTCATGTCTCTGAGTGATTAATGATTTACTGAGCTGACAATCAACTATTATATTCCAGTTTCTTTGTCAGAGCTGAATGCCCAATCTGTTTGTGCATATGAAGTGTATGGTCTATATTGTTCTAAAATACATAAACAAGCATTATAAATGAATTCAGTGTAATTTTGTATCCTGTTTCTTCTCATTTCGATGAGATCATTTGAAAAATACAAAGGAGACTATTACACTTTGCTTATGACAAAAAAGCAACATATACCTGTCAGATCTAATGGCATGAATTCATCATCTTAATCCATTAGATGGCCACAATCATCATGCTGACTAATCTACTAGAGTGCTTCCTTGCTTTAATGGAAAAAGTAATGCGTTGTTTAACTGTCGAGTCGACAAGAACCCTTCGGTCATCTTGGTCTTGGGGTTGAGGAGGTGGGAGGAGGGGGGGGGGGGGGGGGGGGGAGATGATGTGTGGAAACCCAGATAGATGAGCAAGCTGATGCGTGCATGGAATGTGCAGTGACAGCTTGGACAGGAAATGTGGGAGACCTGCTCTTGCTTGTTGACACAGACTTTCCTTCCTGCAGCTGTCCCCCCTTTCTTCACATACATTGGCATCTTTGTGGATAAAGTAGCGCCATCTAGCTCGATCCATAGAAGTTTGCTCCCATATGTCAGGGTTGATGTTAAACACTTAGAGAGATGTTCTGAGTGTGTCTCTGAAGCATTTCTTCTGATCTCCATGGGAACACTTTCCTTGTTGCAGCTCACGGTAGAAGAGATCTTGGGTAGCCAGAGGTCTGGCATGCGAGCTACATGACCTGTCCATCGAAGCTGAGACTGCATCAGGATGGTGTGGATGTTCAGCAGGTCAGCTTAGTTGAGCACCTCTGTGTCTAGGATTTTGTCCTGCCATTTTATGTTTAACAATGTTCTGAGGTTGACTGTGTGAAAGTGGTTCAGTTTCTTGGCATGCCGTTGGTACACTGTCCATGTTTCACATCCGTAGAGGAGTGTGGGGAGAACAACTGCTCTGTACACCTTCAGCTTGGTCTCTAGACTGAAGCCTCTTCTATTCCAAATATTGGCGTGTTGTCTGCCAAAAGTTGCACTTGCTTTTGCAATTCTGATGCTCACTTCATCATCGATGGCGACGTGCTGGGACAGTGCGCTGCCAAGGTGGGTGATTTATTCACTGCAGCGTCACTTCAATGACTGCCACGTTAGGCTCATCATAAGGTCTGCCTGGTGTAGGCTGATGTATAACTTCCGTCTCCTTTGTTATTTATAGTGAGACAGAAGTTGGTGGATTATTTTTCAGTTTCTGATCTGATGTCGATGCCTACATCTCCTTCTCTGAAGGCATCAATCAGCATTGCAGAGAACATACTGCTGAACAGAGTGGGTGCCAAAACACAGCCTTCCTTTATGCCATTTGTGACAGGGAATGGACCAGATGTCTCTCTGTTGTGCTGGATTTGGGTCTGCAAGGCATCATGGAGCTGCCGCACCACAGAGATAAATTTCAGTGGGCATCCGTATCTGGTCATGATCTTCCACAGGCCCTCCCTACTGACAGTACTGAAGGCCTTGGTTTGGTCCACATAGGTGGAGAACATGTTGACATTTTTTTCCCTACATTTTTCTTGGAGCTGTCTAGCAGCAAATACCATATCAATGGTTCCTCTGTCTTTTCTGAAGCTGCACTGGCTCTGTGGCAAAACCCAAGGTGAATTATAAGGCGGTTCTGCAGAATCCTGGCAAGTATCTTGCCTGCAATAGAAAGGCGGCCTGCTGCAGAATGAAAAAGGTCATAATTCGGTCTTCTCTCTGTCGCGTGAGTACAAAAAATGTTAACAAATAATCTGATGGAGACACTTCAAAAGAAGTGTCTTTTGGGTGGGCTGAACTGCACTGTCTTTATTAAACCTATCGCTATAGTAACAAGTGCAGTTTATCTCTTCATATGAATCACGTGTCCCGGCTATTATCGTGATTGGTTGGCCTTTCACACGGCTTCGTCCGGTGAGATCGAAAGCAAACCTTGACCTGGATGCGCATATGGAAGAGTGGGATGTACTGCAGCATTACTGTGCTGTTACTTGTATCTATTAATATAGTACGATATAGCATTAGTAGTAACCATCTAGCCATTCGCAACACTGAGGTTAAGAAAGAAATTACCACGGCCACTTTCGCATTCAGCGCACTTGAGGAATGCAGGCTATTTGCCATAAGGATTCTGTGGTGCACAGCTGAGCGCACAAACAGGACTGTCTTTGCACTGATCATAGCCTTCTGTGCTATGTCTCCCGTACTACTTGACGAATCTGTCGATGTCGGACCTTGACAATTCCTAGTGTCCCCGTGCGTCCTGAAAACCTAACTTTGTTAGGCTATGAGAGTGTTCGCCCTTTATCACGATCATTGGTTTGGTTAGATTCCACATTTCTATAATAGAGCTAATGCATAAACCACGGGGACGGCGTTCCCTGGCTTTTTCCAAGTGTACTTCTTGGTTGCATATCAAAACTGTGCGTGTGCGAGCGCGAGCATGCTGTCGTGTGTCTAATTGTGTGTGTGTGTATGTGTGCGCGTGCACAGAGAAGGAGTATGATTACTTCTTCTTCTTCCTAAAAAAAACTGGTTCACTCAAAAATGAGTAGGTCACCAGCGTGCATGTTAAAAAAAAAAAGAAAGTGCGACTCAGCCTGTTGGCCCCTGGAGCAAAATTTGGCAACAAGGGGTCGCACAAGGTATTTAAAAAGTTAAAAGCAATGGCCAGGTTAAGGCCTAGGTAACCATGAAATATCTGGGGAAGTTAAAATAGAACAATCAGTGAATATGCAGATCTCAAGACTGTCGTATCAATTTGATTTTTAAATGAGACTGCATTTGTGGCAATCTTGATGGTACCCGGCAGTGAGTTCCACAGCCTTACAGAACTAGGATAAAATGAATGTAAATGGCTATACTTGATGCAGGTATGGCATAAGATTGACCGCCACTCCTGGTGCTACTTTTATTCAATACTAGTTGTTCCATTGGGGTATCAATTAGTTTAGCTCTGCCTTTGAAGAAGGTATTAAGTTTAATAAAAGCTCTTCTCTCTTCTAAGGGTTTCCATTCTAATTTCCTCATGTTCTTCCTAGTATTCCCTTTCTCTCTGATATGGTTCCCTGTTACGAACCGTGCTGCTCTCTTCTGAATCTTTTCGAGGTTATCAACAATTTTGTGTGTGTGTGTGTGTGTGTGTGTGTTTCAGTTTCAGTTTCAGTTCCATCGTTTGCTTATTTTGAGACCACGCTGTGTACAAGGCTTTTGATAAGGTGAACCATTCGCTCCTCCTCCACAAGTTACATCAGTATGGAGTCCGGGGCCATGTCAGCAGATGGATTGTTGGATTCTTGCAAGATCGCCGACAGGCAGTTGTGGTTGATGGAACCAGATCAGACTTTGTCAGTGTCAAGTCAGGAGTACCTCAGGGCTCCATTCTAGGACCGAGTCTATTCCTCGCCTACATAAACGACTTGCCCGAAAATATCTCCGCACAGACACGTCTCTTCGCGGATGACACAGCTGTCTGCCGGCTAATAACATCAAGCCAAGACCAAAGCGATCTGCAACATGATCTACAAAAACTTGAAAAGTGGGAAAAGAGTTGGGACATGGCTTTCCATCCTGGCAAATGTACCACTCTTTCAGTCATCAGCCCCAAACGTAAGAAAAAACTTATTGTCCCAGGCTATCGTCTACATAGCCAGACCTTGGCAAATGTCACCTCGACCAAGTACCTGGGAGTTACCATCTCTCAAGATCTAAGATGGGACCTCCACATAAACAACATCACCAACAAAGCCAACAAGACCTTCGGCTTCCTGAGGCGCAACCTGAAGATCAGCGCCCGTCACATCAAAGAGACTGCCTATAGGCTAAAGCTCTGGTGCGCCCAGTCTTGGAATGTGCAAGTACTGTTTGGGACCCCTACACAAACGAACATATCACCACCATCGAAGCAGTGCAAAGAAGAGCAGCCCGCTTCGTTTACAACAGGTGCCACAAATATGCAAGTGTCCAGCAAATGCTCAGCGAACTAGGCTGGACACCTTTACAGAGCCGGAGAAAGATCGCACGGCTCGCTATGCTTTACAAGATCAGGCATGGCTTAGCACATGTGGACTTTGAAAAAGCTCTTCTGTCTAATAGAAAACCAAAACTTAGGGCTGCAACCTCAAGTGACAGAAGATCACACTCCCACCAGCTCAACCGCCTCCAGTGTGTCCGCGATTACAAACTAAATTCGTTCCTGCCACGTACCATCCAGGAGTGGAACGACAAATTGACAGAGGCTGTCGTAACATCAGAGACTCTTGACCTATTCAGGTCAAGAGCTTCCAGCCTCCTGCAATAACTCTCTCTCTCTCTCTCTCTCTCTCTTTGCGTCTGCCCCCTAAAGTGTCAGAATAATCAACTTGATGATTGTGGGCACATAATGGATGATGATGATGACAATTTAAATCTGATCGATCAAATGAATTAATGTAAGCGGTCAAGGGCAGAGGGGGGAGAGTCATCCATCCATCACCCAAGACCGTGTTGATGTTTGACTTTTTGTTTATTTCAGTTCCTCAGTCAATCAAAACCAAACCAACCAACCAACCAACCAACCTCAGGACAGGGTGTTGAGACACACACGCATTCATCTGTCCCGGCCACCTCTCTGGTGTGGAACAGGCGTCCTCTCAAAAGATAATCACCTTTGCCTTGGTGCTGTGGCTAACCAGCATGAAACCGGTCTTCCTTTCCCAAACGAACAGGCAAGAGCTCTGCTAGCTGTGACAAGCAGTGGGGAAGAGATCGCATTTTGGCGGGAGGCTGGTGTTATTGCCTCCTGTTTACACCAACAGCTAATACGCAGCAGAATATAGGCCCTGAGCTTCAGTAAATAACAGTATTAATTAATGCTTTGTCATTACCATGAATAAATATTCATTAATTCTGGTAATTTGTGCACATTCCTAAACAGAGATTATGCCAAGTAGACTGATTATATCCACAACCCAACTATTGTATTCCTACTCGTCCATTGGCATTCTAAAGATAATTCTGGAACCAAGCTAATTTGGCACCAAGGCGGATAACTCTTCTGACAAAAGATCGGAATTCACTGAAATCCCTATGCACTTGCACTACCCTTATCAGCTCAACTACATACAAAAGAATAAAAATAGCAACAATAAAACGAAACATGCTCTTCAAGAGCATGAATATTAAACGTTTGCAGAAGTAAACTTCTGTCCAGCCACAAATCTCCCCTGCTGACAGTTATGGTCTCCATAACTTTGCCTATAGTATGGCATGCCGTTTGCACACAAAAATACACAAAAAAATCATTGGCGACAATATAACCCTCAACAGGTAAATTGTCAAGCAAAAAATTACAACCAACAGTGTGACAGCACTTAAACCGGCAAGGTAGATTCTGTTAGAATCCAAAACAAAAAAAAACGTATCAGCACACATAACAAAATCAAACATGCCAAATGGTTCATCAAAAGATCAATATAGTACAACAAAAAAAACAAATCGCAGTCATACAGACCAAGAGAACAGAGGGACAGCAGTTTACAAAACCAATCGGGCCTGGGCTTACAACACCAAAACACCTCCCTGGGACTTAAAAGTGTCAATATCGCGCTTTTCTGTCGCCTCCTAAACTGAGCATCGCATTCAGTAGGACATCGATTTCACCTTTTCCCAACAAGAGTCCATGTTTCGTTTGTAGCCCTCAAGTCTGCCATTTTTTAGATTTTCCTTTTTAAAGTAAATCTTGAAAATGCATCTTTCCCAATAAAGCATTCAGGGGCAGCTTGGCCATTTATTGCCTATACTGTCTTGAACTCAACATCTGTCAATCTTCATTCTTACATACCGGGGTGCAAGACAACTTTTTTTTGTTTTTAAAAAGGTAGTGCTTCATACCCCATTAAAAGCCCACATTGAATACACAGATGCTACCAACATTTCTTCACAAAACCAAAAAAATTCACAATGTTCAACAAACATCTGTTATCAATACATGCAAATGAACTGCCTTCAGCCCAGGTGAAAGCATTATTAAGCAACCCAACAACAACAAAAAACCTTTCCCAACAAAAACAAGTGTTCACCTGGCTGAATACATTCACATGCCCATGACAAAAAAGAACCAAAAAAGAAACAAAAGATTCCAAAAGATGGGGGAGGTGCATGACTATCCTAACATACTATCCACACACCAAACATTCTTACTTCCACTTCCAGCGTGGGGGAACCCCCTTGTTGGAGCGGGCAGATCTGCGGACAGTCGTGCCGCTCCTGTCTGTCAGTGGCTGCTGATCAGGGGACTGTGGGGCAGCAGGTGGGATAGGAGGGGTTTCAGGGGAGGTTCCCTGACTCCCTTTGGCAGTGGGCCATGGGGCAATGTGCCACTCTAGATGTGTGGTCACTGCTGGAGGTGGCTCAGAGCGACTCTCAGGATCCATCTTTCCAAGAGGCTCCACAACAGAGGGGAGAAATTGACAAATTTCATGCCTGTTCATCTTCACCATAGTGCCAACACCATCCAGTGGGGCAATGGTGAATGGCCCACCTCCAGGTCCAGGCACCTGAACCACAAAGAAGATCCGCTCCCCCCAGATATCCTGGATCTTATTCCGCCCTGGCCTATGTTTTCTGGTCAGGACAAGATCTCCCGGTTGGAGATCTGGGGTGGGATTGCCCTGGTCTTGCCTGGCCTTCCTCTTGGAAGCATGGATGTGGAGTTGCTCCCCTGCTTTTCTGTGAGCCACTCTCAGACGCTCTACATGTCCCTCCAACCACTGGGTTGGCATGACTGCCTTCCACTCCTCTTCTTTCTCTCCCAGAAAGATATCAATGGGGAGCCGGGGTTTCCTCCCAAACATGAGGTAGAATGGGGACACCCCTGTGGCACTGTGTGGTGTACAGTTGTACATCCACGTTATCTCTGCCAAATGCTGCAGCCAGCGACGCTTTTGCTCTTCAGGGAGAGTCCTGAGCAAGTTGTGCATGGTACGGTTATACCGTTCACACTGGCCATTTCCTGCAGGGTTGTATGAGGTGGTGCGGGACTTTGTTATCCCGTAATGGTGGCATAATGCATGAATTATGGCCGACTCAAAACAACGCCCCTTATCAGAGTGAATCCGCTGTGGGATACCATAATGCTGGAACCAGTTCTGGATCAGAGCTTTGGCTACAACAGCGGATGTCTGATCCCGTGTTGGGATGGCCACTGTGTATTTGGTGAAAATGTCTGTGATGACTAGAACATTTTCTATGCCATCACTGGCGGGCTCCAGTACAGTGAAGTCAACTGCTATGACCTCAAGGGGTTTGGTAGCCAGCAGATGACCCATAGGAGTGTGGGCCACTTTGTTCTGCACCTTGGCTGTCTGACAGCGCCGGCAACGCCTGCACCATTCATCCACATCTAGATGCATGTTGGGCCAAAACACTCGCTGTCGGAGAAGGCCGAGAGTCCTTTCTGGCCCTTGATGACCGCAGTCCTGGTGTGCCATGTGGAGGAGATGGGCACGAAGGCCTTCAGGGGCAACAAGCTGTGACACCCGTCCCTCTGTCACATCCTCCACCGCTCTGTAAAGCACCTTCTCTTTGAGATGCAGCCGGTCAAAATGCCGCAGAAGGGCTTTCTGGTCAGCATCCATGGTCCGAATTTGTTTCCCAGGAGGACGACAATGGGACTCCACAAATGGGATGAGAGAGGCTATGCTTCTGTCTTTCCGCTGTGCTTCCTGTATCTCAGAAAGCGATAATGAAGGGAACTGCATAGCTGGGGGTGGCTCAGGAAGAGAGACAGAGGGGAGGTCAGCTTTCGCTTGGATTGCCTCCAATGGTTCCACCGTTGTGCGATGAACGATTTCATGCACTGTTCCGACCATGTGTGTCCCACTACACGAGACTGCACTCACCTCTTCCTCGCCAGGACCCTCTGGCCCAGACACAGGGTTTCGAGATAATGCATCAGCATTCTTGTTCTCTCTCCCCGATCGATACTTCACGGTGAAGTCAAAACATGCCAAGTCAGCTGCCCATCTTTGCTCTACTGCCCCTAATTTGGCTGTCTGGATGTGACTAAGGGGGTTGTTATCAGTCAGAACTACAGTGTGGGTGCCCAGAAGGTAGGGTCGAAACTTTTCGCACATGGCCCATTTAAGTGCCAAGAGCTCCAGCTTCATGCTACTGTAGTTGAGCATATTTCTCTCTGATGGACGGAGAGACCGACTGGCATATGCGACAACCCGCTGCTCTCCTCCCTGGTGTTGTGAGAGCACAGCCCCCAAGCCGTCCAAGGAAGCATCTGTTTCCAGGACAAAAGGCAGTTTGAAATCTGCGTACCCTAGTACAGGTGCAGAGGTCAACGCTTTTTTTAGATCCTCAAATGCCTTTTGACACTGAGGATTCCATGCCTTCACAATAGATACCAGCTGGCTCTTCCGCTTCTTTTCTTTCTCTTGCTGGTATGTCAGAGAGACCAGTTGGTTAAGTGGCTTGGCTAGACTGGCAAAACCCTTCACAAAGCGCCTGTAGTAGCTGGCAAACCCAAGGAAAGATCTCAGCTCTCGCAGAGATTGCGGTCTTGGCCAGTCTGCCACAGCTTTGATCTTCGAGTCTGAGGTTGCGATTCCCTCAGACGAGACCGTATATCCCAAATACTCCACTTGCCGTTGTGCAATATGACATTTCTGGGGGTTGAGCTTCAGCCCGACCTCACGCAAACGCTGAAATACAATTTTCAGGCGCTCCAGATGTTCCTCGAAAGTCTGGCTGTAGACCAGAAGATCATCCAGATACACCAGGAGGATTTGGAATGCCAGATCATTCATTGTGCTTTGCATCAGCCTCTGGAAAGTGGCTGGGGCGGTGGACAAACCCATTGGCATTCTCAGGTATTCGAACAATCCGAATGGGGTGATGAAGGCTGTTTTGTGCCTGTCTTCCTCCGCCATGGCAACCTGATGGTAGCCACTTGCCAAATCCAGAGTGGAAAACAACTTAGCCCCTCCAAGTGCATCCAATGAATCATCTATCCTTGGGAGGGGATAGGCATCTGGTATGGCCTTCTCATTTAGGCGACGGTAATCGACGCAGAGGCGGATAGAGTTGTCCTTCTTTCGGACAACTACTACCGGAGATGCATAAGCACTGGAGCTTTTCTGGACAATCCTTCTGTCCATAAGAGTTTGGATATGCTCCTTCACCTCCTGGTACTGTGTTGGTGGGATCCTCCGAAAGGTTGAGGCCACAGGGACATCATCTTTAAGGCGGATCTTGTGTGTGACCCTGTCTGTGTACCCCAGGTCACAGTCATCGCGGAAAAACAGGTCCGCATTGGCTTTCAGCAACTCCTCTAGCTGCTGCCTTTGGCTGTCAGTGCAGTCTATACCCTCAAGGTTAACGGGGCACTCTCCGCCTTGTACCTCACTGTCAGTCTCAGTGGAGTTAACCGAGACATGGATCTGATTGCAGCTAACTTCCACTGACACTTTACCTGGGTGCAGCTCCTGTTTGAATAGCTGCACTGTGCCAACCCTTGTCCCTGGTCTCAAGACAACGCCTTCGTCATTGACATTAATGACCTGAACAAAAAAACAATTGCCTTTGACCTTGCTTACAGTGGGTAGGACAAGCAAACCTTTGTGACTGAAGTCCGGAAGCGGCTCAGTCAACACTTCCTGATCCTGCAGTGTTCTATTTACTGCCCCAGTTGCTCTGAGGCTGGCCACTGCCCGAGGCGGGATATATACAGACTCCCTTCCTGCCACCCGTGCAAAACCCTGCACCACTGGGGTACTGACATCTGGCATTACCTCCCGCAACACATTCATCCCTAGGATGACAGGAACATCCAATGCAGATGTAGAGGACCTCACCAGAATGCCCTTGCCCCTTACTGTGGTGCCCCAGATTTCCACGTCGGCTTCGAAATATCCTACATAGGGAATGTCCAAGCCATTAGCTGCAGTGACTCGCAGCCAACCAGCCACTGGTTGTAGGGGAGAGCACCCAAAGAGTTCTTTGAACGTGCCTTCCCCCATCATGGTGACCTGTGACCCAGTGTCCACAAGGGCATCAACTTCCTTGTTGTTAACCAATACCTTGGCATACGGACATCTCCCTAGGATTTTACTGAGTGAGCCGGAAGGTTGCCCCTCAGCAGTGCGACTCGTCACTACTGAGGAATGTCGTTTCCCTGCCTCGACAGATTCGGACAGTTGCGGCGAATATGGCCTGGCCTGTCACACCCCAGGCATATTGGCCTTCCATCTCTGGCAAATGGCAGTTTCCGTTTGCCTGCCGCTTCCCCTGATTGTGGCTTTGGGCGCTTCTCTGCACAGAGCTGCTCCTCCATCTGTCTCATCCTGCCCTCCATCTTTTCTAATTTTTCTACAATGGCCTCCATGGCTTGGATCTGCTTGACAGATGCCTCCGCCTGAGCCGAGACAGCTTCAGTGGCACCCTCTTTCTCCTCATCTTCCATCCATCTTAGAGCCTCATCTCTAAGCTCTAAGAAGGAGGAATTTGGGAGTTTGTGTGTCTGCTCTCTCAGACGCCTTCTCAGCTGACCATTGCAGAGACCAGCCACAAAATGGTCTCGCAGAATTTTCTGATCCAGCGGCTGCTGCGTTGCATCCTCTTTCCGCTGCCTCTTTGTCACATCTGTAAAGGCTTTATTCAGCCTGTGGGAATACTCCCTAACCCCTTCATACCCCCTCTGTGAGATGGAGTAAAAAGTCCCCAGCAGCTGACTGACAGACCGTTGCTCCCCCCACACCTTATATAGGATTTCGAAAAGCTTATCAGGGTCATTTGTGTCATCCATGGGATGACACAACAGTTCACTCTTGACACATTCTGTCAAGTGACTATAAATGACATCTACTTTTTCACCTTGATCCGTTTCTTGGAGACCCCTACTTGACCAAATATTCTTAACATCCTTCTCAAACTCTTCCACTGTTGGGTGACCTGTCCCTGAAAATGGCTTGACTGACTTTTCCCTTGGAGCTATAATTACCCTCTGAGCATTATTTTTCAAAGCTGCTAATTCTTCAGCAACACTGTCCAAAGTCATCTCAGCCATCTTTCAATAATCTTTTGAAGAAGCATAGATATATACTAAAAGGTTACGCTAGAAAAAAATAAGAACACACACAAAAAAGGGAAAGTGAAATCCTAGAGATATCAGTACGCATTACAAAGAAAGGCTTGACAAAAAAAAGATTCCCACACTAACAGATACTTATGCTCATACTCTAACAATCTTTCAACTTCTAAATTATGCACAATAACATCCAGTCCATGTCAGTCCACATTAAAGCTCAGCTGACCAACAGGGGTCATATCAGGGTGGTCCTTCCATAAAAAAAACAAACATATCAATTCACAATAATCAGATACATCATTCAATCACTGTGCCATGACAGTTTCCCATCATGCTGAAATCAACTACAGGGTCAGCTCCTTTGCAAAACAGTGATCTGGCCTACCATCTCCACCGCACCATAGGCATAAATTCAAAATTTCAATGAAAAAAATAAAAACCTTCCTTGCTGTGACTTCACATCCAAGGGCCTGATCCCGCGTCCTGAGGTTGGCACTTGTTCATCCTGCTCGCAGCGCCATTTGTAAGCAGTCAAGGGCAGAGGGGGGAGAGTCATCCATCCATCACCCAAGACCGTGTTGATGTTTGACTTTTTGTTTATTTCAGTTCCTCAGTCAATCAAAACCAAACCAACCAACCAACCAACCAACCTCAGGACAGGGTGTTGAGACACACACCCATTCATCTGTCCCGGCCACCTCTCTGGTGTGGAACAGGCGTCCTCTCAAAAGATAATCACCTTTGCCTTGGTGCTGTGGCTAACCAGCATGAAACCGGTCTTCCTTTCCCAAACGAACAGGCAAGAGCTCTGCTAGCTGTGACAAGCAGTGGGGAAGAGATCGCATTTTGGCGGGAGGCTGGTATTATTGCCTCCTGTTTACACCAACAGCTAATACGCAGCAGAATATAGGCCCTGAGCTTCAGTAAATAACAGTATTAATTAATGCTTTGTCATTACCATGAATAAATATTCATTAATTCTGGTAATTTGTGCACATTCCTAAACAGAGATTATGCCAAGTAGACTGATTATATCCACAACCCAACTATTGTATTCCTACTCGTCCATTGGCATTCTAAAGATAATTCTGGAACCAAGCTAATTTGGCACCAAGGCGGATAACTCTTCTGACAAAAGATCGGAATTCACTGAAATCCCTATGCACTTGCACTACCCTTATCAGCTCAACTACATACAAAAGAATAAAAATAGCAACAATAAAACGAAACATGCTCTTCAAGAGCATGAATATTAAACGTTTGCAGAAGTAAACTTCTGTCCAGCCACATTAAGATGACAGACACTTAAAAAGAAAAATTACTGTACCTCCGAACGAAAGAGACAAACAAATTACAAGAAAAAATACGACGCGTATCGACCTCTTTGGCCTTCTTCAAGCAAAACAAACAACATTCAAAACAATGAAAACAAAGAACAATAGTTCGTTCTTTCCTCGTTTTCATTGTCTTGAATGTTCTTTGTCTAGACTGAAGATGACTAATGTGGTCGAAACGTATCCTGTTTTGTTTTGTAATTTGTTTGTCTCTTTCGTTCGGTCGAAGGAACGGCAATTTTCTTTTAAGCTTGCTTTAATTTCCGCCTGCAGTCACCTCACTTTGAAACTAAGATGAGAGAAATAAAGAAGATGGTCTCATGGCTATGACGTTGCAGACGTCTGACCTGCGCATTAGCACAGTACGCTGGTAACCTTGGGTACGTACCTAACATTGTGCCATTATTATCATTGTGTGTGTGTGTGTGTGTGTGTGTGTGTGCGTGTGTGTGTGTGTGTGTGTGTGTGTGTGTGTGTGTGTGTGTGTGTGTGTGTGTGTGTGCGCGCGCGCGCATGTGTGTGAGCATGGTCCCATGAGTATGTGTGTGTGTGTGTGTGTGTGTGTGTGTGTGTGTGTGTGTGTGTGTGTGTGTGTGTGTGCGTGCGTGCGTGGTGTGTGTGTTTGATCTGTTGGCTTGTTTGAGTATCTCCTACACCCGCATGTGTGTGTACAGATGTGTGTATGTGTGTGTGCATGTGTGTGTGTGTGTGCGCGTGCGCACGCGTGCATAGATGGGTGGGCATGGTCCCATGCGTGAGTGCGTGTGTGTGTGTGTGTGTGTGTGTGTGTGTGTGTGTGTGTGTGTGCGTGTGTGTGTGTTTGTGTGTGTGTGTGTGCG
>CM065716.1:98827077-98884577 GCA_033310375.1 Conus canariensis
AGTGCCACTCGGAACATGCAGGCAGAGTCTGCTGGACGGGGCAGATGACTGGGAGTGCACTGCAGACCTCCCAGAATGGAAGAGTCACCCAGAGATCATCAGCAAGAGTGGCATGAGACCAGATATAGTAGTCCACTCTCAGTCAACCAAGCAGCTGATCATGATCGAGCTCACGGTGCCATATGAGAACAGAATGGAGGCAGCTCAAATCTACAAGACTGAAAAGTATCTGATCTGGCAAACAGCCTGAGGAGAGAAGGCTATCAGGTCAAAGTCCTCACTGCAGAAATTGGAGCTAGGGGGTTTGTAGGAACGTCTGCATACAGCCTCATGAAACAGCTCTCAGTTGCAGGGAGGGAAAAAACCAGAGCCCTGAAAGCAATGGCAGAAGCGGCAGAGAGGTGTTCAAGCTGGATCTGGTCAAGGAGGAACAAAAGTGAACTTCATAAGGCTTAACTTAAGGCTACAAATATCCAGTGGCTCAGTGGTTAGAGTGCGAGTCATTAAGTGGAAAATGATCATGTCCAGAGGGTCATGGGTTCGAATCCCAGCCATGGCTCGTCCCAAGATGGGGGAAAAAAAGGGGGGCAGCAGAGGGACATCCGGAGTCATGAACCGGGTGTGGTCCAACTCCCCTAGAGTGTCAAGAGATAAGGGCCGAAACACTTGATTGAAGGGGGCTCCTCTTCTGAGGACGCTCTGCTGCCACGCTCTCCACGAGTTTCTGTCTACTATTTATCATAATGATATATCAATCTATTCAGAACTATTTTTATCCATTAGTTTAGAGACATGAGAGGTTAAAGCTATTGGTTGATAACTATTTACAGTTGTTGCAGATTTACCTATTTTTAACATGGGAATTATTACTGACTGCTTCCATATTCCTGGCTAAATACCCTATGACCAAATCTGTTGAAATATTGTTTCAAAAATTTTATGAAATTAGTCGGTAAGTGTTTCAACATATAATTTGAAATTGCGTCCAACCCTATAGGCCTAGATGATGTTTTGTTAGTTAATGAAAAATTAGCATCATTCACCTCATGTATTGTAATAGGTACATTAACAAAAAAGACCACTACCTGCATGTGGCTCATCATAGGGATGTTGCTTTTCTTCCTCTTCTCGAAGCTGTCTACATTCTGTTGAAAGTATTTCAATTCGCATTGTCCTTAAGAATATATCACCAAATGCTTCTGCCTTTTCTGCTCTGTGTGTGTGTGTGTGTGTGTGTGTGTGTGTGTGTGTGTGTGTGTGTGTGTGTGTGTGTGTGGTGTGCGTTAGTTAGTTAGTTCTTCGATTTAACGTCTGTTCACTTTAAGTGATATTAGACAAATGCAGAAATGAGTGGATGAGAGAAATGGAAATAATGTATGCAAAATGCTAGTATAGGTCTACGTACGAGTGTGTGTGGTCGTCGGTTTAATGTCCTTCCACTACAGTGATTCAGACAGTTTATGTGTGGGTGAATGAAGTATGCAAGTGATGAAGTGTATTATTCCATTAACGATAGAATATGACATCCCCTCCTCCTCCCCCCCCCCCCCCCCCCCATCTCCCATCCCTCTTCCACCTTGACAATTTTAAGTGAGAAGTGAACGAGTGTGTGTGTGTGTGTGTGTGTGTGTGTGTGTGTGTGTGTGTGTGTGTGTGTGTGTGTGTGTTGCGACTTTGACAATTGAAATGAAAATACTGTTCTAAATATAACAATTTAAAAGATAAATTACAAAAAAAAAAAAAAAATTATAAAAAAACAAACAAACAAACAAACAAAAACCTGGAAATATTTACACAAACGAGCCAACTGGGCTTAACATCAACGAATTTACAAATGTAAAAAAGGTGTGAAGATTCTGGAAAATGCATAGGGAATCTTTTTGTCGGAAGTTGGAGAGAGATGAGTTAAAATAGGGACAATTAAAAAGAAAATGCAGAATATTGAAACTGTCGACTGCTCCACAAGCGCATTGTAAATTTCTGTGGAATTTTGTACGAAGAGCGTTAACTTTAAGCCTATAAAAGAGAGATTCCAGTTTCCGAAATTTGTGTACATGTACATACGTCTTTGTATACAGTTTACGAATTTGAATGGACGAGTTAGATGGACGAGTAGATTTCTGAGGTCTTGAACAGCAACTCAGTGACGAATCTTGTGCATGTATTTTAAAGAGTACTGAATCTTTATACAGGTTATAAAAAGACTCAAAAGAGGCTCTTTTTAAGAGTCCATAGGCTTCATGAAGACTCCAAGGTATTTTGGTATGGACAGAATTTTCAGAGTTTTTGGATCCCATACGGGCAGTTCTGTCTCCCTATTCATTTCCTACAATCCCACAGTGTGACGGAATCCAGCAAAAGTCCACTGTTATCCCTCTAGATGTAAGGAAATGGATCAGAATTTTTAGTTCGGTGATAATCTCGGCGCGATTGGTAGCAGCAACAGATTCCATTGCTTGAAGGACAGATTTGGAATCAACACAAAAAAGTATTCTAGAAAAAGCACGTGGAATGTCAGCAATATAATGTAGAGCCATTAGAATTGCTATCAGTTCAGCCGTAAAGACAGAAAACCCCTTTCCAAGATGAAAAGATTTATCTGCTTTCAAAGCAGGAATAACAAAGCCGGAACCAGCATTGCCATTTAATAGGGATCCGTCTGTATAAACTTTTAAGTGATTAGGATAACTATCGTCAATATGTGACTTGGCCATAGCACCTAAGACGTTATTATTAACATTCTTTTGCAATGTGTGCGTGCGTGCGTGTGTGTGTGTGTGCACACGCGCGGTATAGCCTCGTTATTCCAATGTGTTACTTGTAAAGCGCAGTTAGAATTCCATTATGAGGGAATGCGTAAAACCTTTCATTGCTTATCATCATCGTCATCATTATTACCACCACCACCACCACACCACCTTTATAACCATTACCCACATTGCCCTTTGAAATAGATTGCTGTCGTCTGCTAGCCGCATCAAGGTTCGTTATCAGTAAACAAAATGGCCGCCTCACTTACTGTGTTGCGTGGGCTCGCTCAGAAAATGGTAAGTCTAGAGGATGTTACAGGTTCTGTTTTCATGTTTCGAAGGTCGTCATTTAATCTGCACATCTTAATGAACATAGAAGAGAATTTTGTCTGTAGACTGAAGCGTTTAAGCATGTCTGTTTGAATGAAACAGCAAATGACATTGACTGATTCGAGTGAAGGTGCAACAGAACAAATGTGTTGATAAGATAACTTTTTGTATCATTATGTGAGTATGGTATGGTAAATACTGACACAGTGCCCGAGTGAAAAAAACGCTTAATGAGAAAATCATACTTTTCCCATTCCTGTTGGTGGCGCGCGCGAGTATGTGTGTGTGCGTGTGCGCGCGCGTGTGTGTGTGTGAAGTTAAAATGAAAGTAAATTGAGCTTGAATCACCAGCACAGGCAGCACTCTGGCCACAAAAGGAGAACAAAATGAAAACAGATGTGTAGCATTGATAATGGTGATGTTGGACAATGTAGTGTCCTTATGTGTTCTCTAACACAGAGAAAGGAACATGAACTAATGAAATAGAGATGATTTTGCCAAACATGCTTTTAAAGGCCTTTTAAGTTTTAGTTTTACTTATTTTTGACATTGATTTTAAAGTCACAGGCATTATCACATTCCTTCAAAAGTTCAATACAAGTTTATTTTCAAAAACAAATTGATAAGCATTCAGATCAAGTTTCATTCACATTACGATCTAAAAGGAATCAGTTTGGCACTTAATAATTTTTTTACATGATGGGTCACATTCAGACTCCTTTTTTTGTGATTCCACTATAAGTATATCACATTTCCATAGAGGCAGTACTGTATTGTTTGCTCAGAGAGAGAGAGAGAGAGAGAGAGAATGAATTAACTGTCTGATTCATCTTTATAATTTAGCAACAGCTGTGTGGGAAATTGCAGGATTTTTAATCAGTTGTTAATGTTATACTGCAGTCTGGCTTGCTCAAAAGATATTGGATTACAGTGCTGGTGTTGAAATCGTTGTTGTGTGAGCTGGGCACAGGACTGTTCAAATAATATTATAGTCTTGCCGTTTGTATTCTAGGCCATAATTTTCTTTCTGTCTTTCTTTCTTCGTCTTCTTCTTCTTCTTCTTTTTTTCTCCCCTCACCTGAGTGCCTTTTGAATGATTTTCCTGTGTAGATCTCTATACACAGGTACCTGAACTGACGTAGGCTTATACTATTGCATTCATAGTATTGGCAGTTCACAAGGAATTATCATTGTGTGTGAAACAATCCAGTAGAGGAGACAATGCACTATTGTTGAGACACTTAAGTGGTAGTTTAATGGGTCCTGTATTCTCATGCGGAATGCAGAGAATACTACAAAGACCCTTGCGTACACCTGGAGATTTACTTCAGCTGAATGAGTCAGCTGACCCAACAAGACTTCCCCCCCTGTTTTTTAGTCTTAATTCTTATTTTATTAGCACTGGAAGTCTTTTTATTTTAGGCACATTAATAACAATTGAACAAGACATGGGCATTTTGTTTATCACTTTATGCATAAAATTGACTCGCTCTTTAATTTTTATCTGGAAATATTGCTATTTAGATTTGAAATTCAAAGTGGATCTTGAAAATCTAACTATTGTTTATCATCATAGACAGTGAACAGCTATATGTGCAGCAAATGATATTCAAATTGTAAAAATTGTATACTGTAGTCTTCTTTGTTATCCGCATGACACTGAGCTCTTCTTGAGTTCAGAACAAGAAAGACCACAGGATCTGAAACCTTGTTTGTTTGTTTGTTTGTTTTCAGATGACAGATGAGGATCATAGTGATAATGTAGTGAAGTCCCTTCTTAGTTTGGAATTATAGATCATGGCTAGGCATTCACCCACACCCACACCCACCCAACCACACATACACACACACACACATACACACACACACACACACACACACACACACACACACACACACACACACACACACATGCACGCGTAATGACACACACTTGCACACCAAGAACATGCACACAAGTTATAAGGCTTAAATATGTCAAATTAAAATCTGTCCCTTGATCTTACTAGGTGCGTAAGTGTTTGTTTTTACTCAAGCCATCAATATATTTCCTGGTTTCTCTTAACCTGTTGATCAGTTATAGTGTTAGAATGCCTCCAAGTTTGACATTTATAATTGTCCATTCATACCCTCCACCAATATTCACCTCATCGGACACATAGATATTGAATCTGTTATTGTTTAATACACTATCAAAAGTCGTTTGTCAGATGTTTAGAAGTTTGGCTGCACAGCTGATGGATGTGGGTTTGAGCCATCTTGAAGTTGGATTTTTATGGTTTGAAAACCCAGTATGTCAACCTAGCTATGAATGGTGCCTGATTCAGTTCACAGAAGAAGAAGGCTGCAGAAGGAGATGCTTAGAACCTTAACTTTCAACACCATTACAGTCGGATTCCATTTGTTTCTTTGGGCTGGTTCAGGCTCTTCCAAGGTTGAGCAGCAAGCTATGCAGAGCCTTTCCAAGAGATGGCAGAGTACGCTGGAAATCTCTGTCGGCGGCTGACACCCAGTTTACCTCCACAGACCTTCAGTTGAGGCCAGCCCCTCTGGACATGTTCACAGAAGAGGAAAAAATGATGAGAGATTCAGGTACAGTGTTTTGACAGAAGCATTGGATTTGTCACCATATCGCAGAGTATTGGATTTGCCACTGTATTGCAAAGTATAGGATTTGTTATTATGTCACAAAGTGTTGGATTTGACAATGTTTTGCAAACCATTGGATTTGTCTCTGGGTCACAAAGTATTGGATTTGTCACTGCATTGTTTTGCTTTGTCTCTTTCTGTTTGTCTGTCTTAAGCTTTTAAAATGTCGGCATGTGTCATCAAGTTGTCTGTCATCTGTATATTTTGTGTACTCTGTGTGTATGTGTGCACATGTGTGTGTGTGTGTGTGTGTGTGTGTGTGTGTGTGTGTGTGTGTGTGTGTGTGTGTGTTTTAAAATGATGTTTTGTTATCACACACTTGTGTGGTCTTTTTACATTATTTTCATTATTTTGCTGCCAGAGTTGTTTTCTTCCAAAAGAAAAATGCGTCTTTAGCATACTTGCACTATAATTATGTTATTGTCATTCTATTTGATATTGTAATGTTGGTCAGAGTCAGTGAATGGCTCATGTTCTTGTTTGGTTCAGTTCTCTGTAGTTGCTTGTAGCTTCTGTTCAGTATGGATGGTATTAGATGATAAATAAGTATAAAGTCTATATCAGTGTACATTGACATTCCAAAATTCTTCTACCAAGATAAGATATAGAAAACCAACGCTTTAATAACTGATATGTATAAAGCATTAATAATGTCTTGCTACTTCAGTTTGAGCTGTAACAGTTCTAAGGTCTGTAATATATAGCTTATTCCAATATGTATGTGGCTTAAATTTTGATAGGTATTAATGTTAGACCTTTTTCCTTAAGTGTAGCATCTAGCAAGATTAGACAGTACAGTTATAGATCTTACACTGAAATAAGAACCTAGCACGTACTTGTGCAGGCTTCATAGAGAACCCTTAGTGTCCTGTTCAAATTAATGTCTGCCTGTTTGACTCTTAATTCAAGAAGACATCAAACTGTGTTAAGAGCTTACTTTACTTTTAAAAAAAACAAAAAAAACCCCAGCTGAACGTTCACTGAACTTAAACTGATGTAGTTGCAAAGCGAGAGGACTGCAGGCGGAAATCTAAACAAATCTTAAATAAATGTTAGCGAACCGCCCAGAGAACGTGGACAAACGAGTCACAAGACGAAACACAACTAGTTTCGACGTCTTAGGTCTTCATCAGATGAGACATTAACGAATAAAACAATGAAAATTCACTTAGCTTTGATCGCTTCAGATCACTTGGTAGGGTTCAGCGCAAGGAAGAAGGCGTTGAATGAGAACGAGGCTGTTGGAAGGGAAATAGTGAGCGAGTCAAAGTCGTAATGAAGATAATAATATTACTGATAGGAATACTAATAATGGTCAAAATACTGAGAAAAAAAAAAAAAAAAAAAAGGGACAAGATTACTACCAATCTGTGTCAATAAGTATGGGTATGGGAGAAAGGAGAGTGGGTTAGAGGATTCTTAAACAGCAGGGTTGCTGTGGCAACAGTCCCAGAGGCGAAGGCGATGGTGATGTCAATGCCAGTGGTAGTATCAATACTAGCAATAGTATTACTGAATGATACTGCTAACAACGATAGTGAAGGTTAAGGTAATGAAAGCATGATACAGAAATATATTTAGAAAATACAATTTTTATAATAATCAAATAAATAAATAAATGAAACATTAAAAATAATAATAAATTAAAAAGTCAGTAAATAATAATAATAATAATTAAAAAAAATAATAATAATAAAAAAAAAAATAATAATAATGATAATAAATGCATAAATAAGATAGCTATAAGTTGTGTGAGGTGAATAGTGGGAGATAAGGTAGTATGTGTGTGTGTGGTGAGAGGATATTATGGGCTGAGATAGAAGTGGTGGGTTGGTACATGTTACTTTAAGGTGTAGATGCTATGAGGGTGGAGGGAAGAAGGGGATGGGTTTACGTACTAACTGGGGGAGGGGCAACTTATTCACACCTATACACAATCTCTCTCTCTCTCTCTCTCTCTCTCTCTCCTCCCCCCCCCCCCCCCCCCCTTTCACGACCAACGATAAAGGAGCCAGCATTCTATTTATTATGTGTGTGTGTATGTGTGAGTGTGAGTGTGTGTGTGTGTGTGTGTGTGTGTGTGTGTGTGTGTGTTCCATTTGTAATATCAGCCTTATTCATTGGTTACCCCCACCTCCACCCCCAGCAACCGCCATATCCACCAACACCCCTACACACATCATTACTAGGGCAGGGGGAGGGGGGAGTAAGTCGATTGATGTAGCAAATGGAGAGACTCAGAGAGTGTAGGAAAAGGGAAGATGATGATAGCTGCAACCTATGTCTGAGGTAAACAGAGTGAGGTAGGGTGGTATGGGTGTGTGTAGGTGGGGGATATTTCAGGCTGGAGCTGCAGAGATGGAATGGTACATACTACTTTTGGACGTTGATGCCATGAGGGTGGACGGTGCCCAGTTTGGCAATGAGATGAGATTCCTGCATAAGGCGTTCAAGCTGTCACTCTTAGATTGCCAAAGTGCCAAGACTTTGACATGGTTGATGTTGTGTTGGGCATGGTTGAAGTGTAGAGCGACTGGTTTGGGCCGATGGTGGCGGATGTCGGCCAGGTGTTCAGAGATGCGCGTCTCAAGTGTGCGAGATGTCTCACCTACATAGATCTTACCACACAGCTGACAGTGGATGGCATACACAGTGTTGTGGCTCTGGCAGGAGAAAGTGCGTTTAATAGTGAAAGAGCCTGTGGGGCCATGTAGGATGGTGTCTGGTTTGGTGAGAGAGCAGATTTTGCAGTTGGGTTTTGAGCAGGGGAAAGTACCTGGTGGCTTAGGTGTTGAGATTTTGTTCAGCTTAGAGCGCACCAGTAGGTCGTTGAGGTTTTTGTCATGTTTGAAAGTGATCATTGGTGTGGTCTCAAAGGCAGGTTTATGGTTTTCTACTATGTGCCAGTTAGACTTCAGGATCCTGCAGATGGGCAGATTGTGAGGATGGAAGAGAAGGCAGGCAGTGGGTCTGTCTGTCTCTTTGGGAGGTTTAGTTTCCAGAGTAGATGTTCTGGATTTAGCTGCAGTGCGGCTGAGAGCATCACTGATGACGGCACTAGGGTATCCACGGTTGGTGAAAAAATCAGACATTTTGGCTGCTTGTATAGTGAAATCCTCTTCGCTAGAGCACAGTCTGCGTAGGCGAAGGAATTCAGAATATGGAATGCTATTTTTAGTGGACTGGTGGTGGGAAGATGTGTAGTCCAGGTATGAGTGCGCATCAGTAGGTTTGTAGAAGACTGAGGTTTGAAGCAGTCCATCTTTGAGGGAGATAGTGATGTCCAGGAAATTAACTGACTGTGAAATGGTGTAGGTCAGCTGGATGGATGGATGGAAGGTCTGTGCAAAGTTGAGGAAATTCTGGAGGTCATGTTCTGGCATGGATGTGGCTCCCAATCCATCATCTATGTATCTTTTGTAGAGCTCTGGTGTTGGGCCTGTGTAAGAGGTTAGTAGGCGGTGTTCTAGGTGTCCCATGAAGAGGCAGGCATAGGATGGTCCCATTTTGGTTCCCATAGCAACACCACTGATTTGTGAGAATGTGTGGTTGTTGAATTCAAAAGTATTGAGGGTGAGGACTAATTCTGCAAGTCTGACTAGTGTAGCTGTGGGAGGGTGTTGTTGGTTGGGGGGCCGTTTGTTAAGAAAGAATGCGAGGGCCTTCAGTCCATCAGCATGAGGGATGGAAGTGTAGAGAGAGACGACATCAAGGGTAAAGAGGAGGCTGGGTTTGAAAGTGGGATCTGTGTTGTATGAATTAATCATGTTGAGTGTGTGTGTAGTGTCTTTGAGGTATGTGGGGAGGCCTTGTACTATGGGTTGGAGGAGAGAGTCTAAGTACTGTGAAATGTGTTCTGTAGGGCAGCTGCATGCAGATACTATGGGTCTGCCGGGAGTATTGGTTTTGTGTATTTTAGGGAGCAGGTAGAAGGTGGGTTGTTTGGTGTCTGTCATTATGAGGAGTTTGGCTGTCTTCGGTAAGTTGTTGTGTTTGATTTCTTGTTTAACTGTGGTTGAGATGAGTTTCTGGTGTTGGGGGAGGGGTGATGCTGTGAGTGGTGTATAGAAATTTGTGTCTGACAGTTGTCTGTGTGCTTCTTTTATGTACAACTGTTTGTCCCAGACCACCACTGCACCACCCTTGTCTGCTGGTTTGATGACAATGTCTTGTCTTTGTCTCAGTGATTCAAGGGCTTTTTGTTCATCCCGTGAGAGGTTGGAATTGCGGACAGGTTTGGATTTAACTTGAAAGATTTCTTTTCTACACTTTTTGATGTAGAGTTCAACTTCAGTGGATTTGTCAAGAGGTGGCTGGCGAAGCACTGGAGTTCGAAAAAGGTGGGTAAAAATGTCTGAGCTGTCTGGTAGAGGGGGCTTGGGCACACCGTCAAGTGCAGCCATCCATCTTAATTTTCTAAAGAATCTTTCAACATCAACGTGGTTTTGATATTTATTGGTGGCAGGCTGAATGGGAATAAATTTCAGACCTTTTGCCAGGACTGATCTTTCATCATTGGTGAGAGTCAGATTATCAGGAATGCAGCGAACAAGGTGGCGGTGTTGCTCATGGGTGATAGAAGGGTCAGTTTTGTGTGTAGGGGGATTCAACTGGTCTGGGTTTGCCTCGTGTTTGTTTTGTAATTTTGATAACTTGTCTTGCTTAATCTGGTAGCAGTGATTGTGAATGAGCTGGTTGTGTGTATGGATGAGCTGTCTGAGTCTTGAAGCAGTGGCTATGGGCATGATGATTGTGGTTTGTTGTTTGAAATGTTGAAGAAGACGGGAGAGAGATTCCAGGGATGAATTGAGTGTTTTGATATGTGCCAACATGAGTCTACGGCTGGCTTGGAATAGAATTCTTGTAGTGGTAGTGGTAAGAGCGGTGTTATGAAGATCGGATGGGGTGTGAGAAAGTGAGAAGCCGCGAGGGGTGATTCGCAGTCGAATGCATTGTTTTAGAAAGTTGAGATGAGATGCAGATTTCGTTTTCTGAAACTGTGTTTTAGCATATCCTAGTGCAAATGGCTGGATGATAGGTGGCAGAAAATGAATGGACTGGTGAAAACTGGCATGTGTACGGGAGAGGAATTGGGGGGCCGGCATTATGTTCTGATTTAGGTTCTTAGAGTTGAGAGGTCAGGAGTGCCTGATTGCGATCGCACGTACACGACTAAAAACGTATGTTAAACGAAATACGGATCAATGATTAACAGTATACAATGATCGAAAGACGTATACACGATAACAATCACACACACTGATGACGTAAACAGAAATACAAAACAACGAAGGGTAGCAGTCAGTATGAATCAAAATAGATCTAGTTGCAAAGCGAGAGGACTGCAGGCGGAAATCTAAACAAATCTTAAATAAATGTTAGCGAACCGCCCAGAGAACGTGGACAAACGAGTCACAAGACGAAACACAACTAGTTTCGACCTCTTAGGTCTTCATCAGATGAGACATTAACGAATAAAACAATGAAAATTCACTTAGCATAATATCCTCTCACCACACACACACATACTACCTTATCTCCCACTATTCACCTCACACAACTTATAGCTATCTTATTTATGCATTTATTATCATTATTATTATTTTTTTTTTTTTTAATTATTATTTTTTTTAATTATTATTATTATTATTTACTGATTTTTTAATTTATTATTATTTTTAATGTTTCATTTATTTATTTATTTGATTATTATAAAAATTGTATTTTCTAAATATATTTCTGTATCATGCTTTCATTACCTTAACCTTCACTATCGTTGTTAGCAGTATCATTCAGTAATACTATTGCTAGTATTGATACTACCACTGGCATTGACATCACCATCGCCTTCGCCTCTGGGACTGTTGCCACGGCAACCCTGCTGTTTAAGAATCCTCTAACCCACTCTCCTTTCTCCCATACCCATACTTATTGACACAGATTGGTAGTAATCTTGTCCCTTTTTTTTTTCCTTTTTTTTTTTTTTCTCAGTATTTTGACCATTATTAGTATTCCTATCAGTAATATTATTATCTTCATTACGACTTTGACTCGCTCACTATTTCCCTTCCAACAGCCTCGTTCTCATTCAACGCCTTCTTCCTTGCGCTGAACCCTACCAAGTGATCTGAAGCGATCAAAGCTAAGTGAATTTTCATTGTTTTATTCGTTAATGTCTCATCTGATGAAGACCTAAGAGGTCGAAACTAGTTGTGTTTCGTCTTGTGACTCGTTTGTCCACGTTCTCTGGGCGGTTCGCTAACATTTATTTAAGATTTGTTTAAACTGATGTGTTTGAGAATTATAGGGAAGAAGTGTGAGTTTTCTTTTTCTTCTTCTTCTTCTTCTTCTTCTTCTTCAATGTTTGAGAACTCAAGAGAAGGAATACAAGTCTTCTTCCTGTTCTTCTTCTGAGGTGTTTGAGAATTTGAGGGAAGGAATATGATGATGATGATTCTTCTTCTTCTTCTTCTTCTTCTTCTTTAATGATTTATTCTAATTGTATGCTTTCCTTGGAAGAGTGCTCATCACTCCATCCTAACCCTTTCCTTCTCCTCCCCTCCCACTCTTCACCCCTTCCTCCACATTCTTTGTCCCCCTTTCCACTATGCCAACACACGCTACTCTTGGGGGGAAGGGAGGTGAGGGGACCTACTGAATTGAACTTCTGATCTTGTCTCTGTTATCAGTGCATCTTTCTAAACAAAATTCATGTTTCATATGCGTTGACATGTCTTGAATGTATATGCATAAAACGCATGACCAATCATTTGGAGCAAAATTTGGAAAGAGAGGGGGTTAGTTACCGCCAAGGACACAGACAAACAGAGTACAGGACTAGACACAATGCATTTCGACCTCTTGGGTCTTCTTCATGTGAAAACAAATAACATTTAGGACAGTGACAAGAAGAACATGTAGCCACTTAGCTTCGCTTCTTGTGCTCTGACGAACACCGTTCTGAAACTTTACAATCAATTGGAGTTGAGTTCTGTCTTGCTCCTACACAGGTCTTCCTTACTTACATTTCATGCCACCATATTAGCTTACATGCTCAAGGGAAGGAAAAGCAGAGAAAGCTGTGGTATGGTTCTAAATGTGTGTTGCTTAATTACGTTGGAGGCCAACTGTTTATGGCAATTATCATTCAGAACAGTCAGAGAGCTTTCGTCCTGATTCAGTGCTGGATTTTTTTTTTCTTTTTCTTTTTTTCTTTCTTTAAATTTAAGGTCATCCTTTAAAAAGGGCTGGAGGTAGATTTTCGAATTCATGTTCAGTTCTTTCTTTCCCTTTCATTCACACACACACACACACACACACACACACACACACACACACACACACACACACACACACACACACACTCTCACACACACACACACACACACACACACACACAGTAGACTTTTGATGAATACAGCATTCTGATTACTTAAAAATTTAATATTTGTATAACCAAAGAACAAAAACAGATTAGGTAGCTGCTTTTATGAAACAGGGATATACTCGTCTTTTTCTCTGTTGAAGAATCCGATTCATTTAGCTCATTTTTTCTTTTTAGTGGTGGTGCTGAATCTGAGCTGAGTCAAGAGAAAGAGTCGCCAGTTTTGACAAGGCATGAAGTGTAATTAAGAAGCCATCTCATTGCGTATGAGGTTTGACAATGTCCAATGGTCCAATTAGATACTTGAATATATTAAAAGGTTTTTTTTGCTTTGTAAATTACTCTCTGTCTATGTTGTCATTTACATGTGAAGCAGCATGGCAGGTGAAGTCCAAGGACATATGAAAGAAACCTATGCAACTTTCAAGCTTATAATATAAATCTAATGCTTCCTTACATGAACACTTGTTTGCGCAAACTTTATGATAAAGTATGAATACAAGCATATACGACTTGAGATAAAGACTGAAAGTTGTGCAGTCCATACATTTAGAGTGTATTTTCACGCCATAAAGCCTGTATGTAAATTAGCCCAGGTTCATGCACATTTTGCAAGGTTGGAACTAAGTAATTGGCATTCTGCCTGCAAGTTAGCCGATGTGAAATGTATGCATGAATGACACATTTAGCACATTAAACTAAACTGAATTTGTACATAATACATATGAAGAAGTGGCCACCTTGAATGCCGGAACATCTAATGCTTATTATAGTGTGCTGTGTTATAGGTATAGGCTAAAATCAGCAGTCTTTAGTAGCTTTTGGATTTGAAATTGCCTCCATAATAACATTAGCTATTTTTACTGTATGTTTTTTCGTATACAGGTGAAGTATCTGTGAAATGTCATAAACAGATTCAAATAGATAAATGAGCACTATGGGTTTTTTTGGGCTTTTGAAGATGACTAAATTAACTTCAGAATATTTGATTTGTTAGCAAAGAATCTTCCATAAGTCAAGGGGTTGATAATGTAATTCTGAAATTGAATTTGGAGATCAGACAAAAATCAGTGAAGTATCTGTGTATGACTCGTCATGCATGTATGTGTGTGTGTGTGTGTGTGTGTGTGTGTGTGTGTGTGTGTGTGTGTGTGTGTGTGTACTTGCTCTCAATAGTTGCTCGCATAGCCACTGAGCAGGTGGAGCCGTTTGTGCGGGAAATGGATCAGCGAGGTGAAATGTTGCCGTCTGTCATACAGGCTCTCTTTGACAATGGGGTAAGTGGCCCACAAGTCAGTTCTATGTGGCTTCACTGTCAGGTATATTTTTTTTTTCTCTGTATTTGATCATTTTCTCATTTCTGTTGTTTTGATTGTCTTATTTTTTATGTGTGCGAGAGCATCCATGCATGTGTGTGTGTGTATGCGTGTGTGTGTGTGTATGCGTGTATGTATGTGCGTGTGTGTGTGTGTGCGAACATGTGTACATTTGAGCATGAGGGAGACGTTGTTGTGTGAGTGTGTTTGTGTGAGAGAGAGGGGGAGAGAGAGGTACATTTTAGGTTTGTTTCTCATAGGAAGGGTGTTACTGGGGGGAGGGGAGAGTAAGGTGGGGAGACAGGGGATCAAGGGATAAGAAATTTCATACTTAGTAGATACATATGTATATGTGTGTATACATCCTCATGCCACAATTTTCTCTGGATATTTTATTTAGTAGAACAGTGTTCACACACACACATGCGCGCTTGTGCACGCACACACACACACACACTCACACATACACATTTTAACACACACACACACACACACACACACACACACACACACACACACAAATTCAGTCTATCTTCCACAAAGTTAGTTAATGTGGATGCCGATTGTTCCTCTAGCTTCAGGTTTTTTATCTTTTGAGAATCACCATTGAATAAAATGTCTATGATTTTCTGTGACCAAAGGGGACAAAGATGCTATAAACAAGTTATGTTCTGCTCTAAATCCACTGAAAACAGGTGGAAGTACCTGCTCATCCTATGAAGTGTGTGTAGTTTATTGTTTAGCAAACAAGATTGTATGGAAAGATAACTAGTGGGTGTTGAATTAAGTAATTTGCAGTTTGCACACTCTCAGCCCTCCATCTTAGAATTTGATTTGTTTTACGTATTTTTTTTGTAGTTACAGAGGCATAAGTGTCATCTTTTTTGTCAGATTTTGTGGATTTTCCTTGGGATGTTGATTTCCCACTTCTCAACTTCAGGGAGTTAGGATTCCTTTGCTTTCTGACACAGTCAAGCCAAGTTATGAGTAGAGTCCCCAAATGTGTTCCAGTTGATGGGCATTGAAATCCCAAGCCAGTACGGAGGCACCGACTCTTCCTTCATGGTGTCCATGTTGGTGATTGAGGAGCTGGCCAAAGTGGACCCTTCCATCAGCGTCTTGTGTGACATCCAGAACACCCTCATCGACACCCTTATCATGAGTCTGGGCACCGAGGTCCAGAAGGACAAGTACCTGCCGAGGCTGGCCAAAGACATGGTGAGGACGAGCATGAGTCATTAATTAATGCCCTGTGCGTGCCTGCACCCAATGTGAACACAGCGCAGGCTTCCAAGGGTGGTGCAGGGTTGCTCCTAGCTGATCTGTGCAGCAGTTCAGGACAGTACTTCTCTGGGTCCTACCCGCGCCTTTGGGTGTATCTTTTTCTTTCTTTATCCATCACCTTTAATTGTACACAGTGCACAGTGCGGTGTCAAAACTTAGCGGACGGGGGGGGGGGGGGGGGGGGGGGGGGTTGCTACATATGGACTGGTCTACATGCAGTGACACCTCTTTGAGGAAACTGAAGCTGAAACTGAATGACTTGAGATAACATAGCTCTGCAGTGTATAGTGTTGTTTTTGGTTTCACCATCCATTGATGTATGGTAGACATGTCTGTCTCTCAGTGTACATCTGATGCATGGTAGACATGTCTGTCTCTCGGTGTACATCTACCTGATGAACAAGACCACAGAGAAAGGACTTACTTACAATGGTGTGTAAACCAAGAATTAGAAAGTACAGCCTCTGCCATGACTCTCTTTACACATTACATGAGAGGTGTGAAAACCTAGTATTCATGCACTGTTTCCAGTCCGTTCCCATGCTGTAACTAAGGAAACTTACAATGATGGTGGTGATATTAATGATAAAATGTGTTGGATGTAAATCTTTCAAGTGGAAGAAGACAAAACATACTCAGGCAGATCAAATCTTTTGCAAAGTCACATGTGGATTTGTTCACACAGCTTCTTTTGTTTTGATTTTAGTATGTACTCTACATAGGTCTAGATACATTGCTTGTGCTTGTGTATACTTGAGTGTGTTCCGCAATACAGCCTACAGTTAATCTGGTAAGTTACTGGTTTTAGTCGGTCATTGTGTTTCTGAGTTTAATCGACATTCATATGTATGATGTTAGCCTCAGTATGGTGATCATAATGCAACTAAATGTTTTTCTCCAGGTGGGCTCTTTCTGCCTGTCAGAGCCAGAAGCAGGGTCAGACGCCTTCGCTCTGCGCACTCAGGCTGTGCGTGACGGCAACGACTACATCATCACCGGGCAGAAGATCTGGATCTCCAATGCAGAACATGCCGGCGTTTTTCTGGTCATGGCCAACGCCAAACCCACCGATGTGAGTTGTTTTGATGCTTCATGGCTTTGGTGTATGGAGGTGGTAATCCAGGGTTTCATGTCAAAACGAATCAGGCCATGTCATGCTGTAAACTCAGAAATTGCACATTGGGAAAGCATGAAAGAGCGTGGACTTACGTGGATAGAGAAACTTAAGCATGAAAGAGCTTTTACTGGTGTCGAACCATGCTGTCTCATTTTCCGATAACCCCCTGAGATATTTCCCCAAGCTGTTTAAGACTGAGTCCTAGCATGCTGCGTGATTTTTTGACAATATGGCAGCATTTACTGCGGCAGCCGTTGATTGTGAGAATGAAGCAAGAACTTCATACATAACAAAGAATGCTGAACAATTAAGTAGTGGGAGAAAACAAGTGCAGGCTAACAATTCTACAGTTCTTCTGTCATTATAGTAATGACTTGGTAAAGATTAGAAATTTAAAAGGAAAAAAAAAAGGGGGGGGGGGGGGGTGTTGAAGATGAAGAAAATGATGACATAAAATTAAGAAAATATATTATAAATATGAAAACCCTTCACTAGCTATATGAGGAAACCATCGTAATCCCACTTGAAGGCAGATCTCTTTATATTGCCTGCTCCTAACAAAGAATGCTGGCAGAAAAGTACTGTTTGACAGTGTTATATAAAAAGGGACCATGGAAAACAAAAGCAAAATTATCAATATGTATCATCACCACAGTTGTCAGAGGCAGTGTATGAATGCTGAGCCCTGGTTTCACTCAAAAAGGCATGAGTCATGAAGGCTTTCATTTTAACTTTCATTGATGAAGGCCTTAACATACAGCATTTTAAAGGTGAAACAATGGTTTGTGACTGCCAACTCATTTTGTGCATTAATGCCTCATTTCTTTTTAAGGATGGGCATGATAATCATTTATTTGAATATGAATAGATGGGGAAAAAGAATAAATCATTTTGATGATAAAAATCCACCCCCAGCCCCTTTTTCCCCATCCCGTCCCCCTCATTTCTCAGTTTCTCTTCAGTATGAAAACCCACTTCAAGTAAATGCATGTTACTATAGCCCAGCCAACCATATCAGGGTTGTCACCTTGTCAGAGACAAATCCTGGCATGGTTGTTCATATATAAGGGGGAAAAAATCGTCAATAATGGAGATTTGTCAGAACACTCACATTTTGTGTAAAACCTTTCTTCCAATGATTTTAGATCAGATGAGACATCTTTTATAATCAAACATCTGATTTTGAAAATATTTTTTAGGCTTGTTCCGCTGTTGATCTGTGTCACAGGGTTACAAAGGCATCACCTGTTTCTTAGTGGACCGAGACACGGAGGGCCTCAGCATTGGCAAGAAGGAGGACAAACTAGGTCTCCGTTCTTCCAGTACCTGTGTTGTGAACTTTGATGGAGTCAGGGTAGGCTACCACTGCTGGTTTTATACTTTGTGTTCTGACTTTTTTTGGTTATTATTATTATTATCATTATTATTATTACTATAGTTCCTACGTTATTATTATTATTATCATTATTATTATTATATTACTATAGTTCCTACAAGGTCTTTGCATGTTTAACAATGATGATACAGTCTTTTGAGAATTTTCAAGAAAAAAACACACACACACATGCCAGAATATAAAGGTATTCAAGGGAAATCAAAGACAGACGGACTGACATAAGTTCAGATCAGAGGTACAGATTGATCAAGAGTGGCATGCACCCATGGATTTTACACAGTGGTATGAGAAGGCTGCTTTTGACACGTGTGTATCCCATGGACAAATACATGATTGTATTAAATATTTGTCATATTCCTGCTTCAGCTCAGTTGTCTGTCCAGTGTCATATTGCAGTATTCTTTGCTCTTCATTTTCGTGACATATTGCTTGCATGTCAGTGTTTACCGGGGGCCGGAATAGCTCAGTTGGTAGAGCGCCGGACTTGTGATCCTGGGGTTGTGGGTTCGAATTTCGATACAGGGGGATTTTTCCCTCGGAGTTAACGTTGGTTCTGACTCAATTCCCCATAGAGTCCTTCGAATGAGACTATAAACCAAGGTCCCGTGTGTGAACGCACGCACAACATCTTGCACACTCGTAAAATGCCGTCACCAACTTTCGGAAGATAAGGCCAGTTTGGCCATTGGTATGGATGACACGTTACACATAGCATGCACCTTCCCTGAAGATGGAGTATGGCTGCCTTTTTTTTTTTTTTTTTTTTTTTTTTTTTTTTTTTAATACATATTTTATTACAAAACATAAGAACAAATTACAAGTAAGGATTACAAAACGCATACTTATCGCAGTAAGACAATAACAACAACAGCAAAATATACATCATCATCATCATAATCATCATTATCATCATCTTCATCATCGACATCTTCAACATCATCACCTTGCTGCTACTGTGAATACTAACACCATCAATAGAACTACTACTGCCACCACAACTACTACTGTTATTACTTCTACTACTATTAAAGTGATAACGTCACTTAATAAACACTGTATGCGTTGGGTTTTTTTTTTAAGTCTTATCAAAGACATATATAAACACACAAATAACCACAAAGGGTAAACACAAAAAGAATAACAGTTAAATAAGTGAAAACAAAATGACTAAACCGAGCAAATAAATTAGTCAAACAGGGAAAACAAAGCAACTGACCGTTGTCATGTTATTTAGAAACCTTACCAGAAAAAAAGCATTAATCCAATAAAAAAGAATATGGGAGCCACTGTGTAACGAACTTTGTGAGGGACATTTGAAGACATGCAGCATACTTTTCTATTTCATATCTTGCTTTCAAATACACGATGAAAACTTGAAATAATGGCAAATCTTTTTCATATTTACATTTGTAAATATAGAATTTGGCATGTAACAGGATTCAATCAAATGTTTTATCTGATCTAAAATCATTGTCACAACCAAACGGGACAATATTTGCATTCAACAGTAGATTCATAGTTTCGCATTTTCTATTCATTTCATTTTGAAATTCTTGCCAAAAAGTTTGAACATGAGGGCAGTACCAAAATAAATGTTGAATGTTTTCTGTTTCTCTCTTACAAAAAGAACATTTTTCTGAATTTTCAATGCCCATGTTTTTCAAAACAATATTGGTTGCTAGTATCCTATTGTTAATTCTAACCTGAAACCATCTTAACTTAATATCTTTTATCTGTTGGATTTTCTGAAAAGTTTTAGCCCAACTGACATCCTTCGGTAATCTTTCATTCCATTTATTGCAAAAAGTTGGCTCTAGAGTGTCTTGATTCAGTAGATCATAATAAAGTGAGGCTCCTCTTGAAACTGAACATATCACAGACATTAGTTTACTTGACTCACCTTCTTCATAACATGTTATTTCTACTCCAGCTTCTCTCGAATACTTTTTTACAGCACTAATATAACCGTTGTATGTTACAAAATCTGTATTGATGTTATACCTATCAACAAAGGAATGGAAACTCAAAAAATCACCATTTTCGTCTAAAAGATTCCGTACGCAGAATACACCATTTTCTATCCAGTTTTTATAAAATTTAGATCTGCCCCCAATCATCAAGTTCCTATTACAAAATAAAGGCTCTAAACAGAATTCATCTGCAGTTTTGACACAAACAATCTCATCTAGTTCTTTATATGCTTTGAATACATCTCTCCAGAAATTGTTTAACTTATCCTGCCCAGACAAATCAGCACCTAATTTATGAATAATTTCTGCCTTGTAATATAATGAGAAGAGTATTTTTTTCCAACAATGGTTACTTGATGAAAGTTTCCGAATCCAAGTTAATTTCAATGCATTTATTTGCTTCCATATGTTTGGTATTCCTATACCCCCATGCTGTATACTTTTTACAGATGTTTTTCGCTTAATTTTATCTCTCTTTTTACCCCATACAAACTTAAATGTAAATTTCTGAATTTCATCAATTATGTAGTCTGGTGGGTTTGGTAGTAACATCCATAGATGGGTTAGTTTTGATAAGATCAGGGATTTAAGTACTGCTACTCTGCCAAGAGGTGTTATCTGCCTTTTTAGCCAAGTTTTGTACAATGTTTTTATCTCTGCAAATTTTTCTTCGAGATTCATAGTTGCACAATTTTTTAAATCACTCGTAAACCAGATACCTAAAATTTTAATTTAGGAGGGTTCCATTTGATATTTAAATGTGGCATATACTTAACGGGCGAGTTTCGTTTACTTCCTAACCATACTGCATTCGTTTTTTCCGCATTTAGTAAGAGTCCAGACACTCTTCCGAATTTTTCAAGAACCATAATCGATTCTTCGAATGATTTTCGATCGCCTTCTTGTAAAAGTTCAGTATCATCTGCATACTGTGATATTTTATTCTCAGTATTAGCTATTTTAATTCCTTTTATGTCTTCATTTTGTCTAATCATGTTTGCTAAGATTTCAACACAAATAACAAATAAATATGGCGAGATTGGATCCCCTTGGCGACATCCTCTCTCAACAGGAAACCAACCGGCTAGTTTTCCATTAACTGAAACAGCTGACTTAATATTTGTGTAGAATGTTTTTATCCATTGACAAAAACTTGGACCAAAGCCAAAGGCATGTAATACCTTAAACATGAAATCATAGCTAACACTGTCAAACGCTTTTTCAGAGTCTAAACATAAAAGTATCCCAGGTTTTTTGGATATAATCATATAATCAGGTATATCATAAATAAGACGAATGTTATCTCCCAAATACCTGTTTGGAATAAAACCAGTCTGGTCTTCATTGATGATAGAGGGAAGCACACATTTTAATCGGTTGGCTATACATGTGGATCCTATTTTATACACAGTGTTCAAAAGTGAAATTGGTCTCCAATTTTTGATTCGGTCTTTGGGCTTGTCACCCTTTGGAATGCATACGATAATGCCTTCTTTTTGTGTCGAAGATAGTTCATTTCTATCGAATCCATCGTTTAACGCTCTTACAATATATGGACCAAGTTGTAACCAGAAACATTTGAAGAATTCTGCTGTGAAGCCGTCGCTGCCAGGACTTTTCATATTACGCATGTGTTTAAGGGCAATACCGGCTTCTTCTAAAGTAATTTTGCCTTCCAAAGAAGTTACCTGACTCTCAGTTAATACTGGTAAATTATTTACTAAATCTAGAATTTCACAAGATTCAATATCTCTTTTAGAATATAATTTTTGATAGAACTTATTAACTTCTTCGGCAATTTCATCACTGTCACTTAAAATAGATCCATTATCCAGCGTAAGTTTCGTAATATTTTTACAAACGTAATTTCGTTTTTCAAGTCCACAAAAATAATTGGTTATTTTTTCCCCTTCTGCGACCCATCTCGCCCTTGAACGCAGCAACACACCTTCCATCTTCTTTTCCCGAAGTGTAATCAACTCTTGTTTATAACTTTCAAGTTCACGTCTTTCTTCTTCAGATAATACCACTTTCTTTTCAAGTAAAGAAATATTACTTTCAAGATGTTTCTGTTTTTCTCTGTCCTTCCGTTTCTTCATCGTTGCGTATGATATAGTTTTGCCTCAAATTTTCATAAGTAATGTATCCAAAAAAAGTTGATCAGAAATAACAAACTGGATTTCTGATTTAGGAATCTGGGCCAACCCACAGCGACAATATGGTAGAGCTGCATATTCCTCAATAACTGTTTGAATTACTTGGTTTATGTCTTCTATATAATTGGTGTCTTTCAACAATGAACTATTGAATTTCCATAATAGATTTCTCTTTATCTCTTTACCTTGCTCTAGAGTTATTAGAATTAAGGAGTGGTCAGATCGATATCCTGGTAGAATATCTGCGTCTGTTACATGATTACATAACCAGTCGGAAATAAGAAAAAAATCTAAACGGCTCTGCTGACATGGGTTATTTCTCCTCCAAGTATACCTTCGTAATTCGGGATTTAAATCACGCCAGATGTCAGTTAAGTCTAGGCTGTCCGTCATGTTTTCTATTTGCTCTTGTGCTTTAGGATTATTGTTATGTCTGTAATTATAACAGTCCAAGGAGTAATCACGTACCAAATTCCAATCACCTCCAATAATGACATTTTCAACTCCAACTTCTCTAATGTGTTCTTCCAACTCCACATAAAACTCAGGCTCATCACGATTGGGCCCGTAAATACTAACAATAAGACATTCTTTATCCATTATTTTAACGGATGCAAAAATATAATTACCTGCCGTGTCTTTATAAACTTTTCTTAACTGAAAGTCAAAATTATTATTGAACAAAATAGCTACGCCCCTTGAATGTGAATTATCAGACGCAAAATAGCATTTGTAACCCCACTCTGAACGAATATAATTCTCTAACTTCGGTTTGAAATGAGCATCCTGCAGCAAATATATTGAGTATGCTTTCCCCCTTAAATAATTAAACACGTCTCTTCGCTTTTGTGGGTTGGCTAGACCCTGACAATTCATGGATGCAATTGTTACTTTGTTACTCATATTGACAGCTAAATGTAACATGAGTCATACCAACATATGGACACATTACCATGTTGACATATAAAACCGAACCAAAATGAAAACGAAAATCTGAGCAAATCGTGTACAAGTCCATAACAACAGTTGCTCCGCAAAGGTAATTTCTAGCCATATGCAGATCAGAGCTTTTTACATGACCATGCACAACGGCACACACCAAAAACAGCCTCAAGATCTCCGAAACATATACGTTAAAAAAAGCTGATAAATATTCATAAAAAGAAAAAATGAATACACAAGACATGCACATACACATACATAGAAACATAATAAAATAAAATTTCTAGGTAGATCTGTCTCGGGCAGAGAAAGAAACAAACGGAGAAATAAAATGAAAAAGAACATTCCTTCTTTCCCTCCATCTTCAGCTGAGCACGTGCTCACCCGTGCAAGGAGAAAGAAAAAAAAATATAAAAGGAGAAGAAGAAAGCGTGTCAACATCAGGGGATTTCCACTTAAAGTGTTACATCAACAACCTACCAACTGTTAATCCACTGTCGTCCATTACGAAAAAAACCGACACGCATACACTCTTATAATGTTCACTGTTTCACACACACACACACACACATGCGCGCGCGCAAACACACACACACGTGCGCGCGCAGGAAAACGCGCACCCACTCAAACACAAACATATCAACACACACACACACACACACACACACACACACACACACACACACACACACACACAATTTCCCCCTCTCCCCCACATACATGCTCATTTGTCCGCAGATATGCACACACGCACGCGCGCGCGCACACACACACACACACACACACACACACACACACACAAACGCGCGCTCGCAGGAAAACACACGCCCACACAAACATATATGATCACTCAATCACACACACACACACACACACACACACACACACACACACACACACACACACACACACAACAAAACATAATCAATCAGGAACACCATTCATTACACATATTCTATCATATACCAACAAGGGAATTTGTTTTGAAGCCAACATGACACCATCTCGTTTCACAAATATACACAGAAAGAACATACTGAAAATGACAAATCGTGGTGTGAAATAAATGTATTTCACACAAGTCACACAAAATGGGCATCTCTGTAGAATATAATACCTTCCGTTTTATAAGAAAAACATTTCCATTGCATTGACGCCATTCTCTCTCTCCCTCCCTCTCTCTCTCTATACACACACACACGCGCGCGTGCGCGCGCGCGGGCGCACGCACACATGCACACACACACCACACACACACACACACACACACACACACACACACACACACCCACCCACAGGCCCGCTCTAGCGAGCACTCGCGCACGCTTCCCCTTCACCGACCCTCTCTCCTTCCTACCCCCTACCCCCGCCACATCCACACAGGCGTATAAACGCGCGCGCGCACACACACACACACACACACACACACACACACACACACACACACACACACACAGGTGAAAGCACATACACTCATATTTTCACTGACATTCACCTTCCCTTCTCCCCCCCCCCCCCCCCCCCCCTCCTCTCTCTCTTTTTGAAGCAAAAATAAATCGAAAGAAATTCTAGCAAGCAAATGCATGGGAAATGAAGGAAAAAAGAAACTGTTCTATTGTGGAAAAAAAAAAAAAATCAGAGATGGCCTTTAACTAGTTTTAAAGTCTGTCGGTAAACAGGAGTCGCAAAGGGAGAGGGGCACAAAGGAGATTCTTCCCAAACCACGTTCTCCCCACGACTCCGCACCATCCACCTCATGTATACCATATCAGTCTCTCTCACATTTTAAGTCAAACTGAACCATAAGAACTTGTATCCGTTCAGACACAATGAAATGGCTATTGGAGACGAAAACAGCAATCATCTTCAGCATCATCATCATCATCATCATCATAATCATTATCACCATCACTATTCTCATAATACTAATAGTAATAACAATAACAATGAAAAACTATCGTCAAAAATGTCCTAGGCATTTCAACTCAATATTTTTGCTATATTTTCAACAAAGCACGTTTTTCTGATAGTATTTGTTACTATTTTCGGCCTCTGAATCCCTATCAACCACAATCTTATGAACAGTACAAAAGACTGCAACATAATAAATTCAAGGATAAAAAAGGAGAGGAACGAGAGAGAAAGGGAAAGGAACGAGAGAGACAGAGAGACAGACAGACAGACAGACAGACAGACAGAGAGAGAAGACAACCAACACAATGAAGTGGGCCATCTGTCCGTGCCAAGGGAACAGTGGGAAAAACATCAAACAAAAAAGCCATCATAGGTGTTGTTTTGTTTTTTTTCTTTTCCCTCCTTTTCTCTCAAAACGAAGAAAGAGAAAAAAAAAAGAAAAGAAAAAGGGAAAAACATTCCACGTATACAGAAACATAAGAAACTAGAAGACGGAGGTGGGTATAAGGTGGCGGTATCAATCACAAAAAGCCCTGTAACTAAAATGCTCAGGCCCAAAGTAACTGGAGAGAGAGAGAGAGAGAGGGAATGACAAACAGCTAATGTAATGAAGAGACCATCTCCCCATGTCAAGGAGAACAATTAGGTGGGTACGACATCAAACTAGAGAAGCCATGAAGAAAAATAAAAAAAAATCAACGTATGCAAAAAAAAAAAAAAAAAAATGACAAAAGGCATTAAAGCAGTGGGGACAGAAGGAGGCAATATCAAGAGAGAGAGAAAGAGAGGGGGGGGGGGGGACAGACAGACAGACTGAATGACCGACTGACTGACTGACCGACCGACTGACCGACTGATCGCACATTCATAGAATTGAAAAAAGATGCAAACACAAACAAACAAAAAACACACAACTACAATTTCATTACACTATCTTAAACTTTCACAGGGTTTTACATTCAACTGATATTAATAGGTCAACAGGGGGGAGTCTACCAAGTGAAAGAAACACAGAGGAATTCGTTCTCATATCACCCACCCTTTCCCAGACTATTCGTTTAATTCACTTTTACTGTGGATTGGCCGCGCCACCACAGGCTAGAGAGGACAATCCACCGACGGGGAGTAACCCGACGAATAGTTCAGATTCTTCCTTCTGTCAATTAGCGGTCTTTTTCCATGTCAGATTCACTGAGCCTCCCCCCGTCAGCATAAATCACCCTCCCCAATCCCACAGCCACGCAGCCACTGCCTTTGTAAATTGGCTTTTGGACAGAGTACAATTTCAGAATAAAAGAAAAGGTAATAAGAACTGAAATAATTTTAAACCAACCATTTGCAATGAAACCATGATGATAAACATCAACAACAGCAACACAATAATGACAACAACAGTAGCAACAACGAAAAAGATAGCTACAACAATAACAATCATTATCATCATCTTCATCACCATCACCACCGTTCTCATTGCAATAGTTCATGTCAAAATGGCGCGGGTGTTAAATTACTACTAAACCAACCATAATCATTCATTGTAAATAACATCATATATACAAATCAACTATCAGCAACATTCATATTTACTAGAAACAGATTTGAAAAGAAACAAAACAAGATTGTTAAAGAGACGATGAAAAGAAGAGAGAGAGAGAGAGAGAATTTTCTACAAAACATAGATCATCGCGCCCACACAGTGCATACTCTGCGTACACCGTTTAACATTCACAACAGTCTACAAGTAACAAAAATTCCAGATTCCCCGTGACATGGTCACAGTTCTGTGGGAATAATGTTGAGCCAGACAGAAATAGGGATCGGAGAAAGACAAGTGGGGACATGCATTTCGAAAGCACAGAGAGAGAGAGAGAGAGAGAGAGACATAGAGCCTGTGCATGTAACGGTTGACCTCCCCCAAATAGCTTTGCGCTCCAGCATCGGCAACCCCTCCCCCTCCCTCGGCCCGCCACTTAACAGCCGCTTCTTCCCTGCTACCTGCAGACGAGCGGAAAACAAAGAACTATCCAAAGGGACAGTACAGGGCCCAACCGAGGAGTGGCCAACAACTTCTCATGTTCATCAATTAGCATCATGGACACGATCGGCCACCATCCCGTCTGTCCGCCCACAAACACACAGAGAACTGAATCGCGTGACGGCGTCTGACCGCCACAAAACCAACTGACATGCTTTCTACATACGATCTAAGCAAATTTGAACAAACAGACATACCGGAAACATACAAAACATTATCTGCATTACATCTTATTTATGTACATTTAGACTTTTTTTGTGTGCATCATTTCATTACATTATCTACATTGTTTTACATTATTACATATCCCATAACGATCAAAGCACAGAAAAACACAGAGAAACAAGATGAATTACTTATCTCACACGTTGTTTACACATTAGGTCCAACAGGCATTTCTCTTCTGAAAACCACATCAATGTTGTCACCGTATTTCAGTCTCACAGTTTTATTATTTTTCAGTTTGGCGAACACTTTTCCTTGTGATGACCATGTCGCCAGCGTGTAAGAGTGTCTGTAGGCCTCCCGGGATAACTTGTAATTAGCAGGCGTGAGGTCCTCGTCCACAGACACTCCTTTACTCTTCAGTTTTCTCCGGTTGGACAGAACACTGTCTTTTAACTTCCGAGACAGGAACCGCACAATTATGGGGCGTTTCTTTCCGGACACGACAGGGCCGGTGCGATGGGCCGCCTCCAGATCCGCTTCCGTCGTAGTGACGCCGATCAGGTCGGTGAAGATCTGGCAGCATTTCTTGGTGCAGTCCTCGGCCGTCTCTCCATCCTTCTCCGCCACGTTGTAGACCCTCAGATTCCAGCGCCGGTCGTATTGCTGCTGATCGTTCAGGTCACTCGCCATTTGCTGTGTGCGCTGTTCTTGTTTCCTCAGCTGTTCCTTTAACTCTGTGTTTTCTGCTCTGATGGCTACAAGTTCATTCCTAAGAGTGTCCGTCTCCTTCTGCGTTTCAAAAAACTTTCCTTCCAACACCTCCAGCTTTGTATTTACGCTAGCTACCAGCTTTTCCATGTGTGACTTGTATTCTTTTATATCGTCTTTAGTAGCTAACGTTTGATATTGAATCTTCAGTTCTTCAACAGCTGCTTGAAGTGCCATAATGTTTTCGTCCTCCTCTTCAAAAGAATCGGATGCTGGACGTAAAACAGTCTTTTTATCTTGTTTACTTTTTTCACCCACTGGACTGCTGTCTTTACTTGACGACACAGAAGTTCGTCAAGATTTTCCGGAGGAAGTATTACCTTTACGCATAGTCCGTCACAAAGTGTTCAAATAAGGGAAAGCAAATGTCACTGAAGGCAAGCACAAGTAACGACACTCTCACATCTTAGGTTGTAAAACCTCACACGCCTAGCCCAGCTGTCCGCACGTGAATTCCATTCTGCGTTCTGTTCTTTCTTCTGCCCTCAACACTGGCTTGTTACAGCGCCATGACCGACACAGTGAAATATTTCAACTCGATGTAAACATGAAACTACTCCATACACCAACACAAAAAATATACCACCACAATCTATGGATGATAATGAAGTAAATCCTTTTGAAGTTGAATTAGTTGACGTTCATTAAATCACCTAATCGGTCATTTTTTAACAGAGCGCAGTGTCGTGTCGACTGTCATGACAGTGAACAGATCTCAACTCAAGAGTATGGCTGCCTTAATGGCGCGATAAAAAACAGTCATACACACAAAACTCCACTGCCTGTCTATACAGGGAGTGTCCGCAGGAGTATCAGCCTGTGTGCGCAGAAAGAAAGAAAGTGTTTACCTGTAGAAGATGGTGGTAGGAGCGTTTTGATATGAACTTGTAATGACACATACCTTTGTTTGACATGTGTTTCGTGCTATTATAAATGTGCATTGCAGATGCTGTAAAAACGTTTCTAATCAATACATGTTGTTTTTGATTTACACAGTACATACATTGTTTGGCAAACATAATAAAGTTGAAAATCTGATCAGATTCTGTTTTGTTAGTTGCCACAGGTGATAAATTTTCTTTCATTTTGAATTGCTAGTTTGGATGCACCTTTTTTTCACTTGTGTCTTGAGAATTGATCAGAAGTTTGGCAAAGAAAAATGCAAATATCTTCCAGGTATTGTTTGCTGGGATTATTTCTTTTTCTATCTTCCAAACACAGGGCTGTTTTAGTTTATTTCACATCTTTTTAATATGTTTTTAAATGTTGTTTTTTAGTTGATTGTATTCTAAAGCTTGCCATTTCAGCGATCACAACAACTCTGAAGTTGTCTGTACTCCACTACTGTGTCACAGTATGTTCTTGTTCCCTTTTGCTATGAGTGTATTATTTGCAATGTTTTCCTAATCTTCACTCTTTCATTATGTTGTACTTCAAAATTCTGCCTTGTTATCTAAATCCTACGTTTTTGAATATTGTCATGATTTGTCAGGAAATCTTTTTTGATCATGCGTTGATTCATGCTTGTAATCCTTTGAAAATTTTTTTTACATTTTTGTCTAGAAGGTGATCCATACAATTCTTTTTGTTGTTGTGGTTGTTGTTTTGTAATCTTTCTCCTGTCCAATATAGATTTTTAAAAAAAAATGTATATCTTTTAATGTAAAAGATAGTTTTGAGATAAAGTTTAGTGCAGTCATCGGATAAGTCATCTTTAGAAAATCCAGTTGAGTCTGAAGAGACAGCAAATACACCTGTCAGTCCTACATTGGCTTATGAGTTGTCACTCCATTCAGCTGTGTTTGGGCCATTAAATTGTCCAGTTGTGTTAAACGGACCGTCCTCTATTACTGTCACTCTCAGTACAAGCTGGAAAAAAAAAATGGGGCTTGAATCAAATCAAGTGGTGGCCACAAAGGCTCAAGCAGACACCTCAAATTACTGCATCTTGATGCTCAAACTTTCCCAAGTAATATGGGGGAATTAGAGGTAGGATCACTGTAGGCAGGGGGGTCAGAAGTTAAATTATATCAGTTGATAGGTGAATAAGTAGTGTTTAGTATGTTCCTTTGGCTGTTCAGTATTTGAACTTTTTTGTTCTGCCTGCAGTCATTATACTTTGAAATTTGCTTCAGGGGTTGAAGCAATCTAATACTTGGCACTGCAGCATGTTGATCTATAATGTGTGCTTGTTACATCGCATGGAAGTTCTTCCCCGCTCTTCACACGTTCACGTCCAGGGAAACCGTTCATTTATGGAAGATTGAAATTAAAATAATTACTTGACTGCCCAGCTTTGGACATTTTAATCATGATTCTGTGGTTAAATTGAGTTAACATCTGTTTTGTTTGAATCTGAACAATATTTGAGAGCACATTTAGCCCTCTCGCTGTTTTGATGATGATTTGCTCTCTACAAAGCCATGTATTGCTCTTAGCAAGAACACCAACAACAAATCAAACTTTTTGTTCTGTTTGAAAGTGAAGCTTCCGCTTTTTTTTTTTTTTTTTTTTTTACAGAGCATAGCTTGTGTGGAGATTTCTTCCTTTTGAATTATTTGCTGTTTTTAATTGTAATGGATTAATGTTCTAAAATGCTGCCCTCAGTCTTTTCATTTTGTTTTTGCAATTTTTTTTTTTTTTTTTTTTTTTGTCTTTTTTTGGTACACGTATCATTTTATTGTGTATTCCATTTCATTTTTAAATAAGAATTTTTTAATGTTTACAGATGTGTTGCTTTACCTATAACTCGCTCTGCAGGCGTCATAAAAAATATTTGTCGTTTGTTCAGATAGCCTCTTCCTGTTTTTAATGAAGGAGAGTGGAGAGTTGATTATAGTTAACCCGTAGAGTGCCTTTAAGCCGTCAGCTGACGCCGCATTAAAAATGCTTTCCCAGTGCCTATGGGCCGTCCACTGACGTCATGCATTTTTCTTGAATTTTCATTCGTTACTATTTCTATCAACGGATTCAAATAGAGTGTGCGTAGTAAGCCTTATATGTCTGTAATATTAAAATGATATGTAAATGACCACACGTGAGGGGAAAGCCCATTTATTCTCATCACTGACTGGATGACCAGCCAGCACTTCATCTCGCTTGCAAAGATGGCGGCGCAACCTTCGACAAGCGCAGCGACCAAAACAACGTATTTACACAGCTGAGCAGGCTCTGCTAATGATTTTTGACAAAGACAATAATCTTTTATTCAACGACTCACTAGAGCATGAAGGTGAGATGATGATAGTGATGGAATTGCCGACCATATTCATCAGTTATTAAGTCGGGCTGTGTGACCTCAGTGTGTGTTCAGCTGACTGCATCGAACGAGCCAGCCTAGTGTGTACTCTGCACTGTGTGCCAGTGGCCAGTGACATGATAGTCAGCGCGAGAGGGGAGCGCTGCCTGCTCGCAACGTGACACGGGGCAGAGGGAAAGGTACGGGAAGAGGAGGAGTGAAAGAGAGGATTGAAGTCCAGCAAAGGGGCGTGGTGGGGAGAGGGGGGCGTGGTCATGGACTGACCTGTCTGCTTAGAGTGTGAGCATCTTGATAGACTTCTAAACTGTTTTACTTTCATTTACAGGTGTAGTGTGACAATACAAACTTTATTTTCAACTTTTTTGCTTTGTGTTCTTGTTTGGATGTGAAGATGTAGTGGTAAATACATATGTTTTTGATCGTGCAAAAAAATCTATCCAAATCTAAATGCCTAAATACTTTTTTATTATCAAAATTAAAACAAAAGAAGCCCAGATTCAAAATCTTCATTCAATTTCCTTCAAAAATTATATATATTTCATTTTTATACCTTTTGTAGTTTCTGAGCTAGAATTTTTTGTTAATTATTACCCCAAATCAATAGATTTCCCTGGCACTGGGAAAGCCTTTGTTTGTAATATTTTCAGGCAGTGAACGGGTTAAAGCCCTTTCTTGGTTAACTATCAAGTGTAGTTCAACAAATATCAAGTGTACAGTAGTGAAAATGTCGAGTATATGTTCTGGCAAATGCACAAAAGCTTACATGGACATGGCAAATGCACTTAAGCTTACATGGACATGGCAAATGCACAAAAGCTTACATAGGACATTGCAAATGGACAAAAGCTTACATGGACTCAGAGGTACAAACACACACACATGCTTTTGTGTACACACACGCATGCTTGTGGGCACACACACACGCACACACATACCACACACTCATACATAGAGATGTGTGTGTGTGTGTGTGTGTGTGTGTGTGTGTGTGTGTGTGTTTTTACTAGTACCTTTGGTTGAAGCAAAATGTAGATTTAGAAAGTATTATGGCGTGGATCATACAGTTCATCTTTCTTGTATGGCACCACCAATTATGGCAACTGTGTGTTTTGGCTTTGTTTTGTTGTTGTTTTAGTTTTGGCATATGAAATTGGTGTTGGTGCAGGTTGGGGGAATGTAAGGATTTGTAAGATTAAATGTACACAGAGACACCCACACATGCACACACACACACATGCACGCATGCACACACACACATAATGCATGCACATGCTTATGCATGTATGCAAGCAAGCAGGCACTCACACACACTCATGCACACACACATACATGCATTCATATATGCAGATATACACACACACATACGCTCTCTCTCTCTCATAAATACTGATAAAAAGTTTACGTATGTCAATGATGCTTAAAGTTCAATACAAAATAAACCATCTGTGACTTGCCAGGTACCAGAAAGCAGTATCCTGGGAGAGTTTGGACAAGGGTACAAGTACGCCATCAGTATGCTGAATGAGGGCAGAATAGGTATTGCTGCACAGGTAATTTACCCCTCACGTGTGTGTGTGTGTGTGTGTGTGTGTGTGTGTGTTGTGTTTAGAAGAGTGACATCAGTTGCTACTGTGTACTAAAGGACATACTTTCAACAGAAAACTATGTTTCCATGTTCATCATTGATGATCGTTCCATTATCTTCTTCCTCGTTCGCCTCTCTTTAGATGTCCAGCCCAGTGTCCTGGATGAAGGCAGTCATCTGCCCCAGCTCCTCCAGGGTGCCGTACAGCTTGGCCTCCAGTGCTGTCGGTGTCGGCCAGTATTTGTTTCAGGATGCAGCATGCACCGTACAGTTTTGGAGGATATGTTCTGCTGTCATTTGTCACTGACTACAAGGGCACTCTCCAGACTGTCCAATGCCAAGTTTTGTGTGCATGTGGTGGCGCAGATGATTGTGTCCAGTTCTCATTCGGAAGATCTGCACCTGTTCCCATCGTCGCAGAGAAAAGTAGCCATCATCTTGGTTGTGTTTTGGGTGCTGAAGCTGCCACTTCTTCCGCTGCTGAGCCTTGATGATGGTCTTTGCTTCATCATAGTTCACTTGGTTGTCGGTCTGCTCCTTCTGCGCTCCCTCCTTTGCCAGTGTGTCTGCTTTTTCATTGCCTCTGATGCCGCAATGAGCTGAAACCCACTGTAGCACCACTTTCTCCATATCTGCTCTCAGGGCAACTAGGGCTGTAGTGAGTGGGTTTAGTTCGCTGTTGTGGGAGTTCTTGAGGGGCTTGGAGAACAGGTAGTGCGTCAGAGAACACCACCACCTGCCCTCTTGTTCTTGTGGAGTTCTGCAGGACTATTGTAGCTGCTTCACTGAGGGCTTCTCGCTCAGCTCCGAAATTGGTGGAATATTTTCCTGTTGGGACTGCAAGTTCAGCTTTTCCGTCTCTGTAGCAGATGAAGATTCCTGCTTCTCCATCTTTCGTTGCTTCTGTGGCAGAACCATCAGTAAAGACGTGGGTCCAGTCTTCTTGTGGGTACTGACTGCAGATGTGCTCCATGGCCAGGGCTTTTCTCTGGGTGTCTGACTGTGTTCCCCTTTTCTCCACGCCCGCAATGCTGGTGACAATTGTTAGGAACATTTGCCTCTTCCAGGATGGAGGAGCTGCACATGCAGGGATAGGCTTTGCTTCATGTTCCATCATGACTGGCATTCGTCGTTCAAGTCTTCTCGACTGGTGAATGAAGCTGCCTCTTTTTAGTCGGCTCTTGGTGGGTTCCTTATCGTTCCATTATGATTGGAATCTTTTTTTTTTTTTCTTTTTTTTCCTATGAGAGGATGTGGCTGGTATAGGCAGCAGGACAGATCAGAATAAAATGAAGTGAAATTTAGCTGTCTAGATGTTAAGGGAATTGAAAGGCAGTTTTCACTCTGTGTGTGCGTGTGTGTGTGTGTGTGTGTGTGTGTGTGTGTGTGTGTGTGTGTGTGTGTGTGCATGGCTGGTATAGGCAACAGGACAGATCAGAATAAAATGAAGTGAAATTTAGCTGTCTAAATGTTAAGGGAACAGAAAGGCAATTTTCACTCTGTGTGTGTGTGTGTGTGTGTGCGTGTGTGTGTGTGTGTGTGTGTGTGTGTGTGTGTGTGTGTGCACGCGCGTAAACGTGCACCCAGTCCTCCCAACCCAAGGCATGCTCACAATCACATAGCTAAACAGTTTATATCATCTGTAACCCGTCTGACTGCTGAGGCAGCACCAGAGCTCACCTTGCCAGTTGATAGGCCAGTGTCGTAAACAATTAACATAGCTCTATAAGCGATTCCTGTGTCATATGTGACTTACTGTAGAGTGTCGTAAATAATTAAAATAGCTCTATAAGTGATTCCAGTGTCATATGTGACTTGCTGTAGAGTGTCGTAAACAATTAAAATAGCTCTATAAGTGATTCCTCTGTCATATGTGACTTGCTGTAGAGTGTCGTAAACAATTAAAACAGCAATATAAATGATTCCTCTGTCCTATGTGACTTGTAGAGTGTCGTAAACTATTGAAATAACTCTATAAGTGATTTCTCTGTCATATGTGACTTGTAGAGTGTCGTAAACAATTACAAAAGCTCTATAAGCAACACCTCTGTCATATGTGACTTATTATAGAGTGTCATAAACAATTAAAATAGCTCTGTAAGTGATTCCTTTGTCGTATGTGACTTACTGTAGATTGTTGTAAATAGTTTTTTTTTAACTTATAAGCGATTCCTCTTGTCATATGTGACTTACTGTAGATTGTAGCGTGTGGGTTTGCTCACTGATCCACAGTGTCTTTGCTCCCTGCTTCCAACCAGATGCTGGGTTTGGCTGAGGGCTGTTTCGACAGGACTGTGCCCTACACCTTGGAAAGGAAGCAGTTTGGTCGCAGAATCTGGGACTTTCAGGTCTGTACATCAGTTTGAGTGGAGCCTGACTTCATGGTTAGGTGTTATTTTTAGGTCAAGTACACATGGAATGTTATTCACGATGTTCATCTAAACATCATTTTGTTCTGCATTGTTTATTGTCTGTGAATATGCACCATTGTTTTGCCTGTAAATGTGTATCCATTGTTTTATCTGTAATTATGCTTATTTCTACTCTGTCTGTAAATGTGTGCATCATTTATTTTGTCAATGGATATGAATATATATATATATATATATATACATGATCATTTTGTCAGTGAATGCATGAATCATTGACTTTTAATTCAAACGCTTTTATTCATTTCAAAAAGAAGCGCGCGCTGATCTTTTACAGAGATCCTGGATCCTTGGTTCAAATTTTGCGCATGGAATTTATTTTTTAAAAAGGAAAAAAAAGCTTTTCTTTTTCATTCCTATCCATGTATTGAGAAACTTATGACAGAGCAGTGTCCAGTGTTAAAAAGATGTTAAAAACAGTGAGAGAAATCCATGTATTGAGAAACTTGTGACAGAGCAGTGTCCAGTGTTAAAAAGATGTTAAAAACAGTGAGAGAAATCCATGTATTGAGAAACTTGTGACAGAGCAGTGTCCAGTGTTAAAAAGATGTTAAAAACAGTGAGAGAAATCCATGTATTGAGAAACTTGTGACTGAGCAGTGTCCAGTGTTAAAAAGATGTTAAAAACAGTGAGAGAAATCCATGTATTGAGAAACTTATGACAGAGCAGTGTCCAGCGTTAAAAAGATGTTAAAAACAGTGAGAGAAATCCATGTATTGAGAAACTTATGACAGAGCAGTGTCCAGTGTTAAAAAGATGTTAAAAACAGCGAGAGAAATCCAAGGGTCCGCCCTTGTATCTTGATCTGCACCAAAGTTGATGGGGTTTCTCCTTGGTCCACATTTCCTCGTTTCACACTATTTCATTTACATTGGTTCAAAGCTTTTGTGTAATCTTGCAGATAAACAGAGAAACCAGCCATCAGACGCTGGCAACAACAAAACCTCTTTGTGTGTGAGGAAGTGAAGAATGTGCTCTGAAATCCGTTTTCTCCAAAGCCATGACTTTTGCTGTTAGGTTCGGCGAGGCATTGTTCTGACTTGTGAAAGTCCCCATTTTGTTGATTCTCAGACAGTTGGAAAAAGTGGTATGTGTTGCTTGGATATTTTCATATTTGTGTTTACTGGTTGATAAAGCAGTAGGAAAACCAGTTTCGCGTTTAACTGCTGTGAACTACAAATTAGTTGCGCACTATCGGTCTGTTTGCATCATTATGGAATTGTGACATGAAAATTTTGTACCTAGTTATGTTTTCTGTGTATAGATCTGTTTTCCATCTGTATGCTTGTTAGTCAAAGTGACTGACATGTAACTATGTGTCTTGTCTTTCTCACTTTTTTGCTCTACTGTCCGATTGATAGGTCTTAACTGCATTTAATTAAATCACAGTACATACTAATATATGAATGTGCATGTTCCCATTTGCTTACCTACTCTGACATTCACATATACATGCACATGCACATCTGTTAGTGTGCTCACAAGCATACACATAGTGGCATATACTCAAATATGTATATATGTTTTATTTTTATCAGGTGCACAGATAGATACATTCGAAACTGTTGCAATTCACAACCAGTTATATATTCCTCTAACACAAATTTTAAAAGGCTTTTCTTTTTCATTTTTCATCCACTGACATGCCTCATAAACGTAGTTTGCTTTACAAAGATCCCCCATCATTATGAGTTTGCTGTCACTCAATTGCCAGTGCACCTATGTAGAAAGAAATATGTATGTACTTTGGTTTGTTGGTTACAGGGCATGCAGCATCAGATAGCTCAGATTGCAACGCAGATAGAAGCTGCACGGCTGATGGTGTACAATGCCGCCCGGCGAAAAGAGGCAGGGCTGTCAGTGGTCAAGGAGGCTTCCATGGCCAAGCTCTTCTGTTCTGAGGTGGGTGACATGCAGTTTCATTAATTCGTATGGGATGTCCTCATTTCCCATAGTTACCAAAACAAAATTCATAAGAAGTAAAGAAACCAAAATTAGCCATTGATTCTGTAAAGTGTGTTCATATTTGACAAACTTGATTTCGTAAGTATTTGACAATCCAGGCTGTTTCACTTTGGGGGGTTTTGAAGGGGGGGGGGGGGGGGGCAAGAAATTACTGATCGGGTCTCCTTGTTGGTGCACTTGCGTATGTTTAATTTAGGAAATAATCTGTGATCTTTGTCTTCAGATATAATTGAGTTGATAATCACTCAGTTACGCTGGGCTGATGGGCACACAAATCAAGAAAGTGGTACAAGAGTAAATCCATGAAACTGCGTGTTCAAAAGATGCTTTTCTTGGTGAGAGTAGACATACTCCTCAGGTTTCATGTAAAGGAGAAGTCAAGTGAAGAGAGAAATCAACTGAGTTATTCTTGTACATTTAGGATTTCACTGCATGGGAAAAGCATCTTGCTCGTTCACCTCCTTACAGTGCCACCCCCAACTCTGTCCCGTTAGGCTAGGGGTAATGGTGGCATTGTTTCCTTAGATTTCCCCATATTGCCTTTTCTTTTCCTGTCTCAGGGAGTCGCATGACCATGGAGCATCACAAATGTTTGCCTTTGAAATGTACTGTGAGAGTATTGTTTTGTGATATCATTGTATTACTGATAATCGCTGTTCTCCGTTCTGCAGCTGGCGACACAGACCACATCAAAGTGCATTGAGTGGATGGGAGGTGTTGGTTTTACCAAGGACTACCCCATAGAGAAATACTATAGAGACTGCAAAATCGGTTAGTACTTGCTGAGATCGTCGTCAGGGCTAGCTACAGTTTATGTTACAATATAGATCAAACGAGTTTCTGTTTAGTAGAGAATCATCCAGTTTTCAGCAGATTTAAATCATCATTCAGTTCTCATCACAATGAAAATTGTGTCAACATTAGTGTCCGTGAATCAGGTATATAACTCTGTAATCCTGCATAGCTTGGTTTGCATAATGAAATAGTTTTCAAGAAAAGATGATTCTTTGGTTAATTGTTCCAGACCTTTGATTTGAATCCTTTTTACTGTATATTTAAACTTGCAGGATATCATCATTTTTATTTTTATGTTCTAGAATCATATACATGGATGGCATCAGGGCTGACAAATATGAAAAATCAGAAACTCCTGAATGACATGAAAAATAGCTCTTTTTTTGTTGTTGTTTGTTTAAAGCATCAAACTAACGTATGTGAACTTTTGAAACTCAGATACTTTTGTTTAATCACCAAAATATACTCACCTAGATCAGAATCAAGTTCCTCATAAAAATCAAGCTGTGAATGTACTGTGATATGCATATGCCCTTTTTTGTGTTGGTCATGTGTATAACTGACTATCACATTCACTTACTTTTGAAAGGGAAAATTCAGACTTCATCTGTAACTATGAAGTCAGTTTATTAGCTTAGGTCATCTTGCACACCTCCACTTTAGTTTGAATGGATTTGCCAGCTTACGTTGCAGTTTACATGGTTTTCTGAGCCGTCGTTATGGATTCAGCAGTGCGTGGGCTGCTAGATATTGTCAGCACTCATGTTGCGTGGACTGTTGCCTGTCACCATTGCTTCTGGTCACATTTGACATGAACTGAAAAATGTTTTAACAAATTTTTATATCTGAGCACTTTTCAGATGGGCCCACTTTTCAAACTACCTCTGTCCTGAAATGATGCGTCTTTAATGTTCACAGCTTCCCATACATCCACAGCCTTGATATGGCCCCTCATGATAAGCTGGGCTATAAACATGAATTCAGTTCTCAAATATCCGATACAAGAACAAATTATATGGCTACTTTTGAGGGGCAGAATAAGGCAAATCAGTAGTTACGTGGGATATGACAGGCAGAACTGGGCGGAACATTAGTTAGAAGGTTGATTCATGCTTATTGTGTCTTTTGGATATAGTTTGGTGCAATTCTATGGAATGTAACATCATGTGATTGAATTTTGTGCCTACGTATGTTTTGTGTATAGCTTATGTTATTGCAATCTTTTTTTTTTTCTAAATCTAAAATGTCTAAATGAGAAATACCGACATAATTCACTGGAAAAGGTTAAACGAGTTTGATGTTGTACCTCAGGCACAATCTACGAAGGAACCAGCAACATCCAGCTGAACACCATTGCCAAGTGTATTGAGAGGGAACTGCACTGAACTGAGCTGACTCGGCTTCACTGAGGGATGACTGGCTATTATTAAACAGTATTTGAAGAAATCACCGGTGGTTGTAGCTTTCCAGCAACAAAGCACTATCCCTGAAGTTGGATTGTTCTGAACAGAAAGACTTGTGTGTATGTGCGTGCGTGTGCTAGCTTGAAGCAATTGAATATGTATAAAGTATATTTCTCTAACACAAAATGGAAAATCATTTGTCAGCAATGGATCAAACTCTATGAAGCTAGGCCATGATCAGAGTTAAGATGCCTCTTGTTTGCAGCCTTGATCATGCTGATGTTTTTCAGTTAGTTAGCACCTACAGTGTGGTTGTGTTTAGTTATTTATTGATGAAACTATTTATCCGGAGGCAAGAATCTCTCTTTTTTTTTCCAGAAAAAAGGGAACAATTTATGTTCCAGAATTAACTGGTTCATTTATATGTTTTTATGTATGGGTGTCTTTTACAGTCAGACATGATATACTTTTTCAGAGATTGTATGCATGCGAATTTGATGTGTGTAGTAACACACAGAACAATAAGTAAAGGACATTTCAGAGGCTCAGTGGTGGTGAAAATATTTAGAGCATATCAATGTTTTTTGTCTCAGTCCAAACGCTACCATATTTGATCCAGCGATACCGGGACATACACTCTGTTCAAAAGTTATGTTGCTGGCCTTGTTACCAACACCCTGTATTCTGTCAGCAAGAAAGCTTTAGGATAGAAAATCTTTGGGGACATTGGCAGGAGGAAAAACTCCAGCATGATTATTATGCATGCGGTTTCTTTGATTTATATAAGCAATTACGCACTTGGCAAAATTCTGTACATGATGTAGTCACTTATGTATATTTTGTATAAAGATTGATGTGGATGTGAAAAGAGTATGTACAGTTTTAAGGCAGTTCTCAACTGAACAAACTATATTACCTATTGACGGTTGTTTCGGTTACTTCTCTTGTTTTGTGCATAACTGGTCTGTACCAATATTGAGGATTTATGGTTCAACGTTGTATCAGCATTATTTTTGACAGTTTATAATTGAGGATTATTTCCCACACGCTGATGTTCACACATCTAGTTGTCCTCCTTTCCCTCGTGCCCAGGCAACGTCTTTCATTCCACTACAGTTCTCTTTTTTTTCTCTTGTTTTTCATCCATTCAGTGCTTTACTAGAAATAAGTTTTAGTAATAAGTGATGTTGTGATGCCTTCAACCATCATTGTTCAGACAGCCATCGCAGATTTTGGTTTTGTGAGCATATACTTCTAGGACTTTACGTAAGTTGTTCTGTCTCATGTTTGTTTTAACCTAGTGAGACATTTCAAATAAAATACTATTAAGACAAATACACGTTTAGATCAGGAACACTGATCATGTAAGTGTGTGGTCTTAGTGATCCTTGTCTTTATTTTTCATCGTGTAATCTTTTAATTCATGGTTGTGGATTGTTGAGTTATGCGTGGCTCAGCCATCCCAGGTTCACGAAAGAACAAAGGATTGCTCAACATGCTTTCAGCACTGTTTGGGTTCTTGCTAAGAGAAATAAACATATGAAAGCTTTCCAGCAATTAATATCAACTTGTGCTTGGTTGATAAGTTCTCCTACGATGGAAATCAGTTTGTGGGTTGTTAACAAGAATTATACTTTTGAACATGAACATTTCATTCGGCAAAGCCACAGAAGACAAGTTCAGAGCATTTTTTAAATAAATTGGTGAAATTGTCTACAAAGAAAGCTAGAATCAGCTTCACAGCCTATCCAAAGAGTTTCAGATTTAGAAAGCTGAATGATCTGTATAGGTTTGGCAGTAATATTCAGTATTGTGCAGGATATGGGATGTGTTCCCTACAGGGAGAAAAACTCGCCCAGTTACGTGAATGTGAGCGACCAAGAGTATGTAAACCTGAATCCAAAATCTGAAGTTTTCGCATATTCTGAAATTGTGGTTGAAGTTCAAGTCAAATCTGAATTTGTTTATACATAAGTAGAGAGAAATGAATCTATATCTGTTATTTATCTGTCTATGATACATTGTAATAAAATGAAGATTTAAACAGGTTCAAAATCTTTTCCTTAAGCGATAAATTCAATAGTAATCCAGGTTTTCACTGTAAAGGCTTCTTGAGGAATTCCTTGAAGCCCTTGCGGCAAAATCTTTAATTTTAAGTTTTTCCCTGTAGGAAAAGATTTTCAGCTTACATGTGTGTGTGTGTGTGCACACGTGTGCATGCACACATTTGCGTGTGCGTATGAGCTTGTGTGTGTAAATTAACATACACATTTTTCATCGGATCTGAGATTTTACAGTGGAAAGATTTTTAACAAAATTTCAGATGGGTTTTCAGAAGATGTATTTTAAAGAATTGTGTGAATGAATGACTTGAGTTGATTTTAACGTGGTGACAGCCCTGATATGGCCCTTTGTGGTCGGCTGGGCTATAAGCAATATTACCTTACCTTACCTTATGTTTTTATTATATAGATAGATAGATAGGCATAGATGTATATGTGTGTGTGTGTGTGTATGCTGGTGTGTACACCACTGAACTCCAATACATCAATGACCAATTTCTACTGAGCATCAGATGGATTATCTTTGTGAACTTGTTTTTAAGAAAATAAAATTCCTAGATCTCTATTCCTACTGTATATTTCACATCCTGAGAAAAAAAAACCCAGATATCTTCATGAGGACAGACCTGTTTACTTATTCAGTATTCTTGGCAAAAGTTTACAGAATTGTCAAAAGAAATTGGTAAAAAACAAGAAGTCTGAAGTGCATATTTTTGCGGCATGCAAAATGATGTTGTTTTGGTGCCAAGAGGAAATCAGTTTTTGCATGTAACATTTAACAGTCAGATGTCTTTACATCATTTTGTGTGTTTATAACAGCCAGATACCTTTACATTTGTTTGTTTCATGTTTGCATTTTTCATTGTATTGTTAAGCCTTCACGCTTATTAAGGAGGTAAGCATATATATATATTTATTTTTTTAAATTTTTTTTTAATTTAAAAACAGGAAAAAAAACAAAAAACAGAGATTGAATTTGACGAAACTGACTTGATCCTGGTGAAAAACTAGTCATTTTTTGATTTTCTGGTCCAGCTTTTTAAGTTTGTCACAAAGCCTCGTTAGTGGCGTCAGATTGCACCAATTTGAAAATGTGTTTCAAATATTTTTCCTAATGAGTAATTTGACTGTAGAAGACAAAAGTATGAGACCATCAAACTTGGAAACATAATTCGATCATTTTGTTCTCGTTATTATTTAAGAATTGTCCTCGGTTTACTCTGCTTCATGAAATATCAAATATCTGCAATTGTATTTTGGTGATAAACAATTTACCATATATGTATATGTATTGATTTCTGAATCATGTGCCAACATGTATTGATTGTTGTTGTTAAGAAACCATGCTGCTAAACAGGAAGTTCTTTTCCTTTTTAAGCTCAGTTTGCGTGTTTGCAACACAGATTAAAATGGAAGCACAGAAAACTTGGATCTATCATGCCTTGCTGACGGATGTTTTGTTCCACTCAACTGGGAAACGATTTTACCCATAGGCTTGGGTTGGTGATTACAGAATTAAGGAATTTCTGTATTAATTTTTTTTTTTTTTTTACTACATTGGAGATGTGGTTTTCCTTTAATTTTTGTTTTTGTTGTTTTTTGTTTTATCTGAATCGGAAGTCCGTCATCGCTGCATTTAAAATAAAGATCTATAGATTTTTGCCATTTCACAATGTAAACAAAATTGTTGATCACCGAGTTCAAGTAAAAAAGAAACTAGTGACGATCCCAAGTTTGCAATCAAGGTACTCAAATGAATAGTTTATTCAATTAAGAACCTCCTTGTTATATTAATAGTGTTAGCTTGCTTGTCTTTCTGTCTCGCAACTTATATATATTGGAACTTGTTTTGATGATCTGGTCTTGTGTAATCTGATTGAAGTGAGAGAGATTGATTTGAAATGAGAGCAAAAAAAGAGGTTTTGAAGTGAATAAAAATGTGGAATATTCATCCAGTCTGTTGTAGTGCTGCAGGGGTGAACATTTCCCTAACATTTTCTTCAGTTTTTCTCCCTTTCACAAACTCTCACATACATGTACACTTACACACAATCATACAAACTGTAAGTCATGATACAGTGGTTAGTGTGGTGGACTTGGAAGGTTGGGAGGATGCGTTTTCAGTTCTTAAACCCTTTTCTACCTAAACCTGAGTGTCCTGTGGGCTGAAAATAGAAGGCTGGAACCACCCAGTTGAGTTTCTTCCACTTTATGAATGCAACTCTGAGAGTGGTGCTCAAATTTCAGGACCAACACTGCAGGTGTCTGGATCTTCTGGACCTGGTTGACGCCAGGTTATATTAATTATGGAAGAGTAGGGTGAAGCCTTGTTATGTAGTTTTTGACCAGAACATATTTCCATGGCATCATCTTCATTATCCTCATTACCATTAAAAAGAAAAGTCTCAAATTCTGTGTCCCTTGAGAGCACTGTTCTCATTGTGACCTCATTTTTTATTCCCTGGCCATGGTGAGTTATCAAATTGGTTTGTATTGGCAAATTCATGAGAACTGCCATTGGACGGACATGGTGGCTTCCTTGGGTGGGTGCTTTCACATTCTGCGACTAAGCCATTATTTTTGTCAGCAAGAGTTTTGACAGGTCTTGTCTCCATGTTGAATCGGAACAGGTACCACCAAACACCACTGAAGTGACTTGAACCCAGTGCAGAGTCAGTGTCTCCTTGGATGGACTGTCTCAAGTCATAATATAGCTCGCTCACTGTAAACTGCTGGCATTTGGGCTGCGATGGTTGTGGCTGAGTATGGGGGAGGGGGGTCCCGAATGATCAGCCTGGGAGTAATGCCATTGGAAGGCATGGGGAATGAGAGTTAAAAAAAAACAACAACTGGACACCATGAGTGGTTTGAACTCATGATCATCGGTTCCACAGGCTTCGTTCTAATCATTTGACCTCAGGCCCCTCTACTTTTACTTTTTGGTAAAGATACAATGCAAGGTCCTGATATTTCAACTGTTTGTACAAGTCATCATTTCCTCATGACTATTCACAGGGAGAAACAGAATCGGGTACGTCTATTTTTATTCAGTTTGCCAAGGGCACACACACACACACACACACTGGATAAAACAAAATGTTTTTGCCTTTACATATATTCAGAACACATCCATGACTGCCCATTCTATGCAATCGCAAGTATCTCCTCAGCTCAGATGCAGCTGCATACTTACTCACACCATCCAAAGAATCATAAAGAATGCATTTAACAGATTTCACATTTTGTGCATGGAACATGGAGGATACAGGATGCAAAACCTTTGAATAGGAAGCCTGGGCCAACCAGCAGTAAGAATTCTTTATCTTTATGAATTCTGCAGACATTCATGAATGTTTTATACAATCGTGCACCCAGAGAATGCACTTGCCCTGAACACACACGCACACACTTGCACACATAGTTTCTCATGTACATGCAACCAAGCACATTTAGCAAAAAGACTATTTGGAAAAGAAAACAAAAGTTGCATCCCACAAAGAAAATAACAACAGCAAGTTCTAGTAATGAAGCAACACTCGCCCACACACAAAAATGCCTTGCATACACATTCCTCTCAAACAGCGGGATAAAGAAAATCACAATGCTTCATTTAACTCATAAACCATCACAAGACTTTTTAACTTGTGACTGCTGATACGAAAATACACATATATCATATGCTGTTTCTAATTCCATCAAGAAAACATACTATTTCCAGCGTTCTCAAATACCAATACTTCTGACAAGTTCTTCACAATCCAGATGGGTTTAACTCCTTTGGCGTGTTAAAATTAAAACCTAGAAATGTAACTTTTATTCAGAGATTCTAGAGTTGAGAAGATCAAATATCATACTCATTTCAAATAAGCCATGACTTCTTCAGAGCTCATCCTCCCCCCGACCCCCAGATTCATGGATTATGGTGAAAATCATAACTAGAAATGTGGGGAGGAAATCAGGGACAAAGAATTTGGTTTGTAAGTGGCAGTCGTATTCTCAGAGTTCTAGTCGAATGTTCAGTATACTAGTAGACAACACTGAAATCGTGATATATCTCATGTTCTTCATGAGAGCAGCCATAGCCATTTTGTCGTACCAGTTGAAAGCCTCAGGCAAGCTAATGTCATGCTCAGACAACATGCTTTCACCAAGATGCTGCGAAAGTGAAAAGTATTTGTATGAACAAATGGTCCTGATTGTGGTTGGATCAAGAAGTTGACGATACACCACCTGATGCTCAGATTGAGGTCAGATCACACCACTTTGAAAACAAAGTTTCAAATATTTTTCCATAGAGGAGGGTATGTCTGCTGCCTCCCATCCCCCTTCCCCTGAATTTCAGGGATTTTTGCTTCTCATAATTTGGACCCCTGTATCTCTTGAACTATTCAGGATATTCCAGTGATAGTTTAGGTACTGTCAAAAACCTAATCATCTATTTGTAACCCACTTTTTGTTATTCCAAGTTAAATAGGGAGGGGGGGGGGGGAGTTCTTCATATTTTTAAACTATACAGTCAATGACACAAGTTCTTACTGGATCCAAGCACAATATCTTTACACTGGATGTCTCATCTGACTACATCACCCTGACAAAGTACTTCTCTTAATGACCTATGCATTTCATAGACACTTGACCATGCCTCACCTCTGCCGATGATATGGGTCTTACATGAACCACATCCTTTAATGACGAAGCCACTGTGAAAAGCATGGGCTATGAGAAAGACATCGTCTGGAGTATTTAGTCAGAAGCAACATCTGGGAAACATGAACTTTTATGCTATGTAATGTATGCTTCCAATATAAATGATCAGACGCAGGAACATGGTCTTTACTGCTGTAATCAACAGATGTGACTGATGACGATTACATGGTTGTTTTTTTTTTAGTTTAGACAAAGGTGTGGTTGGCCTAGTGGGTAAGGTGTCGGACTCTTGTTTCAAGGTTCCAGGCTCGATTCCCACTCTGGATAGGCAGGTTGGAAGAGACTTTCCCTTCAGAGTCAACATCTGTCTAAACTCCAGTCCCTACCTCGCCTCCTTGGACATGCATTAAATCCCATTCTCATTCGGAAATGATGTCATTGTAAGCCAGTGGGGTGGATGTCCCAAAAAAAAAACACATCCTCTGATCTCACGTTTAGACATCATTCCTGAAGACAGAATGTGGCTACCTTAATGATGGAATCAAAAACGCTAAAATCTCACCAATGTTAAACCTCAGATTTCTAGCTAATTTGGCACAGCTCGGGTGAAAAACATTTACCAGTGCAGTACTCATTGCTTCCTTTGCTTTCACTCCTTGGCTGCCACAGCTTAGCATGCTCATCAATGGAGAATTGACAATAACTTGATGTTATCACTGACTGTTGCGATGGTAACATTCTGCTTTTTAACAGCACCACAGATAACCCCATATACTCTATATCTGTTGTGATGGTACTTTTCTGGAAATTTGACAATGCGTTGCCAATGAGTGATCTGATGCTGACGTGTGGTGGAAATGTAGGCGATGATCTCTTGTTGACAGTTCTTGCCACAGCTTTCTGACAGTCCAGCAGATGTATGCTCTGCCAATGATCATTCCCATCTGGACACCCGCGGTCTGGAGGATAAGCTCCCATCTTCATCCATCGTCACATACGTCTTCTTCCTTGTATCATCTGTCAAGTTCATGTAGGCAATGTAACCCAGGCTGCCCAGGAATAAGGTGGCTCCTATAGCCATCACAAATTTGTTCTGAAACAGAGGTTAAACACCATGACTATTTTGATACCATCTATTTATGAAGCATTTTGTCAGAAAACCGATAAATAAAGAAGGAAAGTAAAAAAAAAAACAACAACAACAACAACTGGAACACAAACGAAGCAGAGAGAAAATGTTCCTACAATTCATAGAACATCCTGATCAAGTCTGGCAGACAATTTCAGTTCTATTTTCACCTAGAAATTACAGGATGATAATTTGCATGGTATTTCCTTCCTACTTCCCTGTTCTGCTCTTCTGTGGCTGCTTTGAGAGAATGTTTTACTGCAATTTTCCCCATGCTGGTGAAACTGAAAATGCCCTTGACTTACCAGTTGCTGCAGGCATGTCTGTTTGATATGCTGAGAAGGCAAACAGTTGCATAGTCCCAATCTGTAGTGAAACGCCTACTTCAAATACCTTAGTGGTGGACTGTTGCAAAATCCTACTTGAAAATGCAAAGAAAGCTATCAGTGTGCATGGTGAAAAGTCCACTCCTGAACCAAATTGATCAGCTGACAGTGTTATTCATGTTGCAAGCCATGTGCGCAGACGACATTATTGGGTATAGGTGTACAGGTGAGCTACTGAATCATCTTAATTTAAATCTGAGGGGCATCTACAATATTTTGAGTAACTAACTTTTTTTCAGCTTTTTTTCCTAGTAAGTTATAGACATTTATGAACTCTTTCACTTTCACAGCATCCAGGTCAGGTGAGTCCAGATAGGAAAGCTATTTTGGAGACAAAACACTGACCACCATAGCCCCAGCCTTTACTTTGCAGTGATTTCAATTCCTAAATGAAAAAGAATTTTCCTTACGTATGGAATTTAAGATGTCTGCAATTTTTCCTGATTGTTCAAAGGCAGAAATACTTCTGCTTAAGTGCGGCACTGCCTGGATACATTCCGCTAGTTGTAGCCCCTTCTTTGCCTGACTGGGGGTGGGTGGAATCCAGGATGGTTTACCAGAACAGTGTCGTTCAATAAACTTTCTTTACCTTTGGTAGACCAAAGTCTAATTTGTCACCATTTTTGGAAAGACTGCCATCCCAGACACTTGATCATGGCACCCACACTGGAAAGAGTGTGATACCAAACCACTCTTCACTGCACTGCTTTAATCTTGTCTAGACACTTCTGAGTGTGTATGTCCAATAATGCTGGTATATTTCTGAAGGGGTTAAAGTTCTCCAATCTGGGAGACTGTTGCTACTCATGCAACTGACAGCAAATTCATTTTAGACCCACCCCATCTTCCCCCAAGCTTTCTTGTTTCTGCATTAACAAATTATCTACGTGTGATTAATAGGCAATCTTCTTCAGGTAGAGAAGGAAAGATGTGAAGTGAGGTGGGAAGTGGGGTGGGCAGTGGGATGTGTGTGTGGTTATAAAATAAGATTTTGCCCAAATGACAACACCGACAGTGACAGAACGTAACACTAACAGTACAGTTTCAAAACGGAGTGACTGCGGGCGGAAAATGAAGCAAATTCAGAAAGAGAGGGGGTTAATTACCACCAAGGACATAGACAAACAAAGCACAGGACAAGACATAACTTCTTCTTCTTCTTCCGTAGTGTCTCCACAATCAACAGGCTGATTATTTTGAGACTGTGAAACAGGGTATCTGCTGTAAAAAACAAAAAACAAAAAAAAAACCTATTCTAATTCCTATTTCATTAACATGAAATTACTCACATTCATACCACAAAGTGACACCCCCCACCCCTATCTTGCCTACTCACTAACCTACACAAAGAAAGCAAAACAAACAACAACAAAAAAGCCAAGTGTGAAGCTGCCAGCAGGCTACCACGGTCGCTTTTCATCCATTACTATGGACTAGCTGGCCCCAGGTTGCAGTAGGCAACTCAGGCCCGCAACATCCTTCCACTCATCCATTCACACAACAAGACAGCTTTGTGTAGAAATCTACTGAAGATGCCTGTTGACCCGTGACACAAATGTGTCAGGGGTTTTGGCATCAACAGTATCCTGGGGAGGGAGTTCCAGTCCACAATTGTTCTTGGGAGGAACGACATCAGCCGGTAGTTGGTGTCTGCAGCTAATTGTTTAAACTGCTGGTCATGACTTCGTCGCTCTTTCTTCTTGGGAGGCTGGAGCTTCTGTTTCAACCTCGGGCAGCTGACTAGGTTGTTCTTGATTTTATACAGCATGGAGAGCCTTGCTTTTTTCCTTCTGTCCTCAAGGGACATCCAACCTAGAGTCTGCAGCATGTTGGTAACACTGGCAGTACGTTGGTAGTGGTTAAGCACAAAGCGGGCTGCCCTACTCTGGATTTTTTTCTATCTTCACCTTGTGCTGCTTCTCATAGGGGTCCCAGATGGATGCTGAACATTCCAGCAGAGGCCTAACAAACGTTTTATAGGCTTTAGCCTTTATGCTAGGGAAACTGATTATCAAATTACGTCTGAGAAACCCCAGGGCCTGGTTGGCTTTGATCCACATGAAGTTGATATGATTGTCCCAATCCATCTTGTTCTGCAGAATGACTCCACGATATTTCGCAGAGTCTACAACTTCCAGGGTGTGGCCGTGGAGATGGTATTCACACTGTAATGGCCGTCGCTTTCGTGTGACAGGGAGGGTGTTGCACTTTGCAGGGTGAAACTGCATGTCCCAACTCTTCTCCCAAACAGCAAGCTGTTGGAGGTCGTGCTATAGTTGGGCTTGGTCATGGGCAGATCTGACCCTGTTGTAAACCGCAGTGTCGTCTGCAAAGAGTCTGCTGTTTGTAGTCAGATTGTAACAGTGTAACACAGTATCTACACAGTACCCACCCGGGTGCTAATATGTGGCTCTGTCACTGGTGGAACTTCCTGCCCTGCAGGCTACAAACCAAAACTAACAAACACATCAACACTGACACTGTCAGATAGCACTTGACTAAAGTGAAAGTCACTTTCAGATCAGTGCTTTTCATCTTTGGGTGACGAAACGCGTGTGCAACACAACTACGACACAGGCCTCAAAACTTACAGGTTTAACAAAGAGCTCGAAGTTGATGGCACGGAAGGCACTCGTGGACGGCATCGTGGCCCATCCTGTGGATTTATTCTTCAGGCCGTCTTTGCCGACTGGAGCAGGTTCAATCTTCTCACCTTTCTGTGACATTTTCATCTGACCAGCATGCGACCGGAAGTGTTTACATTCACGACAACTGTCGTGCGTACAGGCACTTCCGTGGAATCCACAACCAGCCCTGTTTACAAATGCAAAACAAGCAAAAACGCAACAGCCGGTTACGTTCGTTATTTACTGATTCTGGAGGGAAGGAAGGGGTGAGGCTACAGCTTCTATGGATATGCGGTCACATTTAAAGTATATTCTGGACGTGGTCAGTTACTGTCAGTAGCGTAGACTTGGGAATTTGTGAGTTCAAGTCCCATCAAAATGCAAAGTGCTTGGAATTTTAGGACGGGCGGAGGTTGAGGGCGGGATCAGATGGAGGTGGGGTGGCAGGTTAGCTCCTAGCAGATCTGAATTTACTATTGGCTCAGATGGGAAGACCGGAACCATATAGTTGTGCTTTATCCACTTAGTGGTCGCATCTCTGAGAATGTTAAACTTTCCTGGCCAGCACTGCACGTGTCCGTATCTCTCAGGCCTGGTTGAAGCTGAAATATACTATGGAAGGAACTGTACAGTACAACCTTGACGTGTATAGATAGCCTCAAACCAGAACGGAATTCTATAGTATCATTTTCCTCATCCACATCTTCGTTTATTGATCAAAAAGATCATCAAAAGACACCATCTATGAGCACCACTATTATCAGTAATGATTGCCAGGCCCTGGAGATGGCTTGAATGAGAGCACATCCTCCGGAGGATGCTACCTCGTCCATCCTATAACAATCCCTACAAACTTGCTGACACGGGCGAAGACTTGGACACAGACTCTTTCTCAGCACTGTGATGTGAGGAGGAAATCGAAACTGATCATCAAAAAAGAAAAGAACGGAAGGAAAGAAAGAAAGAAAAGAAAGGAAGGAAAGAAAGGAAGGAAAGAAAGGAAGAAAAGAAAGGAAGGAAAGAAAAGAAAGGAAGGAAAGAAAGAAAAAAAGGAAAGAAAGGAAGGAAAGAAAGAAAAAAAAAAGAAAAGAAAGGAAGGAAAGAAAGAAAGAAAAAGAAAAGAAAGGAAGGGAAGAAAGAAAAAAAAGGAAAGAAAGGAAGGAAAGAAAGAAAAAAAAAGAAAAGAAAGGAAAGAAAGAAAAAGAAAAGAAAGGAAGGAAAGAAAGAAAAAAAAAGGAAAGAAAGGAAGGAAAGAAAGAAAAAAAAAAAAGAAAGGAAGGAAAGAAAGAAAAAAAAAGAAAAGAAAGGAAGGAAAGAAAGAAAGAAAAAGAAAAGAAAGGAAGGGAAGAAAGAAAGAAAAAGAAAAGAAAGAAAGGAAAGAAAGAAAAAAAAGAAAAGAAAGGAAGGAAAGAAAGAAAGAAAAAGAAAAGAAAGGAAGGGAAGAAAGAAAGAAAAAGAAAAGAAAGGAAGGAAAGAAAGAAAAAAAAGAAAAGAAAGGAAGGAAAGAAAGAAAGAAAAAGAAAAGAAAGGAAGGAAAGAAAGAAAAAAAAAGTACAAAAAGGGGAGGGGGGTTATGAAGGGCCACACAGACTTTTTTTTTTAAACAATGATCAATGATGCTGATGAAGATGGCGCTGTGGAGTTCTGTTTTGATCTGAGAGTGCATGACAGGACTGCACTTAACTCTATAGTCCTACGGTTCTTTCCGTAATCGTATTTCCAGGGGTCATCCAACCCCGAGAGATGTAGATGCAGTGTTGGTCAGGGAAGCTGACAAAAACGCTCATTAATACGGGGTTGAAATCTCGACCGTCTAGTTCTAGTCTTCCCTTCTGAGTCCGTAGCACATTCAAGAACGCTGAGTAAGAGCAAGCCACGGTTTAATTTAAAAAAAAAAAAAAAAAAAAAAAAAAAATCCCAGAAATATGTGTCGATGACGAGACTCAAACCCACAATCTCCTAGCCCCCAACCCATGCCGACGTAACTACTGCACCATAGCAGCAAGTGTTCAGAGAAAGGTTTTTTTACCTACCTCTCAAACCATCTCTCGTCCGCATCATAATTGTAAAGCAAGAAAAGTGGCATTAGTTTAAAGTCTGTTTTCATACTTGAAAGGAGAACCGAATGGTAAACTATAGATTACAAAATGTTAAAGCGAACACTCGACTGAAATGTGCTTGTGCATGCGTGTTCGCGCACGTGGGCGCACACGCGCATGTGTGTGCCGGTGTGTATTGAGGTGGGAGAAGAGGTTGAGAGAAGGAGGGTGGAAGAGAGAGGAAGGGGAGGGGGATTCAGCGCAATGGAAAACAAAACCCAGATACATCCATTTCTCATAAATGCAGGTTTATATTTACACGTCATTACAGCTTCCATGGCATAAGTGGAATCGAAGATAACAGTCTGGAACAGAGATTTGAATGCACACACACACACACACACACACACACACACACACACACACACACACACACACACACACACACACACACTGCATTTCATTAATGACACAAATATAATTCTAGTGCGACAAATTACCTCTGAGTCAGCTCATGATGCTTTGTAAAAACTAAGAATGTTTAAGGTCATTATATATTATACAGCTGAGAGAGGGGAGAGAGAGAGAGAGAGAGAGAGAGAGAAGAGAGAGAGAGAGAGAGAGAGAGAGAGAGTATTTTTTGTGAAATTTAAGCTATTGACACAAAAAGTGTGATATGCTTTCTTTTTTTTTTTCTTGTTAACTTCTTTTCCGCTGTTTTATTTCCACAGTATTATTGTTATCATTATCATGATATTATTATTATCACATCTGTCATCATCATTATTATTAGCATTTTCATCCCAGAAAGTGTTGTAAGTCCTAACCCATAATCAACCACACTGGAGTACAATTTACTGACAACTGGTCGGTAGAGATGGCGTTACCAGAACCTTCAGCTGCCATTGCTTTCATGGCAGACAGGCTCTCTCTCCATTTGCCCGGAGTCAATATGTTTTCTAAAGGTCAGCATTCTATCAAGGCCTATACCTAAGTAGCGAAAGCTGTCAGCTGATTCGATTTGTGTTCCATTAAAGAAAACTGGTGAGGGTAATTTTTTTATGGCTGGTTGTTGAGAGTGCAGACCAGTGTCTAGGCTTTTGTAGGGTTAATGGACGATCCAGTTTCATGACACCACTGAGCAATGTGCACACTTGCGGCTAGAGAGAGAGAGAGAGAGAGAGAGAGAGAGAGAGAGAGAGAGAGAGAGAGAGAGAGAGAGAGAGAGACAAGACAAGACAAGACAAGACAAAATTCTTTATTTACGAGGATAATAGATAAGCACTGACGTGCTTTTTTACATCCAGTCTTCGCCCTGAGTAGGGACTACAACATGCAGTGAAATCAATTAATGTAAGAAAGCAAAGAAGCAAGTAAAGCGGTCATGTAATCATAGAGGAACATCAAATGAAAATAGAAGAGAAATGAAAACAAAACAAAAAAATAAGAATAATAATAAACAAACAAACAAAAATAGAAATAAAAATGAGAATAACAATAATGAAGAGGAAGGAGAGAGTGGGGGTAGGGAGTGAGGTGGGCTGGGGGAACATATGTAAATGTACTACAACGTACAAGATTAGCATGTATGAAAACAGACAGTAAAATGAATATGACAAAGTACGTACATATTTTTGAACACACACATACACGCAGAGAGAGAGAGAGAGAGAGAGAGAGAGAGAGATTGTGTATATGTATGTTGTGGGCGCGCTTTGTGTGGTGTGTGTGTGTGTGTGTGTGTGTGTGTGTGTGTGTGTGTGTGTGTGTGTGTGTGTGTGTGTGTGTGAGCGCATGCGAGCGGGCTACGCGGTTCACTTTGAGAGCCGTCTAAACAGGATACCTAGTGCAGGAAAAAAAACAAACAAATAAACAAACAAAATAAAACAAACGAAACGAAAGACAAAAAAACAAACAAACAAACAAAAACAACCGAAAAACGAAAACAAAACAAAATACAAACAAAGAAAAAGACCAATCACCACTGCTGAATCAGGTGATTAGCAAGTGAAATACTTTAAATCATCAAAAAGTGGGCCCGGTTCTCGCCGAGGCAAAACGACTGAGTGCTATTCAACGTCACAAATCCCTCAGAGTTCGGGAACATTCCGAACAGTTCACGGAACACACGTATCACCTCCAGTAGTTTCCAAGTCATTCACTGATTCAGAGCGACTGGCAGTTCCGGATGATTAACTGCAAAAAGAGCGCCGGTCATGCTTAATCATAATAGATAATAATAACAATGATGCTAGCCACGACGTTACTGAACTCATGACTTTAACGTGGAGTTGTGCTGTTTTCACCTGTCAGTGGAACAGTTATAAGTGAGGCAGCGGGATGCTGCTTGACGGTGTCGTCTTTCACCGGTGGGTTCTGCAGTCATGAAATATGCGCTGGTACACACATGGGGACGATCTCGTGGAGGTTCTGTCGTGTTAGGTCCATTGGTCATTACACAATGGCATCTGCCAGGCAACAGTTATAACCCTTAACGTCTTAAAGGAATGCCCTGTGCGTGTCTGCACCCTATGTGAACACTGCGTGGGCTTCCAAGGGTGATACAAGATTACTCCCAGAGAGAGAGAGAGAGAGAGAGAGAGAGAGAGAGAGAACACGCGCACGCGCGCGTGTGTGAGTCTGCTTAGAATATATTTCAAATGAGTAATTGATATCACTCTAGTTCTCTCATTTCAGGGCAGTGTATACAGTGAAGAGAAGTGAGGACCGCTTGCCAAAAATTTGTTGGCAATGGACTTACTGGCATGGCGGCTTGTTTATGCAGTATAGACGGAAAACTTCCAAACGCATGACCCTTAACCTAACCAGACTCTAATTAACAACAACCCCAATCAAAACCTATCTTACACAAACCCTAATCCAAACCTTAACCTGGTCCTGACTGTATTTTTGTTTTAATTCAGAAATTGAGCTACACAAAAAGCGTCAGTTTTCCTTCCCCCCCCCCCCCCTCCCCCCCAAAATAGATTCCCCGAACATGCGACAGAATTATGTATGTAAATCTATGGAAGGAAGGGAGGAATGCCAACCATGATGGCACTCTGCAAGACAACACCTATTCTCTGACAATTCGAGACAGTTCTGGATTTTTCTCAAGGGACCCCATTTCCTCTCTCTCTCTCTCTCTCTCTCTCTCTCTCTCTCTCTCTCTCTCTCTCTCTCTCTCTCTCTCTCTCGCTGGGTGGGAGGTCGGAGTTTAAAAAGAGAGAAAATTTGTATCTGTGTGTACTTATGTAGAGCTGTGCGCCCACCTTCAGAGCCGTCAAAAAGGAACGGGCTGGAAATTAACACAAGTGAACTGAGCGATTAGCAAGTGAAATGCCTCAATACATCATAAAATGGGCCCGGTTCTCGTGGAAGCGAGAGACAGAGAAAGAAGCGAGTCTAATTTAATGTCACCAACCCCGCAGAGTTCGGGAGCATTCTGAACAGTTCCCAGTCCACGGAATGAACGCATCACCCCCCATTAGGTCCCCAGTCATTCAGTATGGAGGGCAGTTCCGGACGTTTAATTGTAAAGGGGCGGCGGGGATGCATCGTAATGATAATAGTGATAAAAAAAATCACCATGTTGCAGCTTCATTGCTTCGACGAAAAGGTGTTTGACATTAAGGCGTTCGCAGCGTTGTCCATTTAATGGGGGCATTCCTGTCTCCCAGGGTCAGACAGCAGCTTCGGTTGACTCGTAATAACAAAATAGACGACGGTGACGATGATGGAGAAAGCCATCATCTTGCGGCCTCATGCATCTCACACAGAGGCGTTTGTCCTTAAAGTGTTTGGAGCGTTGCCCGCTTGATGAGTTTGGATCCGCTCGTGTTGTGTCGTTGTGCTACATCCTGTGATTAAATGCTTTTTTTTTAAGGTCTATGAGCATCTATCTATACGTCCTGTTGGTGTTGCCTGTATTTCTCGTACGAGTAAGACGCATGGAGGAGCTTAAAACCGCCCGAAAAGACTGAGAACGGTAGGGAGAAACGCAGTGCGATAAACTAGAGGATCCAGTCACGAAACGAAGACTAAAAAAGAAAGCTGGATCAAGCAACTGTGTAAAGACACTGGGGAAAAAAAAAAAACAGCGGACGATCCAAAGAAAGGTTTTAAGACTGAAGCAGACCTGACCAAACAGAAGCAAAGTAAACTCTGCACCATTCAGGGCGAAGAAAGCACATTTCCCACACAGGAAACAAACATAAAAAGATAGATTGAGTATCATTCTGGGCTTTACAACACACACACACACACACACACACACACACACACACACACACACACACACACACACACACACACACACATTGCTGTTGCAAGATGTGACAACGCTCGGATTAGTTTACTTTAGTTGAATGTCTGAACTTGATCATCTGTGCCCCACAAAAGCTCTGGTTTTCATATGGCAATAAAATATGTTCTTGCTCTTGTTCTTGTTCTTGTTCACACACACACACACACACACACACACACACACACACACACACACACACACACACACACACACAGAGAGAGAGAGAGAGAGCAAGGGAGACCAAGTGTGCCAGCAGCGCAAGATCTATCAAAATGATGAGGATGACTTTCTAGTACTTTTCCAGAACTGCGTAGCAGCAGCAAAGTTGCTGAAATGTGTGAAGGCTGCGGGCATTGATATATCCCTGCAGAACTCTTGACAAACAGCAGAGAGACAAATAATTGATATCCTAACTGCTATCTTCATCCAAATCTTGCGCACTGGCGAATACCTCACCATGAACTCAATCACTAATCCTCACCATTCCCCGGAAAGGAAATTAACACTGCTAGAACTCCTGCACTGCTAATTCAACCATTTGCGATTCAAGTTATGCTTAAAAGTCAATCTGGACAGATTACAGCCACAAGGAAACACCACAATTACTGAAGAAGGGTTGGGATTCCACAAAAAGGCAGTAGGACATCTATAACCGGCACAACTTTTGCGAACAAATCAAAGCAAAAA
>CM065716.1:98897077-98912077 GCA_033310375.1 Conus canariensis
TGCTTTCTTTAACTTAAAGTTCATGAATCAAGCTTTGATTCTGTTTGTTTGCAAACAGTAGAAATAAACGGATTAATAAAATATTAAAGTTCACTTCCCTGCCTGGGAGGTAGATTCACTCCTTGAAGCGGGCTGGCATGGTGATGACTCTGCCGCTGCGGGTAGTCACCGGTGTCGGGCTGCTGTTGATGGTGCCCTGAGGAGACGGACTGCTGGTGGACACTCTGGCGTCCCGGCCGGCGTTCTGTGGAGGTGAACTTCTGGCAGACCTTCCACCACCTGGGCTGACACCACTGCTGCTGGAGACGTCACTGGATACTGGCCCTGGACATGGGCCTGAGCCTGGCTCTTTGTGAACGTAAGAGCCGCTCTGGACTGGACTGGGTGCTTTGTGACTTGCACCGCTCTTCTGGTCACTGGATACAGGGATGTGGGCTTTGCGTAGGGAAAGGTCAGTTTGGACAGGAATGGGGTAGGGAGTGGACTTCTCAGGCTGTAGACCATGTGAGCGCCTGAGGTGACGCCTGTTGCGCCGGTACTTGCCTCATGGCGTTTCCACCACGTAGGATCTTGGTGCGACTTGCTGCTGCACCACCGCAGGGCCTCTCCAACTCTTCTCCCCGTCCAGCTTCTGCATCACGATGTCGCCAGGAAGAAGTGTATCTAGGGGCCGTACTCCATGACGCCTATCAAATGTCTGTTTGTTCTTCTTCTTGGCCTTTGCATCACTGGCTGCTGCTGTTGATTTGTCGCAGACTCTAGGCTCGAGGTTTTCAGACAGTGTTGGGAGTGTTGTTCTCAGACGTCTTCCTGATGCGAGCTGTGCTGGGCTGTAGCCTGTGGCTTCAATAGGTGTGTCTCTGTAGATGAGAAGAGCGAGTGCTGGATCATTTTGCGACAGTATCTTCTTTGCCGTCTGCACTGCTCGTTCCGCCTCACCGTTTGCCTGTGGGTAATGGGGACTTGTAGTGACGTGTTTGAATCCCCATTTCCTTAGCAAAGATCTGGAACTCTCTGGATGTGAACTGCTTCCCGTTGTCAGAGACAAGTATCTCAGGGATACCCTGTCGTGCAAACATGTCTTTCATGTTCTTGATGACCTCAACTGTGGTGATCGTCACAGATAGAAGTAGTAATCCACAAGAACGAGATATGACTGTCCCTTGAGTTCACATAGATCTACGCCACACTTCTGGAATGCTCTCTGAGGTAGCTCTGTTGGAATCAATGGTTCGTTGGTCTGCGATGACCTCTTCTCCTGACAATGCTTGCATTCTTCAACCACTTTCTTCATTCTGGCGTTGATTCCGGGCCACCAAACTGCTTCCTTCGCCCTCTCGCGGCACTTCGTGATCCCTTGATGACCCTCGTGGATGGATTCTGCATAGGATGTCGTCATGTAGCGAAGCTGGGACCACGATGCGCTTTCCTCTGGTAAGAAGACCCTGATTCTCGCTGAGTTCACTGCGCACTGCGTAGTAGTCTCGCAATCCATCTTCAACGTCGGTGATGTATTGCGGCCATCCTTCACGCGTGTAGCGGAGTGCTTCTTGGATCAGTCTGTCTTTCTTCGTCTCTTCTGCGATTTCTTGCATGCGTTTGTCTGACGCCGCACACGACCAGGAAATGTCCACACTGTGTAGGTAGGCTTCCACATCTTCAATGAGTGTCATGACCTCATCTTGCTGTTCAGCGGTGGTCTGAGGGCTGAGGGAGAGAGCATCTGCGACGACAAGCTTCTTCCCCGGCACATACTCGGCCTTGACGCTGAACCTCATGAAACGCATCAGCATCCTCTGACATCGTACGGAGTATCTTGAAGGTCTTTGTAGTTGATGATGGGCACGAGGGGCTTGTGATCTGTCTGAAGCTTCACATTTTCCAGACCTATCAGGTGTCTGCTGAACTTCTCACATGACCAGACTGCTGCCAGTGTCTCTTTCTCGATCTGGGCATATCTGCATTCAGTGGTTGTCAAAGTTCTTGAACAGTATGCGACAGCTTTCATGCCTTCGGGGTGTTCCTGCAGCAACACTCCTCCGATCCCATAACTGCTCGCATCTGTGCTGACGACTGTTGGCTTCCTCGGATCGTAGAATGCTAGAGTTGGCGTTGAGGTAAGCATCTTCTTCACAGTCACCATGGCCTGGATCTGTGCTGGGCCCCACGTCCATACATGGTCCTTCTCCAAAAGTTGCGTCACTGGCCGGAGTACAGTGGACAGGTTGGACAGGTAGCGACCTAGGAAGTTGATCATGCCAAGCATCCTCCTCAACTCGGGCACGTTGGTTGGATCTGGCATGGTCGTGATGGCTTCCACTTTGGCTGGATCTGGAGAGATGCCGTTCTTGCTGATTCGATGACCCAAGAACTCGATCTCATGCTTCCTGAGTTCGCACTTCTCCGGATTCAGCTTCAGATTGACGCTGGCCAGTTTCTTTGTCACTCTGTCAAGATGTCGCTTATGTGCTTGTTCATCCACACTGTGGACCAGTATGTCATCGTAGAAACAAATGACGTTGGGCTCATCCTTCAGTATGTTCACCATGGTTCTTTGAAAAATCTCTGGAGCTGACGTTATGCCGAAAGGAAACCGCTTATAGTAGAATCTACCGCATGGGGTAATGAAGGTAGTAAGCTTTGCTGACTCTGGGTCAAGCGGAATCTGGTAGAACCCTGATGTGGCGTCTAACTGGCTGAAAACTGTCGATCCAGACAGCTTGTGCAGGATATCTTCCAGCGTTGGAAGTGTGTAGCGCTCACGCTTGACTGCTGCATTCAGATGCTTGTAATCTGTGCAGATTCTCACTGATCCTGACTTCTTCTTGACTGGCACAATCGGTGAACACCAGTCTGTCGGCTCTGTCACTTCTTCTATCAATCCCAGTCTTCTGCATCTTTGTGAGTTCATCCTTGACTTTGTCTAGCAGGGGTATTGGGATTCTTCTTGCTGAGTGAACACTGTAGGCTTCTGTTCCTTCTTTCAGAACGATCTTGACTGGTGGACACTGGACAGGTTTATCATCAAGCTCGCCGAAGGGCATCTTCACGGCCTCAATCTTCTTGACTAAGTCCATTCTTGCCGCTGCTTCTCTGCTGAGAAGGTTGTCTGTCTTTGACTGTACGACGAAGAGTCGAAGTGAGTGAAGCTGGTCGTGGACTTTGCTAATGGCCACAAATTGTCCCTCACACTTTAGGATACCTCCTGGACTACGCAGGATTGCGCTGGTTTTGCTAAGTGGTAGGCAAGGCTTCAGCTTTCTGTACTGCTCTGATGAGATAACAGACACATCCGCTCCAGTATCAATCTTGAATGGAACGTCGCAGCCTCCGAACTTGAGTGTCGTCATCCACGGTGGTTCATTTCTGCCTTTTGAGCACAATGTTCCTATGAAATATTCCTCCCTTTTCTCTTCCTCACGGTTTGCTTGAGCCTCTTTGTCTTCTGAGTGTCCCACATGTGATGCCCCCTTGGTGTGCTCCTTCATTTGTGGTTCATCTATGGCGCTGACTATCTTGGTTCTGCATACTGCTGCAAAATGGTTGTTGCGTCCACACTTCTTGCACTTCTTGCCTTGTGCTGGGCACACTTGTCTGTAGTGCTGACGACCGCAACGTGAACAGCTGACCTCTTGCTGCTTCCCCCCGCCTTGGGTTGAGCCGCCTCTGCCTTGGATATGACTGCTGCCGCCTCCACGCCTGTTCCGTTGATCACTACCGCCGCCTTTTCTGCCCTGTAGTGCATCCACACTTGACTGCCGCTGTTCTGAGAGCTGTGACTTTACCAGTTCATACTGCCTAGCTTCCTGCACAGCACCTTCGAGGGTCAAGTCAGGTTTTAACTGCAATTTTTCTGAGAGTTCAGTGTCTAGGACTCCTAGTACTAATCTGTCCCTAATGGATTCTTCTTTGTTGGGGAACTCGGCTGTTGCAGCTAACTCATGCAGTGCACGCACATATGTTTCAATGTTTTCGTCTGGCTTCTGATTTCTAGCATGGAATCTAGCTCGTTCATGGATAATGTTTCTTTTTGGAACAAAATACCCATCGAATTTGCCAAGGACTACATTAAACTTCTTTGAGTCTTCTTCACTGAGTCCAAATGAAAGAAATATTCTCTCAGCTTCATTTCCCATTGCATAGATCAGAGCGCTAACTTGTACTTCTTCCTCATCTTTATCCAGTTTGGACGCTGTCCTGTATCTCTGAAAACGTTGCCTCCATTCAGGCCATGTTGTGGGTTGCGTGAAGTCAAATGCATCTGGTGCTTTGAAAGGAGCCATGACACCAGTCAATTTCTGCTGTCAAGTTCATGCACAATTAGATGTTGTTAGAGACGTTGGTACTGCCCACGTCTGCCACCATGTAGCGCCATGCTGTCACTAATGTTAACTGTCATACCTTGATAACAGGCCCTCAGCTGAATATGAAGGAAGCGAAGAGGGTTTTAATCACCACATCATGTACATGTCATTAACAAGATGGCGACCCGCCAAGCCCGGAAGCTGATTAACATAACAAGGGACTTAATACACAATCACTACGCGACACTATGTATAACAGCTTTTCAACTGGTGAACTCGGAAATCTTCGAGTTCTTCTTGCTAGTGACGTCCACTTTCATCCTTTTTGGGGTCAAGTCGATAGGTTCATCACAATCGCAGCCTACGGAGGTAACAGAACTGGAGGAAACACATAACTATTGTTCTGCATCGCCATATATTAAGATAGTAACGCCTTGTGATTGGTAGCAAGAGCCGTCGGCATTCTAGCTCAACCTATGACAGATAAATACCGACGGTACTCCCTACAAAGCGCAAGGAAATGTACAAAATTCGGCGAATCACATTGCCTGGCATGTATGTTAAAGGTTATGAATTACAGAGACAAGAAATGAATCAGAAAGACGAAAATTAAGCAATCTAGTTTCTAATTCAGCCTTTTTGCATGTAAAATCGTCTTCCTCGTCTGTACAACAACAAAAAAGAGAGAAATCTTGTCTCTAAGGGTTAAAAACGAAATCTTTTCGATTTACGTTCAGCCATTATCTCCGCTACTCTGCATCCACACCAAAAATAGTAACGTGTTCTAATTGATGGCAACAACTCTCGGCAATTTCACTTTCACAGGGCTTGAGGACAAAGAAGAAATCTTTATGAAATCTTTATTCACAGTCCCCCCCCCCCCCCCCCCCCCCCCCCTCCCACTTCTTCCCCTTGGCATTGGTAGGTACTGATATCGACGTTTCCACTCCTCTGGACTCCGGCTGACAGTTGTGTGTGTATGTGTGGTGGGGTGGGGGGATAAACACGCGTGCGCTCAAACAGATACAAACATATGAGAGAGAAGAGAGAGAGAGAAGAGAGAGAGAGAGAGAGAGAGAGAGAGAGAGAGATTTTATCATTGGCAGTATAGCCGTTTTGACATTGAGACGTGAGGTAATCACAGAAAAAGGATCTAAACCTTGGATAACAACTAATGATAACACGTATACAAACATGCCTACTTCTGCACGCACACCTACACGCTCCAGTTCAGGCGTACAAATATAAACTAGCTGTTGGACAAAGGCAACAAGCAAACACGCTTTCCAGTAAAATTGTAGCCCACATTTCATCATAGAATCAATGACCATCGGACACTGTGTAGGAAATGGAGTTCCCAAACAGGAATTCAAGATGGGTTGAATTTTCTTTCTTGCTGTCCTCGATTCGGTAATGTATTGGTTCTTCTTTGTGTGCGTGGTGTGTGTGTGTGTGTGTGTGTGAGAGAGAGAGAGAGAGAGAGAGAGAGAGAGGTGTGTGTGTATGTCTGTGTGTACTATCTGGGGCTTTGGTAATACTAAATGGACGACCGAAAATTCGTTTTCGAGTGTCAGCACACGAACCAAATTGAACCAGGGGACGTAATCAAAATGGTGACAACTCACTGCTCTTGTGAGAAGCTCCAATGCTAATTTGTAAGTCAAGGTTTTCAGGTGTTACTGGCACTCCTACGCAGAATTTCACACACACACACACACACACACACACACACACACACACACACACACACACACACACACACACACACACACGCACTGCACGCACGCACGCAGGCACACACACACACACACACACACACACACACACACACACACACACACACACACACACACGTATATATGTGTGTGTGTATATAATATATATATATAATATATATATATATATATATATATAAATATATATATACAGAGAGAGAGAGAGAGAGAGAGAGAGAGAGAGAGAGAGAGATTTAGTTTCAGTTTTATCGCGAGGTATCATTGTGTGCGTGGTTAGTCCACCTGTGTAAAACCCGGTCTGCAAAGCCAGGTGTCCACAATGTGCTGAGAGTCATAGTTACGTCGACAAATCAGTGAATAAACAAACAGGGAAAACAGCTGAGTATAGTGACTCACTGGACGATTGAGACGTAGCTGAAGGTCTGCCTGACCAATGCATAGGAGCTACACACGATGGTCAGGCTTCGAATGCGCACACACACACACACACACACACACACACACACACACACACACACACTCTCTCTCTCTCTCTCTCTCTCTCTCTCTCTCTCTCTTGGGTTGATGGGATTTCTTCTTTTTTTTTTTAAGAATTTTTTTTTTTTTTTTTTTTTTTTTTTGCTGTCCCAACCTCTGCGCCACCTCAGAGGCAGTGCACCCACGCCGCTCATTCCGACACCCCGTCCACAGCCACAGCCCGGTCGGCCCCGCCGCAGCCCCGGCACCGGCAATCCGCAGGGGAGCAGTCAATGTCAAGTCGTCAAGAGGCAACCCACCGGAGGAGACACTGCACTGCTGCTGAGTCACTTCGGTGGTGTTCAGTGGCGCCTGTTCTGATCTAACATACGCAGGACACCACCTACTAAGCCCCCTACTGACGACAATAATTGCTTAGTCGCGGAGCCGGCGTGAGTGAGCTCTCCCTCCGGAGGGCGCCACCACGTCCGTCCAACGACAGCCCCCATGGACTCGCCGATACCGGTGACCCCGACGGAACCAAACCAAGGCCACAGACGTGTAGAGGACATCGAAATTGAGGTCACCATGAGAGCAGGGCATGAAGGGCCACAGAATTTGAGACTTTTTTTTTTATGCTGATCGATGAGAATGAGGATGATTACGATGATGCTACGGATTTCCATTTCGGTCTGAGACTACATGACAGGGCTGTACTCTACGCTTCCTTTCATAATATATCCCGGCGTCAACCAGGCCCAAGAGATACAGGCACCTGCAGTGTTGGTCAGGAAATTTGAGCAACACTCTCAGAAACGCATCCATTAAGTGGATGAAACTCGACTGTGTGGTCCCAGTCTTCCCAACTGAGTCCGCAGCAAACTCAACTTTGGGTAGGAGCCGGTCGAGGCAGAAAAACCCACATGACTCTGATGGGATTCGAACCCACGACCTCCCAGCCGGGAGTCCGCGACGCTGACCACTTCGCCACGGCGGCTGGTTGATGGGATTTCTTTCTATCTTTTTGTTTTAACCCTTTCTTTGTGCCCTCATGGCTATGCAAACTGACGCATGCCAAGTTGTTGAGCGGGTGGACGGGCGTGTGGTCGTCCTATGACGGTTTTAGGTGTTATTAATCTCTCTCTCTCTCTCTCTCTCTCTCTCTCTCTCTCTCTCTCTCTCTCTCTCTCTCTCCTCCTCTCTCTCTCTCTCTCTCCTCTCTCTCTCCTCTCCCCCAACCCTTCACCCACGGACATTTTAACGTGACTGGACAAACAAACGCTTTAGATAGTGTACAACGGGTTACCGGCTTCTCCAGGGAGGTGGAGCGGGAGTGGGGGGGGGGGGGGGGGGGGGCAGAAAGGAGGGGGTGTGGATGGAGTATGGTGTGAGAATGGGGGAGAAGAAGGCATGGTCAGAAAGGAGGGGGATGGAGGGGGAGGAGGAGGGTGGTGGCGGGGGCGGACACAAAATCCTGGTGAGAAAAAAAAAAGAGATAAGAAAGAGAAACCTGACAACCGATAAAACAATGTGTAAAATACCTGTGTGGGGGAGGAGAAAAATAGAGATAGTGGAGTGAGTTGGAGGATGTGGGAGCGAGAAGGGGGTGGGGGCGGGGTGGAGGAGTGGAAGAAGGAAACAGGAAGAAGGAAAAGATTGGGTGGGGGTGGGGGGATGGGGGTGGGGGGGGGTGGTGGCAAGGGACAGAAAAGAGAAATGATGGAGGACAAGGAGACCGGCGCGTATCCAATGGTTTCTTCATCTGGTCGTGAGCACTATGGCTGCCCTTTCCTTTCCATTGCAGTAAAACAAACAAACAAACAAAAGTCTGTAATTACAGTGGCTCTTTGATTTCATTACATGTAGCCTATTCATCCCCTGTGCTAGCGATCAGTGTAATCGAATCCTTAGAATTGTTCCGATCGCTAAAATTGTAGACTATTATGTAGACTATACGTGGAGTGCGCACTGGCCCTCACGACTCCCACCTCCACCACCCTCGCACTTTCTTTCCCTCCTTCCTTCCCTCCTACCTTCCTTCCTTCCCTCCTTTCTTCCTTCCCTCCTTCCTTCCGTACTTCCCCCTTTCCTTTATTTTTTTCCTTCTTTTCTCCCGTCCCTCTTGCCATTCCTTCCTTCCTTCCTTCCCTCCTTCTCATCTTTCCTTCTCTCCCTTTTTCTTCTGTATTTTTCTTCTTTTCTTGTGGGGCTCCAACCGGATCATGGACAACGGTCACACAGACCTTTTTTTTTTTTCTTTTTCTTTCTTCTCTTTCGTTCAGTAGGAAAAATTAATTCTCTCTCGCTCTCTCTCCCCCCTAACCCCCCCAACCCCTCACCCTAACTCTTTCCTTCCCTCCTTCCTTCCCTCCTTCCTCCCCCTCCTCCCTTCTCCTTCCCTTTCTTCTTTCCTTCCTCCCTCTCTCCTTCCCTTCTCCTTCCTCCCTCCCTTCCTCTCCCTCCCTCTCTCCCTTTCTTCCTTCCCTCCTCCCCCTCTCCCTCCCTCCCTCCCTCCCTTCCTTCCTTCCTTCCTCCCTCCCTCCCTCCCTCCCTCCCTTCCAGACTAACTCGCTCAATGACCTCTGTCCTGACCTCCCCCCAGGTGAGCGGCCCTACCTGTGTCAGGAACCAGGGTGCCACAAGACCTTCGTCCGTAACGAGGAGCTGACGCGCCACAGGCGGATCCATTCCGGGGAGCGTCCCTACGAATGCGGCCTCTGCGGCAAGACCTTCATGCGCAAGGACCACCTCAACAAACACGTCCGTATGCACGGCGCAGCGAGAGGTGGCGGTGTGGAACATGCAGACACCCGTGGCTGATGGGGTACAGGTGTTTGATGATGGGGGGGGGGGGGGGGGAGGGGGGATTTATTTATTTATTTATTTCATTTATGTATGTATGTATGTATGTATGTATGTTTCTTCATTTATTTTTTTGTTTTATTTATTTATTTATTTATTTATTCTATTTCTTTATTCATTCATTCATTCATTTATGTATTTATTTATATACACTTATTGTCATTTGTTTCTATAGATATTTGCAGCAGCAGTGTGACCGCTAAAAACTACATTTTCACGCGCTATCCCTCCACTTCTCCCCACCGCTTTCCTTACACTGTCTCTGTCATGACGTCGTATGCAGTAACGCGGTTCACGTGTTCGAGCTGGTGCTGGCTATGGAAATAATCGTGCTGCATGCTGGGTTTCCTCAGGTAGTCTGAAGTTATTGTCCTAAGTAGTAAAATAAATAAATAGATGAATAAGTAAATAAATAGATAAATAAATAAATAACATATACATACATGAAGTGATAAAGTCTTCGACAAATATAACTTTCGATTCAGATTCTCAGGAACACACAGAAGAAGACATAATATGTGATGAAAGCTCGTTTTTTTTTTTTTTAATGTAAAAAAAAAAAATCCAATATTGGGGATTTTTTTTCTTTCTTTCTTTGTCACAAGGCAGCAGTCAACGTTGAACATCCCCCTTTAACAATGGCACATCTGATGTTACGCAATGTAGAAAATGCATTTTTCTTCATAATGGCCTGTCGTTCTTCCAGGAATACAAATCGTCATCAACAACAGTCTGCCAGAGTCCCCTGCAGTGATTCCATTTTATGTTTTGTTTTGGTTTTGGTTTGTTGTTGTTGTTGTTGTTGTTGTTGTTGTTGTTGTTGTTGTTTTGCTGTCTCATCTTCTATACCACCTCAGTGGCAGTGTATCCACGCCGCTCATTCAGCCACAGCCCAGCCCGGCCCGCCGTAGCCCCGGTACCTGCAATCCACAGGTAGCAGTCAATGTCAAGTCGTCAAGAGGCAACCCACCGGAGGAGACACTGCATTGCGGCCGAGTCACTTCGGTGGTGTTCAGTGGCGCCTGCTCTGATCCAACGTACGCAGGATACCACCCTTCTAAGCCCCCTACTGACGACAATAATTGCTTAGTCGCGGAGCCGGCGTGAGTGAGCTCTCCCTCCGGCGGGTGCACAGTGGTCCCATTTGTTTGCCGTCTTCTTCGAGGTCCTGTTTCTTGGTCGACCTTGCTTCAGCTTGCCTTGGGGGTCCCACTTCCGACTTGTCCAGTGAAGTTTGATGCTGGCTTCCTGATGGCTTGTTTAATCCACATCCGTTTTCTTCTCTTGATCTCGTCCTCTGTTGGTGGTGTGCTTTCTGCCTGAAGTCGATGCTGCTAATGGTGTTTGTCTAGCGAATCCGGAGCAATTCTCTCTCTCTCTCTCTCTCTCTCTCTCTCTCTCTCTCCTCCTCTCCTCTCTCTCTCTCTCTCTCTCTCTCTCTCTCTCTCTTTGTGGAAAGTGTTGAGTGTCTGCACTCAATTGATGGTTTTCTCCAAAGTTCTGCATCTCTCTGCTCCATAAAATAAATGGAACTGAACACTCTTATCTTTGTGCGATGGAACACTTGTCTTGTGCTTCAGGTGTTTTTGAACTGCAGAAATGCTGCTTTTGTCTCGCCGATTCTTGTCTGGACATCTGAATCTGTTAGACCCTGCTGGTTGACGACACTGATCAGTCAGCTAAACATTCCGATCTCCTGAACTGCGCTCCTTTCTGTGTTGACTGTGTCGATCTTCAGGACTGTGGTTTTTGTTCTGTGGACCTGTAGACCAACATGTTCTGAGATGGTTACTAGCTTTGGGGTCTTTTCCAGCGTCTATTGGTGACTGTGTGTCAGTGATGCCACGTCGTCCGCAAAATCCAGGTCCCTTGAGGGTCCAGGGTGTTCACAAAATTTCGTTTTATCTCTATGATGCTGCATCATCCAGTCTATGACCGAGACAAAGACGAAAGGGGACAGCACGCAGCCCTGCTGGATTCCAGTCTTTACTATGAAACTGTTGGTGAGCCGTCCTCCAAGGATTAGTCTGTAAGTCATTCCTTCAGAGAATTTCTTGATCAAGTTAACCAGTTGAGGGGGGGGGGGGGGGGGGGTTGTCATTGTGTCTAAGCACTTTCCTGAGGGATTCTGTACTCAAGCTGTCTGTGTACGCAGTCTACAAAGTTGGTGTAGTGAGAATTTCATTCCAACGATTGCTCCACTCCGATCCACAGCGTGGCGGTCCAGTCTGTTCAAGATCTGCCTCGACAGAAATCTGTCTGTCATAACTACAGGTCCACTTCTCTCTTCATTGTTTCCAGGGTGACAGCCCCCACGACTTTCTCTGTAACAGACAGCAGAGCGATCCCTCTGTAGTCGACATAACTGCTGAGATCTCTGTATGGAGCTTTATCACATACCCTCCTTTCCAATGTGATGTTACAAGTTCTCTTTCCAAGATCTGTTCAAACACTGGATGCAATATTTCGACAATGGTGTCCACGTCTTTATTTTATTGCTTGGTTGCTTCAGTATGGAGGCCCAAAGCAAGACTGACCAGCGGTTGAATGCCATGATCAAATATTGGTGCTGTAGTCATGAACTACAACGTGAACAAGGCAAGAAAATTGACACCCCTAGAAAGGACAGAGTGTACCTGTTAGGATGTACCTGTCATGGAAGATGATGTTCCTTCTGTATTGTCTAAAATGTGATGCATTACTGCCTAATGTACACCGAAAAACTTAACCAGCTGTTGCCATCCAACCTCTTTTTGATGTGTCTGTATAAGAGAGAGAGAGAGAGAGAGAGAGAGAGAGAGAGAAGACAGACAGACAGACAGACAGACAGACAGACAGACAGACAGAAAGACAGAGAATCTGCTTGAAACACTCAAAATAATTGTGGTGACTAAAAACTTTATTGAAATGGTCAAATGTAGAAAAAGTATCTAGATCTGATATTTCTCGATGAGAGTTTATAATTGTGTGTGTGTGTGTGGTGTGTGTGTGTGTGTGCGCGCGCGCGCGCGCGCGCGCGCGCGCGTACGTGCGTGCGTGCATGTGTGTGTACGCGTGCGCGCGCGCGCGCGCGCGCGTATGTGTGTGTGTGTGTGTGTGCGTGCGTGACCAAACATGCACAGCTGGGTGAAGCGTGTCCATTACATTATACCCACCGTGTCATAGACAAAGCTAGAGGCGGAAGGATCTCCTAGCTGCTGCGTGATGTGTTTGATCTCATGGACCGAAGTTGCATGACTCTGCTACATCCGTTCAACGTTTGTTGCAAGGCAGAACTAACGATTCCCCCAGGGCGATGAAAGGAAAGGAAAGGGGAGAGATGGCAGCGTGACTGTAAGAAGGGTTCCGGAGCACTACACCGCTTCCCTTTCCCACACCTTTGCACTCTTCACTTTCTGGCCTCTTAAAAAAAAAACAAAAAGAGAGAGAGAGAGGAGAGAGAGAGAGAGAGAGAGAGAGAGAGAGAGAGAGAGAGAGAGAGAAGTATACTAAAGTGCATTAAGCGCGTTTTCAGTGAAGAAGAAGAAGAAGAAGAAGAAGGACAACAACAACAAGAAGAAGAAATGAAGAAAAGAAATGCGCCCCTTCCCCTCCCCTTTCTTCCCCCCTTCTCCCCCCCCCCCCCCCCCCCCCCCCCCCCCCCCCCCCACCTTCCTCTCACTTCCTCCCGGTCATCAATTTCGTTTGTAATCGTAGAGATCACAGAATAGGAGTTCGTTCCCTTTTCCGTCCCCGTTTTCCACCCGTTCCACCATATCTCCAACGGGAGATGAATCCGGTGCGCTGCATCCTCCCCCATTCCCTCCCTTCCTGTTAATTCTCAAGCTTTGACGAAATGATCCGACCCTGATCATGTGCCATGTGTGTTCCACAACCAAAGCGAACAAAGCCACCCTAATGCTACCACACCCACCTCCCCCCACCCATACCTCCTTGCCGTTTCCTCTACCGGAACTTTGTCGCTGCCAAATCCTACCCTGAAAACAAATTACTGCTATATTTCATTTATCTATTTCTTTGTTGAATAAACACATTTTGTGTGAAATGAAATGACATTGTACATAAGATGTTTGTATTGATTGTGTTATTTATTTATTCAGTTAAAAACATTCTCAGCAAAATGAAATGCTACAGTCTCTCTCTCTCTCTCTCTCTCTCTCTCTCTCTCTCTCTCTCTTCTCTCTCTCTCTCTCTCTGTGTGTGTGTGTGTGTGTGTGTGTTGTGTGTGTGTGTGTGTGTGTGTGTGATCAGAAGATCGCTATAAAGAGACCTGTATTTATTGACTTTTAAAAAATCAAATAAAATCATGTTGTGTGCCTTGCCTGTGTGCGTGAATGCATGAGTGCATACTGTGTAAACAAATTGAATTTATGTACTCGACCTGTTCCGATTGTCCAAGTGAGAGAATCAGGGGGGGGGGGGGGGGGGGGGGGGGGGGGGTATGTGTGTGTGTGTGTGTTGTGTGTGTGTGTGTGTGTGTGTGTGTGTGTGTGTGTGCGTGCGTGCGTGCGTGCGTGTGTGTGTATGTGTGTGTGTGTGTGTGTTTGAGAGGAGAGAGGAGAGAGAGAGAGAGAGAGAGAGAGAGACTGTGCGTGTGTTCGTGTATGTGTGCATGTGGACATGTGTGTGTGTGTATGTGTGTGTGTGTGTGTGTGTGTGTGTGTGTGTGTGTGTGTGCAAGTGAGAGAGAGAGAGAGAGAGAGAGAGAGAGAGAGAGAGAGAGAGAGAGAGAGAGAGAGAACACGAACACATCGAACAATTAAAGTTGCTGCCAAACTGATAATAAACGGAAAACACGGAGAAATTCAAACTGGATACATCAGATAAAATAACAGAAGTCATGTTACTTACGTCTAAATCACACGTCATAGAGAATACGTTAACGTTTTTGATAACGAACGTTAATTTTAGGATTGAGTCCGCACCAAACCAGCACAGAACGGACAATGAGAGCAAAGTGTCTACCAGCATCAAATCACAGGCAACACACCTGCCTTTTCCGTCCCAGAATATTGTTTGAGAGTATGCAACAGGACATTGTTTGAGAGTACGCAACGGAACATTGTTTGAGAGTACGCGACGGAACCTTGTTTGAGAGTGCACAACGGAACATCATTTGAAAGTACGCAACGGAACATTGTTTGAGAGTACGCAAAGGAACATCGTTTGAGAGTATGCAACGGAACATTGTTTGAGAGTACGCGACGGAACATTGTTTGACAGTACGCAATAGGACATTGTTTGAGAGTACACAGCGGAACTGTTTGACAGTATGCACAGAACATTGTTTGAGACTGCGCAACGGAACATTGTTTGAGAGTATGCAACAGAACATTATTTGAGAGAACGCAACAGAACATTGTTTGAGAGAACACAACAGAACAGTACGCAACGAACATGTTTAGAGTACGCAACAGAGCATTATTTGAGAGTACGCAGCAGAACAGTTTTTTTTGAGAGTACGCAACAGAACAGTTTTTTGAGAGTACACAACAGAACAGGGTTTTTTTTCAGAGTACGCAACGGAACTGTTTTTTGAAAGTACGCAAGAGGACATTATTGGAGAGTATGCAATGGACAAAACTCAGAACATCTTTCCACATATCATCCCACCGCCCCCATAACCAAAAGATTTCCGATAT
>CM065716.1:98922077-98924577 GCA_033310375.1 Conus canariensis
CAAGATGTTGTGCGTGCGTTCACACACGGAACCTCGGTTTATAGTCTCATTCGAAGGACTGTATGGGGAATGGAGTCAGAACCAATGTAAACTCCAAGGGAAAAATCCCCCTGTACCGAAATTCGAACCTGTAACCTCAGGATCACGGGTCCGACACTCTACCAACTGAGCTATTCCGGCCCCGGATTCTTATAGGGATGTGGTTAGATGCCAATGAATCGTCTTCGGTTTGCCAAACACAGTTTAGTGCTGATCCTGAAGACGTAGCCTATACCAGGATCTATGGCTGAAGGACGGTGAGTTGAAATATCAGATGCACGAGAATAATCTCTTTCATTCACATCTACAAATTAGAATCTGCAGTGCAATGTAAAATCTACTGCTAGAGGCACATCTACTATTGTTGTTCCAACATGACGCCTGGTCATTAAAATCACCGCCAATAAACCTCTTGTTGGTCTTGAAGGTTTCTCATCTACTCTGAGTTTTCATGATCAGGTCTTCTCTTGGAAGATACAATATTCAGAATTAAGGATGTTGAAAATTTTACAACGACAGCACAAGATCTTCTTCTCGAACACTGTAGATGGGAACGCCAGCTCCCCTGACGAATGCTGCCGTGCGCTGTAAGTCTTCAAGGGCTCCGTAGAGCTTCCTCTCCACTGATGTTTGCTCCGTCCATATCTGTTGTCTCAGAGCTTCGTGCAACGGGCAATCCTGCAGTAGATGTGCTGTTGTCATACTGCCGGTCTGGCATGGGCACTGGTCTGACTGACCGATCCTGAACTTGGTAAAGAGGTGATAGTTCAGGCGGTTGTGGCCTGTCCGCAGCCTGAAGATGGCCACCTGCTCTGATCTTGTTAGCAGGTGGTACGGGTCATGTCTATTGAAATGTGGATGCTCCTGCAATCACTTGCTCTGCTGTCTGGCTTTGATGATTGTCTTGGCTTCCTTGAGGGTTGTGCACCTGTCTTTCTGTTTCTTTGTTGCTCCCTCTTTAGCCAGAGTGTCTGCAACCTTGCACAAGATGAAGTATGATTGTAGTCTCCGGAGATGACCGTACACGGTAATTCAGGCCTTCACAAACACGTGTGTGTGTGTGTGTGTGTGTGTGTGTGTGTGTGTGTGTGTGCGTGCGTGCGTGCGTGCGTGCGTGCGTGCGTGCGTGTGTGCGTGCGTGCGTGCGTGCATGCATCCGTGCGTGTGTGTGTGTGTGTGTGTGTGTGTGTGTGTGTGTGTGTGTGTGTGTGTGCATCACGCGTGCGTGTAATTCAGTTTGAAGGAATAATCACTCTCTATGTGCACGTTTTCTGCAAAACAGTTTGGACAGAGAAGGGAAGCAATTACCCTTATTTGTCAGAAGCCATGATATGAAGAGTTGTCTAAATTTGCCTGCGCACAGAGTCAGTCTCTTCGTATTCTTGCTATGATTAGAAAAGTGGAGGTCGATGGGTACACACACACACACACACACACACACACACACACACACACACACACACACACACACACGCACGCACACACGCCCGCACGCACACGCACGCACGCACGCACGCACGCACGCACACACACGCGCGGGCGCACACACACACACACACACACACACACACACACACGCACGCACGCACGGACGCACGCACACACACACACACACACACACACACACACACACACGCACACACATACACACACACAAACACACCCATGCACGCACGCACACACAGAGAGGCAAAACAGCATAACAAATTTCTAAAAAGAGAGAGAGAGAGAGAGAGAGAGAGAGAGAGAGAGAGAGAGAGAGAGAGAGAGAGAGAGAGAGAGCGTATCACAGCATAATCACGGTTATTATGCGAATATCACCCCGTGAGTTCTTTATTTCACTGACGCTCGTCAAGGGTGATCTGAGGATGATAATCACCAAAGCCATTTGCCTTCCGTCTCATTAGGCCTCCACGAGTGAAACATTCGATACAACTTTGTCTTAGGTTGCCTTGTAATCACCGACCTCGTCACGCTGCAGTTTTCCGTGTGAAATGTACCCCTCTCTCTCTCTCTCTCTCTCTCTCTCTCTCTCTCTCTCTCTCTCTCTCTCTCTCTCTCTCTCTCTCTCTCATACACACACACACACACTAACGCACTGGTATACACAACACACACACACACACACACACACACACACACACACACGCACGCACGCACGCACGCACGCACGCACGCACGCACACACACACACACACACACACACACACACACACACGCACACACACACACACACACACACACGCACGCACGCACGCACACACATACAAGAAAAGCTTTCATGCGTCTTGTGGAATACATACACGCTGTCACACACTGGCACACATACACATGCATGCGCGCGCGGGCTGAGAGAGAGAGAGAGAGAGAGGAGAGAGAGAGAGAGAGAGAGAGACCAACAGACAGCTAGACAACCAGCAAGACGGACAGACAGACAGACAGAGAGACGGACAGACAGACA
>CM065716.1:98942077-98952077 GCA_033310375.1 Conus canariensis
GGATGGTGGTGTTGGTGGTGGTGGTGGTGGTTGTGACTTCGATGTTACCAGGACTCAACTTGGTTTCACCTTCATTTGATGCAATCCAGTTCGAGCCGTGCTGTTTAGTTTTGAACGATGTACGTAAGTAAGATCCATTGGCGAAGTCTGGTCCCTGAAGAAATGCACCTTTCGTGACAGAGGCAGATTAAAAAAACATTTTTTGCTCATGTTTTTATCTAGAAGCAGGTCATAAGATAAGATGAAGACCAAAACCTCTGTGGAGTTAACTGAGCCAGTGGTGGACAACGGGTGACCTTTACTATCAAAGGCAGGGTAAAAATCCCATAAAACAAAAACAAAGATTTCGTTATATGCGCAACAAGATCATTCACCATTATTTAAAGAGTATCCACCAACTTATTTCTATTTCGAACGAGGCAGTATGAACAGACTTGAAAGTGGGCGGGGGATGGTGGAAGAGGGGGGGGGGGTGCTTCTTTTGGCACGCGAGTGTGGGGTGAACGTGGCATCAAACTGCGCATCAAACTGGCTGTATAAGAAGTTGGCAGTCATTCAGTCCCTGGTGTGTGGCGATGAAACGTGGACACTGCACAGGAAAGAGTTGAAAACACTGAATCACTTCCACCTCCTCTGCCTGCACAAGACCATGGTTATCTCCTGGGAGGACAGGGTGTCCACTAGAGAAGTGCTTCACAGAACAAACGTGCCTGGTATCGAGGCATTCATCATGAAGGTGAAAACTCCGATGGGTTGGACATGTGGTCCGTATGAACGACACGCGACTTTCTTTTTTTTCTTTCTGCGAACGCAGGCTGATACTCCTGCGGACACTCCCTGTATGGACAGGCAAGGATTAACCCCATCTACCCAGCAAAGGGAGTGGAGTTTTGTGTGTATGACCGTGTTTTTTTTATCCCGCCATTAAGGCAGCCATACTCCAGCTTCGGGGAACGTGCATGTTATGTGTAACGTGTCATCCATACCAACGGCCGAAATGGCACTCTCTTCCGAAAGTTGGTGATGGGATTTTACGTTTGTGCAAGATGTTATGTGTGCGTTCACACACGGAACCTCGGTCTATAGTCTCATTCGAAGGACTGTATGGGAAATGGAGTCAGAACCAATATAAACTCCGAGGGAAAAATCCCCCTGGTGCGGATTTCTTTAAGAATGATATTCTCTGTCTGGACATAGAAAGAAAAGACAAATTCGATTCAGAAACATAATATTTCTTAATGGATTTGCGATCGAGGCATCCCCCATCGTTTATTTGTTTGTTTGTTTGTTTGCTTAAGTCTTAGATTATGGTGGAAAGTACTATCCAGAAGGGTTTATCTGTAGTGCAAACATTATGGCAGAATTTTATAATACCTCAACCGAATCACTAACACACACACACACACACACACACACACACACACACACACACACACACACACACCTAAGAGCGCGCACACACGCATTCACGCTCGAAAGAACACACACACACACACACACACACACACACTCTCTCTCTCTCTCTCTCTCTCTCACACCCACACACACACACACACACACACACACACACACACACACACACACACACACACACACACACACACACACAATCATTGTGGGCCTAAACAACCTTCCTAAAATGGAGATTTAGACATAGAGGATGAAAGAAAGAGAGGGGGCGGGGGCGGGGGCGGGGGGGGGGGGGGGGGCGGCAAGGGTGTGTGGAGATACTGGGGAGGTGGATAGCCGAATATTCCACAGCCATGTCTTGAGGTGTAGCTAGCTGGCTGAGTGACGTCTTGTATCTCAGAACACGGTTTTATAGTCCAACATTGGCACAATTCATATTATTCTGATTAGCAGCTTTTCTTTTCTATTTCAGGCCTGTTCTACACACACACAAACACACACCACACACACACACACACACACACAACACACACACACACACACACAGACGGACAGACAGACAGACAGTTGTACGGACGGATAGACCGACGGACAGACAAGCAGACAGACAGATGGACAGACAGGCAGACAGGCAGACATGCAGAAAAACATACAGATAAGACGGACGGAGAGAGAGAGAGAGGAGAGAGAGAGAGAGAGAGAGAGAGAGAGAGAGAGAGAGAGAGGAGAGAGAGAGAGAGAGAGAGAGAACTTGTAAGACCAGACAAAAGTATTCTGGATTTTTGTGACGTGGCGGATGGTTTGTCACACAGGTTCTGGTTCATGTAAGTCCTGTGCATTGTCACTGGGCTTGTACAGGGTTTCTATCGTATCTGGGACCTAGACGTCTATGATCATTCTGGTAATAATTGGTCAATGTACAATACAGCGTATATTCATCATGCAATCTGGGTCTGCAATTAATGTCTCATAGGGGACCATGTGTATATAAAATCTTCATGTACAATTTTTTGGGAGCGATATATTCTTCAGCTCTATATCTATATATCAGTTTGTCGCAAAATACTTTCAGTCTTGGGATTCCTTTTTTCTTTTTCTTTTTTTTTCTTTTTTTTTTCTTTTGCTGATGTGCACTGGTACAAATACTGTTTAGCGAATAATGTAATGAAATGAAAGATAAGGTCATCCTTATCAAATCCAGTTGTAGCTGGTTATTCAGTTATCCTCATATGAATAGACATTGACATGATGGCATCAGTAAAGCTGAAACCTGAAGATGAATGGGCAAAAACATTGCAGCAGCTGTGAAAATGACATATTAACGGACAATAATATTGCGGCGTCTGTGAAGCTTGCAAATCAATAGAAAATAACAGTTGAGGCGGCTAAAAGCTTGGAGATCAAAGAGCAATGAAACTGCGGCAGGTGGAAAGCTTTGAGATCAATGGGCAATGACATTTGCGGCAGGTGGAAATTTGGAGGTCAGTGGGCAATGACATTTGCGGCAGGTGGAAAGCTTGGAGATCAATGGGCAATGACATTTGCGGCAGGTGGAAATTTCGAGGTCAATGGGCAATGACATTTGCGGCAGGTGGAAAGCTTGGAAATCAATGGACAATGACATCTGCGGCAGGTGAAAAGCTTGGAAATCAATGGGCAATGACATTTGCGGCAGGTGGAAAGCTTGGAAATCAATGGGCAATGACATTTGCGGCAGGTGGAAAGCTTGGAAATCAATGGGCAGTGACATTTGCGGCAGGTGAAAAGCTTGGAGATCAATGGGCAATGACATTTGCGGCAGGTGAAAAGCTTGGAGATCAATGGGCAATGACATTTGCGGCAGGTGGAAAGCTTGGAGATCAATGGGCAATGGCATTTGCGGCAGGTGGAAAGCTTGGAGATCAATGGGCAACAAAATTTGCGGCAGGTTGAAAGCTTGGAGATCAATGGGCAATGACATCTGCGGCAGGTGCAAATTTGGAGATCAATGGCCAAAACATTTGCGGCAGGTGGAAAGCTCGGAGATTAATGGACAATAACATTGCGGCAGCTGTGAAGTGTAGAGATCAATGGACAATAACATTGCGGCATTCAGCACTGGCTGACTCCCTGATAATCAGCGGACTGACATTTCCCTTCCTGCAGCTAGCACCTCGGCAAGATGTTGCACGCCCACGACGTGTGTGTGTGTGTGTGTGTGTGTGTGTGTGTTGTGTGTGTGTGTGTGTGTGTGTGTGTGTGTGTATGGTGTGTGTGTGTGTGTGTGTGTGTGTGTGTGGGTGTGTGTGTGTGTAAGTGTGAGTGCGTGCGTGTGCGCGTGCGTGCGTGCGTGTGTGCGTGCGTGCGTGTGTGCGTGCGTGCGCGTGCTCGTGCTCGTGTATGTGTGTGTATGTGTGTGTGTGTGTGTTTGTGTGTGTGTGTGTGTGTGTGTGGTGTTGTGTGTGGTGCGCGCGCGCGCGCGCGCTTGTATGTGTGTATGTGTGTGTTGTGTGCGTGTGTGTGCGCGTGCGTGCGTGCATGTGTGCGTGCGTGCGTGCTTGCGTGCGTGCGTGCGTGTGTGTGTGTTTGTGTGTGTGTGTGTTGTTGGTTAGGTGTGTGTGTGTTGTGTGTGTGCGTGTGTGTGTGTGTGTGTGTGTGGTGTGTGTGTGTGTGTGTGTGTGTGTGTGTGTGTGTGTGTGTTGCTGGTTAGGTGTGTGTGTGTGCTTATGTGTGTGTGTGTGTGTGTGTGTGTGTGTGTGTGTGTGTGTGTGTGTGTGTGTTGCTGGTTAGGTAGGTGTGTGTGTGTGTGTGTGTATGTGTTGTGTGTGTGTGTGTGTGTGTGTGTGTTAGGTGTGTGTTGTGTGTGTTGTGTGTGTGTGTGTGTTGTGTGTGGTGTGTGTTGTGTGGTGTGTGTGTGTGTGTGTGTGTGTGTTGTGTGTGTGTGTTGTGTGTGTGTGTGTGTGTGTGTGGTGTGTGTGTGTGTGTGTGTGTGTGTGTGTGTGTGTGTGTGTGTGTGTGTGTGTGTGTGTGTTGTGTTGTGGTTGGTGTGTGTGTGTGTGTGCGTGCGTGGCGTGCGTGATTGTGTGTTGGCTGCGCACGGTGCGCCACTATGTGTGTATGTTGCAATCGCGCCCAATAAGAGAGAGAGAGAGAGAGAGAGAGAGAGAGAGAGAGAGAGAGTGAGTGAGTGAGTGCGTCAACGCCGTTCATGCCATATTACCCAATTATCTTCTTGCTGGAAAGAATGACACGATTGACCACGTTGACTGGGTGGAGATGCCACAATCCTCATTGATCTCCATGATGACCGTCATTGAACAAAATTACTATAGAACAAACAGCGAAGTCCGATAACCTCCAGTTGGAAACGGCTGTCACTCACGCTGGCTCCTGGCAATTATTGTCATCAGTGGGAGGTGGGTGGGGTGCGGGGGTGGATTTCAAACCTGGTGCCCTACCCTTGCGGTATGTTGGATCAGACCAGTCACCACTCAACATCACCAAAATGACTCAGCAGCAGGGCCGTGTCTGTTCTGGCGAGTTTTCATCATGATGAGCTGATAATATCGATTGCTCCGCACGGGTTACTGATTCAGAGGCTGCGAAAGGGTAACCATGATGGGTGGAGTTGTGTATGAGGATCTGGGATGAGCCCGTAAGATCACTGAGAGGGTAGGGAAAGGTAAATAGATAAATAACAGAGAAGCTCACATGTCTACCTCAGCCTCGCTCCAAAACCGTCTGTCTCTCTCCTGCCTTCTATCGCTTCTCATGTTGTCCATGACGAAGCCTTTTTGGCAATGAAATCTTATCCATTTTCTCTCGTTTCTTCCCGCAGAAGAGGTACCCGTGGAGCAGGGTACCTGGGGCGTTGTCTCTCTCTCTCTCTCTCTCTCTCTCTCTCTCTCTCTCTCTCTCTCTCTCTCTCTCTCCTTTTTGTCTACTCTTGTGTTTGTATTCCTGCTTGAATAGGTGAGATCTGCATCAGTGTGTGTGTGTGTGTGTGTGTGTGTGTGTGTGTGTGTGTGTGTGTGTGGTGTGAGAGAGAGAGAGAGAAGAAATGCTTGCGCGTGCGCGCGCGCGCGCGCGTGTGTGTATGTGTATGTGAGTGCGTGTACGTGTGTGTGTGTGTGTGTGTGTGTGTGTGTGTGTGTGTGTGTGTGTGTGGTGCGTGGGTGCGTGAGTGCGTGCGTGCGTGCGTGTGTGTGCGTGCGTGTGCGTGTGTGTGTGTGTGTGTGTGTGTGTGTGTGTGTGTGTACGCGTTCGGTCATGTTTGTCGGGCCAAATCCAAAAGATATCAAATTTTGAGTTCTCCTCCTTAAAGGGTCGAAGAAATGCCAGAACAAAAAGACATTCGCAAAAATGATTTCAGACAAAGGGACGTTAATTTCAGGTATGCAGGGAATGGTGTCAGCGCACATTGTCAGCATAATTTCTTCCCTACTAGTGTTTCAGAGAGGTGATGGTAGAGCAGACTTGCAGAGAGTAAAAACATTGTTGACAAGTGCCAGCGCCGCTTTCGATCAAAAGCTATATTCTACAGTGATCATGTATCAAAGAACTAGCAGACCTTTACCGTAATGGAACAGCGTCTGCGTACGCGATACTCAGATTATAAGGAACTTCTAGAGGACATGCTGAAGAAACTGTATCAATCCACAGACAAAACAACTGCGTCAATTCAAAGACAAAGGAATGTCATCAATCTAATGAAAACTGCATTCATCCAAAGGCAAAAGAACTGCATCAATCTAAACCGGATTCAAAGATAAAAGACCCGCATCGATTCAAGGATCAAAGAAATACATCAGTCCAAATACAGCAGAACCATATTAATCCAAAGACAAAAAGCGCATCAATCGAAAGACAAAAAATAAACTATATCATCCTCTAAATACAAACAACTGTGTCGATTTGAAACAAACAGAACCGCATCGATCAAAAAAGAAGAAAAAAAGAAAGATAACAGGAAAGAAAAGAGAAAGTAAAGAAAACAGGGAAAACAAAAGAACAAACACCTGCATTAATTCAAGGACAACCGCATTAAACTATGGACAAGCGCATCAATCTAAAGACACCAGAACTGCACACCAATTCAAAGACAAGAGAGCTGCATAAATCTAAAAGCAAAAGTACCGTATAGAGCCAAATAGACCACAGTCACATCAATGCACCCACACAACTGAACTGCATCGATCCAAAGACATCAGAAGTGCACCGGTCCAAACACAGTAGGATTACACCAATCTGAAAGACAAAAAGCTGCAGTTTGCCTATTCGACTCACAAGTGATGACTAAGTGCACTGGCGGGATGAAAGGCACAGAGTGGACGGAGGGAAGGAAGGAGGTATGTCGATACAATTCCATCATCAACACCGGACAACAAGCCACAAAAAGTGTACGTGGCAGACAGCACGAACAGTACCAGATAACTTAGCGAATTCCCTCTTCTGAGAAAGTGTGTTTGTTACTTATTTTATCTTATTATTATTATTTTTTTTTTTGGTGTGTGTGTGTGTGTGTGTGTGTGTGTGTGTGTGTGTGTGTGTTCTAGGGCGCTGCCGCAGCCAGTCTCTTCCCTATGATCCCCATTCCCACCCTGCCCACCCTTTCCTCCTGCTTCCCTCGTGACTTTTTCCTTTGCCCGAACAGCGATGGTCCAGACTGTCCTGACCTTGAATACTGCTGCTCCTCCTCTGTCGGTTACGCAATGACCGCCTGTGCATCTCCCGAGGTGAAAAGTTCATCCCACAGATCTATTTCTATCTTGCACAAGGGTCTCACTTCCTATTTCGCTTTCTTTTTATGTAACCACTAGGTTGCCAACGTGTTCAAATTGTGCATCGTCAGCATGACATCATATTTTTACGAAACACGCGTGACGAGTGTGTATGGACCAGCTTAGCTGTTTAATAAGTAACGTGTTTATTTCTATGAATTAGATGTGGATGTAAGTGGTCTGATCTTAACATAAATCTGATATGTTTGTTACAGTATAGGCATATGATATCATTCAACATGCCTTTACCAGCGTATAAAATGATAATCGCAAGCTACTGGAATTTCTAAGGCAAACGCAGTTTTAAAACATTGATTTTATTGCTGAAAATGTTTATCTCAGGTTTATAACCGTTACAATTTGGTGACCTGTTCATGCTTGAAAGAACTTAGGAATACTTCATATTTTGCGAGGTGTAATGAAACCAATCCTTGTACTCGCTGAGAAAATTTTTTAAGTTTACTTGGAACGCGCGCGCGCGTGTACACACACACACACACACACACACACACACACACACACACACACACACACATACACACACGCACACACACACACACACACACACACACACACACAGCGCGCGCGCACGCACGCACACACACACACACACACACACACACACACACACACACACACACACACACACACACACACCACACACACATATACAGACACGACTAAACTGCATAATTCCTTAGACTCACGTGTTAGGCATATGAGTCAAAAACCGTATCAATCCTAATACAACAGAACTGAACAAATTCGAAAGACAATAAAGCTGTATTCATTCAAATACAACAAAACTGCATCACTACAAAACACAGCAGAACTCCTCTGCTTTTAAGGTAACATGACGTATCAATTTTAGTACAAAAGAACTGCATCAATCTAAATATAACAGACCTGTGTCAATCCAAATACAACATACCTGTGTCAATTCAAAGACAACAAACCTGCTTCAATCTAAAAACAACGGATCTTTATTAATTCAAAGACGACAGACCTATGTCAATCCAAAGACAACAGACTTGTGTCAATCCAAAGACAACAGACCTGCGCCAATCCAAAACCAATATATCTGCGTCAATCCAAAACAACAGTCTTGTGTCAATCCAAAGACAACATACCTGCGTCAATCCAAAAACAACAGACTTGTGTCAATCCAAAGACAACAGACTTGCGTCAATCCAAACAACAGGCTTGTGTCAATCCAAAAACAACAGACTTGCGTTAATTCAAAAAACAACAGGCTTGTGTCATTCCAAGTACAACAGACATGTCAATCCAAAGACAACAGACTTGCGTCAATCCAAAACCAATAGACTTGCGTCAATCCAAAGAAACAACAGACTTGTGTCAATTCAAAGACAACAGACCTGCGTCAATCCAAAAATAACAGACTTGTGTCAATCCAAAGACAACAGACTTGCGTCAATTCAAAGACAACAGACCTGCGTCAATCCAAAAATAACAGACTTGTGTCAATCCAAAGACAACAAAACTGTCAAACCGAAGACAAGACAACTGCACCAGCCATAAGACAACAGAACTGTGCTCATCCAAACACAATAAAATCACGTCAATCCAAAGACGCCAGAACCGTAGTAATCCGAAGACATCAAAACTGTATCAATCCAAAGACAACAGTACTCTGTCAATGAAATCACAACTGAACAGCAGCAATTCAAAGATAACAGAACTGCAGTAATCCAAAGATAACAGAAATGCAGCAATCGAAAGACAACAGAAATTCAACCCAAAGGCAACAGAAATGTACCAATGCAAAAACAACAGATCTTTACCAATCGAAAGACAACAGAAATGCATCAATGAAAAGACAACAGAAATGCATCGATGAACAGACAACAGGACTGTATCAGCCCGAAGATAACGGAACTCTACCAACATAAAAGCAACAGGGCTGTATCCATCACAAGGCGATGTAACTGTTTGAATCATATACAACAGAACTGAAAGTAGAGTCTCACAGTATGGGGCACAAACCCAGCCCGCGCCTACGCCATTTCCAGCAAAGGTGAGGAAGCACGTTAATAACTATCGGGAACGTCGAATGGTCTGGCCTGATGCATATTGTCAGACCTCACACACATCAATATGTATTCTCCTGTACATATTCATCCCACAGACAACCTTGCACAATACAATAACCTAGATCCATCAGATTTTTTTCTCTTTTTTTTTTCCTGTCATGCAGACAGACAGACAAAGAGAAAAACAGTTTCCTGGTTTGATGTGGTAACAAATGGTGATAATGAGATTAACGATTAACGGCCTATTGACCAGAGGTCCTTAACGACTAGTCGCTTCCAGACCAAAGTAATGTCAGCCTTTGCAGAGGGTTAAAAAAAAACAAAAAAAACAGTGGCATGTCACCAGGCCACGGCACATTTGCTAATTCCTTTTACACCGTGCAAGAAAATAAAGTGATCTCTCAGTTTAACAGCAATGACTAAACCGACCAAATAAAGAAGTAAGATTTTTAATTTCTAGAGAATTCTAAACTTAATACAAAAAAATAATTTCCTTTGTTTGAAAAAAAAATTATTCTCATAAACACAAATTAAGCATCTCTTCGGTCTTTTTTTCTCATATACAATGCTCGCCTGGCAAGAAAGAAAAATCCCAAACGCAACCCAAAACTGGTAAACGTATAATTGTTTTGTGTTGTATTGCATGGTGTGGTGTGGAATTAAATGGAAGTCCAAGGACAAAGTGCACAAACAGCAGCAGCACTGGCACAGCTGAAGCCACCCTGGAGAAACAAGCACATGAAGACCATCGCTGTAGTCTGATCCAAGCTGAAGACA
>CM065716.1:98957077-98967077 GCA_033310375.1 Conus canariensis
CTTTTTCACGAGAAAAAAAAAAAACAGACACACACAAATGATGATGATCAGAGCAAAGATTTGACGTCAAAGAATGGGTGTAAATGTTAAGACAAATTCATAGCAACCCAATCCAAATTTACCTATGAACAACATTGATGATTTGTAGAAAATTCATATCTTTTTCAGATGACAGTTACAGATGATAGATAGTCATAGACAGGACTATATTCACATTATCCTATGGTTTCATTTTCATTGTGATTTATGGAGCGAATTGTATTTTTGAAGTAAATTGGTTACAGTATACCTACACACACACACACACACACACACACACACACACACACACACACACACACACACACACAAAACTTTACATTATTGAGTAGGATTGGATAGCAGGAAAGTGCCACGACTGAGATACATTTGACTAGTTCCCATCCTGTTATTGTGTCTATGACCCATTTCCTCAGAATGATTTTTTTCCCCTATTTCTTGTTGATGACATCACACATTATGATCCCAGACCTTGTGTATAATATTCATGATGTCAATTCTTTACTCTGTCCAGTTGCCAAAGACGGACATTACGTCACAGATTAAGTAACTTCCTTAGTCTGTGATTATGTAGTTGTATTCTTTTTTTTTCTCTTGAAAAAGACCAAGTGGCCGAAAATTTGAAATATGAAGAGTGGAATTGTGATTTTGTATACAGGAACTGATTGTGACCAACGTAAACCCAAACATCAACATAGAACATGATGATGATGATAATGATGATGATGATGATGATGGACGATGCTGACGACGACGATGCTGATGATGATGATGATGATGATGATGATGATGATGATGATGATGCTGATGATGATGATGGTAATGATGATGATGATTGCCGTTGCCTTTGTCGTCGTCGTCGTCGTTGTCGTCTTCGTCGTCTGATGATGATGATGATGATTACTGTTATCGTCGTCGTTGCTATTGTTGTTCGTGTTTGTGTCGCTGTTCTTGTTGCTGCTGCTGATGTTACTACTACTATCAGCTGTTGCATTTCTGTTTTATTGTTGTTGTAGTTGTTGTCCTCGTCGTCGTCGTCGTCGTCGTTAATCATGCCATTAACATTAATTTGTTGCTTGCTATTATTGTATTTGCTGTGCAACAATCATAAACATAAAACCTTTCGGATGGACGTGAGAACAGTCCAAAAGAAACAACATTAACTATGTATTAAACAACATTAACCAACGTGACTTAACATTCAACGTCTATCTTGCGCTGAAGTGATTGAAGATAAGTGATTACTCGTTCATTTTCGTTGTCCTAATTGTTTTGTATCTTGCCTGAAGAAGATCTAGGAGGTCGAAACGCGTCGTTCTTTGTCTTGTGATTCGTTTGTCCACGTTGTGTGTGTGTGTGTGTGTGTGTGTGTGTGTGTGTGTGTGTGTGTGTGTGTGTGTGTGTGTGTGTGTGCGTGCGGTTCGCTAACATTTATTTAAGATTAAATGTAAATAACATATGTGCGTCTCCCACTTTCTGGCTTCCACCTAACTACTTTTGGCACATGACTTCAACATACACAAAGACTGTCCGTTCCAGAGGCTAGACTCTCCCAGTGTGCAGCCGGCGTCCGATTGCACTGCGGGTAGAAGACAACGTGACTTAGCTTGGAAGACTCCGGTCATGTATAAAAGGAGGGGGAAACCAGTGCCAATAGAAGGGCGTCCAGGAATCATGAGCTTTACATACAGGCCTGGTTTCTTCTCAGTGTAAGGGGTAAAGGGCTTAGATACTGTGTCGTGTACCTTGACTACTTCCAGACATGACCGAAGATATGCGTCAGGCCGTCTGTTTGTTTGATCCACCGATGGATTGCCATCGTTGAATAAACACGAAACCAAATTTGACGACTTCTTGAGAGAGAGGTGGTCACGAACACACTTTACGGTCACACACACACACGCGCGCGCGCGCACGCGCACACGCACGCGACCGCGCGCGCGCCCACACACACACACACACACACACACACACACACACACAACCACACACACACATATATGCATGTACAACATTAGCGTGTGTGTGTGCGTGTGTGCGTGCGTGCATGCGTGTGTGCGTGCGTGCATGCATGCGTGTGTATGTGTTTGCGTGCCTGCGTGCTTGTGTGCGTGCGTATGTGCGTGCGTGCGTGCATGCGTGCATGTGTGTGTTTTCGTGCGTGCGTGCATGCGTGCGTGTGTGCGTGTGGTGTGTGTGTTGTTGTGTGTGTGTGTGTGTGTGTGTGTGTGTGTGTGTGTGTGTGTGTGTGTGTGTGTGTGTTCTTTGCTTTGCTTGTGTTAATGTCTTTTTTCACAGAGAAATGTACTCGGACGTAATGTATAATACATTTCGATGAAAATGAGTATGACAACAAAACAACAAATCGAACGTACACTGTATCTTCTCTTTCGCGAAGCTCTCCACAACAGAAATAGAAAGCAGCCGTCATCAGCACGTGTCGTGTACATATCCCCAAACAACGGGGCTCATATAGCACCTCATTTGAAAGGCTGACGCACTCAGCTAAAAGCTTTCGACATCATCTTTCGAATCAGAAAGCAAAACACGTCTGGTATGTCAGCGATCAGATGACATCGTCTTATTGATTGCAGAGAGGTTTTTAATATACTGAGCTGGTTTGCAAGCCATGTTGATTCTGGAGGCGACTGGCAGCGAGATATTAGGCCTAAGCTACAGTCTTACGGAAAGGGACGCAAGACTGCCTACCCTAAAAACAAGACGAGTGAGGGCGATTTCATCCAAGTCTATAAAATATTTAACTTATAATCATGATACGTTACAAAATGATATTGATAACTTATCTGAATGGTCTACCACATGGAACTTGCATTTTAATGCGGACAAGTGCAATGTGTTACATGTTGGACGTAAGAACCCAAGATGCCAATATACAATGCTAAACAGTAATACTGGTGAGCGTGCAGATATTTCAACATGTGATTATGAAAAAGATCTTGGTGTCACTTTCGATTCTGGCCTGGTATTCGATAAGCATATTCAGAACTCTATAAATAAAGCTAACAAAGTGACTGGTATAATTAAACGTACTTTTATTCACATGGATAAAGATATTTTTACAAAACTGTACAAGGCTTTCGTTAGACCACATTTGGAATATGGCAACACAATTTGGTATCCTCGATTAAAGAGGCAGTCTGTTGCTTTGGAAAGAGTACAAAGAAGAGCAACAAAGCTTGTAAAGAATATACAAAATCTTCCCTGTGAAGGTAGGTTAAAAGCTCTTGGACTGCCTACCCTAAAAACAAGACGAGTGAGGGGCGATTTGATCCAAGTCTATAAAATATTTAATTGTGTTGACAATATTCCTATTTCAAAATTTTTTACTGCATCAAGAGTTGATATTACCAGAAATAGTGTGGATAAAATGTATCATGAATATTGTCGCACTAACCTAAGGAAATTTTCTTTCAGTAACAGAGTAACAAATCTTTGGAATAAATTAACCCCTAACATTAAACGTGCACAAAATACTAACCTTTTCAAAAGCTCTATCGATGATAGTGTATTATTGAAGACTATTTATTTTGACTATGATAAATAAAGACTTGAGCGAGTTAAAGACCTGACCGTACAAAGACCAGATAACACATAGAAGGGACATGTAAAGCCAGTTCTGGCTAAAATTGCAAAAGCAATTGTCCCTATGAACCTGAACCTGAACCTGTTGTAGCCGGTTTGCTGTACACACGTGTGTTCCCGGAACTTTGTAATTGATAAGTGATCTCATTTATAATTTGACGTCATGATGTCACTGGTAGATTTAGTGTCAGTAGATTAGAAACTTCTGTGTGTAATATCATAATACATTTAACTTTAACATGAATTTTGTTACAGTGTGTAAAAATCAGTTCATTTAAACTCAGATAATATGACTGGATACTGTAGCAAGTGTATGATTAATACAGCTAAACACCAACTAGTCAACCTGCAATTTGCGTAATCTCCATGAATCGGGAGAGTAGAGCTGTTCCAGGATTTTAAAAAAGTCAGGGAAAGATAACGTTTCTCTTTCCACTACAAATAAGAGTTACATTTTCTCAGCTTATGGGTCTAACAGAGAGATTCTTCTTCTTCCTTGCGAACGCCTTGATCTGTACGGTCAGTCCGGCCCTTGTGATGAATAGTGCCGTTTTCTCCAGCTCTTGTAGACTGCCGCAGAGCTTCGAACAGAGAGATCAAGAGAGTCAAATTGACTGGAAGCGCACGCCAGAATAATGATCGGGATTCTGACTGTCTGCGTTACAGGTGGCCCAGACCCTTTTACATCCATGTTTGGGCATTTTCTCCTTCTGGGTGAATTGTTCACCCGACTGATGAGGCAACCTTGCTTTGGGCGTACTCACCAACGGCATCTGTCCTATGAAAACGGAGGGGTCACTCTCGGTGAACGTGAGCTCAAACACAGATTGCCTCCCTTAAAGATTTCCAAGCCTCGCCAATTCATCTTCATTAGGGAAGAAACCACAGAACTCAGTGAGCAAAACCTGTTGAAGAAGGAGGCAGTATCAGAGGAAGCTGAGCTGGACCCAGAGTTATCGGGAATCAAAGAGACCAGGTTTGGGAAATCTTGGGGAGGAAGAACATGGCAAGAAGGCTGAAGAAGTGCGACTAGAGTGTTGAAAGGGGCGACGAGGCATCAATGCATTCGGAGGAAGGGCCTTGGGTGGCCAACTTTTTTTTTATCCCCAAAGACTGTGGGTCTGCATTGGACATATTTTGTCTGTTACTAGTGTTAGTAGTTCTACTGAATAACATCTTCCTCTTCTTCAACAGCACTTTTTTTTCTCGATTCTTAAATATTTCCTATAGTGATTTAATGTTCGTGTTTTGCACTAGACCGTTCTTGTTCGTCTGTCTGTCTTTCGTGTTGCATACCATCTGCATCCTTTTCGTATCATTTCATGTTTGTTTTGCTTTTGTTAATAGCCCAGCCGACTACAGTGGGTCGTATTACAGCTGACTTTCTTTATTGATATGCTAAAGCTTTAGAACGCTTGTGTAAAAGAATGCAACGAAAGATGGAGTTGTATCTATTGTCATGGCAAATTGGTTTCACGTTTATAGCTCGCCTACGATCTTTCACCGACTAGCTATATAAGTTCATAAATGTAAAGCCAAAAATGTTTCGGGGATATCATAGTGTAGTGGGCAATGTTGTAAATGGACGATGTAAACCGAATAGTAGAATATCATGAGGAAAATTACTTCAGCACACAGAGTACACTTCTATACACATGGTAAATTTTCAGATAGCGGTGCCAGACCAGACGTAGTCGATTCCCCGCACTACATAGCCATGGTTGGAACCCCAGATTATTCCCCTTTACACTCTTCATACACTGAAGACCGGATAAAACAAAAATTCCGGCCAAACTGTGCCGATGTTGCTCATTTTATCGATCGCTCGTTTTATTGTTTTTATAACTTAAGCTTAAACAGAATGAAATATTTCCTTCGAGAAGACATGCAGACCTAATAATGATAATGATAATAATGATGATGATGATGATGATAACAATAATAATGATAATAATAACAACAACAAATAATAATAATAATAATAAACATGATCTTAACACGAATTCGCGTGACCCATAAGAACAGCTACCTGGAAACTAACTCCTGATTAATATGCTTCAGTTTATATACACCGAAAAATACTACAGTGTCTACAACGGATTCAGATATGAAGCTATTACATACCCAGTAAAAGCTTCACACAGTGTATTTTAAAGCAGTCTCTGTATTACAGAAATGTCGGTTACCATGGCCACACCATACATTTGAGAAACAATGTAGAAAGGTAAGATTATTTGCGGTGACTCGGACTCGTCATTAAGGTAGAATAAACGTAGCAATCTGCTGCTAGTTTTGCATTTTTCTTTAAAAACGAGCCCGCCAAACAAAGTCCCCGTCAGTGTGATCTGTATTACAATACATCATTTACAATCGAGTGATAGATAATAAGGATGACTGTGTAGGTCCTATAATGAAGCGCGATGTTCATCATTTTTATTCCGCGCACCATGTGACGGCAAAGTCACTGCGAAGGACATGCAAGAAGGATGCTCTGTGGCGGCACGGATTGTCGCAACCGCCAGGTCCGACACGGACGGTCGCCTTCGTGAATTTGCGACAATCCGTGCCGTTGCGACAATCCGTGCCGCGACAATGCTCTGCAGACAGCGCTGTAATTACATTTTGTCAGGGTCTGGCAGTTCGTAGAATCGTCTATCAATTTACCTGGCTATGGCAGGATATCGGTGAGAGAGAGGTGTGTGTTTGCGCGCGCGTGTATGTGTGTGTGTGTGTGTGTGTGTGTGTGTGTGTGTGTGTGTGTGTGTGTGTGTGTGTGTGTGTGTGTAATGTGCGTGCGTGTTTGTGTGTGTATGTGTGTGTGTGTGTGTGTGTGTTGGTGTAATGTTGCGTGCGTGTGTTGTGTGTGTATGTGTGTGGTGTGTGTGTGTGTGCGTGCGTGTGTGTGTGGTGTGTGTGTGTGTGTGTGTGTGTGTGTGTGTGTGTGTGTGTGTCTGTCTGTCTGTCTGTCTGTCTGTCTGTCTGTCTGTCTGTCTTTTGCTTATTTGTTCGTTTGTTTGCTGTGTGTCTCATCTCCTGTGGTATTACCTCCATGACGGTCATTCCATCTCCCCGTCTACAGTCACATCCTGGCTTCTTCCGTCGCAGCCCCGGCACCGGCAATCCACGGGGAAAGCCTGGGTCAAGTCGTCATGAGGCATCTCACCGGAGGAGGCACTGCACTGCTGCTGAGGCTATTCAGCGGTGCCTGTTCTGATTCAACATACGCAGGAACCATCTACTGAGTCCCTCACCAACAACAACAACTGCTTAGTCGCGGATCCAGCGTGACTTAACATCACCACATCCGTCCAGCGACAGTCCCCATGACGTTTCCAATGCCGGAGACAACGACACGAAGTCACCAGGGCAGAGATGTGGAGAGGAAATCGGCACTGGGATGACCATGAAAAGTAGGGTGTGAAGGGCTTTAGAAGTTGAGGCTTTTTTTTTTTTTTTTTTTTTTTTTTTTTTGCATGTTGATCGATGTGGGTGAGGATGATGAAGACGATGCTATGGATGTCCATTTAGTTCTGAGACAATGAGACAGGGGTTGTATTCTACATTTACTTTCATACTACATCCCGGCGTCAACCAGGTCGGAGAGATACAGACACCTGTAGCGCTGGTCAGGTAAGTTGGTCAACACTCTCGCACCGGCATCCATTAAGTGGATGAAACTAGAGTGTATGGTCTCAGTCATCTCAGGTTGCAATGAGCCCATATCAAACTCCACTCTGGATAGGAGCCGGACACGAGCCGAAGAATCCCACAAATATAAATAACTCTGAGGGGAATCGAACCCACAACCTCCCATCTGAGAATCCGCAACGCTAACCACTGAGCCGCTGCAGGTGGAACAGAGGGATGGGTTGGCCCCAGACACAAGGAACTGCAAGGGGAAAAAAAAGAATGAGGAGGGGAAAAAAAAGAAGAAAAAAAGGACAACAAGCAAGGTTCAATGTTGTTTTGCGATTTACATCGCAAAGATTGTAGTCTGCTTGTAGCACACTGCTCTGTGCCATAATATGAGGTTGTTGCTATTGTCATCTACGACCAAGATAGATGTTCGCTTCAAAGCACTGTTTTTCAAGCTGAATAAATCACGCGGTTCAGACTTCTTTCATGTAGATTGCAATTCATTGTCAAAATAGAAAACGAAGATACCAAAAACTCACATTCTGTTCACCATGTTATAAGTTGTACAATTACACTCGTATGCTTCATCAACCCTTCTAATTTCAAAACACAGGACAACATAAACTCAAATCATGGTATTGTAGATTACATCGAGTTTTAAATAACATGATCTTGCATTTGACTTTTCATGAAATATTGTACGGGTTGGATTTCTTGCATTACATTGGGCAGTACGGTGGTTAAAGAGCAAGAAAATACTGACAGGTATTCCTGTTTCATAATTAACGACAGGCTCCAAATTGAACACTTTTGAGTTAGACATGCCTTAGTTTGCTTTTAGGGGGCTATGAAGTTCAAGATACGTTTGATGAAAACAAGCACCTGTTTCCGGGAATTTTATGGTGTTTTGACCTCCCCCACCCAGTCCCCGTGGGTCCCAGTCCACTTTCCCCCACCCCACCCACGCCCACATCCCGTGAAGAGATCTCCCCACATGCAAAAATACAAACAGAAATTAAACATTTTGATGCATGCCCCTTCAAACGCCATACAATCGCGAGAGTGGAAAGGCATGCAAGAATGTATACACACAGCAAACGGAAGACAGCAATCTAAAAGCAACTCACACACACACACACACACACACCAGCACACGCGCGCGCGCGCGCGCGCGCGCGCACGACTAACACATTCCCATGTCCACACATCCACATGCATGTGAACACGCACACAGGCACACAAATCTACATGAGCAGGAACTAACATAAACATCATTCCTAGCAGTGTCTAACGCATGCGCACATGTCTGCCATACATGAGAGCAGGCCTCACACACATACCTGTCTGTGCAGGTACAAATCACCTCCTACCTAGACATGCGAACGACACAACTTCCTGTAACCCCAGAGAACCAAAAGAATCGCCAAACCGTAAAAAGGGTGTGTGTGTGTGTGTGGGGGGGGGGGGGAGAGAGAGGGGGGAGGTAAAGAAAGGTTACCCCCGGGAGGGGGAGGGCTCAGCGGCAGGTGGGAGGATGGTGGTCAAATACATCAATTATAGAACGAAATTAAAACTGCATGGTATTAACGCAGTTACAAACTCCTAAACGTTAAAAAAAAAAAATGAATATATATATTTCTGTCGATATATTCGTTCACATACAAACACGTAACCAAATGACCAGGAACTTGGGCACGATTCCTGACACCCACATGCAAAAGACTGTTCACTACAAACTAATTCTTTTTACTCAAAACCTGTAAAAAAAAAAATAAATAAATAATAAAAAAAAAGAACCACCTTTCTTACGGTACACAAAAGACATTTGTTTAAGTGTTTTGAGAACTGAGTTTACAGGTGTCCGTCATAGAGACAAACATGCCTAAGCCCTTTTCTGAACACATGAAAATGGATCTTCTTCTTCATCACTATTAACTTTGTTCTCGTTTGCGAACGATTCGTTTGTGCATTTCGTCGAGTTTGAACCCGGATATCCTAATACAGTCGATCCGATTCACCATCCACCTCTCCCAAATTTCAGTCAGATAACCCTCTCTCTACTCTATTGCCAGTTCAATCAGATCATGCCCACAATTTTCAATCAAATCCTCAACTTAAACTGAACACACACGCCCTCCCTTTCCGCACCCCCAATTCAATCACATGGCCAAATTGTTAACCAGATGCCATCTGTTTCAATGAGCCCGTACCATTTCCAGTGAAGTCCTCCAGTCCAATCTGATCTCTGAAAAGCTAATCACCCTGCCTCATCAATCTGATCTCTGAAAAGCTAATCACCCTGCCTCATCAATCTGATCCTCGCAACATATCCAAAAAAACAAAACAAAAAAAGTGGGAGATACTGAAAAGGAAAAAAATAAACGAAAAAAAAAAACTGGATTAAGATCCACCCATATTTCTTTTTCTTAATTTCTAGGTGCACGCGCACACACATGCGCGCGCGCGCGCGCGCGCCACACCCCACAACACACACACACACACACACACACACACACACACAACACACACACACCACACATACACACACACACACACACACCACACACGTACGCTCGCATGCACGTACGCATGCACGCACTCGCGCGCGCGCGCGCGCACGCACGCACGCACGCACACACACACACACACACACACACACACAGATGCATGCATGCACAAACACAGAGAGAGAGAGAGAGAGAGAGAGAGAGAGAGAGAGACA
>CM065716.1:98972077-98977077 GCA_033310375.1 Conus canariensis
TTTGAGTAAACGTTGTTTAAAATATGAGAAAGCAGGGAACCTTGAGATAATCCCGTCTATATTTGTCGTCGTCCCTGTTTTGTCCGGTATGTATTTATCTCTATGGTCTTTATTCTATTTGTTTCTTATTTTCATGTCCCGTCTCTGTTTGTCCCTTGCCTCTATATTCTCGTCTGTATTTGTTCCTTATTTGTCCCCTCCATCCATGTTTCCGTCAATATTTGTCCCTTCTATCCATGTTTCCGTCAATGTTTATCCCTTCAATCTATGTTTTAATCAATATCTGTCCGTTATGTCTATGTTTCCATCAATATTTGTCCCTTCAATCTATGTTTTAATCAATATCTGTCCGTTATGTCTGTTTCCATCAATATTTGTCCCTTCAATCCATGTTTTAATCAATATTTTTCCGTTATGTCTATGTTTCCATTAATATTTTTGCCTTTATATATATATATATATATATATATATATATATAAAGGCATAAATACTGGTGATAACATAGATATAAGGGATATATATATATATATATATCCCTTATATCTATGTTATCACCAGTATTTATGCCTTATATCTAAGTTTCCGACAGTATTTGTCCCTTATATCTATGTTTCCGCCAGTACTTATGCCTTATATCTATGTTTCCGCCAGTAGTGTTTATGCCTTATATCTATGTTTCCACCAGTATTTGTCCCCTATATCTATCTTTCCGTCAGTATTTGTCCCTTATATCTAAGTTTCCGCCAGTATTTGTCCCTTATATCTATGTTTCCGCCAGTATTTATCCCTCATATCTATGTTTCCGCCAGTATTTGTCTCTTATATCTAAGTTTCCGCCAGTATTTGTCCATTATATCTATGTTTCCGCCAGTATTTGTCCATTATATCTATGTTTCCGCCAGTATTTGTCCCTCATATATGTTTCCGTCAGTATTTGTCCCTTATATCTATGTTTCCGCCAGTATTTGTCCCTCATATCTATGTTTCCGCCAGTATTTATGCCTTTCATCTATATTTTCGCCAGGGTTTGTCCCTTATATCTATGTTTCCGCCAGTATTTGTCCCTTATATCTATGTTTCCGCCAGTATTTATGCCTTTCATCTATATTTTCGCCAGGGTTTGTCCCTTATATCTATGTTTCCGTCAGTATTTGTCTCTTATATCTAAGTTTCCGCCAGTATTTGTCCCTCATATCTATGTTTCCGCCAGTATTTGTCCATTATATCTATGTTTCCGCCAGTATTTGTCCCTCATATATATGTTTCCGTCAGTATTTGTCCCTTATATCTATGTTTCCGCCAGTATTTATGCCTTTCATCTATATTTTCGCCAGGGTTTGTCCCTTATATCTATGTTTCCGTCAGTATTTGTCCCTTATGTCCCTTATATCTATGTTACCGCTAGCATTTGTGCCGTATATCTGTGTTTCCGTCAGTATTTGTGCCTTATATCTATGTTTCCATCAATATTTGTGCCTTATATCTATGTTTCCGTCAGTATTTGTCCTTACACCTATGTTTCCGTCAGCATTTGTCCCTTATATTTATGTTTCCACCAGTATTTGTGCCTTATATCTATGTTTCCATCAATATTTGTGCCTTATATCTGTTTCCGTCAGTATTTGTCCTTACACCTATGTTTCCGTCAGCATTTGTCCTTTATATTTATGTTTCCGGCAGTGTTTATGCCTTATATCTATGTTTTCGCCAGTATTTGTGCCTTATATCTATGTTTCCGTCAGTATTTGTCCCTTATATCTATGTTTCTGTCAGTATTTTTGCCTTACATCTGTTTCCACCAGTATTTGTGCCTTATATCTGTTTCCGCCAATATTTGTGCATTTTATCTCTTTCCGCCAACATTTGTCCCTTATATATGTTTCCACCAATATTTGTGCCTTATACCTACCTATGTTTCCGCCAGTGTTTGTCCCTTATATGTGTTTCCACCAATATTTGTGCCTTATATCTATGTTTCCGCCAGTATTTGTCCCTCATTTCTGTGTTTCCATCAGTATTTTTCCCTTATCTTTTACTCTCAACTCTGTTTATCCTTTATCTCCATGTTCCCAACTCTATATGGCCGGTATCTGTATGTTCCTCTCTATACCTGTTCCCAATTTCTCCCTCTATGAATGTATGCTCTTGTCTCTAATTGTCCCTTCTCTTTATGTGTTTGTCTTTATTTGTTCCCCATCTCAATGTTTCCGTCTCTATGATTCCCTGAACTCGATGGTTTTGGTCTATCTTTATCACATTTCTATTTGTCCCCGCAACATGCGTCTCCTTCTTCATGCGTACCTGTATATCTATGCCTCTGTTTGTGCCCGTGTGTTCATGTCTTCATCTTTGTTTGTTCCCACATATCTATGGCTCCGTCTTTATTTGTCCCCTAATATTTATGTCTCCATTTCTTTTTATTCCTGTGTAACGTTAGCCCCATCTTTATTTGTCCTGGTATATCTTTGTTCCAATCTCTATTCGTCCCTGTATTTAACTGTGTCCATTTCTATGAGTCCCAGTATATCTATGTCTCATCTCTGTTTTTCCTCGTCTGTCTGTGTCTCTATTTCAATTTATTTCTTTGTGTCTCCGTCTTCATCTCTGTTTGTCCTGGCTTATGCCTCCATCTCTGTTCGTCCCTAGATTTACATATATCTCCATCTCTATCGGTCTTTGTATGTGTTTCCATCTCTATTTGTCCTCGTGTATGTCTCCATCTCTATTTGTCCCTGTATTATACGTCTCCATCTCTGTTTGTCCCTGAATATCTACGTCTCCACCTCTGTTTGTCCCTGAATATCTACGTCTCCATCTGTGTGTTTGTCCCTGAATATCTACGTCTCCATCTCTATTTGTCCCTGTACATCTATGTCTCCATCTTTATTTGTCCCTGTATATCTACATCTCCATCTCTATTTGTCCCTGAATATCTACGTCTCCATCTCTGTTTGTCCCTGAATATCTACGTCCCCATCTCTGTTTGTCCCTGTATATCTACGTCTCCATCTCTATTTGCCCTTGAATATCTACGTCTCCATCTCTATTTGTCCCTGTATATCTATGTCTCCATCTCTATTTGTCCCTGTATATCTACGTCTCCATCTCTATTTGTCCCTGTATATATACGTCTCCATCTCTATTTGTACCTGTATATATACGTCTCCATCTCTATTTGTCCTTGAATATCTACGTCTCCATCTCTATTTGTCCCTGTATATCTATATCTCCATCTCTATTTGTCCCTGAATATCTATGTCTCATCTCTATTTGTCCCTGTATATCTATATCTCCATCTCTATTTGTCCCTGGATATCTACGTCTCCATCTCTATTTGTCCCTGTATATCTATGTCTACATCTCTATTTGTCCCTGTATATCTATGTCTACATCTCTATTTGTCCCTGTACATCTACGTCTCCATCTCTATTTGTCCCTGTATATATATATATATATATATCTCCATCTCTATTTGTCCCTGTACATCTACGTCTCCTATTCTATTTGTCCTCGTATATGTGTGTCTTTACTTTTATTCATTCTTTTGTATCTCTGTCTTCATCTCTATTTGTCCAGGTATGTGTCAGCATCTCTATATGTCCTTGTGCATCTTCATCTCCATGTCTATTCGACCTCGGATATCTATTTCTCCACTTTTATTTGTCCCTCCATGTATCGTCATATTCATCTGTCCCCGTATCTCTATGCTTTAGATCTATCTGCCGCCGTGCATTCATATCTCCATTTCTGTTTGTGCCCCGTTTATTTATGTTCCCATCTCTATTTTTCCCCATATATCTATGTCCCCGGCTATATTCTTACGTATTTCTTTGTATTCATCTCTGCTTGTCCATCTCTGTCTGTATTTCTGCCCCGTACTTGTGTGTCCCCGTCACTACCTCTATTTTGTCCATGTATCTATGTGCATCTGTGTCTGTTTGTCCAGTTACATCGGTGGCCGCATCTCTGGTACCGTTTTTTGTTTTTTGTTTTTTTTGTCTGTGTCTGTAAACGAAGCGGTTGACATCACAATTGACTGCAGGATTCTGTTCGGGACAGGGAGTTCTGAAAGGACACCTGACTGTCGGGTGGTTCGGGACAGGGGGTTCTGAAAGGACACCTGACTGTCGGGTGGTTTGGGTCAGGGAGTCCTGGCAGAAGAGCTGACCTAAGGATGGTTTGGGAACAGGTGGTCAGGGCAGGGACTCTGATTGCAGGATGGTCTGGGACAGGTGCCATTGCAGGTCCACTTGACTCTAGCATGGTTTTGGACAGGTAGCCATGGCAAGTCACCTGGTTGTAGGACGGTTTGGGGCAGGTGGCCATGACACAAACTTAACAGTAGAACAGTCTTGGCCAGAGACTCATGAAAGATACATGACAGGGGGTGGTTTGGGACACAGAATAATGACAGGATATGTGACAGTGGGGCGGTTTTTGACATTGGATCATGATAAGATACTTGACAGTGGGGTGGTTTGGGACAGAGGATCATGATAGGATACGTGGCAGTGGGGTGGTTTGGGACAGAGAATAATGGCGGGATACGTGACAGTGGGGTGGTTTGGGACAGAGGATCATGATAGGATACGTGACAGTGGGGTGGTTTGGGACAGAGGATCATGATAGGATACGTGACAGTGGGGTGGTTTGGGACAGAGGATCATGATAGGATACGTGACAGTGGGGTGGTTTGGGACAGAGGATCATGATAGGATACGTGACAGTGGGGTGTTTGGGACAGAAAATCATGGCGGGATACGTGACAGTGGGGTGGTTTGGGACAGAGAATCATGGCGGGATACGTGACAGTGGGGTGGTTTGGGACAGAGAATAATGGCGGGATACGTGACAGTGGGGTGGTTTGGGACAGAGAATAATGGCGGGATACGTGACAGTGGGGTGGTTTGGGACAGAGAATCATGGCGGGATACGTGACAGTGGGTGGTTTGGGACAGAGAATAATGGCGGGATACGTGACAGTGGGGTGGTTTGGGAC
>CM065716.1:98989577-98997077 GCA_033310375.1 Conus canariensis
CCACTATTTCAACTACTACTAATGTACTATATGTACTATATATATACTACTACTACTACTACTACTACTACTACTACTACTACTACTACTACTACGAGCTTTATTTTGCGCAGCAGAGCAGTTCAAACTGTTTTCATACGTTCTTCGCACACATGCGTACTGTGACTTGGTCAGAACAGATGGGGACACACATAAACACGACACACATGCGTACTGTGACTTGATCAGAACAGATGATGGCACACATAAACACGACACACGTGCGTACTGTGACTTGGTCAGAACAGATGGCACACATAAACACGACACACGTGCGTACTGTGACTTGGTCAGAACAGATGGCACACATAAACACGACACACGTGCGTACTGTGACTTGATCAAAACAGATGATGACACACATAAAAACGACACACGTGCGTACTGTGACTTGATCAGAACAGATGATGGCACACATAAACACGACACACGTGCGTACTGTGACTTGATCAGAACAGATGGCACACATAAACACGACACACGTGCGTACTGTGACTTGGTCAGAACAGATGGGGACACACATAAACACGACACACGTGCGTACTGTGACTTGGTCAGAACAGATGGGGACACACATAAACACGACACACGTGCGTACTGTGACTTGGTCAGAACAGATGGGGGCACACATAAACACGACACACGTGCGTACTGTGACTTGATCAGAACAGATGATGGCACACATAAACACGACACACGTGCGTACTGTGACTTGATCAGAACAGATGGCACACATAAACACGACACACATGCGTACTGTGACTTGATCAGAACAGATGGGAACACACATAAACACGACACACGTGCGTACTGTGACTTGGTCAGAACAGATGGGGACACACATAAACACGACACACGTGCGTACTGTGACTTGGATCAGAACAGATGGTGGGCACACATAAACACGACACACGTGCGTACTGTGACTTGATCAGAACAGATGATGGCACACATAAACACGACACACGTGCGTACTGTGACTTGATCAGAACAGATGGCACACATAAACACGACACACATGCGTACTGTGACTTGGTCAGAACAGATGGCACACATAAACAGACACACGTGCGTACTGTGACTTGGTCAGAACAGATGGCACACATAAACACGACACACGTGCGTACTGTGACTTGGTCAGAACAGATGGGGACACACATAAACACGACACACGTGCGTACTGTGACTTGGTCAGAACAGATGGGGACACACATAAACACGACACACGTGCGTACTGTGACTTGGTCAGAACAGATGGGGACACACATAAACACGACACACGTGCGTACTGTGACTTGGTCAGAACAGATGGGGACACACATAAACACGACACACGTGCGTACTGTGACTTGGTCAGAACAGATGGGGGCACACATAAACACGACACACGTGCGTACTGTGACTTGGTCAGAACAGATGGGGACACACATAAACACGACACACGTGCGTACTGTGACTTGGTCAGAACAGATGGGGACACACATAAACACGACACACGTGCGTACTGTGACTTGGTCAGAACAGATGGGGGCACACATAAACACGACAGGGTGGGATGAGGAACCAACGGAAAGGAAACATGGAGGCTGTGTGCGGAGACTCAAATGAGTCCACTGTTGGCTTTTTTTCTTTTTTTCTTTTTTTTTTTTTTTTGGAGGGGGGGGGGGGGGGCGAAGTGGAAGCCGATCTAGGCTCGTTCCAGCTATGTGGACCAAAAAAACAAGAGTCTCGGCCGACTGTTGTTTGTTTACATCTGGGGAATCGGAATCAGGGTGGATCCGACGCGGAACGCAGAGAACTGAATAGGGTACAGATAAGGCATTCATCGAAATAGGAAGGGTTATGAGTGTACTTTGTAGCAGGCACTATAGATCTTACACTTTCTCCACGTGAGACAGGTAGTCATTGGATAGATAGAAACAGGGGAGAGTGATGTGTTCAGATCTTCTCTTTCTTAGGATCAGTCGGTGGCAGAATTGGGTACTTGTTGCAGAGATTGGAGGGATGAAGCAAGCAACGCAAACAAGAGAGAACTGCAATAGTCGATGCGAGAGAGCCGAGTTTAGATACAACTGGTAGGCCGTTGTGAACAGATGTAGCACTGACTAACTTCAGTGATAAACTTTGCCTGGCGATATGTTGGCGAAAATAATGCTAATACTCTTGACCGGGCTGGAAAGGGAGACAACTGTGTTCATTGTGACAGAAATCGGTTTTTTTTGTTGTTTTGGTTTTGGTTTTTTTTGTTGCTTGCTTCCTATGAACAGGCTTTGGCCGGGCTAGAAAGGGAGATAAATGTGTTGACTTCAACTGTGACTTTTTTTTTAACTGGTTCCTATGAGCATAGCTTTGGTTTTGTTAGCATTCAACTGTATCTTAATTTGAGTAGCCAAGATTTTTTTTTGAGGCGAAAAAACATTTAGATATTTCTTGCAAAATTAACATAGATTTTTAGGATTTTTTTTTTTGAAAATTGGATTTTGTCTGCGTAAGAATTATGGCTGACATTGTGATAGCTGATGATATCCACAAGGGGAGCTGTGTTAAGTGTGAAAAGAACAGGGCCTAGAATGGATCCCTGTAGAACACTGTATTTGAGTTTGATTATTTTGGAGTGCTTAACATCGAAAATGGTGTAAAAACTATCAGTTATGCTTGTTCTGCATGCAGCTAATGGCTGATTGATTGCAAATGTGTGTTAAAGACAGGACACACAATTTAGTGAAGTGTTCTATATATGGAATCCAGCTAACAAATCAAGAAGAGTGAGAAGCGAAATTTGTCCAGCTGACAGAAGGTTCCTAAGGGCGTGGAAAAGAGTAGTTTCGATGCTATGGTCAGAACGACAGGAAGACTGAAATGGTTGCAAGATTGCTATACTGAAGACGACTGTTGACCTGCTTCGGGACGGCTTTCTCAAGAAGTTTGGAAATGAAAGGAAGATCAGAAACAGGTCGATAGTTTTTCCAGGATATTCGAGTCAAGATTGGGTTTATTCGGAAGAAGGCGAACGACTGTAGTGTTGAAATCATAAGGAAAATTTACGGGCAGAACACACAAGTTGTTAGTTTCGTTAATGGCGGGAAAAAGCTATGCAGCTTACTGGGGAAAGACAAACACAGGTGTGGGACCGAGTCTACACGATTTGTGTTATTGCTGGCGCTTCTGGTTGCGTAGTGTTGATGCCATTATACCAGACAATACAAATGACTTGCCTACAAAATATGTGATACTATTAATATAAAGAAAGGGTCCAAGTTGTACTCACAGAATACTGCCTGAAGAAACCATTTATAAAGTGGGTGAAAAAAAAAGTATACCAGCTGACTTAAGCAAATTCTACAGAAAATCAAACAAAGTTAGCTGAGATGGTGTTAAATCAGACATGCCACAAAAGTTGTGTTTGAAAAACATATGTAAGTTTGTTCAGAAGAAATGAACTCAGTAGCACGTTATACAAATATAAATACAGGTACTTCCTTTGAGAAGAAATAGAGCAAATTTCGAAAGAGAGTTGGTGAAACTCTGAGACCCTGTCGTTTGGTACTAAATTAGTTTTTATTTGCATACCACAACAAAAAGCAAAAAAAAAGTAATCTTATGAATACTATTCTTTTGACCGGAAATTTCTTTTTGATCGCATCAATAATGAACAAGTTAAAAGCAAAGTACCAACATTTTACACCAATTTAACTTTAAAGACAAGTCTGCAAAATGCATACCTAAAGACAAGATTGCAAAATACATACATCACTTATGCTTGAAATGATAATTGTTTTAAGTGGTTACCTTATTCACAAACACCCAATAATGAAAAATAGGCTTTGTTATTGTTTTCGTAGGGATTACTATTGCTATTGTTAGTATTGACGTAAATATGGTTGAAATTAAATTTCAAAATCAACACTTACTAACAATTATGAAATGACAATCTATAAGCAACGCTTACTAACAAAAATTAAGATGAAACGGATCAGTTGATAAGGAACCTTTTTTATTATTATTAATCTACAAATGAAAGAAATACCTGTTTGAACTGATTTATTTTTACTTTTGCTTTTTTTTCCAATCTCAAGTGTTAAAAGTTGCCTATCTATCGCACTGATTACTGTCGTTTTGTTTTTTGTTTTGTTTTTTTGCTCGTTCCCCCTGGTTTTCTTTGTCTTTTTCTCCTTCCTTCTTTTCTGTGTACCATCTGTAGTGCACAGAGAGCAGTCAATATTGGGTCACCGTGAAGCAACCTATCAGAGGAGACACTGCACTGCTGCAGAATTACCGCGATGGTCGTTCTCTTTGTTTGTATGTGTGCATCTCTATATTTGTTCGTTCGTTCGTTTGTTTGTTTGTTTTTGTCATTATTTTGTTTATGTCTATCAAGTAAGAGAAACACAAACACAGAGATACACACAGACAAACACAGACACAAACACAGACACACACAGACACAGACACACACACAGACACAGACACAGACACAAAACACACACACACACACACACACACACACACACACACACACACACACACATATATATATATATATAGATGTGTGTGTGTGTGTGTGTGTAGAGGGAGGGAGGGAGAGAGACACAGAGACAGACGGACAGACAGACAGACATAGACAGAGAGAGACGGACAGACAGAGGGACAGAAACGTACAGAAAAGGGGTGGGAAGGTGTGGGGGTGGGGAAAGAAAGAGACAGGGACACACAGAGAAATAAACACATACAGACAGTGATAGGAAAAACAGGGAGAAGCAGAGAAAAGGAAGGGAGAGAGACAGGGGATGATGAAACAGACGGAGTAGAGGAGAGAGGAGGCGGGAGAAATGGAAAGAGAGAGAGAGAGAGAGAGAGAGGGGGGGGGGGGAGAGACACACAGACAGACAGAGGCACAGAAGGACAGAAAAACAGACTGACAATAAGATACACACACACACACACACACACAACACACACACACACACACACACACACACACACACACACACAGGAAGACAGAGAGAGCGGAGGATCCAACAGACTGAAGTGGAGAGAGAGAGAGAGAGAGAGAGAGAGAGAGAGAGAGAGAGAGAGAGAGAGGAGAGAGAGACATTTTATTTTACCATGGTAATGAGATAAGCAAATTAGAAATGTATTTTTCCACCCAGCCCTGCTGAGACAGACAGACAGACAGAGAGACAGACAAACAGACGGAGAATAGAAAAGAAATACAGAGAGAGAAGGAGAGTATCTGTGTGTGCCTATGTGCTTACACATGCACGGGCGGGCACGTGTGCGTGAGTGTGTGTGTGTGTGTGTGTGTGTGTGTGTGTGTGTGTGTGCGCGCGCGCGCCGCGCGAGCGTGTGTGCGTGGGTGCGCGCGCGCGCGCGCGCGCGCGCGTGTGTGTGTGTGTGTGTGTGTTCTGTGCTAAAGGAAGGCACACAGAGAGTGAAAGAGAGTAAAAAGAAAAAAGAAAGAGAGAGAGAAAAAAGGGAACTTTTCTCTCCGCTCCCGCTATCCCTGTCCCTCCCCATCGATGCATCCCCCAACCACCTCTTCCAATCCACATCCTACTCCCTCCCCATCACCCCAACTACCGTCAGCGAAGGTCAAGGCAGGTGGAGGCAAACCTTTGCAGTGCGGAGAACATTGCTGTATTAGCAGTGTTCAGTGAGGTGACGAGTAGTAGCCGTCCTGCCATTCAATCATTCAGTCGGTCAGTCAGTATTGGAGTAGACCTTGAGAACGCAATTCTGAGGCGAACATGTTACAGTCCGTAAGAAGCCACGCTGTCAACACCTGGACTATGACAACAACAGCGACAACAATAGCAGCAACAACAGCAGCGTCGACAGCAAGGAAGGATGAGGTGGAGAAGGAATAGGCAACTAAACAGAAAAGGAGGCAGAGACACGGACGAGAATATCGTAGAAATGCAATGACAGAGAGAACTCAGGAACTCAGGAATACAACTGTTAATCTTCCAACTTATATATATATATATATATATATATATATATATATATATATATATTCAATTATAAACGCGACACATTTTTGGCTTAATTGAATGGTAACTTTAGATGGGAGCAGGGTGATTGAATTTATCAATGAAAAGGAAAACAATTCAAACGTCGTGGAATATAATTAACTAAAAATGTGCTTTAAGGATTATTCGCTTGAATTCTCTTACTGTCAATGCTTAACATGCATACATACTCTGTTTTTCTTAGCTGAAAGAAAAAAAACACTTTTGCATTGCACTTTGCATATTTTTACACGTTTTCATTTTGAACTGAAAAAAGAGATCATTTTCTTTTCCATTGCAAATGAACGTTTTTTTTATTTTTTATTGTATCTCTTGTTGACAGTCAGATCATGTGTTGCAAGAGCATAAGAAACTTTACGTCTTGTAATCACAAACAAGTACTTTTCTCATTGCAGTAGTGATTTAGATAATCAGTAAGTTACAAAACGATCGCTATCAGACAATTTTGCTCCCAGTCTTGTTAACAGTAGTGTATTATTTGTTGCACTAGTTCTTTAAGAGAAAAAAAGTTTCAATTTTCGATTCAACCATTAAATCATATAATTGAAAGGCCTTTGACTGAACATGGCTAGTGACGAAAATAAAAAAAGTCTTTTGATGCATTCTGAAACCATAGTCAAAACCATCAAAGAGGCCTGTTCCGGAAACACAAAGAAGCATGATGTTACTCGAGCTTAAATCACTCTTTTACAGATTGAAATATGTAGTCCACAGTAAGAGGGTATTGACCGGTTTCTTCATAGAACGCCGTGTGCAAATAAATAAGTGAACAGATTCGATTGACTGAAACGTTATCAATCCCATAGTTCAGATGCATAAAACAAAATCATTTTGAACTGCATATCAACCAACTTCTAAACCTATACTGACAAACATGTTTTTCTTTAAAACTATACTGACAAACATGTTTTCTTAAAGCCCTCGTTGTCTTCAAGACTTCGGCGTGTGTGTATGCTTGCGTTTAGCTGGTTCATTAACTTAAAAACTGCTCCTGACGATTTTAGAGTGGGGTTCAATCAGATGTCACAGAAATGAAAATCAAAATACCCCCAGAAAAGCTGCAACAACAAAAAACATGCCAGCGTGATGAAACGGATGAAGTTAGATTACACAAACAGCTGGGTGGGTTATAGACTGTGTAGTCATTGTAGAAATATATGTCGGAAAAGAATGTCAGTGTCTCCTTTTTTCTGTGTTAATACAAATAAATAAATTACATAATAATTATATTAAATAGGCACAGATGTAACAAGGACATCAAAATTGTGCATGGAAGTTCTTACCACATCATGAGCTGCAAAAAATCATTTGAAAGAAAAAAAAAACTAATAGTTTCATAGCCGAAAGCATTTTAATAATAGCTCATATAATGCATGATTTTTGTTTTAATTTTTTTTTTTTTTTGCTTACTAAAATATGTTTTGGTGGT
>CM065716.1:99002077-99012077 GCA_033310375.1 Conus canariensis
TGTTTTATTCTGTTTATCATAATTCTTTCTAAAAGTTGTCCGATGTGAGGTTTTAAAGAAATAAATCGGAAACTAGAGGGATGAGTTTTAAGTGTTCCCTTGTTTAAAGGATTGGGTTAACAGTAGCTTTTTTTTCAGTGTGGGGAGCATTCCAGCATATCTGAAAGAATTCCAACAACTTTGATAACAGACCTGAAAATGCTTGATCATGTTGTAGGAAATAGGATCTGAACTCGTGGATATCTTACCTGGCTTTATACGATTAAGTGAGAAACAGAGTTCTTGCATTGTTAAGTTTGTGTATATAGATGAAGTGTTACTTTCTACGCTGAGCTGCTCAAAGTTTTGGTAATAATCCTCAAACTCCTTTCAGTTCTAAGGAAAAGTGGTATTGAAAATCAGTTTTATTTGCTGTTATGGGCATTTAGAACATTTTGTTGTACAAAATAAATACATGTATTATCATTTCGAAAGAGGTGTGAAACAAGAATGCTTACTGAAACCCGTTCTGCTCTTAATTTTCTTCGGTGAATTAGTTATTAATTTGTCAGGAACAGGAAAGCTTGTCCGGTATCCAGCTGACTAATTCGACGTGTCATATCAAATAGTTTGCAGGTAATTGCCAGTAATATTGTTCCATTGGCTAGCACAGTAATTGCCCTAAAGAGGAAAGCAGATTAATTGTATTTTATAATTATCTGATAAACACTACGGTCCTGGAAAACACAGAGCTCTTGTCACCTCTGGAAAAACGCTGATAATGCTTAAGAGCATGAATCAAATCATACAGTTATTTACAGATTTATATGAAATAAAACTAACCATTAGCCCTAATGTATTTGCAATTTCCAATGACATGGAAGAGGATGCCGTATATTTTTACGTGCAATTATTTGGCACACAAATTCTCACCAGCCTTGTCATGCAGGGCTGATGCACTGGGGCTGAAGAAAAAAGCAAACAGATTAACACAACACATACATTTGCGATGACACAATTTGTTCCTCTAGTTTTCTTGTTGGTTTTTTTTTTTTTTTAGAGTCCAAAGAAATGCGTGCATAGACAAACTGATAATATCCACCTTGCATTTAAACGTTACTCTGTAAACAAACGACCACTAACCAGCTGCTTCCATCGACTCTACAATTTTGTTTGTAATTGTAATATTGAGAGTAACTGCGCCCATTAGGAAAGAGATGTTTGCCTGAGGCGTTCTGTAGGAAATCTACAAGGTCACAGAATGTGTACTACGCTGCTTGCATTCAGTGTGTAAACACATGCAAGTTGTTTTTCTGCAAAATTATTTTCAATAAGTTCACACACACACACATACACACACACGCGCGCGCGCGCGCGCGCGCGTACGTACACACGCACACACATGCTTACGCGTGCTCAAATACACACTCACACATACACACGTGCATGCGCGCCCGCACACACACACAACACACACACACACACACACACACACACACACACACACACACACACACATTCACACAAACACACACAGAGACAAACCGAGAGAGAGAGAGAGAGGGGGGGGGAGACAGACAGACAGACAGACAGAGAGAGAAACGGAGAAATAGACTGACAGACAGATGGAAGGGGAGAGAGAGAGAGAGAGAGAGAGAGAGAGAGAGAGAGAGAGAGAGAGAGAGAGAGAGAGAGGAAGACAGGCAGACAGACAGACAGACAGGCAGGAAGGCAGAACTAGACTAGAACTGGTCACTCTTGCATCAGTTTTATCCAAACAGGACCTTAGGATGTAACGTCTACAGACTTGCGACCTCTGAGTGTGTCTTTGTCGAGTGACTCAGATCCAGACTTGCACTGTCACGAGAACCCATCCGGGTCTTTAGACACAACACAGTGATAATATTATGAGAAATCATAATCAATGGACTGACCATAATTTATCTGCCCATAGAGGGAGCCATTATTGTCTTTTTATATTCATGCAATCATGAACATTACTCTGTCACATGAATTTGTAGGCCGCCATTGCCAAGATTTCACTTGGGCGCGTTTAATGCAAGTTTAGGTCTCACATCCATCTTGACAGCTGTTTCGTTAGCATCAGTTTATGCAGTTTCTATTTGGAGCAGCTGTTCAGAAAATGAGCATAGTCTTCGACTGCATCGTATGCTAACACAGAAAATGAACATAGTCTTCGACTGCATCGTATGCTAAGCATTTTGTCTTCCTTTTTAGTGTTAATTTATCTACCCCTTTCTGTTTGGAGGTCATGAACACTGACGCGAGACCGCCAGGATCACGTCTTTGCTCGACGACTTTAACCTATATCATGTTTGGTTCTAATCGATAGCTTTCAGTAATGTTATCGTAAAAGTACAATCTCGATGTGCTCCCCCCCCCCCCCCCCTCCTCCCAGAAGATCTATGTAAATAGATTCTATTTTTTATGGCATAGTTTGTTCTCCTGATACTAAGGGTTCACCGATTTTTCCAGATGTGATTCATATCAAATTTATAGTTCCGATGAATTCTAGCCATGGATGTTAGATATTTCTACATTTTTGGAGCATGCTGCTATGTGACTGAGGTAGGGTGGGTTGTCTGCTTTTTTGTGTAACCAGAAGCCTGTTGTGTGGAATATTGTCTGCAGACTGATGAAGAAACGATTAAGTTCTGCTAATGTTGGGAGGTTCATTGCCTTTTCGTGTAGGCCTAGAAGCTTCTTGCATAATTCTGTATGGTTTTTTTTTTGTTTTGTTTTTTGGTAAGAGAATGCTTGGAATTGGCTCTGTTGGAAAAGGATGGAAACGTGGGAGTTATTTATGTCGTGTTCTGCATATTGAACCATACTTCAGCGCCAAAAGCTGATATTTGTGCAATCAGCGTATCATGCAGGAGCGTCATTACACCTGGATTCAGTTCAGTACCTTTACTTGTCTTCCTGAGGTTGTATAGTGTTTTGTCGGCTTGCCCTGTAATAGGCCCTGTGGACTCACCATTTTTTCAATGGAAAATGTCCCTGAGAGATTTGTACTGGCTTGTGATCTGTATGATATAAAACCCATATTTGAATGCATGGGGTGTTTTAGAATCTGTTTTTGTGAAAATGACAATTTTTATTTTTCCTTGATAAAACACTAGTCCCCATTCGTAACAGCACTCGTAAAGCTTATTCATATTATTTTGTAGCCCGGATATGAAGGTAGATGAGTTTACTTTGTCTTCTGCATACAAGAAACATGAAATTTTGGTGCTGTTATGTGTATTTAAGTAAAGAGAATCATTGTTCTGCATGTAATTTGGCAGGTCGTACATACACACATTGAATAGTATCGGGATTGGTGTGTTTCCTTTGAGAACACCGTTAAGTCATGATATCTTAGGGGTTAGCCCATATGTTGTCTTTACACAGATTTCACTATTATCATACATTAATCTTATTTCTTAAAAACAGCTGCCTCTGATTCCTTTTCTGTATCGTTTCGTTGGAAGAGCTTCGTGCCAAACACTATCGGAGGATATCTGAAAGTCGACAGAAGCAACCGCATAATCTGTCTTTTCTGTCATTTGATATATCATCAATAATGCTTTTAAGACTTAAAACATGATCAGTTGTTCTGGAAGTTTCTCTGAATCCAGCTTGTTCTTGGGCTAATAGTTTATCGACTTGAAGATAATCAGATACTCTTGTATTTCACAAGTGGCCTAAAAGGTTTTCCAGGTTTATTGTTATTCCTCAATAGTTGTTTGGCTTAAGAGGTTTCCGTTTCTGTTTATGGGTATACTGATTCCTATTTTCCATTCTTCAGCGTATGTACCCGATTGTAGAATTTTTGGAATAGTTTCTGAATGATGGAAAAAACTAAGTTGGAGACCGGCTTTTATGATCTCATTTGCAATTCCATTGATACCTGGCGATTTCTTTTCACTTTTAAAATGTTTTGAGGCATTCAATATTTCTTTGAGAATGATTTTGTAAGTCAAGATTATATACCGAGTGGTGCTTACTTATTTTTCTGAATTCTTTCCTGTACTTTATTGTTAGCACTTTGATCTGCGAGTAGGTCTTTGTCGAACAGCTTATTTAGATAATTTATCCATTTTCTTGCTTTGATGATTCGACCATTTGTGGATTCGGATTCTTCTGATTGTTGTAATAATTTCAAGGCTTTCCAAACCTTATTTAATGGTTTCTAAACGTGTCATTAAGGCTGGCAAATGGTTGTTGTTTGCACGTTTCCTTTTTCTTTTTTTTTCTTTTTATTTTTATTTTATTGATTTGCTATATGTCTTGCTCCTTTGGAACTATTCTTCCTTTCGTGTGACTCTTTTCTGGATCTCTGTCGATTGCGTTTCGTAAAAGCTTGATTTTGAGTTTTAGTATTTAGCACTCATGATGGAAGTATTTCTTACTGTGTGTCCTTTTCCCGCGAGCGCGGGTGTGTGTGTGTGTGTGTGTGTGTGTGTGTGTGTGTGTGTGTGTGTGTTGTGTGCGCGCGCGCGCGCGCGTGCGTGCCTCTGTGTGTGTGTGTGTGTGTGTGTGTGTGTGTGTGTGTGTGTGTGTTGTTGTTGTTGTTGTTGTTGTTGTTGTTCTTTTTCTTCTTCTTCTTCTTCTTCTTCTTCTTCTTCTTCAATTTAATGTCTTTTCACTAAATGTGATATTAGACAAGGTGTGTGTGTGTTTGTGTGTGTGTGTGTGTGTGTGTGTGTGTGTGTGTGTGTGTGTGTGTGTGTGAGTGTGTGTGTGTCCGTGCTGCGTGCGTGCGTAAGTGAGCGCCCGCGTGCGTGCGTGTGCGTGCGTGTGCGTGTGTATGTGTGATGAGGAGAAACTCTAAGTAAGAATTAAACTGTTAAAAAAGAAAAAAAAAGAAAACATCAAAAGTAAAAACAAACAACTGTACAAAATAAGATCATGAAACAGTAATTACAGGATTGAGCCAACTGGGCTTAACATAAGAATTCGTACAAAATTTAAGAGAGACATGGTATCCTGGAATATGCACTTTGAAGCATCATTTCTAAATTCTGACAAATCGGAATCAAAGCAGGGGCAAAAGTATAGAACGTGTGTTGTTGTACAATTATCAAGGGCGCCGCAAGCACATCGAGTATTCTTGACATATTTTGTTCTGAATGCATTTATTTTTAACCGAAATAATAAGGAGAGAAGTTGTTTACTGTGTCTTGGATATAATCCTATGTTTGTATTACGGTTTACTGGATTTACTGAGGAAGCCCTTTTTAAAAGATTACTTGCTCGAGAGTTCGTACAACAAAGTATAGAAGAGTCGAGTTTGTGTATTCGGGGGAGAACACTGTCTTTGTAGTATTCCTCAAATTTTTCAAAAGAGGCTCTTTGCAAGAGAGAATATCCTTCATGTAAGCTCAAGGGAATATGAATAGTAGCCGTATTGTCAGAATTGTTTGCACCTGCTCGAGCAATCCTGTCAGCCTATTCATTTCCGGATATGAAGCAATGGGAAGGAACCCAACAAAAATTAACTGTTATACCTCTTGACATAAGGTTGTGAATAAGTAGTTTAATTTCTGATATGATTTCAGCACGATTTTTTGAAGTTGTAGATTCTAAAGCTTGAAGAACTGACTTAGAATCTACACAGAAGAGAATACCATAAAAGTCAAATGATAAATCATTTATGTACTCTACGGCCATTAATATTACTATTAGTTCGGCTGTAAAAACAGACAGATTTGCCCCAAGATGAAAGGACTTCTCAATTTTTAAAAATGGAATGACAAAGCCACAACCAGCATTATTGTTTAATAGAGACCCATCAGTATAGACTTTTACGAAGTGACGATAACAATCATTGATATGTGATTTTGCTTCGCAAGCTAGAATATTAATGTTATCAGTTTTAGATATAGTAGTATAGTTATAATCAAATTTTGGTTTGAAGAGCTCCCAGTTTGGTACGGGACTTATGGGAAAACGCACAGCAAGCTTTTTATGATTGATACCTGAATTTGTCAACAAGTGAGAAGAATATGTGAGTATCGTTTTAGTGGCTCGAATGTTTCTAGCACGTTTAGGAAAGTCTACATCAGACCTCATGTCCAGTTCCGTTTGGTTAGCACTTTGAATAGTTGAGCAGCGAAGAATGTACTTAGCGCAGGCTAGTTCACGATGGTCATCAAGAGGTAAGACACCAGCTTCATGGTATGTTCCTAAAGCTGAAGCATGAAATGGAACACCAAGGGCTAATTTGAATGCCTTAGAGTCTATACACTGAAGCTTTTTTAATAAGTACTTAGGAGCACTAAAAAAGACCTCTTGTGCATATGACAATTTGGATCTAACTAAAGCAGAAGAAAGATGTATTAAACTTTTTGTTTCCTGGCCCCAACTTTGTTTGCTTATAACTTTGAGCAGATTAAGAGATTTTCTCGCTTGATTTATTATGTGTTCCAAGTGAAAATTCCAAGAAAGATTTGACATAAGATGCACACCAAGGAATTTAATCTCAGAAGTGTAGCTCAATGTGGTATTATGTACTTTGAAGTTAGGAGTATTGTGAGCAGACCCACCTGCATCAAATAACATCACACAGGATTTTTCAGCCGACAGGCATAAGCCATTATCAGACATGAAGTTCTCAATGTTGTCTAACTCTTTTTGATATATTCTTCTAATGTAATTAACAGATCTTTTTGATGTGTTCTTCTTTAATGTGGCGTTCAACCATAAGCAGATGTCATCCGCATATTGAATCAAGTTAAAGTTTTTTTTAAATGTATTTAGGTAAATCATTAGTTAAAATATTAAAGAGAAGAGGGGCGATCACAGAGCCTTGAGGGATACCCATATCTAGTAATCTTTTGGATGAATAAGTATTACCAATTCTTGTCTGAATACTTCTGTTGGTCAGGAATGTTTTAACAAATTTATAAATATGACCAGAGAGACCTATAGTTTTTAATTTATATAAAAGCCTATCATGCCAAACTTGATCAAATGCCTTGTTGATATCGAAAAATGTGGCGAGAACGTTTTGTCTTCTAGCAAACTGGTGTTTAATTTGCGTAGTGAGCTTTACAAGATGATCAATAGTAGACCTGCCCTTTCTAAAACCAGCCTGGTTTGCGGGGATAATGCCAGTTTTTTTCACAACAGTATGTCAATCTGTTTAGAACAGTTATCTCCATTAGTTTACAGACATGAGATGTAAGAGCTGTAGGTCGATAGCTATTTGTGTTTGTCATTGATTTTCCATTCTTTAAAACGAGAACAATAATTGAGTCTCTCCATATGGAAGGTATGTTCCCTTCAATCCAACATTTATTAATAATTTCATGTAGAAGTAAAACAAAATTTTGTGGTATATGTTTTAACATTTCATTAGAAATGGCATCTAAACCAACAGACGTTTTCTTATTAGACAATGAAGAAATAGCAGAGTGTAATTCCTGAGAAGTAATATCAGCATTTAGATAATGATCATTATTTTCGTCAGGATCAGCGTACATTTCTTTGTTAGACTGGTTTTCCCTCATAGCTCTGCATTTGTCTGATAAACTACAGAAGGAGCTGTTTTTGGAAAACATGTCAGCAAATGATTCTGCTTTTTGGTATGCCGAAGGAAATTTTTCAGCACCTATTATGATTGGATATGCAGGTAAATGGATTCCGTTTTTCATTTCATGGATCTTTTTCCAAATTTTATTGATATCTTTATGTTCACTTATTTCATTAAAACAAAATGATGACCAGTACTCGCGTTTAGCATTTTCAATTACTTTGTTCCTTTGATTCTTGGCAGTTCTAACTGGTATGCTCCCTTTAACCTTTTTTACTTTTGCGTACAGTTTAAACGTGCTTTTATTTTTATCAACAGCGTTTCTGCAAGCTTCTGTCCACCACACTTTACCCGTGTTTTTGGGAGACTTTGATTGACTAAGAATCGGAATTGCCTCACCGGCTGCGTGCAGTAGTGAGATAGTAAAATGACTGTACATAGATTCTATGTCAGATTTATCAAAAGAATTGACGTCATATGAAGATAGCACAGATTGAAATTTGGCCCAGTCAGCTCGCTTGTAATCAAACTTTGGGATTTTATCCTTACTGTCATCTTGGCTCACTACAAATCCTCTCAGAGAAATAACTATGGGAATATGACCACTCCCTAAAGTGTTATCATAAGTTCGCCATGTACAGCTCGGGACCATTGATGGGGAGATTAAAGACAAGTCAATTGCAGATGATCTGTGACTAGGGATATCAGGCAGTCTCGTGATACTTCCATCATTTAACAGGACAAGTGGAGAGTCTGATTATGTTCTCCACTAAACGGTTTGAGCTGACTTTCGTGCAAGTTCTATCCCAGAAATGAGCATGTTCATTAAAGTCCCCTGCAATTTACCATTTACTACTTTGAAAGTTTATATTATGTAGCCAGTCTGAATTGCTATCAATGATTCCTTTTGGAAAGTACACAGAGACAATGTCTAAGACTAGAGAATTGTCAAAGTGAACAGAAGCTGCACAAGAATACAAGTCTGAGGTGCCAGGAGGTATAGGTGACTGAAGGGGATGGTAAATAACTGGTCATTTATATAAATGGCTGCAGAGACTTTCTCATTGTCACCAGTTTCTTGTACCACAGGTGGATAAAAGAAACGATCCAGCCGTGGCAAGTCGTTTTTAGACACATTTAGTGATTGAAGAATAAGGACCATGTAGGAGCTGGCTTCAAGATATTGTTGAAGATTTACCAAATTCTTGTTAATCGACCGGCAGTTCATTGTAGTATATTAATGTCAGTCTTCTTTGCCATCAAGATTTTACAATGGACATTCAAAGGAGGCACAATTGCAAAATGAAGATTATTCAAATGAAAGATAAAAAGACAATTCCCCAACAATGAACTAATCAGTGAACAGTAACGCAATAGAGAACACTTTTACAAAAGGCAAGGCATAGAAGAGGAATAAGATGGTAATGTGTAACGCACACAAAAAAAAGGGGGGGGGGGGATTGAGGAAACTATGCGATGTAGCAGGCTAGAAAAAAAAATCAAAATGGCAACCAGGCAAATATATATCACAAAGACGATCAGATTATCATTTCAGTCGCTAGACATTATAGCACAACTACTGACTTTTTTGACGGGGGAGTGTTGTTAAATTTTATGAAGATCATTCACCAGGCTTGTAGAACATCATAGAAGTTCCGCCAGGGCCCTGGTACAGGAGAAAAGGGTAGATCAAGATATCTGTGTGACGAGAAGACTGGAGGGAGATATCGTGTTCTCCATGAAGAGCGATGTAGACTGGGATTCCTGGACTTGCTGCCTGAGGGTTTCTTCCAGAAAAGCTGGTGAACGTGTCGCCCTAAGTTACCAGCAAGTACACTGGCTCCTTTCTGGTTCGGGTGGACTCCGTCTTTCAGTGTTCTGGGGCTGGCAAGGAGATTCTCATGGCTGATGACGGACACTTTGGGAACTTTGAATAGTTCTGAGTTTATAACCGCGTTGAACATTTCGCGGTTTATGTTTATTTCGGGTTAGAAACAGGAGCCACTTTACTGATCACAATGCTGGCGTGTGAATGCTCTTTAGCGATGGTTTTAATGGTGTCCGCAAAGAGTTTGCTAAGGATGCAACGTCTTTTTGTTGAATATCATTGAGACCACAATGAATAACAACTGCATCAACTTCTGTATCCATTGACGACAAGGTTTGTCTCAGCGTGGGCAGTAAGTCCTTTGTAGTGAAAGATTTTTTGGAAACGGTTTTGAAACCATAAGATCGACCAAGTCGGGAGCATTTCACACCGTTCAAAACAGAATCATGAAGGACGAGAACAGTTGGGAGATCTTCATTAGCTTTGTTCACTTTCCTTTCCAAGTTGTGTCTTTTGTTTGTTCGATTCTGAGCAGTCTGTGACGTGACGACGCTACCATTGAGATTGACGTCATGAGAAGTTGTCCTCTGTGTTCTAGATCGTCCTTTTGGCTTTATTTTTTTATCTTCTTCTTTTTCTTTCCTGTTTGATGT
>CM065716.1:99019577-99024577 GCA_033310375.1 Conus canariensis
AGCAAAGCATAGTCAACGCCATTCAGGACAGCTAGGTGGATAATCAGATGGGCAATGCAGACGACTTTTCACAAGAATTTCTTTCGTAAACATCACGATCCAAACTCTGCAAAAAGAGAACATCTCAACGGTCAATTTGAATGATTTTGTCTGTTTTCCTTTACTCCGATTTTTGTACGAGTATTTGTTATCTCTTGGCTGTCTGCTTTCCCTTAGTTTATGTTCTTTTCGTCTTTACAGCCTCTTGTTTATTTCTTCTGGATTTCTTTGCCTCTTTCTGCTTCTTGTTTATCGTCTGTTGATGTCTTTGTTTTGTGCCTCTTCTTCATTTCTCATCAGTGTGTTGTGCCCACGAGGATTAGCGACGTGGTACAGAGCACAGGGCTTACACCCCCCCCCCCCCTCTTTCCCCTGCCCCCTCCCCCCCCCCCCCCCCCCCACCCCTATGCAACGATCCATCTTTTAGGAATTTTAAACTGTAACATCGGATTTATTGATTTATTCATTTATTCTTTTATGCTGATTAGTGAATATGAGGACGATGAAGATGCCGCAACAGAGTTCCATTCTAATACGAGTCTGCATGACAGGGCTGTACTCTACGTTTACTTTCATGATATATCCCGGTGTCAACCAGGCCTGAGAGATACAGAGACTTGCAGTGCTGATCGTTTTTGTTTGCTAATCGTTATCATTGATTTATAAGCTGAACAATATGAACCGAATGGATTTAACTCTTCCCGTGGTCTGAAGGATGGGGCAGGGAGCTTCTAAAGGGAGACCACCGCCGCCATCTGAGAGAAAGTGCACGTGAAAACCAATACTGGGTGTGGCATAGGGCAGTTTGGGCGCTGGCTGGAACCGTGTAGGTCGTCTGCATTGCGCCGATGATTGATGGAGCCACTGAACTTTATTGAGCTGTGTCTGTCTGGTACGTACAATTCATCTGAAAGTGTATGGAGGGGAATGGGGGTGGGGGTATAAAGGATTGTAGGGGAGGAAGTGGAAGGAAGGAGTGCACGAACGCGCGTGCGCGCGCGCACACACACACACACACACACACACACACACACACACACACACACACACACACACACACACACACACATACACCCACACGCACGCACGCACGCACGCACGCACGCACACACACACAGATAGAAGATAGAGGGAAGAAAGGTGGCAGAGTGGTTAAGACGTTCGCCTGCCAATCCAACGTGTGAGAAGTGCGTGGGTTCGAGCCCCCCCCCCCCCCCCCCCCCCCCCCCCCCCCCCCCTTTCTCGCCCTTTCTTTCCCAGTTTGAATGACAAATCAAACTGAACGTCAAGTCCATCGGATGGGGACTATAAGCGAGTCGGACCCGTGTGCCTTCCTGGCCCCCTGCACACGTTAAAGAACCCACGGCAGTTGAAAATCGAAAAGAGCAGGGGGGTTCCCCGCTGCCCTGGCAAAATTGGATGTAGATTGAAGATAGCCGCCTGGTATTTCTTACAAGCCACAAAAATTGTCACTAACTGTTATCGTGTGCCATCGTGCACCGGTGGAAATGGACATCGCATGCATCCTATGTGAGAAACTGGAGGAATAAATGAGATAAATGAAAATGAGTGACTGATATTTGAATGGTACGGGAAACGACTGAATGAGCGCCAGTAGGCTGCTCTTCGGCCGGCTCTACCTGGGTAGGCAGCCCGTTGAGTGAGTAAGGTAGTGTGTTTACTGTAAAGCGCTTAGAGCTTGGTCTGTGACCGAGGATAGGCGCTATATAAATACCCAATATAATAATAATAATAGATAGACAGACAGACAAAGAGACAGACAAACAAACAGACAGACAGATAGAGAGAGAGAGGTAGATAGGTAGGTAGGTAGGTGGGCAGGAAGGTAAATACGCGCGCGCTCAGACCTGACAATTTCAAAAATCAAAATGACGAGACAACTAGAAGGGCATTCGGGAAAATGCATACCTCCACAAAGTTCGCACATTTTTATTACTTCACTCAAACCTTGCCCGACTGCATCGTCTGTCTCTTGATATATCTCCAAAACTGTCACAGACACATCCAAAGTGGTACCTAAATAATCTGTCATTTCCATAGCTACTCTCTTCTTGTAGTTTCAGCTTTCTGGCTCGGTTTTGTACCGTGCTGTGAGTTGAACGGATATCCCTCCCTCCCTCCCCACCTCTCTTAAAAATATTCTTCTGTTCACCGAGTTCTGACTGTAATCCGTATCCGTACGAAATCTGACAAATTTGTCGATATCAGCACAATGACAGTGAAAGTGCTGGGAATTTTGCAAATCATTCTCAACACAGACTACCCAGTACTGCCACTCAACCTCCAGTGTCTTAGAACCAGTTCCTTACTTACTTACTTACTTACTTACTTACTTACTTACTTACTTACTTACTTACTTACTTACTTACTTACTTACTTAGGCCCATAGCTCAAGGGTGAGCATAGGCCATCGACACCACTCCGCCATCGCACTCGGTTCTGGGCTGCTCGCTGAATGCCTGTCCAGTTGGTCCCCTGCCTCTTTATCTCTGCCTCAGTGTCTCGCCTCCAGCTGCTGCGAGGTCGGCCTCTCTTCCTTTTCCCCTGCGGATTCCATGTCAGGGCTTGGCGTGTGGTGCTGGATGCTGGCTTCCTGAGAGTGTGTCCAATCCAGCCCCACTTCCTCCGCAGAATCTGCTTGGCCACTGGTTCCTGTCCTGCTTGCTTCCATAGAGCTTCATTGTTGATCTTCTCTGGCCATCTGATTTTGAAGATGCGCCTCAGACAGGTGATTGATGAAGGTCTGAATTTTTTGCTGTATTGCCTTGTCGTTCTCCAAGTCTCGTAGCCGTAGAGCAGAATTAGAACCGGTTCCAGTGAAACTAAAATCAGTGGCAACGTAAGATGTACGTACACTGAAACGGGACTGCAGGATCGGCTTACATTTTATCTAGGTCTATCAAAGGTAATGGGAGACTTGAACCTTGCGTAGTTTCCATGCTACCGGAGTCTGGTTTTGCTCGTTTGTTGACGAGGAAAATGTTAATAGTTGTTTTCCCTCTCTCTCTCTCTCTCTCTCTCTCTCTCTCTCTCTCTCGCTCGCTCGCTCGCTCGCTCTCTCGCTCATCATAGCAGCAGATTCAGATTTAAGATCAGGAAAGATTCAATCATGGCTGATTGCAATGCTGTATTGTTAGAGAATGAAGAGCTGGCGTCTTTGAACCAGTATCGAAACCAAAAGAGTATGACAAGGGATTCATGTGTCGTAACTTACTGATTAAGTACTACCACTACACACAAAGCCATGGGTTTGCTATTTGATTTGACCATGAACCACTCCCGCTTTAGAATTAATGGATACAATTAATTTTCATTCTAGCAGTCTCTGTTCTATTTTTACTGCCGGTCTCAGCAAAATAAACCAGTCCCAAGCACCGGCAGCTCAAAAAAAAAATAAATAAATTAAAAAAATCGGTAGTCTACTTTTGCAAACGGTATTTTGCCGGCAATTACTGATTTAATAGGCAGTTTGTTTTTTTGTTTGTTTGTTCGTTCGTTCGTCTTTTGTACTCCCAGTTCTTATAGAACAGGTAGTACTTTACAATGGGAATGAAGAAATGCTGTCTGTCAGTCTGTGTGTTTGTCTGTCTGTCCGTGGTCAAAATGTGTTCCACTCGCTCCAGACAAAACTTCTGGGCCGATCTTTCTGAAAATTTGTAGGTATGTTCATTATGGTCACGGATGATGCCCAATGTTTTATTTTACCAGAATAGCCATTACTAACGGCTATAACGGCCCAAAACGGTTTTTCTTCTTTATGGAATATCTAGAACATGATAACGCAAACAAGAATGACGTCAAAGCTTCTTTGCATCATAAGCCGAAGTGACGAAATACATTATGACACATGTTTGATTGTGACGTCCTATTCAAGATAAACTGGGAGTACGTTTATATGCTTTGCATCGTTTTTGTTTTGTTTGTTTGTTTTTGTTTTGTTTGGTTTGGTTTGGTTGTTGTTGTTGTTTTTTTGTTTTTTTTTTTGTTTGTTTGTTTTTGTTTTTTTTTTTGTTTCGTTTTTCACTGAGATCATCTACCAGTTTGAGGGAATCCAGTTTGCAAGCCAAAATGCTCGCCGAAAGGCTGGAGCCAAGCAGTTTTGTTTGCAGGCACATCAGTCGATGATCTTATCAAACAACAGTTTTACCTCAATCTCTGGAGAGAAGAGGACCGTAGCCCTAAATGCAATGGCAGAAGCAACTGAAAAGAGTTTCACATAGTTCCAGTAAAGTAATCTGAAAATTTCCCAACTTGCAACACTAACTAATACCTAAGTGGTAGTAACTTCATGAAGCTGAAATTTCCCAACTTACAACACTGACTAATAGCTAAGCGGTTAAATCATCCATCGTAAATGCAGCCTGGCCTTGAGAACAATACAATGGTCTTTAACAGCTTTGACATTGGATTTGAGAGGACAGGTGGTCTGGTTTCAGTCTCTTCGTGAGCTCAAGAATGACTTGAAACCAGGAGCGGATTCACGGAGGGTCCAGGAGTTTTTAGACCTCCCCCTTCCCTCTGCCTTCCTCCATCCCCCCCCCTCCCCCCCCCCCCCCCAAAAAAAAAAAAAATATATATATATATATATATATATTAAAAAGAAAAGAAAGATACAAAGAAGGATAAGATTTTTTAAAACGCTAAAGGTAATAAAATTGTGTTCTTCCTGAATGGCATTTCAGTAAAACGCATCGTGGGCAAAACATTGGCTCAGATTGCACCAGACTGCTCCAGTTTGCCTGTTTGGATCAAGAATGTTTCCGGTGGTGGGTGAAGTCGAAGCGGGATGGGAAGGGAGCATGCCCTCTGATGCCCTTTGCACGTCAGACTTGTCGTACTGCAGTCAATGAGACGCATTGCCTGGTTATTCAGTTCCTAAAAAACACGTTCGGACTCTCTCTCTCTCTCTTCTCTCTCTCTCTCTCTCTCTCTCTCTCTCT
>CM065716.1:99029577-99032077 GCA_033310375.1 Conus canariensis
TTATAGCCAGGCCGACCGTCAGGCCTGTCACGTGGTCAAAATGAATTTCTCACAGTTGTCAAAAGAATACACAACTTATTAAAACAGGTTTTTTCTCCCCCCCCCCCCCCCCCCCCCCAAAAAAAAAAAAAAAAAAAAAAAAAAAAAGCTAAAATGCTTTAATTTTTTTGTTCAGTAACATCTTAGATCAGATTAAATATATCTGTCGCTGTTAGGAACTCGAAACTCACGTCAGATGAAACATCTCTGAGCAAGGTACACGGTTCTAGAAATAAACTGAAAATGATGGTCGTCATTACATGACTGCCTGTTGCTGTAAAGTTCCAGGAACACCATGTAAAAAATAGTCAGCATGTTATCGTCACCTGTTTACACAGACAAAGAAGGTTGAAATACACGTAAGTAAAAAGGTTCTCGGAAATAGACTTGGAGAAAGGAGCATTGAATTACACAGAAAACGGGGCCGGACGCGGGCGGGGAGGGGTTCAGGGGTTCCTGAACTCGCCTCCTCTCTCGCTGGTACTAATGGCATTTTGGCACGTTACCCCTCTACCTCACCAGATTAGGACCCCCAGACACCTTCCCTTTTGTGACGCTCCCTCTCATATATCTGGTCCGACACTGGAAGAACAGGGTTCTTTGAACGGGCTAAGAGCAGGAGCCTGGATCTGCAGCCTTTTTACACAGAAGAACCAGATTCTTTATGGAAGGCTTAATAGAGGAATATCGGTCCACCACCTGTGTACTCAGAATGAGCTCCTTAAAAGAAGAGTTAGAATAGGAACACCGATCCACCAACTGTTAACACAAACGAAGAGTTAGAATAGGAACACCGATCCACCAACTGTTAACACAAACGAAGAGGTTTTTCAAAAGAATGCTCAGAAGGAGACTGGTTCGCCACCTGTTCACACAAAAAAGGCGGTCTTTAAAGAACGTTCAGAAGAGGAGCACTAGTTCACCATCTACTTACACAGAAAAAGGGGTATCTTTAAAGAAGGCCTTGAAGAGAAGGGTTAGTTACCACCTGTATAGAGAGAAGGAGGATCTTTAAAGAAGGCCTTGAAGAGAAGGGTTGGTTACCACCTGTTAAGAGAGAAGGGGGATCTTTAAAGAAGGCCTTGAAGAGAAGGGTTGATTACTACCTGTTTAGAGAGAAGAGGGATCTTTAAAGAAGGCCTTAAAGAGAAGGGTTGGTTACCACCTGTTTAGAGAGAAGGGGGATCTTTAAAGAAGGCCTTAAAGAGAAGGGTTGGTTACCACCTGTTTAGAGAGAAGGGGGATCTTTAAAGAAGGCCTTGAAGAGAAGTGTTGGTTACCACCTGTTTAGAGAGAAGAGGGATCTTTAAAGAAGGCCTTAAAGAGAAGGGTTGGTTACCACCTGTTTAGAGAGAAGGGGGATCTTTAAAGGCCTTGAAGAGAGGGGTTGGTTACCACCTGTTAAGAGAGAAGGGGGATCTTTAAAGAAGGCCTTGAAGAGAAGGGTTGTTTACTACCTGTTAAGAGAGAAGAGGGATCTTTAAAGAAGGCCTTAAAGAGAAGGGTTGGTTACCACCTGTTAGGAGAGAAGGGGGATCTTTAAAGAAGGCCTTGAAGAGAAGGGTTGGTTACCACCTGTTTAGAGAGAAGGGGGATCTTTAAAGAAGGCTTTGAAGAGAAGGGTTGGTTACCACCTGTTTAGAGAGAAGGGGATCTTTAAAGAAGGCCTTGAAGAGAAGGGTTGGTTACCACCTGTTTAGAGAGAAGGAGGATCTTTAAAGAAGGCCTTGAAGAGAAGGGTTGGTTACCACCTGTTTAGAGAGAAGGAGGATCTTTAAAGAAGGCCTTGAAGAGAAGGGTTGGTTACCACCTGTTTAGAGAGAAGGAGGATCTTTAAAGAAGGCCTTGAAGAGAAGGGTCGGCTCATCACCTCTTTACACAAAAGAAGGGAGTTCTTAAAAAAGAAAAGAAGAAAAAAAAAAAAGCTCGGAAGAGGAGCGTTGATTTACCATCTGTTTACACAGAAGAAGGGGGTGTCTTTAAAAAAGAAAAGAAAAAGGTTCAGTCGAGAAACACTATTTTATCGCCTGTTTACACAGAAGAAAGAAATTCTATATAGAAGGTTTAGAAGAGGAGTGTTCGTTCACTACCTGTTTGAACGTTAGAAGGAAGTTCTCTACAGAAGGTTTAGAATAGGAGCACTACTATTTCACCGCCTGTTTAAACATTAGAAGAGGGTTCTATAAGGAAGGTTTAGAAAATGAGCACCGGTTCACCGACTGTTTATACAAAAGAATGTAGCCGCCACCTGTTCACATGGAAGAATGAGGTTCTTACAGAAGGCTCGGAATGGGAATGTTAGTTTACCACCTGCTTACAGAGAAGAGCGGGTTTTGTTGTTGTTGTTGTTGTTGTTGTTGTTGTTGTTGTTAATAAATGTTCAGAAAATATGCATTGGTTTCACCAAATGTTTACGCAGAAGAAGGAGGTTCTTTGTAGAAGGATGAGAAGGGAAGCATTG
>CM065716.1:99034577-99039577 GCA_033310375.1 Conus canariensis
CGGGTCTTGTTAAAATACTAAAGAGTGGCTCTGAGATTTTCCTTAGGCCTGTACTCCTAGAAGTACTTGTAGCTCCGAGAGAAAGAATTGAAGAGAGAAGTTCAAACATTCAACATTTGATTGAACAACAGAGAACTGACACAAGTTAAGTGCAATTTCACACATCAACTTTACTTGCTTACACATAGGTAAGTATTTACATGTCAGTTCAATGGGCAAGATTTCAGTTCTCATTGAACCACAACAATGAAGGGCCCTTCCTCACTCCTACTTTACTTGCTTACACTCCATGCAGCCGCTTAAGTTGGAATACAGTGAGCCTGTCTAAGTTACTCTGAATGCATACTTTTAATACGCATCCACTTTGCTTGCATACACCCAGTGCAGTTGCCAAAGTGGTTCTCATAGACAGGTTCTCACTGTTTCATCATAAAGTGAGGGTAAGGGTCTGATAGATTTGAGTCCAGGGGAATCAATAGCTTAACTTATATCAGAGAGGGTAGTTGATCTCTCCTGTGGCTGGTGACTGCCCCTCCCATGTAGATTGGTTGTCTGGTGTCACCCCGGTTTAAAGTGTAGCCATAGTGTCTGGCGTTCCCCGGTTTCTGGAGTAGCCCCAGAGTATGGTTTCGCCACAATGTGTAGCATGACCAGGATCCCAGTTCTGCGATAAAGAGAACTTGGTCTGTAGGTGAGAAGCTGATGGCTGGTTTGTCGAGTTCACACATTTACCATTTTATCTTTCAGAAGAGGTGTGAGACTCAGCCAGCAAAGTTTTCTCTATGGTAGAGTTTCTACTATAGCTATCAATCTCCACTTTTGTTTGAAGGCTGAGTTAAGCTTACAAAAGGGTAGGAGACAGTAATACAATGCTACACAGTTTCAGTCAGACAACTCTTCCATGTTTCTTATGAATTAAATCACATTGACTTGAGCTATACTTAGTCCAAGTACACATGTGGTGTACACTTAAAGTCATACACTACAAATCCTTCCAACAATCACCAGTATTTACAAAATCAGCTTAGCAGTTTTTAACCTAGCACAGGCATACTGTTTTTTCTGATCAAAATTTATCATTGAATTATCATCTTAACAGATAGAATTGCATACTGGCAAAAGTCAGGGTGAACACAAAGAATAGTGGTCAGATTGTTAACAAAGAATCATAACCACAGGGAGAGAGAGCTTTGGCCATATGATGGCAAGCAAACGATTACACAGAATAATCATTCATCAGTTTGATCAATGTTGCTAAGCATTTGTACAAAGTTACAATGGTAACCCACATGGCATACATAAAATCAATACATAGATTTGAAAATGTAAAACATAGTTCCAACTCACTTTTCCTGGGAATGAACCAGTGAATGAGACTTAAGATCAAGGAGGTTACCAGGCCTTCTCTCTAAGTCGCCTCTTAGTCTTTCACTGTTCTGATCTACAGGCAGTCTTGAGCGGTCAGTGAAGTTGTGAACCTATGTGTCTGGTATATGTATTCTAAACTGCCAAATCAGGTTTCTGATCTGGCTGACAAGGTGTCAGTCAAACACCAGGAGTGAGAGGGGGAGGGATCTATTCTTACCATCATTCACCTTGGAAATTGTTTTAACTTAATCAGCGCTGGCTCACTGAGATCGGTGGTCGGTTAATTTATGCATCTGTATAGACAAATGCTAATTTAGACCATCGCGGGAAAACACAGTGACATCATTTACCAGAGGTCCTGCACATGGACAGTAGATATGAAAGAGAGAGGTGGGGGGGGGGGGGTTGGATAAGGAGGGAGGTTTGCCAGTTACCCTTTGTGGGAAGTGAAGCTGCATGTGGCTGGGGGGGGGGGGGGATAGGAGGGGGGGAGTGAAGATAGCGCCCTGAAAGGGGGAGGGGGGGTGAGAGGGGCAATTGTTACAATGCAATGTAAATTTTCCAGCCTAAGGCGCCCAGTGTGGGAGTGTTGAAAGGGAACAGGAGGGGGACCAAGAAGAACGAAATGCGTCACGCGTTTCCCGTGACGTAATTTTTTCCTTTGTCAGAGATCTTGTAAAGGGGGGGGGGGGGGGGGGTTGCGCCATTCTAAGAGAGTGAAAAGGGAAAGGGGGAAAAGGTTGAGAGGGGAGAGTGGGCATAGATTTGAAATCTATTCTTTGGTTTGGGGTTTGAGTGGGAGGATCGGATGGGTTTGTCAAGCGTTTCATTACAGAGGTGGAGTGGCAGGCATTGGGAGGTGGAGATTGGGGTGGAGGGCAGAGGAGAGACCAGCATGACAGGAAAAGGCAAAGAGATGTCAGAGAGTTAATTAACAAGACGACTGGCTTGAACTGTTCATCCCAGATAAACAGAGGGCAGGAAAGAAGCCTCGGCAGGTGCACTATGAACACTAACAGAACAAAAAGCGGGAGGGAGCAGAGAAACCATTCGATGTACTCCGGGTACTTTCCTTATCTTATTAAAACAGCTTCTGCGTCACGTGCCACGAAGGGGAGAAGGGAAAGTGGGGATAGCAGGAGGGGCAGAGGGTATAAAATGTGACCACTGCTTTGCACAGGGGTGATATCACAGAGGCTCAGAAGAAAGCTGGCTTTGCAGTTATGTTCTGAATCTTCAGTGTGTATGAGAGAGAGAGAGAGAGAGAGAGAGAGAGAGAGAGAGAGGGAGAGAGAGAGAGAGAGAGACAGTGTGTGTGTGTGTGCCTGTGCGTGCTCGCACGTGTGTGTGTGTGTGTGTGTGTGTGTGTGTGTGTGTGTGTGTGTGTGTGTGTGTGTGTGCGTGTGCATGTATGTGTGCATACGCGTGTGCATGTGTGTGTGTGTAGTGTAGTGTAGAGTTCAGACGGTGAATTCTTAATCCACATTTGATGTGTTTTGTGCACGCACGCGCACACACACACACACACACACACACACACACACAGAGTCTCTCTCTCTCTCTCAGTGTAGTGTAGTGTAGTGTAGTGTAGTGCAGTGTAGTGTAGTGCAGTGTAGTGCAGTGCAGTGTAGTGTAGTGTAGTGTAGTGTAGTGTAGCGTAGTGTAGAGTTCAGACGGTGAATTTTTAATGCGTATTTGATGTCTTTTGTATGTGTGTGTGTGTATATATATATATATAAGAGAGAGAGAGAGAGAGAGAGAGTGAGAGAGAGAGAGAGACAATGTGTGTGTGCGTGCATGTGTGTGCATGCGTGCGTGCGTGCGTGCGTGCGTGGTGTGTGTGTGTGTGTGTGTGTGTGTGTGTGTGTGTGTGTGTGTGTGTGTGTGTGTGTGTGTGATTCTATAATCTACCTACCTGTCTACCTGTATTCGTACCTACCTATCTACCTACCTCCCTAATTACTATGTATATAAAATTATGTACGTCTGTATCTATGCATCTATCTATCTATCTCAGCACACACGCACACACACACACGCACGCGCGCACAACACACACCACACACACACACACACACACCACACACACAACACACTGGATCACAATGAAAATGATTTGGCACAGATGTATACATAAGTAAAAAAAAGATTTGGACCATTTGACTCACACGCAACAAATACGAGAATGAAGGGAAAGGGGTGGGTGGGACGCATGGGAAAGCAGATATGCATGTAAATTCAATATCACACACACACACACACACACACACCACACACACACACACACACACACGACCACGCACACACACACACACACACACACACACACACACACACACACACACACAGATAACTGTCAACCGACCATGCAGAACAAGCGAATTACCGGGCGATTTCTCACACAGCTTATCGTCGGGGCCTATGCAACGCATTCATTTTGTTTGTTTTGCAGTTTTGTTTTGTTTGTGGGACTTGTAGCTGAAGCAGGAGGTGGGGTGGGAGGGGCTGAAGGGGGGGGGGGGGGGGACGGGGAGGGGAAGGGCTGAGAAGGGATGGAGTACGATAATTCTGGAATATTTGTGACACCTTCTGCCAATCCACTCCGCTAACAACTTGCATTGTTGCATCCCCCCACCCCCCCCCCCCCCCCCCCCTCCCCCCCCCCCCCCCCCCCCCCCCCCCCCCCCCCCCCCCCTATCCATAGTCATGGCATGATTACAAAACAAAAAGAAAAAAAAAGGGGGGTGGGGGTGGGGGAGTCTAACCTCAAATCCTCACCAAAAAAAAATATATGTATCTTATAGGTACTGCCGAGAAGAAGTAGATCATACGGCTATAGAACCTTAATCAGGAAACTTGATGCAAACTTCGTCATGGCTTGTCATCAGGATAACATATATTGTGTCGGGCTTCGTGATTTGCCCGAATCCTGTAAACTTCCTAGTGATTGGTGGGCGATATAGACCGTCATTTCCATGTCGGCTGAAGGACAGACCAGCAGAACGGGAAGCCATTGCCCAGCAGTCTTCCAAGTACCTACCGTTGGACTCACTTGTTGATCGCGACTTGAGACAGGCCATCGACCGATGTGCCCGCTTGGGAGAGAGAGAGAGAGAGAGAGAGACCTTCCAAGACCTGTCCCCTGCTGGCCTTTCAGTAGCTGATAGAACATTCCGCCTTTTTTCCATTTTCAGCCCGCCCAGACCCAGACCTAGCCTATTTTCGCGCGGACTTTGACGTCATAGTCTTCGAAATGGCTTCTGTTTTCTGATTACCAAGACCTTGAAGACGAGCGGAGGGGAGGCTGGGGGAGGAGGGGGGAGCTTGGAGAGAAAAAAAAAAAATCAGATCTGACAACAAACATGACATCAGCATCGCATGATCTATTTAGGGGATTGTGTAACCATGGTTATCGACAGGCAACACGCACTGAAACTCGTGCCGAGAACTAACTTCAGTGGTTTCGTGTGACCTACGCCCATTGAAGGAAAGATGTGATTGTCTCCCTTTAACTATTGCTCTCTCTCTCTCTCTCTCTCTCTCTCTCTCTCTCCTCTCTCTCTCTCTCTCTCTCTCTCTCATGATATTATAAAACTGCTCTTGTACTTTCTTTATATTTCCCTTCATTGAGG
>CM065716.1:99044577-99047077 GCA_033310375.1 Conus canariensis
AGGACTACTGGATCATAGCACGCCTTAAAACAGGACCAGGTCCAATAACACATTTTTTTAAGTTGCTAGGGTGAGGGAGGGGAGAGGGAAGATCTACGTCCAAGCTACATACTCCACCGGTCCATTATTTGGCGATTCGTTTATTGATAATCGTGTCGCGTTTGGCTTAAATATGGCGTTGTCAAAATGAATCAGCATACTTCCGGCTGATGCGCATGCATACGGAACAATGTGACGCTCTTCCTCTTCTTCTTGATAATGATAAGAGCAATAATCGTAATGATAACGATTACAATCATAAAGAGAAGAAGAAGAAGAAGAAGAAGAAGAAGAAGAAGAAGAAAAAGAAGAAGAAGACGACGACGACGAAGAAGAAGAAGAAGAAAAGAAGGAGAAGAAGAAGGAAGATGATGACGATGGTGATGATGATGATGATGATGATGATGATGATGATGATGATGATGATGGATACATACATGATGATGATGATGATGGATGCATACATGTACACTATCCAAAAAACCGCTTCAGGGACTCTACAAAAAAAATAGTACATGTTACTATTCAACATAACACACTACATCACTGTAACATATACACAGCAAAATAAAGTTAAAAAAAAAATTCTTCACGTAAAAACAAACAAACGAAAAAATCACTCGAGTCACATTTATCCACAATAGCACACACATACGCAGGGGGCCTACATGCACACTTGGATCATCAAACATGTCACCTACGTACAGAAGTGCACACTGTTTACAGGGCCATGCCACAACCAGAAGTATTACCAAGAGATGAGTTTTAATATCAGATTTCATAGAGGCGAGGGAGTCAGCGAACTGGAGGTTGTCAGGGAGTCTGTTCCATTTTGTTGGGAAATGAAAAGAAAAGATCTTTGTTGTAAGTTTTAGTCTTGGTGTGAGATAGCCTATCTTGAGTATTCGAGTGTCAGAAGAACAGCAGAGCTGGAGAGATGGACTACACATTTAGAAGACTTCAAAAACATGCTCTGACAGCGGAAAAAAAAGTTAGAGTAGATAATAATAATAATAATAATAATGGTTTCTTATATAGCGCTTAATCAAACGAATTTCTCTAAGCGCTTTACAAAGTCATACTACATTCACCCTTCTCATATACAATAGTACACCTTACACCCAGCTACAAATACTATTACTACAATAACTAACAAATCCTAATCCTACGAGTGTGACATTCACTTATTTTTCAAGTATCACTACAAAAACTTAATCCTATTACGTTCAGTCATATAACAAATACATGTAATAGAGAACATACACATACACTACATTTGAAAAGGCCCAGACGGCTATGAGTTAGGTTGTACCCCCCCCCCCTCCCCCCCCCTCCCCCACCACACACACACACACACACAGCATTGACTAATTATGAGAAAATAGATGGGTTTTAAGTTTAGACTTGAAAGAAGAGATAGAATCTGAATATCTGAGAGAGTCTGGCAGTCTGTTCCACGTCGCTGGAGCTTGAAAAGAGAAAGATCTTTCACCAGTAGTAGTCCTGAAGTGAGTCATTCGTAGAAGGCAGTCGTCAGTACAGGAGCGTAGTTGTCGAGAGGGGGTGTAGATTTTAAGGAGATCTGAGAGATAAGAAGGTCCATTTTCGAACAGAGCAGAGAAAGTGAGAGTTGCGATTTTGTACGAGATACGGTTTGAGACAGATAGCCAGTGAAGAGAGTGAAGTAGAGGCGAAATGTGATCATATTTTCCTGCTCTACAGACGACTCGGGCTGCATGATTTTGGATTCACTGTAATCTATCAGGTATTTTGGAAGGCCGGCTAAAAGTGAGTTGCAGTAATCTATTCTAGATAAGATAAATGCACAAATGAGAGTTTTTATAGCATATGTAGAGAGAAGGTGACGTACGGAGCTGATTCGTCTTAGTTCTAAACAGGCAATCTTGCAAATATTTGAAACCTGTTTCTCAAAGGAGAGGGATTGGTCAAGAATGACCCCTAGGCTGCGGACAGAGGTGGAGACAGAGACAGTACCGTCATTGATAGTGACAGTTGAAGGCAGAGAAGGATGGTTAGGCTGTTTTGTCACGAACATGAGTTCCGTCTTGTCGTTTAGTTGCAGTTTGTTGGTTGTCATCCAGTCCTTCAGGTCTGCAATGCAGCCCCGCGTCCGAGAAATCAGTGAGTCAATTTCAGCAATGGGAGCTGACTGATGAAGCTGAGTATCATCAGCAAAGCTGTCATGCGACATGGCGTGACCACTGATGACGTCAGACACAGGACTAGCATACAGCACAAAAAGGACTGGCCCCAGTACAGAACCCTGAGGCACACCGTACCTAAGAGGAGAACTGTCTGAGTATCTGCCCTGTACACACACTGTCTGAGTCCGTCCAGTCAAGTAAGAGATAATCCAGTCGAGAGCTGTGTCTTTGAATCCAAAGGAAGTTTGAAGCCGTGAGAACAAAATATTATGATCGATCGTGTCAAATGCTGCGGA
>CM065716.1:99062077-99072077 GCA_033310375.1 Conus canariensis
GGCAGTTATAGCCGTTAGTAACGGGTATAACGGTAAACTAAAACATCGGGTATCATCCGTTACCCATAATGAACATACTTACAAGTTTTCAGAAAGATCAACAAAGTTCTTTCTGAGATATTCCATAAAGAAGAAATACTGTTATGGGCCGTTATAGGCGTTAGTAACGGCTATAACGGTAAACTAAACATCGGGCATTATTCGTGACCCATAGTGAACATACCTGCTAATTTTCACAAAGATCGGCCAAGTACTTTCTGAGATATTCCATGAAGAAGAAAAAACCGTTACAGGCCGTTACAGCCGTTAGTAACGGCTATAACGGTAAACTAAAACATTGGGCATTATTCGTGACCCATTATGAACATACCTGCTAATTTTCAGAAAGATCGGCCAAGTACTTTCTGAGATATTCCATAAAGAACAAAAACCGTTACAGCCGTTAGTAACGGCTATAACAGGGTAAACTAAACCATCGGGCGTCATCTGTGACCCACAATGAACATACCTGCTAATTTTCACAAAGATCGGCCACGCACTTTCTGAAATATTCCATAAAGAAGAAAAACCGTTACAGGCCATTACAGCCGTTAGTAACGGATATAACGGTAAAGTAAAACATCGGGCATCATCCGTGACCCATAATGAACATACCTACAAATTTTCAGAAAGATCGGACCAGTAGTTTTGTCTGGAGCGAGTGGAACACATTTTAACCACGGACGGACGGACGAACACACACACACACACACACACACACACACACACACACACACACACACACACACACACACACAGAGCATTTCTTCGTTCCCATTCTAAAGTACTCCCTGTTCAGTAAAAACAATGTGTCTGTCATTCACCTCCAGAGCGCAAGAAGGTCACAGTTTTCACCTTCATCTGTTTTGTTGTTGTTGCTCGGTTCTAGAAGGATTACACCGGCAAAAATTGCACAACCATTTTCAAACTGAAAAGAAATCTTAAGTAAGACAGGGAACTGTAAACAGTAAATAACGAACAAGTTAGGTCACTCTTTCGCCCATGATGAAATTAATTACACGCCATAATTCCAAACGAATGCTGCTTACGACATCAAATCGCCTAGCTGAAATGTCAACATGGTGCACACAGAACTAACAGGGAGAGATCCCCATCTTTAACTAAGTTGAAAGATGGAATGTGACCCAAGAATGAACCCCGCAATGAATTTTGGGACGGTTCAGGCCGATCCGCTGACGGATTCTGGCTCAGCAAGATTGATTACGCGAGAGAGAGAGAGAGAGAGAGAGAGAGAGAGAGAGAGAGAGAGAGAGAGAGAGAGAGAGAGAAAAACACCCTGAATATTGATAAAACTTGGTTGGAAGGTGGAATGTAATCCAAGAACGAACCCTGCATTAAATTTTGGGGCGGTTCCAGCCGGATCTACTGGCGGACCTTGGATGAGCAAGATCACGGGGAAGGAAAAACAAAACCCGGAAAAGATAAGTTGGAGGGAAGATGTTCAATGTGACCCTGGAACGAACACACTATATCATGGTTATGATCCAGATCCAGGGGCGGATTCAACGTCCGTTCTAATTTAATGTCGAAGCTCTGCGCTAAACATCGACCAGGAGTGCCCCTTTCCATTTAGATGCGGGGCAGTGTTAGGCAACCAGACTGATCACTCTGTGATTGCAAGTAAACAGTTTCTTTTTCTTCTCTTCAAACGGCCCTGAAAGTGCCTTATATGATCGGATCCTAGAACTGACTGGAACTGCCCTCTTGGAATTTTTTTTTTCCCGCATCAGTACGACGAGCTCCCCCCCCCCCCCCCCCCCCCCCCCCCCCCCCCCCATCAACCGAATGCGGCGGTGTTCTGTCGAGGGACGATGTGGCGCAAAGGCTTGCGCTGGACACTATTACGTCACGGAGCATTTCACGCCATCAACTGTGTTTCGCAATAAAGACTAACGGCGATGCAAATGCCTCGGCCTCACACGCCCTGACGAACTGAATGATGGGTTGCCGAGCGTCCGCGAGGGCAGAAAATCGATTGGCAGCGGTGCTAAAGATAGCATCGCCCGGTGACTGAATGAAGTTCGGTTGTGCATCGTACACCAGCCAAGTTGTAACGATTCGCCAAGACGGGAAGAAGTCGCCTTTTGTTCTGCAAACACACGTCATGCATCTGCTGCATTCTTGTTTGTGCACCGGCACAGATGTGCAGTGATTGTTGTTTTGTTTGCCTAATTCAAAGCCGTCGAAGTTAAAATCTATTTTTGGCGTACGTCGGAGCCTCGGTTATAATTGGATGAAAGAGATCACGTGACTGAAGAGTAATGGCGAACCCTCTCGTGGAGTGGAAAGGATGTTGACCATTTTTCGGAGCAGCAAACGGTGCTAATTCAGTGGAAGTTGAGACAAGTAGCAGTTTGGCAAGGTAAAATCGCATGCTTCTTTTTTTGCGCTTTAAAACGCCATCGATGGTGGCCTGTCGATCGGGCTGTGTTCACCTAGATGCCCTCGGTTGGTCGCTCGCGAAGCAGACATTCCCAGCCAGCCTTGAGAAGGGGAAACTGCGGACCGAGTGGCAAGCAGAAACTTGGCTTGTGTTCATGATCTACCGTAGAGTTGTTTGCATCCAGTTCAACTCCTTAGAATGCACGAGTCGGGGAACCAATTCAATTTCAGATTGAAGTTGTTCTGATTTGACTCGGGTCGTGGTTGCCAGGAACTTGCTTTTCGACCTAAGATGTGATGGGGACAAACAGTTGATTGGCATTGAGTGTCCCGTTAACGGATAACTGGGTACCGTAAAGGTGCAACGAAACTCGAACTTGATTGTAATCGCCGGGCATCAAAGGAAAACCATCGAATAAAGAAAGGTACCGGTCCTTTGTATTGTGCGTTTGGATCATGGAGTTGATCATGGATGCATCCGTATTAATTTTTAAAAAATGTCTTCGTTTCTTCTTCCTTTCGCTCATACATGTAGATTATTTAGTCTGCTGTTACATTTTAATGTGTTGCAGCATTGGGGTAAAAACAAATAAACAAGAAAGGTACAAAAAAAAGCATTGATCTGTGATGCATGACTTTGAAAAGTTTTGCGTACAGATGTGCAGATAATGAGTCCGGCTCAGGTTACATTCACGGGAAACCAGCTTGCACTGTAAGTTAAGAGTAAAACTGTGACTGTGAGATGTAGAACTGAGAGCAAAAAGACATTCTAAAAGTGTTGAATATCATTTCCCATATGATGTCTTTTTGAATTTTACCATGTTGTAGAGCAGTAATGATAATAGTCTGATTTTCTGATATGTGATTCTCTTAAAAAGAATTTTAGAAGTGTTTTAACTTGAAGTGTAATTCATGGAAAACATTATTCGGAGAAAAAAAATCCACACACCATAATATCATGATGCATCCATTCATAGTTAATACTCTTTTTACACTTAATATTCATTACATACATTTGAAAGTAATAAGTCAGTTTGTGTAAGTTTTGGTTACTTTTAGTGATAGAAAATAATGATAATTCTTGGAAAAAGATGGGTGAATGACAATTCTTGGAAAACGATGGGCGATTACCAGATAGAACAGATTATTACTCAGGCACAGTATGTGTCATCAGAGAAAGTGGACTACATCACTTGCAAGGATGGGGCCATGAAAGATACTAATGATTTGTACTTCCAGCTTCACAATAACAAACTGAATGGGTTGAAATTCTTACAGTATTTTTGTAAGATAAAAGACAAATGATATCAAAATAAAGGTCAAAACTTTTTTTTACCTGTTTAAACCATAAGTATCAAGGTGAAGAAGCTCATTGATGTTTATGTACCCCTGTTTGTTGAAATTCAGTAATTGATGATACAACGTCAGTTGAAACACTTCACATACAATGATCATTGAGTCTGTGATGTTCCACCATGGTCAGAGAGATCGGGAAAATGCGTGTGTGAAAGAGGGGGATGGAGGGAGCTTTTTCATCCCATGTGATTGTGACACGAACTAGAAACTTTCATTGTTCGTTCACTTCTTGTGTTTGGTATTGTGTTAGTATTTCTTGAAAACCTTTTTATTCTTTTAAAGTTCCGGTCTTTTGTCAGTTTTCTATCCTGATCTGGGCATTAGTTGTAGTCAGTTGACTGTGAACATGTGCGGAGTAGTTCCCCATGAAATCTATTTCAAAGAGTGTGTCCACCTTCCGTTACCAGCAAGGCTGCCTGCAGCCAAGTAGTAGTAGGCCTGATTCTGAAGGCTGAATCACCTGCCCTGAAATTTCCTGAATGGGGTAGGAGTGGGCGTGGATTGACCACTCATGTCTGTAATTGAGTAGAGTGCAGTGCCCTGGTGACATGTTGTTTTGTGCAACACAGTATGGCATCCTTTGTGTCACGTCTCTTCGTCATTGTCTCTCTCTCTCTCCTAAATTGTGGCGATGGTGGGAGGTAACCTACCACTGCTGCGAACTTTTTCTTGCAAAGAAACATACTTTTAGTGGAGATTTCTCTGTGTTGCTGAAGGTGTCAGAAAAAGTTTTCGTATTATTCTTGGTCTGCTATCTGTTTGATTTTTTATTCAGTTTTTATTGATTTTAATGCATCTCTTTGACAGGCCTTTATGGTTGACTAGGCTACAAACGTTGCAACATGACTTGCCGCGTCTGTGATGCACAAGCACAAGTGCATAACTTAAGGAGGTGTTACAGATGAAACAGAAAGATCTACATGTCCATTCCACAGGAAAAACAAAAAACAAAAACATAAACAAGCTGGAACCCACTGTTGTGCTTTAATATGAAGCACCTGGTTCATTTTAGAGCATGGACACTAATTTTTCTGCATTTATGTGAAATTGACCAGCTGTTGTTAATTCTAGATGAGGTGAGTTTGGTTTTGCACCAAACAGAAATTTTAGTCAGGTTCCAGAAACCCACAAAATGCCTGGAATGAAGCTGTCTGCTGTCCAGTTCGAACACTGATTTGGTGACATTGGTGAGATTTAAACTTGTTAATTAACGCTGGTGGTTTAATAGTAAAGACAGCATAGTCATTTCTGTTTCATCAGGTTTATACTTTGTCTTTGATTTTGTAAATTTGGAGATGTGTAACTTGGGAATAACAGAATTGTCTTGTCTTTGGTTTGTAAAATTGGAGATGTGTAACTTGGGAATAACTGATCTATCTGCTAATGTAATTAATGAGTGTGCTTGATTTTTTTCCCTCCCTTTGTTGTTGTGTGTGTGGTGTGTGTGTGTGTGTGTGTGTGTGTGTGTGTATGTGTGTGTGTGTGCACAAGTGTGTGTGTATGTGTGTGTGTGTGTGTGTGTGCACAAGTGTGTGCGCACACAAGTGTGTGTATGTGTGTGTGTGTGTGATGTGTGTGTGTGTGTGCGCAAGTGTGTGTGTGTGTGCACAAGTGTGTGTGTGTGTGTGTGTGTGTGTGTCTGTGTGTGATATGTGTGTGTGAGTGTGCAAGTGTGTGTGTGTGCACAAGTGTGTGCGCGCACAAGTGTGTGTGTGTGTGTGTGTGTGTGTGTGTGCGCAAGTGTGTGTGTGTGCACAAGTGTGTGTGTGTGTGGTTGTGTGTGAGTGAGACAGAGAGAGGGAGCGAGAGAGTGAGAGAGTTAGTCTGCATGCAGGGAGACATTTAAGAGAAGATAATGATTATGAGTCATTTGAACCATATTCAATTATATGAGTCATTTGAACCATATTCAATTACATCTGGGTTATTTTTCTAAATTATGGATCATAAATTTTGTCTAATAAGTAATTAAAGTTTAGTGTTCAGTAAAAACCATATGTAATTCATGAAATTTGTGTGCAGGAAGAATTTTGAATGACACACACATACACGTATACCTTATACATACAAACGCTTGCCCGCACCCACACACACACACACACACACACACACACACAGACACACACACACACACACACACACACACACACATATGATATATATGCGTACACATACACACATGCATGCATATATGTTTAAATACATACGCATAGAAAACACACGCTCACACACATACACACACACACACACACACACACACACACACACACACACACACACCACTCTCTCTCTCTCTCTCTCTCTCTTTCTTTCTCTCTCTCTCTCTGGCTCTCTCTCTCTCTCATACACACACACACATACACACGCACGCACACACACACACACACACACACACACACACACACACACACACACACACACACACACACACACGCACACATGTGCACACACACAAATACATGTTAAAAGACAGGTACACCACACTCAACACACATGCGCGCACACACTCACACACGCACACACACAAGCACAAGAAGGCACACACACACACACACACACACACACCACACACACACACACACACACACACACACACACACACACACGCACGCACGCACGCACACATGTGCACACACACAAATACATGTTAAAAGACAGGTACACCACACTCAACACACATGCGCGCACACACTCACACACGCACACACACAAGCACAAGAAAGAGAGATATGAGAGAGAGAGGGGGGGGGGGGGGGGGCAGAGTTACCTCTAGAGCACTTCAGGAAACATGTTTCCAGTGGCCTGATACATGGGATCATGTGTTATGAAGTGATACTGCCCACAAGAAGCATTCAGCAGCCTCAGTTCTCTGCTTTGGGGAAGGAGTTCTGTGTACCATGCGCTCTCAGTGTGTCACTTGGTTACTGGAATAGTGATCCTGCTATTATGTTTTGCCCAGGGGTTGACTGCAGTAGAGATGATGTAGCCCACAGTGGCTGAGAGTACCTGCAGACCGTATGAAATCCATGAGGGAGGGTCTTGGGTAACACCTTTGATCAGTGGACACCAACCATGCTTGTTGAATTTTTTGCGGCTTTGACACAACGGACAATTTGCTTTTACATCGTAACTTGTTCAGTACTATGATCATGATGCTTTTTGTTGAGAAAAAAGGCTAAATTTTTAAGTGGTGTTGATGTTGAGTGGAATTTTTCAGTGTGAATCGCATTCGACCTGCTGCAGGCTAGGCCTCCAAGTGTACATGATCTTTTGTTCCCGGCAACACTTGTGAACACCCTTCAAATTAGAGTTTGCAGCGTTAATCAGGCAGTTAGAACTATGTGCGAGTATAGATGATGTTGGCAATAAGACATGAAGCCTACATGCTTGATGCTGTGCTCATTTTTAGTTAATGCAGATTTTTTTTTAATGGTTACACAACTGCTATACAATGTAGCTTTTGCTGCAAGCAGTTAAAACACTTTGTAGCTGCCTTTGTGGAGGGAAACGAGATAGAGGACATTAAAGTCAGAGTCTATTTTACAATACTATGCGAATGTACGGGTCCGTGTTACCTACCTTCACGTATCATCCAGATTTTTTGACAGGAATATAGCTACCCAGGGGAAAGGATCTGGGCTTCAATTATTTGGCTTTGTAGAATCCCATTACAGAGCATGGTTTAAATGCTGTTTGGAAAGGGGAAATTTCAAATGAGGTGGGAAGATGTACATACATTCAAATATTTATAAGGAAGGGAGGAAAGTCCTGCTTTTCATGGTCAAACAGTAACATGCACTTAATTCCAAACGCTTGTTTGTGGAACCCATTTACCTTGCGCACATGCAGACAAAAAAAAGTGCAGAAAAGTGTGTTATGTGAATGGGTATGGCAGTAGTCTGGAGTTATATGCATGTAAGATTTTGTTTCACCATTAGAGCATTCCTTGTTTATCACTTCAGAGTGGTTGGCTTGCCGTGCTTGGTGCTCTTCAGTAACCAGCCAGTCCATTGTACTCAAATGTGCTTGATGTAAATTATGGCAAACATGGGAGAGGTGCGTGGTGTAACTCTGGGTTGGTTGTCAAATAGTTTTATTCACAAGTCAACATTTATGATCTGTGATCACCATGTTTTATAAATCTGTCCAATTTATGACTCTTTTTGGTTCAAGAGAGTGTAATTTTACCAAGAGTCTTGATACCCAGTCAGTCGGTGTCATTTGGTTCGAGATCATTCTGGGGTTTCTTCTTTCCCTTGGGGGATAGAGACGGGATGGAGCAGGGGCATTAACTGGAAAGTGCTACTGCTTGTTCAAACAAACACAGATTCGTCTGATAAATCATTGTTATCAATGTAAACAGATGGTGATGTATCAGTGTGACAGGCTTATTCTAAAAGGGGTTTCACATCCTGTGTTACAGATACACACCCGCGTTTACAATGGCAATCCCGCTTACAATGGCAATCGCGTGCTGAAAATAACTGTGTCAGTGTGGAAAGGATGTGATCACGTAGAGAGGATTACAGGGTATAAAGAATGTGTATGTGGCTATGTTGAATCTTACAGCCAGAAAAATCGCTGCATGAGCCGGATATAGCAGAAAGTATTGAAGTCATATTCTGCATCAAACGAAAGTCTTGATGATTCAGCTTTTCTGTGGTTTAAACTGAGGTAAAGCAAGAAGTTTAATTTTCAGTGTGTTAAGAAGTATAAATTTGTTTGTTCAGCCAATCAGTATGGAACTTCTCAGTTTTATCTGGCTTGTTAGAAGTAAAGTGATGATGATCGTATGTTGACACTCTTGTGCATTAAAAATTCATTTGAAAGAAACCCATTTTGGAAAGAAAAATTCAGTATGAAAATTCCTCAAATTTTGATCCATCCTGCCCTCCCTGCAACCTCCCTCCTCCTGCCTCACAAATAAACACACACACAGAGTCACTCTTACACATGCACACACGCACGCACGCACGCACACACGAATGAATGCACACAGGCACGCACGCAAGCAGGCAGGCAGGTAGGCACACACATACACACTCACACGCACATGCCACGCACACACACACACACACACACACACACACACACACACACACACACACACACACACACACACTATATGCGAGTACGCTAATACACTATATGCCCATGTGCATTCACCCTGCCCCCAACCAAGAATTTGACTTTACGGTATATGAAAACTTCATTTGATTTGATTTAAAACTGAAGAAAACGGGTCTAGCATTGCAGTTCATCAGCTACTGAACATGAGCACAGATTTTATTTTATGACATTTACTCGTGCTTGGTTTGACATAGCCTTTCACATACTGTCTCATTTTTCTTTTCGACATGTAACAATTCAGGTCCATTACATGAAAAATTTGTTATAGAAATAGCGCAACATGACTCACTGCGACCTTTGCCGTTCATGGCTTGTAAATGCCTGCGCAGTTTAATTCTGATTGATGCCTGGCGTGTTGTGAAATTGCTATTATGGGTTGAACAGGGAGCTGAAATCAATAAAGCCGTTTTCCACTGTGCATTTTTCTGTTGTTGTTAAAACATGCAGTTCATATTTGGCCATGCCAAGAATATATAACATTTATACATTTGAAATGGATCATGGGATGGTTTTTATTGTAGACTTTTTATTTGTAACAAGAACGTAGTTAATGTCTGTTCATTTATGCATCATCATCAAGCTCTGATTTCCATTTTATTTTAAGACTGTCATGTTGCATATATATATATATATGTATATGTATATCATGCTGTCATGCTTTCTCTCTCTCTCTCTTTCTCTCTCTCTCTCTTGTGAGTTGATTTTAACGTGGTGACAGCCCTGATGTGGCCCCTTGCGGTCGGCTGGGCTATAAGCAACATTATCTTATCCTATCTCTCTCTCTCTCTCTCTCTCTCTCTTTCGATCTCTGTCTCTGTTGGTCTGTCTGTGTCTCTGTCTCTTTCAGTCTTTCTCTTTGTCTCTCTTACTGTCTGTCGGTCTCTTTCAGTCTCTCTCACTGTCTCTTTCCCTTTGTCTGTCTATCTGTCTGTCTCTTTCTATGTCTTTGTCTCTATCTCTGTCTCTTTGTATGTCTGTCTCTCTCTCTCTCTGTGGTGTGTGTGTGTGTGTGTGTGTGTGTGTGTGTGTGTGTGTGTGTGTGTGTGTGTGTGTTCATGTGTGTGTGTGCTCT
>CM065716.1:99077077-99087077 GCA_033310375.1 Conus canariensis
GTGGTGTGTGTGTGTGTGTGTGTGTGTGTGTGTGCCCACTCTTCTCACCCATCCACTCTCTACCCACTTTCAACTGTAAAGCAAATTCTCCCCATATGCTTGAATTCCGTAATGACATGGGTTCCACATACATGGTCTACCGCTTGGAAATGAAAACGCAAGAACCAGGAAAGCTTTCAGTTCTCTTTGTTGGGTTGCTTGCTTGATTGCATGCCTCTGTACCAAGACACGAAGTAAACTGCGCAGCTAAGGTAAACGTTAAGTCTACATTGAAGATGGAATCTGGGTGGGCTATGTTTGGTTCAGTTAGGGCGAACGTGACATGCTCTGAGTCTCTGTGTATGCTTCGCACAAGTTTACTTCTAGTGTCTAGGACACTTGGGAGACCACAGACCTCTGCGGCATTCGAATGGACCCTGGATCCATTTGTTGATTCGTATGCGGTATCTGCGCCACGGATTTACACTAAACTGGGTTTGTCCTTCAACCATTTTTCATCCTTCCACCTAGTGTTGTTCAAGTGGATCTGCAGATTTTGCGTCATCCTGCAAAACGGATCCAGGATCGGCCCTTTGATCCGATCAGCACAACGGATCCGCACTGATGTTCGTTGGGCCGCGTATCATCTTTGTACCGAATTTTGTTAAAATTGGTTCAGTAGTTTATGCATAAGCGTATTGATAGACAGAACAGCAAACAAATGTTGATAATGCAGTCCGCCGATGTGTTTGTTGTTGTCCGTCATTGAGCACATCATAAGCATTTGCTTGTTGTTGCTTCAGTTCCATAGTTTGTTTATGTACACATCTGTTCAATAAAGAAATGCTTAACAACAAACTAACGGACGTCGAAAAAAAAACAACCCAACAGAACCTGTTGGTCGGGGATTGCAAGTTCGTACCTAGGATAGTGGTAGATTCGATGTGTGATGTTTAATTCGCTGCACTGCATTCCAGCATACTCAATAGAGAAACTGGACATTAAGAATTCATCACGACCAGATTTGGGTTACAGCCCTGATATGGCTGGCCCCTCTTAGTCGGTTGGGGTATAAACGTGAATTGAATAAAATTATCCATCGTTACTCTATGAATATTTTGATGAACGCGGTCATATTTGTCCGTTATTTTGAAATGCAAGTGGAAATGAAATTCATTTTGTATTTGGTACCCTGGATTGAAATTGACAATCTCAAGAGATATTTCCCTTCATGTTTTGATGTACTAAAAACTTCTTTTCCTTTTTTTTTTTTTTAATTCAAAAACTCGCCCAGCTTTTGTCATGTAAGCTTTAAGATATATAGCATCTGTGTTGTGCTGTATCGATTTTCTTTCACTCTTTCGTTTTGATCGTGAAAACTTGCTTTGCCAGAAATCGTTTCTTTACCAGTACTTCCCGGTCCCGATGCACTTACCTTGCACTCTTTGGGAGCAATGCGCTCATCGCTGACAGACGATCAGATCAGTGGAAATTTCCCGAGTTCAACAGTTCACAGAATGCAAGGGAAAGGAACTTTCTGACCGTTCGATGTTTCTTTTCATAGCGCACAACAGAACGCGTTGGTTACTGACGAGAAAGAGAACCAACAGTCCAAGAAGGGGGGAAAAGTGCAGGTGCAGGTGACTAATTCATCGCATAAATCGGGCATTTTCAATCAAACTACATAGAGCATTGTTTGATGCTCGACTCAGTAGATGATAATTATGCTTGGATGAGGGGAAGAAACGATGCGCAGAAGAATTTTTTTTTTATTTTTTTTTTTTAAACTGAACTCTCTCAGGCTTGCTACTGCATGATGTTGTTTCCTGAAGGATGGAATGACTGAGTGATATGAACGCTTTCAAATCAGCACCACCACCCCGAACCCCAGCCCTGCAAAAAGAAAAAAAAAAAAAAAAAAAAAAAGCTTAAAGTCGAACGAGTGAGTGGGTCTGTTGTATAAATTTGCCACGATCACCTAGACACACATCTTTATGTTTCCCGTATTAGAGTGTTTGGGTAGTAAACACTACGAGGATGTTTTATGAATTATAACAGTTATTAATCATATTACATTTATTATATTACTCAGTCTGTATATTACATTATCACATATTATCGTCGGCTGCTGATGGGAGGGGGTGTTGATGCTTGGTGCGTTATGCGGCCCCGAGCGCAGTTTTGGTATGACGATCTGAGAAAGAAATTAGTTGGTCGTCGTCACAGGGCTGCCATTCCACAGACAAATCGCAGATTTCAGGAAAGTAGAAATTAGGCAAAAGGAAAACGCATTTTTTTTGCGAGGACAAAAATCAGGAATGCAAAAGGAAACAGCGACAGTCGAAAAGAACGATCAAGGATGTTCGTGTACATGGTCGTTGTTGGACCGTAAAATGGACAGTACAGCGATCAATTCGTGTTGTTGGCAGCTAGAGGAAGCTGAGAAGTGTTTGTGTTCACTTGAGGTTGTGGTAGTGAATAGGCTGAAGGTGTGTCCCACCAAACTGCACCACCTTTAATGTTTATCTCAACAGTTTTCCGGTGGGGATGTGTGGAGGGCATGCCCTCGTACTCATCTAGAATTTCGAGGATTTTTGTTGTTGTTGTTTGTTTTGTTTTTTTGCGTTTTCCCGGTGGGAGTGTTGTCTTCAGGAATTGTCTCAGAAGAATTAGGAAGGGGTGCAAGGTAGTCTGCAGCCTACTCACAGTCGGGATCCCGATTCGAAATGACGGGAAAGGCTGTACATTTTTTTTTCAACACTTCTGGAAAGCCAGTAGACTGATCAAAGTAGGTGGAGAGACTCTGAAGAGGACGAGTGTGATCTCACAGAAGAGGGTGGCCGGAAAGGTTCCGTCGCACTAAGCTCCGGACAGAGGAGCCATTCCCAGTTTGGAGTGCCCTTGGAATATTTCTTGGACGGGTGGGTAGGCTTAGCAGGGGCCCGTGAAGAGTATCATCGCTTTAACGTAGGATGTCTAACTTCGTTAGCAAATTTTCCAAAGCTCAGAGCAACTGTCCACCTTCACGGATGGAATCTGTCCACGTTCCCTGACCTGGGGGAAGACATCGACCAGGGAGCCTGGACAGAACGCCAAGCATTCGCCAAGCTGCCGGATATGAAGGCTGACTCAACAGCCGACTGATGACATGGGAGCAAAAGAAGTCCTGGTCTCCATGCGAGCGGACAGAGACGGAAGGCAAATGACCAGACGGGAAGGTATCCGGTATCTTAAGTCATTCATATTGCAAGAGACTGTAGGTGGACACCGCAGGAGATGGTTGGGTTGGCTAGGAGACGCTGGGCATGGAGAAAAAAAAACGAGGGCGTCCGGGTTTTAGTGTGGGAGACTGGCTAAAGGAAGAGACTTGTACATACTGAGGGCGAAAGAAAAAACAACAACAGAGGAATACAGAGTGTGATGAAATTTGTGAAGATTGTTGTGGAGACTGTGATACGTAGTGAGTGAGCATAGTGTACGCAAGTGAGGACGGGCAAAATGTTAAGGGCATTACATGATGGAAAACCATGAATTTGATCTCCTACAACCGTTACCTGCGATCTCCTGACGATTAGAGGCGGGCCTCAGGCTACGAATCACCCGCTAGGAAGCCCCAGGCTTATCAAAACGCAATCTTACGGTTTGAGACCATGGAAAGTCGCGAACCAAACCACCCATGAAACAGTGACATTTGCGTGCTTAAAGCTACACACAAGTCATTATGCTACACACAAGTCATTATAACACCTGGCCAGGTAGGACATTATACTTTAACATAAAATCCGGGACAGACATTACGACCTTTTTGACACATCCTATTTTCCCTTCGGCTTATTAAAAGTAGACATATTCACCGATGTGTCCATTTTGGTTTAATGTGTAAGAATGCCAGATCTTTCGCTACAGAAGAAGTGATACTGATTGGCAAAAGTCGATGGAAGGGTGTACAAGAAAAGTGATACTGATTGTCGGAATGAGTGGAAGAATGTAGCTGTATGAGCGTGTTCCGGGAATGGGTGTGCACGAGTGCCTAAAAGCCAATGAGGACGTGCGTGAAAACGAACTTCTACGAGGTTGATATAAGCGACCTAGCATACCGCATCGAAGAGCAGCAGCTTCCCCAGGTCTGTCCATTTTCTGCAGTGCATACTTAACCCCAAACCCGTATCATTACGATTTGTGTGAACATTTTATCTCTTCTAGAATCAGTGGCAGCTGTTTTCTGTGCGAATCCTTTAACGTCACACAATGTAAAGCCATGTATGTGTTTTACAACATGAATAGTATACTTGTATTTCACGCTTTGGTCCGATCCTTTCGAGAGTATCTGTAGGCTTTTCATTCTGTCGGAGGAAAACGAATTAAAATGGCGCGATGAAAAGTAAAGAATAGGGCATCCTGATGATGTTCGTGTAATGGATTGAAGATTGAAATGAGCATGCTTGAATGGTTATAAGAATCACGGAAATGGTCGTAATCCTGCTATTTACTGAAGGAAATTGCAACAGGACAAAGTGACGCTAAAGTGGACGAAAATCGACTGAATTAATGCATTGAAACATTGATTTTGCTGATGTCAAAGACACGCAAACGTACGTGTGAATAATACCCTTTCACACACATACTCACAGACACAGACACAACAACACACAGACACACACACACACACACACACACACCACCTCACACAACACACACACACACACACACACACACACACACACACACACGCGCGCGCGCGCGCCACATGCACGCGTACACACACGTACGCGTACGCACATCTCTCTATTCTCTCTCCCCCCCCCCCCCCCCTCTCTCTTTCTTTTCTCTCTGTCACTCATTCACATGTCCAGACACATACACATAAACTTCTGCACACGTAGGCACAGACAGACGGACACACACACACGCACGCACGCACGCGCACGCAGCACAGCACGCACACACCACACACACACACACACACACACACACACACACACACACACACACACACACACACACTCGCGCATGCGCGCGCGCTTGCGAACACTCACACTCTCGGACTGTCCGTCTGTCTCTCTCTCACTCTCTCTCTCTCTCTCTCTCTCTCTCTCTCTCTGTCTCTCTCTCTCGCTTGCTCGCTCGTTCGTTCGCTCGCTCGCTTTTTCAAAGAGCACGCGCAAATTATTGAACAATGTAAATTGTGGAACGCTGATTTAGTAAATGAAAGAATCTCGCTCGCACACACGAACACGCATAATAGGCATGAAAACACACACACACACACACACACACACACACACACACACACACACACACACACACACACACACACACACGTGTGTGTGTGTGTGTGTGTGTGTGTGTGTGTGTGTGTGTGTGTGTGTGTGGTGAGAGAGAGAGAGAGAGAGAAGAGATTTATGGTCGATGAAAGAATTACGTTTTTTGTTTCCTTGGCTATAAACGGTTTATAGTGTAAATTATAGCGAAGTCTTCGCCCGCAGCAGCTGTTTCCATCGTAACAAAGAATTGGAATCTCGATTTATTGAAAGAAAAACACAAAAAGGAAGGAAAAAGAATAATAAGTGAGCGTTTGTTGACCGCTTTGATGAGAAAAAAGAATATTCTGTACGCGTACTTCCGCTTTCATTTAAAACAGAAGTTTTGTGGGAGCCGTTTGTCTTTATAATGATTAACGCTATTCATTAAAACAATGGTTAAATCACGTGATACTTTTAAAAAGGTTGGGAAGATATTGTTGGGTAGATAGCACTTGCGAAGAAAAATCGTAACAGAAGAAACGTTTTCAGCATTTTAAGGTGTGTCAGAAAATCATTGAGCGAATGTGCGCCCCACTCATCCCTTTCCAGTCTTCTCCTTCCCCCCATTTATCCGTTCTCTCACTCACTCGCTCACTCTCGCGCGCACGCACCCACACACGCGCGCGCACACACGCACAATCGCACGCACGCGCATCCCCCCTCCACACCACCCCATATGTGTGTGTGTGTGTGTGTGTGTGTGTGTGTGTGTGTGTGTGTGTGTACAGACCGACACATTACACTGTTCGTTCCTCTCTCTCTCTCTCTCTCTCTCTCACACACACACACACACACACACACACACACCCCACACACACACACACACGCATATAATTATAGACACACCTCTCTCTCTCTCTCTCTCTCTCTCCACACACACACACACACACACACGCGCGCGTGCATACACACACAACATACACGCGCGCGCGCGCGCGCGCGCGCACACACACACACACACACACACACACACACACACACACACACACACACGCTCGCGTGCTGTCCGCTCCTGTGTCGGTATCTGTCTGTCTGTCTGTCTGTCTGTCCTGCCTCTCTCTCTCTCTCTCTCTCTCTCTCTCTCTCTCTCTCTCTCTCTCTGTGTCTCACGTTCCTCTACCCCCTTTATCCATGTATGCACTTCTTGCACTTATTCCTTTTCCACGAGTTCCGACCGACTCCACGAGCTCTTGCATGCGCGTACACATTCCTCAATCTTATACAAACACGCGCGCGCGCCGGTGCGCGTTCGCTACACTCGCGCACGCCCGAAAGTACAACCGACACCCGACCGTATGTATATATTTTTTTTCATGCTTGTATGTATCTTTCAGCGATAGGGAAAAGGAGCCTGCGGCCGAACTGGTTATTTAGATTAGAGTAATCGCTCACCCTCCACCCACTCACTCCCCACCAGTCGCCCCCCCCCCCCCCCCACACACACACACACATACACCTCCCTCTCCTCCGTATTGACATGTTTAGGAACGCCCAGTTTTGCTTCCGAATTCCAATCTAGACCTGTCTAGGCCACAGAGCTCACCTTGATACATACTTCTCTCCGCCACGACTGGGGCAGCTCTGCGGAGTTCAGGTTGGGGTTTGGGGGGGGGGGGGGGTGGAGGACGGAGGTGGGAGAGAATGAGAGAGAGGAGACAGAAAGACAGATAGAAACAGAGAGAGAGAGAGAAGAGAGAGAGAGAGAGAGAGAGGAGAGAGAGATGAAAGAAAGTATGGAACCGCAGATGAGGTGTGAGGGGAGGGGGGGGGGGGGGGGGGGGGGGGGCGAGGGGAGGAGGAGGTAACGAGATTGCGAGAGGAGACGGGTGAGGATGGGTTAGAAGATACTCAGAATAGCACAAGATAGATAGTAGTAAGTTGCGAGGGGCGCGGGTGAGCCAGTTTTGGAGTGTTCGCACGTTTTTGTGTGTAACTCGTCCGTTTTTCCTGCCTCTACTCCCTCCCCGTAGCTCCCCCCTCCCTCCCCACCACCTCCGTCCACTTCTCTCTCTCTCTCTCACCTTCGTTTCTTTATGTAAGCTTTCCGTTGGGGTGGTGCGCATTATTAGCGTGCGTATGTTGTCAGGATGTTTGTGTACGCCTGTTTTATGACCCGGGTCTGCTGCATGTGGACATGTGCCCGCGCGTGCATGAAACCGCGTGAGCGCGTGTGCCATTTTATTTTCTGTAAAGTAGATACCGATCTCGCTGTGCCTAACTTCCTGTTTCTGCCTGCATTTATTTATTTATTTATTTATTTTATTTTTTTTTTTTGTAGCCGACAGAAAATGTACGTCTGAATATTGCGCCTTTTTCTCTGTAAGATAGATGGCGATATCGCTATGTCTGTCTTCCTGTTTCTATATGCATTTTTGTTTTGTTTTTCTTTCTTTCGTTTTTTTTTGTTTGTTTTGTTTTGTAGCTGCAAGAAAAATGCACGTCTGAATGTTGGTCCTTTTTTTTTTTTCTTCTCTCCAGGGAAAATAAAAACCATTGAGGAGTGGCTGCTGGGACAGCCCAGCCAGTGAAGATGAAGCCCAGGCTTCCAGGGGAGAGGAGAGACCAAGTGTAATCACCATCGCAGCCACTTATCTCTTGAACCACCGCCACCGCCACCACCACCACCACTGCCAGCACCACCCATTACAACCACCACCACCACCACCACCTCCCAACCGTCAGCCGCTGTAGCGCTCGTAGACCGTTGCAGGCTGCCAAAGAGTCTCAAGCATCTCGTCGTTCTCTTGAGTGGAGGAGAGAGGGGGGAAAAGGAGGAGGAGGAGGAAACCGTTTTGTTTTTAACCTGGTCAGGACTTGAACCCCGTCGTTGTACACCACCGTTCACCATGTCATCCAATAATTACCAGTGTGAGTAGATATCGTTTTTTAGTTTGTTTTTGTTTTGGGGAAGGGAATGTCCTATAAGTACCACTGTCAATGTACTTGTTTTATATAATATTATGCGATAACTAACTACAGTACCTAATGGTGTAGAATTTTTTGTTTTGTTTTTCCTGTTATATCCAGTATTTACGAAATCTCTTGCCGTGATCCAGTAGATGACGTGTATTAAGGAAAGCGTGGCCAAGTACCGCACTTACGCATCTCTGAGTGAATGGATGAACAAACGAGTTGGAATGCGTATATTTTTTTTTTTTTTTTAGATTTTGTTGTTTTTGTTTTGATTTTGTTTTTTAAGCTCAAAATAATATTTCAGAAGTTTGCTGACAAAGGTCTTGTAGTGGGTTTGTACACATGCCGTACATGCTTCTCAAAACAATATTTCATGCCATAAAAGCGTGCATTGTATGCTTTTTATTTGGCATAGCTTTGCACGAAATATTTCAAAGCTGTTTCGCGCATGTTGTCATCATGCAATGAGATCCGCATCAGCGAAACGGGTTTAGGTAAAATGGCGTCGTGGAGCTGATGAGCCAATGAACGGCACTGCTAGTAGACACGTGACCATGCCCAGACAAACTGGGAAGGCTGTTTCCATGTGATGCGCCTTCACACAAAATTGCTTCGAGAGAGCTATTGCAGTAGATTTGCTGGCCCTCGGTGGAAAGCGTGAGTGCCTTATAGACCAGCTCGCAAAATTCGAGTTAATTCGCCCTTAACATGAAAAGAAAAAGCTGCCATTCTAAGTGTGCTGTCATTCAGGTGAAGTGACAGTTAGTGTTTGTTAGGTATCTTTCCCCACTTTCCTTGGATGCTTGCCCCTTAATGTCACATCACGTGATGCGATGTGCAGATTAAACCAAATTAATGGAACGTGGACATTGTGCTTTTGCTAAATTCAAAGTTGTGTTAGTGGACCGAGTGCTGTAGACGCATAGGCCTATATATCACCGCCACCTAGTCTGAACCAAAGCAGTGTGTCTCTCAGAAAGATTCTAGTTTTCAGGAATACTTCCTCGGGGTAAACATGCTTACTGAATGATCTGTGTAACATCCTCTAGGAATCTTTGTTTCAAAACGTCAGCTTTTCCTTCTGTGGAAAAGTGGACCATCTACCTTACTTCAACCAAACAAAATGTAGAACTGACCTCTTTCAAAATCAGCCGAGCTTTCAACACTTAACAATGACGAAAAAGCTGGTGAAAAATTACCCCTGCACATGCAATTTTTGTAACTTATGTTTTGATTTCTAGTGAATTTGATTCCATCTTGGTACTACCTTGGGTTCTTGAAAGAATTTAAGGCGATATGTGTCCCGTGCTTACAAGACGTAACTAAAATCATAGGGGTCAGGCACAGAATACAACCCAGACTTTTTACAGCATACAATGATTGTCTGCTGTGACATGCACAAGCAGAGTTAGAGAGAGCCGCTAAGAGGGGGCAAATGGGTGCCATTGTCGACTTCGATTAATAAGAGTTCCGAAAATGGCCGAAATCAGAGCATATTCGGGGAGAAACAGACGATGTGTTTCCTTTTGGCCCCCCACCCCACCCTCCCTTCCCTTCTTCCCCAGTCTCAATCGTCGACCCCCAGGAGGGCTGGCAAAAAAGAAAAAGAAAAAAAAGGGAAGGATGGTATTTTTAGTGCCCTGCCACCAGGAATAACTTGCTCCACGGCTATTTCGGCACTCTCGCGATTATAAAGGGATTTGATGACACACACACACTAACCCCAGAAGATGGGGGCCTCGGCCTCTTGATTCGGAAAGAGAGTGAAGGGAGGGTGTGTGTGTGTGTGTGTGTGTGTGTGTGTG
>CM065716.1:99092077-99097077 GCA_033310375.1 Conus canariensis
TTAAAGGTTCAGGGGAGGGAAACAGGTCACTCAGCATGCATCGAGAACTAATTAGGTTCCAGCCACTACTTGGATTATGGTAGCTGGTAACTGCACGCACTGAGACATTTCTGGCAAGATACCGAATCTGCACAAACCGGGGTTCTTTTTGAACATCATGCGTAGAGAAAAGGTGACGGCGGCACATACTTAAAAAAAAAGATTTTTTTTAACCTCCGACCCTTAAAAACAACATTTACGTTGGTTGTATAGGCGATTATGTTGTTCGCTTTCAAAACAGAATGTTTTAATCGGCTATGAGGTGAATGATTCATAATATGAGGGTAGGTTTAGTAACATTTGATTTCCATGTTTGTCTCTGATACGGTTATATGTGAGTAAGCCGTCTTTGTGGAGATTGTATATAAGGGGGGGGGGGGGGGGGGGGGGGAGAGAGAGAGAGAGAGAGCAAATCACGTTGCTTATAGTCCTAGCCGACTGCAAAGGGCCAGATGAGGGCTGTCACCTCTCAACAGATTTCATCAACAATACACACACACACACACAAACACACACAAGCACACACACACACACACGCACACGCACACACCACGCACACGCAGATACTACACACACACACACACCACACACACACACACACACACACCACCACCACCACACCACATCACACACACACGCTCTCTCTCTCTCTCTCTCTCTTTCTCGCGCGCGCGCGCGCGCTCTCACACACACACACACACACACACACACACACACACACACACACACACACACTCACACACACACACACACACACACACACACACACCATGAAAGCAGATTTTCTAAAAACACGTCGGGGTTTCGTTGAGAGAGAGAGAGAGAGAGAGAGAGAGAGAGAGAGAGAGAGAGAGAGAGAGGGAGGGAGGGAGGGAGGGGTGAGAGTCGTAAAGGTCACTTACAGAATCCGGGAACAAAATATGGTACTTTGTGTTGTTCACACTGGCTTGAACAAACAACAAACAAAGAATAAGGAGAGACTCGAGGCGACAATATAGAGTCCTCGGGCCCCCTCTCTCTCTCTCTCTCTCTCTCTCTCTCTCTCTCTCTCTCTCTCTCTCTCTCTCTCTCTCTCTTTCCCGCCGCGTCCCGTCTTTTATTCTTTCTCAATGACAGGAGTGAGTGCATAAAAAAGGCTGGCCCGCATTGTTTACCTGTGGGTACGCAAGCTTGACGAAGGGGTATTATTTTGCTGGTCACAGTCCATCTATCATGTGAACCTCGGATGGAAGGTATTGGTACAGTGCTCGTCGAAGCCACTTTGTTTTTTTTTTTATTCCGTGTAGGGGAGTGTAGTCATGCACAATTACTTTGCCCAGCCAGATCTCGAAGGTAGATGGTGAAATTAACGTAATGTTGCCCTAAGAAGTTTTTGTAAAAGCCCAGCAGGTCTGTGACAGAATCGTAATCAGACCCTGCATTTCTCGGGAAACTTGAACATTCGCAAATTAGTCATTGCGCATTTAAAGGGGGAGAGAGAGAGAGAGAGAGAGGGGGGCGGGGGGAGAGACCGGAGATTCTGAATGAAAAAAAGGATACAAAATGAATGAAAAGACTGAGTAACATATGGGTGAAGAGGAAGCGTATGTATAAGAAGTGTTACATTGCGACGAAGCGCACTCCGCGTGCTGCCCTGACAACCTCAGTGACTCATCGCTAAGTGACTTACTCATACGACCTAAAGAGTGGCCGACCCAGAGACCATTCAGATTCAAAATAGCCCAAGCGTGCTATTAGCTACCGTACCAATGTGCCTTTGCATTGAAAAAGTATGAACCAGTCTGATTTTGAGATACTTTACAATTGTTTTAAGAAGCAGTGTCATTACCACCGATAATAAATGCGGAATGGCCAGCGAGTAGTCTGACATCTGACAAAATGCCAGCAGACGTTTGTGTGGTTTTATTAGAATTCACTGTCGGATTGTTATTTTTCATCCACAACGAAAAGTCATCAGTACATGACTGAGTATCCGTTTATGCAGAATCTAAATCTGCAGGTGAAACACTTTTACACAGCTCAGTGTCCTCTGCAGACTTGCATCCATTCCATCTTATGTGTCAAAATTACATCTGACAGTGGCCGCTTGTTGTATAGATCTTACGGGACAGGTCCCAGCACTGATCCTGGGGGCACTCCACATACAGGAGGGTTTAAGGCATTTTGAACATGTCACTAACAATTGGCTGGGTCCGATAACCAAGGTATGACAAGAATCGTTGAAGATCCGTACCCAGATAGAATACCAAATGTTTTCTCCCAATTTGTGAAAAAGAATGGAGTGATAAGCGAATTGAAAGCTGCAGCGAAATCCAACAGGGCGATAACGACGATCCGTTTCTCATCGGCCTTCATCAGAATAGATGTCTGTGACATTCAGTACGTGAAACAATCAGCTACATCCAGTTAAAAAAAAAAAAGTTATGAAACAGTAAGTACCGGAAGAAATCGATCTACCAGTACTGATCACCGGTTGTATTGTTACAGGATCGGATCATATGTAAGGGGGTGTGAGAATGGGAGAGGGGGGGGAGTCAGAGGGGTGTGTGTGTGTGTGTGTGTGTGTGTGTGTGTGTGTGTGTGTGTGTGTGTGTGTGTACGCGCACCTACGCGGAGTAAATGTTTGGTGGGGGTGAGCAGGAGGTGGGGGGGGGGGGGGGTGCATCAAATTGAACTCGGTTTTTTGCCTATTTGAAAAGGGGGGAAAAGAGTCAGCATGTTGTTGATTATTGGAAATATGCAGATGATGTGATGTGGAATGTGTGGGGTGGTATAGTGCAGTCTGTGGATGGTAATTGCCACACTCGGGAATAACATTCACTTTGGAGGAAGAACAAAACAATTGGTTGACAAAATCTTTGCGCGATCATTGTTTGCTCAGCTTAGTCCTGTGACCCTTTGTGTATGCTGACTGGCTCTTCTAGAGGAGTATTTCGGGTCTTCAGTTGTTTTTAAGACAGTCCTCGTACGGGTCTTAAAGGGGTCTGTGATGTTTGGATTATTTGACTCTATTCCCGTCTTTTCAAAAGTGGCGTCACTAATGAGAGATTGAAATGTACGGGAACTGTGCCAACGTAAAGAGCAGCATTTATGATGGAAGGTATTAATGGATTTAAGTTCTGAAATACACTGTTTTGTTAGCCGATAATAAGAGCAAGTTTTGACGGCATTCGAGTGGTAAAAGACAGGTGAAGGTCATGAAACCAGGGCAGCATAGATTAAAAATGAAAACGGATTTCACCTTCCGAGCATTAACGTAGTGAACATACTAATGAACTTTTTCGTTTAGTGGTGCGGTTTTTTTATTCGTTGTTGTTGTTGTTGTTGTTGTTGTTGTTGTTGTTGTTGTTTTTTGAGAGAGAGAGAGAGAGAGAGAGAGAGAGAGAGAGAGAGAGAGAGAGAGAGATTGGAGAGAGGGATTGTGATTGGGGCTTGAATGTAAAGAATAAATTAAACACCAACAACAACAGCAACAACAACAGGGGCGTTATGATACCCTGAAGCGTCAAGTCAAAATTATCTCTTTTGAGGGTTAAAGAATAAGCTTTACAGCTTTTCTTTTCATCCTGCCCTCACAAAAGAGAATAAATTTCAATTACAATGATAAAGAAAAAGGAAACACGAAGCAGTTCATACGTAGAAATTAAAAAAAAAAAACAGTGTAACGAAAACAGTGAAGTATCAAATAACTGTCACAGTCAATGTTCTGACGAACAATATACAGCGTGAATGTATGTGTGCTTGTGCGCGTGCGCAGGCTTTCGTGTATACCCTGTTTGTCTCGGCAGTCCGTCGCAGTGGCCTACCGACCCCAGAAGTTGTTTTCCTGGAGCTCCAGTAGACTGTGCCTAGTCGGTGCCTGAGGGTGGACTAGGACTGCACCATGTGTAACTGGAGGTCTCTGCGTCACTCACCACAAAGGCTTTCAGAGGTTGGTGTACGATTGTTCCTAGCTGGTTGGTTCGGCGATTGAAGACAGCACTTCTCTGGGCCCCACACGCACCTTCAGGGGGGTATCTTTGTCTTCTTTTCTTCTGTAGGTATAGGAGTGGAGATTGGCCATGTCCTGTTCTGAACCAAAAGAGTGTAAATCGCTGGGCTCGGTCCAAGTGGACGAGGGGATTCGTTCTCACCAACCTCCCGCTGAGGCGTTCCCTCTTTGTGGTTCTCAAGCAGATGTGCAGGGTTGGGGAGTAGCTTCGCGGGATTAACTTCAGCGTAGTTCAGGGGGCATGTTTTCTGAGTTTCAGCTTGCTGCCCATCTTAGAGAGTTGGCCTTTCCATTACCTATTATGCGTTGGAGAGTTGGCCTTTCTTTCGCCCCATTACGGTTTGGAGTGTTTGACTTTCCATTACCCATTACGCCATGGAGAGTTGGCCTTTCCATCGCTCATTACGCCATGGATAGTTGGCATTTCCATCGCTCATTACGCCATGGATAGTTGGCCTTTCCATCGCTCATTACGCCATGGATAGTTGGCCTTTCCATCGCTCATTACGCCATGGATAGTTGGCATTTCCATCGCTCATTACGCCATGGATAGTTGGCCTTTCCATCGCTCATTACGCCATGGATAGTTGGCCTTTCCATCGCTCATTACGCCATGGATAGTTGGCCTTTCCATCGCTTATTACGCCATAGATAGTTGGCCTTTTCATCGCTCATTATGCCGTGAAGAGTTGGCCTTACCATCGCTCATTACGCCACAGTGGGAGAGGATACACTGCAATACCAACACTGACTTGATACTTACAGTTTGTTCAGTATTCTGTAGGACCTGCTCTAGACCTTGTGTCTGAAGGCTATGAAGAAGAGACCGACAGTCTGAGAGCGAGGTAGTGTGGTCTGGAATGCTGTCTGTTCGATTTGGTATCTGAATGGTAGCGAACAGGGCACATCCATCAACATAGTAGTTTGTGGAGATGACCCAGTTGCAGCGCTTTTACTAAAAATGGTACTG
>CM065716.1:99102077-99112642 GCA_033310375.1 Conus canariensis
ACGGATTCAGTTTGAGTGAATCAAGACCTTGCACATCTCAACAGCTCTTCATTGTTTAAACCTTTCGAAAACAAATACTGACAACAATTACAACAAGCAAATTACGAACGCTTTCCCCTTCCAATCGCATGGAGACTTACAGACACCAGCGAATCATGTAGCTCAACATATGTGTCAATGTGTGTAGATAAAAGAGAGAGATGAGAGAGGCGAATCTAGTGTGTAATCCCTGCTTTTTGCTTTACTTTTAATCACCAATCGCGTCTTCAAGGACGAGGGGGTTAAAAGAGGAAACCTTCCCCAATAGGTTCAGCCGTTAGTTTTTTCGTTAGCACCAGAAACAGTACCGACCTATGTTTGGCATAGTCACGACCCTCACTAAGTTGGAGAAGAAAATAGAAATTACCGTACCGCCGAACGAAAGAGACAAATAAATTGCAAGACAAAACACGACGCGTTTCGACCTCTTTGGTCTTCTTTAGGCAAGAAAAACAACATTGAGGGCAATGAAAACGCAGAATAAACGTATCTCCTCAAATTGGGTGCAAAATGGATGTAATTTGGAGAAAAAAATTTGCAGTCCGTTGTCAATTTTGTTTTGTTTTTTTGCATTCATGACTGTGAAATCGGTGTCTGAAAGGAGAAGGGTTTTGATGGAAATCGGATAAGTACTATACAGTTTCTGCCACATGTGTTGAGTCATTATCCTCTCTGGATACCTGATGAAGTTTCACGTCGTAAGCATCACGCATGTGTTTGTTGCACGAAGCGGTCAGTTCGTCCGAGTCATAGTTGAGAGAGAGAGAGATAGAGACAGACAGACAGAGAAAGAGAGACAGAGAGAGAGAGAGAGAGAGAGAGAGAGAGAGAGAGAGTGTGTGTGTGTGTGTGTGTGTGTGTGTGTGTGTGTGTGTGTGCCCGCGCTCGTGAACGGTTTATATGCACTCCCAGATTTGTATGTATGTTTTTTGTTTGTTTTTAACTGATTGAATCTTCTTGTTTTTAACTGATTGAATCTTCTTGTAACGGGACGCTATTGAAGACTGTTGATAACTCGCTTCTTAGGGGGAAAAACGTGCTGAAGGATTTTGTTGTGCATGCACAAACGTCCGCCCCACCACCACTCTTTCGCCCTTTGCCGTCTGTCACTATCCGCTCCCCCCTCCCCTCCTCGTACCTTCCTCCTTCACCACCACCACCCCCTCACATCATCGCTCACACACACGCGCAACAATTTGTAGACTACACTCCCCCCCCCCCCCCCCCTCTACGCTCGCGCGCGCGCACGCATGCACATGCACAGACACACACACGCACAAGTGCGCGTGCGTGCGCACGCACTCGCACACGTGAGCCGTAACAAGGACTGTAATACTAGCAGCATACATGGCAGACGAGCTTAATGCGGGAGAAAATGTGCGTTGTCAGTTGTGTTCTAAGATCAGACTGATGGATCGCAGACGGAATTCAGTCAGGAAAGAGGGGGTGGCTGCTTTGAAAACACCTGCCGATTCATCTGTGTGTTTCCCAACTGTTTGCAGGGAATTTGAATGGAGTTTCATGCCGACTGGAATGGAAATGTTGGCAATAGCCGGTTTCTACGCCTTTTATTGTACTTTAGATTAAAAAAAAAAAAAAAAAAAAAAAATCGCTAACTTTGACGGAAGAAAAAGAAGAAAAAAACTGTGCTAGGGCGGTTTGGTTTCAAGTTTCGCAAACTGAAAAAGTTTTGCTTTGTTCTGTCTGCGCGTTCCAGCTTCAGAGTATTTTGTTTTTAGTTGAAAGATGTGAAAGTGTAAGTATTCTCTCTCTCTCTCCTCTCTCTCTCTCTCTCTCTCTCTCTCTCTCTCTCTCTCTCTCTCTTCCCTCCCTCCCTCTGTCTCTCTTTCACCCCCCTTCTCTCTCTAATCTTAGATATATATATATAGATATATTATATATACATACATATATATATATATATAATGTAGTGTGTGTGTGTGACGCGCGTGCGTGTGTGCGTGCGCGCGCGCGTGTGTTACAACATAGTTTCAGGCAGTGTTGAACTGGTTTCTGGACTTTGGAAGTATAGTATTTGATATTCCATTGACACATGTGCATTTTTGTATTCACAATGCCCTTTTTTGCTTTAAAACATTACACTGTTTTGCTGTTACCCTCAATCGTTACACACATACAAACAAAAACGAAAACAAAGCAAAACAAAAGTACTAAACTGTTAAAATGAGATGGAATTGATACGTATTATTCAGTAGGTTCTTGTTTATCAGTGACGCGATGGAGAACGCCACTATTGCGACGTGAACTGCAACCAACATATGTGAATCAGTCATCAGCAACCAGTCAGATGATATATTACTTAGAAATATCCAGCTGAACCAGTGAAACCGTTAAAAAGATCCAGCTGAACCAGTGAAACCGTTAAAAAGATCCAGCTGAACCAGTGAAACCGTATGACTCGCACGCGTTTGCTCAGTCAGTCACCCACGAAGTAAAGAACAGATCCAGTGAAAGTATGGTGACTTCGCATGACAGCCTCTTCTACCTCAAGAACATGTGGAACGCAAAAACGAGTAACCCGTCGCGCAAGGATACGCCTGTTCAGTGTGAACGTAAAAGTCTGTTTCACTGCGGTAGAGAACAACGAAGAAGAGCAACTGAGTGGAGACATGCATCAAGATTAGACAACCGCCCCAGAAGACTCCCCCAGTTCTCCTGTTAGACAGCAGCAGCAGCAGCGACCTCTGTGGGTGGGAGCATACAAGGCTTAAAAATCGCGATTAACTGTTTTGACGCTGTTTTCACATAAAAGCAGCAATTTTTCGCCAAGAGAACAGATGTTGGTAATGACCAATTTCGCAGTAATTTTTTACCAGGAAAACAGATATTGATATTTACTAATTTCACTGAAAGGAAATGGCTGTTTTCACATGGGAATAGATGATTATTGTATGAAAACAGTATTTGTGACACGGTAGCAGTTGTTTTCAAAGAAAATGTTATTTCTGTACCTGTCACATGATCAGTTGTTTAAATGTGATGATTAACAAAAGAAAGTTCTTTTCAGTGAAAAAAGACAGCTGTTAGTCTTGGGGAAACACAGCTGATTATCAAGTGATAATAACTTTTTATTGAAAATAAATGTTATACGAAAGTAACACTCTTCGCACAATAATCAGATGTTTTCATAATTATAACAGTTATATTCCGTGATTGGCAGTGTTCATGTCGAAGCAACTGTTTTACCATGATAGTTAGATGTTTTTTTCAAGAAGAATCGTATTTTCTCATATTCATTACTTTCCCATGATAATTAGCTCTTTTGCATGAAAATTCTCTTGCAGTAATTACCCTATTTGCATGAAAAACTATCTTTAATTGTTACCTTTGTGTGAACGCGGTCGAAATTACTGTAGTCACTTTTTCCCTCGAGCACATGGTGATTATAGCCGCGTGCAGGTAGCTTGTTGCGCTAGACCATTGACAAAGAACATACAAGCGACCAGCCGGATGTGATAAAGTAAAGAGAAGATGACGTCGGATGGGAAACGTTTCAGGAAACCCGCGGCAAACGTCACCACACAAGTACGGGAGCATGCTAGCACCATAAGCCGATAATGTCTGCCCCCTCCCCCAACTTTTTTTTTTCCCCGTGGAAAACCAGTATAATAATAATAATAATAATAATAATGAATACTTATATAGCGCCTATTCTCGGCTAGAGACCAAGCTCTAAGCGCTTTACAATCAACACTCAATTATCATCCATCAAGAAAATAGTGTTGTGCTGTTATTCATGAGGAACACAACTGTTTCCCATAGACAGTAACTGTTTTCCATGTTCTGTTTGAGAAATGCTCCGAACAACACCGCAATGCTATCATCGTTGTTAAACTTAAGAATCGCAACAGTTTTTCCTCTTGTGGGGAAAACGCTAAGTATCCTCAAGGAAACCAGCGAAAAAAGGGAAAGCGGTTGTGATTCCCTGTTCAAGCGGGCATCCCGCGTTGTAGTACCAGTGAGAGCATGGCAGCCCACGTGGACTTGACCGAGAAAAGAGCGATCATACTTACTTCACCTGCTATTGTCGTTTTCCTCGAGATAGTATCCGCTGTTCACAGGAAACCTCGGGTAATAGTCATACGCCTGAGGAAAGTATGGAAAACATTGTGATTCTGAGGGAAAAGAGCGCTTAGCCCGAGGAAAACAGGGAGGGCAATTATGATTCTAAGGAAAAAGTTCTGATCCTGAAGAAAACAACGGCGATAATCGGGGATAACGGCGATAATCGTTTTCACAAGTTTTGCTTGTTTCCCCTCAAGCTATTATCACTTTTAAGTGCGATTACGCGACCATAGACAAGCCTAGAAGCGGAAGCGAGGCCGACCCCAAGACCCCATGTATCAGGACCTGCAAGCGGACACCAGGCGGGGCACACTCGGGGACAGCTGGAGAAGGAAGAGCCAGGACAGAGGACTCCGGGGGACTGCCGTGATGGCCTGGGCTCTGGAAGAGGCGACAGGTGATAAAAATGCATTTAGACTAAATATTAAAACGGAGATGGGGTAATGATGATATCAGAACGCTTAACTCACGGTCCACGTAAAGAGAATGGTGATGATGACGTAGCGAGACGGGAAATTGAAAGGGGGGGGGGGGGGGGGGGGGGCAAAAAAAAAGGAAGGTATGTGTGTTGGGGGGAGGGGAAGAGATCGGGGAAAGGGGCGGGGTAGAAGGATGCTTGTCGTGGACGCGACAAAACGGATAGTGACAGGAAGAGGACAGCCTGGCCTATTGCCACGCTAATTTGTGTTGCCCGTTCACAGGTCTGGTCGCCAATCTCACGGTGTTTCGGTTTCACTGCGGATTGCGATTTCATGGGTTTGGGGGCCCTCTGCTCCTTAGCGCTTTGTCGTGTACTGTCTGTGTGTGAGCGAGCTCCCTGTCTTTCCCTCTTTCTGTCCCGTGTGATGTTTATGTTGCCCGTTTGTTGCCTGTCTTTCCCCTCTCAGTCTGTGTGTGTGTGTGTGTTTGTGGAGGAGGAAGTGGGAGGGATGAGGGGGGAAAGGGGGTGTGTGGATATGTGTTTGAAGAACGACTGCGTAAACTTTGCGGACTGTTGTTTGAGACGCATTTTGAATTTAGGTATGTGTTTTGTAGGTGATGATATCGGAAAATGTAACATGTCTGCAGAGATCCGTGCTCAAGCGTGTCAGAAATGCAATCACTTCACACGTGAACAGATCATTACCGTTATTTCATTTTTACTGGTATTTGGGTAGCACGACTTTCATCTTTCTCAATATGCTTGCCTCTGAACTGCCACACGCAGGTTCGATATATTGTAGCCCCAGAGCCAGCAGTCCATTGAGAGCTCTTGTTCAGTATAGACAGCCGCACAGGATGTAGTATTGGAAAGGAACATAGACCAGTGTTGACATTATTTATAGTCCTGAGACTTGGTCATGTTATTCACAGTCATGCTCAGAAAGTCACATCATGTGAGCATTTTCAGCTGCTGTACTCGTTTGGGGGAGGGGGGGGGGGGCGGGGTGGTGGTGGTGTGGTGGGCAGTTTCTAAGTTTGGCGATATCATGGAAGAAGAAAGTCGAATTCTCGTTTACAGATAAACTTTCATTGAAGAAGAAGAGGCAAAAGTTATTCTTGTACAGACTAGGATGTATCACATTAAGAAATGGGATACTATCATCACGTACAAGGAGGCAAGTATTGATCTAATTTCGGTGAAGAAGTAAGCTTGCCTAGATCCTCATCGTTAACTTACCTGGACTGCGCATGTTACCTCGATTTTTTAGAGCTGAAATGCTTGCTTATATCGAAGTCTCCATTCCGTCTGTCTCTGTCTCTCTTTCTGTTTGTCATTTGTCTGTCTGTCTGTCTGTCTGTCTGTCTGTCTGTCTGTCTGTCTGTCTGTTCTCTCTCTCTCTCTCTCTCTCTCTCTCTCTCTCTCCTCCCCCCCCACCTCCGTCTGTTTGTCTGTCTGTCTGTTTCTCTCTCTGTCTGTCTCTCACTTTCATTCTCTCTCTCTCTCTCTCTCTCTCTCTCTCTCTCTCTCTCGTTGTCTCTGCCTGTCTGCTTTTCTGTCTGTCTGTCTCTGTGTCTCTTTCTCTGCTCTCTCTGTCTGTCTGTCTGTCTGTCTGTCTCTCTCTCTCTCTCTCTCTCTCTCTCTCTCTCTCCCCTCTCTCTCTCTCTGTCAACATGGATCATGAATGTTCGTGAAATGTTATGTCAAAACGGGTTGGGGTTTGTATGGTTAAATCAGGGAGTGCAAGATGTTAAAAGATTCCCGAATGAATTTCGTCAAAGGTTGATTTATTGTAGGTGGCAAAACTGGGAAGATCATTATGCAGCGAAGTGAAAGATTCTCTTGGTGCAGGACTTTAAAATCCTCTAGAAACTGTGAAAGCTATTTTCTACTAGGTGTAGACAGACACATCAAGCGACATTTGACGACGTTTGGACTAGGGGTCACTGATATGACAATACATCGCAATCGATATAAAAAGCATACAGTGAACGATTTGACATGTCCAATGTGTCAGAGTGCAAAAGAATATGAATTACATATTTTACTTTGCTGTCCTGCTCTCGATGACCTGAGAAAAGAATACATTCCTTGTAAGTTTTATGCACACCCATGTCTCTTCCGTGTATCTCTGTTTATGTCAAATCAGAATGAACACATTATGAAGAACCAGAGCTTATATCTGTATAAAGTTTACCAAAGACGCACAAATTTGTTAACAGAACCTGAAATACCTTGTTCAGCTGTATAACAACTTAGCTGATCTATGGAAACATTATCAGCATGTCGGTTTTTGGTATTTGTTTTGACTTTGCTTACTTTATTTTGTTCATTATTGTATAGCATTTGTGAATTCATCCCCTTTCAAATGGGGCTATGGCCTTTATTGAATAAAATTCCAAAGAAAGTACCGTAGAATTGTTACAGATGGTGTGGCACGAGCGCGCGCGCGCGCGCGCGCGCGCGCGCGTGTGTGTGTGTGTGTGCGCGCGCGCGCCCTTTTCCACGAAAGGAAATGGAACACCATGATATGTGACAGAGCGCATTTTTATGGTGCATGACAAACAAGCCTCCTTCGGTTTCAGCTGTTTAAATGGTACATCAAAATAAATGTATGCTGACAGCTTGTCATGAATATTCATCCAAACGTAGTACCACTAAATCGATGGCTAGGATTATGTTTTCAGACATTCGGATGAACTGTCTTGTTTTGTGCGTCTTCCTGACTGGATGAATAGATACGTGTTTAAAAAAAAAAAATTAAAAAGACCTTTGGTATTTACGTTTAACCGAATGAAGAAATTGTGCAATTCTGTGAAGTAGTATTACGTTTCACCGAATTGAAAAAAAAAAAGTACTATTTTGTGTTGTGGTATTTACGTTTCACCGAATTAGGTGAAAACCTTCAGTAATTCTGTTGCCGTGGATTTCAGTAATTGGTCAGGTACTTTAATTTGGAGATAGTGAAAATTTTACTTGCTTAAGTAGACAAAAATGAATGAATATAATTATGCTATAGATGTAAAAAAAAAAAAAAAAGTTTCAGAAAGTTATGATTTGGGCGGCGCTCAAGAGGGAAAAAAAAAAAAGTTCTTGTACGCGCTTAATTGAAATGGGAACGCATGCTTGATTTTCTAATTTTTTTTTTTTTTTTTTTTTTTTTTTTTTGTGTTGCTGTTAAGTTGGACGCAGAAATGAAAATATAGTGTGTTGGGCAAATCCGCTCACACAGCCTCCCTTCACCCCCATCTGCCCAGGTATCTGGTTTTGTTTGTTAGGAAAGCCCGGGCTAAAGTGCTGGCTTCTGTGTTGCTTACATACGAACGTCGATGCACACGTTTAGTGATAATCCATACTAAAAAAAAAAAAAATAATAATAATAAAGTGAAACAAAACTTAACGAAAACAACACAAAAACAATCAAACAAAAACAAAACTAAACAAAATTGAAAAAAAAAAAGAGGGGAGGGGGGAAGCCAGCCACCGTGGCGAAGTGGTTAGCTTCGCGGACTCCAGTTTTGGACGTCGTAGATTCGATTCCCATCAGAACCAATTATTTGTGGGATTTTTTCTGCCCCGACTGGCTCCAACCGAAGTATCTTCGCTCCAACCCAGCGTTGAGTTTGCTATGGGCTACGGACGACTGGGACCACACAGTCAAGTTTCGTTCACTTAATGGATGCATCTCTGAGAGTGTTGCATAAATTTCCTGACCAACACTGCAGGTGTCCGTCTCTCTCGGGCCAGATTGACGCCGGGATATAATTAGTAAGCTATGGGTACTGCGCTGTCACGTAGTCTCGGAGCAGAACGGAAATCTGCAATTCTGTGGCCGTTCATGCCCTGCTGTCATGGTGACCTCAGTTTTGATTGCCTCTCCACGTCTGTGGCCGTGGTTGGGTTTTGTCGGGGTCGCCGGCATCGACAAGGTTATAAGGGACTGTCATGGGATGGACATGGCGGCGCCCTCCGTAGGGAGAGCTCATTCGCGCCGGCTCCGCGAGTAAGTAATTGCTGTCGTCAGCAGAGGTTTTAGCAGGTGGGTGTCCTGCATGTGTTGGATCAGAACAGCAACGACTGAACACCGCCCAAGTGACTCGGCAGCAGTGCAGTGCCTCCTGTGGCAGGTTGCCTCATGTCGATGACATGGATTGCCGGTGCCGGGGCTGTGGCTGTGGACAAGAGGATGGGGTGAGCGGCGTGGGTGTAATCCCGCTTAAGGAGCACAGAGGATGGGACAGAAAAAAATAGGAGGGGTGAGGGTGGGAGGGGAGATTTGTTCGGCTTGGTAACACTGGTTGGGATTACGTGTAAAACTTGACTAGACAACGGCTCAAAGGGGGAACCTGGCACTGACAGATCAAAAATCGCATTTTTTAAAAATTCCTCCCTCTTGACTCATCTTTAACATTTCTTTGATCAGCATCGGTGGAAAAACAGATCAGATGAAGAAAATGGGAGCAGACAGAATGAAATGGTCGATGATGCAATTAACTGGGAGGTGCACGTTTTGCTATGCCTTTGCGTTTCTGTTTTGTTGAAGAGAATGTGGATGATTTTTGACCAAAAGTTCCAACGCTATGAAAACCATAAATCAGTTCTTCCTGCTCGACCCCCCCCCCCCCCCCCTCCCAAACACAGAGAGAGAGAGAGAGAGAGAGAGAGAGAGAGAAAGAGAGAGAGAGAGAGAGAGAGCATACAATAGCGAGCGTTCAGGTGCACACGCTTGCACGCGCTCGTTCGTTCCCCACACACAAATTTTCTCTCTCTCTCTCTCTCTCTCTCTCTCTCTCTCTCTCTCTCTCTCTCTCTCTCTTAGTGTTTTATCTTATAAACCTTAAGATGATGTTACAATAGAGAATAGATTTAAACTGATAATACATTATATCTTGTTTACAGTCTGTTTTTATCCAAGCACTCACACGTGCGTGGATGGTAACTATCTCTCTCTCTCTCTCTCTCTCTCTCTGCCCCTCTCTCTCCCTCTCTCTCTCTCCCTCCCCTCTGCCCCCCCCCCCCCGTCTCACCACTACTGCCACCACCACCCCATTGTAAGAACGTCACATACGTCTTGCAGTTTACCCTTCCCACGACCGGATAATTCGATGAATTATAGGAGGCACGTTTGTTTGTGTTTGTTCGACGTGTACACCGCACCGGCATCCGGCGCGAGCCCACAGCAAAACGCTCATCACCCGCCGCAGACGATAAAATGCGTAAATATTGTGGAATACACAAAGGTCTTGGAGTCGGGCCAGGGTGCTGAGTCTGTCAACGAAACGGGTTTCGCAAGAACCCGCCTACTCTTTGAAGTGGAATCGAATGGGAGGAGGAGGAGTGGGAGGAGGAGGAGGAAGAAGAAGGAAAGGGTGGATGGTAGAGGGAGGCGGGTGAGAGTAGATGAGCCAGGAGGGGTCGAGGACAGAGAGAGAGAGAGAGAGAGAGAGAGAGGGGGGGGGGGGGCTCTGGCAGCCGTTGGACAGGAGCCAGGAGTAAAGCAATGTGTACACGGGGAATCCTAATGTAATTGCTGCAGACTACAGACCCGCTGAGCTGAAGGTCTAGGGGCGCGCGCACCTCCAGCCACGCACGCACGCACTGTTCAAGGCTTTCTCCAGCCATTGCCTCTGGTCCTTGGGGGGAAGGGGGAGGGGGGGGAGAGAGGGCGGGTAGAGGGGGATGAGGTGTGAAGGGGTGGCGGAGGGGGATAAGGGTGGGGGTGGGAGGGCGTGGATGCAGCCTGACCTTCCACCTACTTCCTGGGTTTCCCCATCACGTCTTTTCCCCGGTGGTTTGACCCATGCTGCTGTTCGCTTCGCTACTTCGCTCTGGCAGTGTCCCCGCATTTCGCCCCGCACTCCGGAGATCTTCATTAGAGATCGTCATTCCTCCCCCCCCCCTCCCGCTTCCCTCTCCCTCCCCCCCCCCCCCTTTCCCACGCCCACACCCGTCTCACACCCTCTACCGCTGTAGCCCCCTAACGGCACGGTCAAACTTGAGTTCATTCAGGTCAGAAGAA
>CM065716.1:99112742-99117742 GCA_033310375.1 Conus canariensis
GAGAAAGGAGGGAGACGCTAAATAGTAAGGTCATTTTCCCATCGAAGTGGTTTAAATATGGGAGTTCATAAACCTTTTTGAAAGTTTTGAATCCTTTTTTTTTCCCTCTTGTTAGTGTTTTGGCCAGTGACTACTTCGTATTTTCTTTAAACCCGTCGGGGGGTTCCTATAATAGTGATTGCATGTTTTTTTTTTTTTTTCATCCTTCTTTTTTTTTAAAAATTTTAGTCGCCCCCCTACTTCCTTTTTAGTTTTTTATGGAAGTGCTTTCTCGTTTGATTCCCCCATATACTGTTTTATAATTTAGGGGATTTAGGTTTTTTTTATTTTTTTGTAGGGGTGTAGGGAAATAACTTTTTTCGTTTCTCCTGCATTTGGGTTTTTTTTTTTTTTTTTTTTATCCTTTCGAAAGCAATTTAGGAAGTAACTATTTTCATTTTTCCGGGTTGTTCCCATAGAAGGGTCCCTGCCTTTTTTTTTTTTTTTTTTTTTTTGTGGGTCATTTTCAACCAGGAATGGAGCAGCGATCTATTTTAGTTTCCCCGACTTGACAATACCATTTTGATCAAGGGAAAGCAAAAAAACCCGGGTTAGCGACGCCTGAAGGGGTTCCTATTCTATCTCAGTGTGAATGGTCCTCTCTTGTCCCCCGAATGCCTGTTTTTTTTCTTTTTTTTTTCCTTTTTCCCCTCTTTTTTTCATCTTTTTGTATCACTTTCCCTCGCTTTTTTCCAAAACTTCCCAAATTTTTTGGAGTGAGGGGCGCGGACTCCCCCCCCCCCGCTTCCCCCCTTCTTCCCCCCCTACACCCACATTCCCCCCAGAAAAGAGAGAGAGAGTGTGTGTGTGTGTGTGTTGTGGGGTGTGGGCGCGCGCGCGGGGCGCGCGCGAACCCTGCGTGCGGGGATGCGAGCGTAAGCGTGCTGAAGCATGTAACGGGCTAACGTGTACACGTTCGTAGGTTTGAAGTTTGAATCGAACGGTGTGATTTACTGCGAAGAAACGTCGCTGATTTCTCAGAACTTTTTGCGTTGCCCAGCTCGCTGAACATGCTGTGAGACAGGAAGGAAGACATGTACACTCCCGTACAAGCAATTGTTTACAGTTCGCCAGTCTCATCTCTTACAGGGAGAAGTCTGCGTGTGATCGAGTGCTTCATCACGTAGGCAGCCACGTTTCGTCTTCGGAGGACGAAGCCTTTAAGGCTACATCAATACTTCTGCCCCGTGCGAGGAGAGAGGAGAGAGAGAGAGAGGAGGAGAGAGAGAGAGAGAGAGAGAGAGAGAGAGAGAGAGAGGATCTTTTGACCGAAAGAAATTCAAAATGATTCAGATGAATTCTTTCCGTCAGTAGATTATCTTGTCTTGGAGGGCTGAATATCAACCTAGCCGAGGGAAGATGGTGATGTTGATGACCGCTGACATCGAGCTGAAGCTCCACACACATACGCGCACACACACGCACGCACGCACGCGCGCGCGCTCACACACACACACACACACACACACACACACACACACACACACACACACACACACACTCTCTCTCTCTCTCTCCTCATCCCACGCTCCTCCTACCACATTGCAGGATAAAGGTTTGGACGCAGACGGCAGGCCACGATGTGTGTGTTGTGTGTGTGTGTGTGTGTGTGTGTGTGTGTGTGTGTGTGTGTGTGTGCTTGCTAGACGTTCAGATGTAGAGGTCGAGGCCACAAGACATCTTAACTACATGCATGCGATCGATGCCAGCAAGCTTTCTCCCTGGTCTTGGTCAAAGCACTCACAAAACAAGCGTTAGCACTAGTAATTCACGAGAAAAGCGAACTCTTGGCCAAAAGGGGGCTGAGAGACAAGTAAAGACCCCCCCCCCCCCCCGCCCCCCTCACACACACATACATACATACAGAGAGAGAGAGAGAGAGAGAGAGGGGCACAGAGGAAGAACCGGATTGTAATGATTGATGGTGATCGTCTAGATATACGCACTCTACTATGCTGTGTACATTTTCAAGAGATCCGTGTACGTGTAAGAACATGTAACTCCTCTGGTGAAGAAACAAACAAAACCCATATCAATTCCGATGCAAATACCGAGGTTTCAACATACAGAACCTCGAATACGGTATGGTTTGCTTCTTTCCCGACGCACATAAATATACTAGCGCTCTGTCTGTATGTCTGTCTGTTTGTTTGTCTGTCTGTCTGTCTGTCTGTCTTTCTCTCTCTGTCTCTCTCTCTCTCTCTCTCTTACAGTATGGTTTGCTTCTTTCCCCACGCACATAAATATACTAGCGCTCTGTCTGTCTGTCTGTTTGTTTGTCTGTCTGTCTGTCTGTTTGTTTGTTTGTCTGTCTGTCTGTCTGTCTTTCTCTCTCTCTGTCTCTCTCTCTCTCTCTTACAGTATGGTTTGCTTCTTTCCCCACGCACACAGATATACTAGCGCTCTGTCTACCTGCCTGTCTGTTTGTTTGTCTGTCTGTCTGTCTTTCTCTCTCTGTGTCTCTCTCTCTCTTTCTCTGTGTGTGTGTGTGTGTGTATGCGCGCGCGCGTGCGGAGAGAGAGAGAGAGAGAGAGAGAGAGAGAGAGAGAGAGAGAGAGAGAGAGAGAGAACATGAATATCTTCAACATGTGTACATTGTGTGTGCTTCCTCGCCTCTCCCGCTTTCTTTGTGTGTGTGAAGTGGTTGAATCCTAATTGATCCTCTGTGTGCTTGCAGACACTGTGAGCTCGCCAGATGCTGCCATGGACATTAACACTTATTCTCAGATCAACAGAAAAGGTAAGATATATATATATATATATATATATATATATATATATATATATATTTGTGTGTGTGTGTGTGTGTGTGTGTGTGTGTGTATCAGTGTCCGTGTGTGTGTGTGTGTGTGTGTGTGTGTGTGTGTGTGTGTGTGTGTGTGTGAAAGAGAGAGGGTGTGTGTGTATGTGTGTGTGCGCGCTTGCTTGCTTTCGTGATATTAGAACAAAATATGCGCGCGCAAGCATATGTGTGTGTGTGTGTGTGTGTGTGTGTGTGTGTGTGTGTGTGTGTGTGTGTGTGTGTGTGTGGGAGTGGGGATGGAGGTTGGGAAGCAGTTAAAAAAAACACACAACTAAATGTTACCAGTCTAGTATAATGACGAGTAGGACCACTTTCTTGATGTAATTCCAGTCGAAACGATGTTTCATTCGGAAATAGATTTTTTTTTGTTGTTGATCGTTACTTGTATTGAATATTTTCCTGCCTGTTGTTTCTAGGAGTGTATGATTTTCATCAGCTAACAGTGGAATTTTTAGATTTGTAGCTTTCTCTGCTAATATAGGGATTTTCAAATCTGTAGCCCCTTTTGGCCTCTTTTAGCAGCTCTGTCTGCCATTTCATCGCCATTGATGACGTCACAGTGAGATGGTACACAACGAAACTCGGTGACGGTGCCTTTAAACTGAGAGGCAGTGCAATGAATAACTTACTTCGTGGATGAGGTCTGGCCACATCAATGTACTGGAGGAATGTATGGTGTGTCACCCTGACGCAGAGTCCACCGAAAAGACCATTCAGAGTAGATTGAAATGTTTAGCAGGAATTCTAAAGCCAGCATGATAGCTGTCTGGGCAGTTGTAAACTGAAACAAGAAAATGCAAAGCATATAAAAGTACTCCCAGTTTATCTCGAATACGCGTGAGATATTCCATAAAGAGGAAAAACCGTTTTGGGCCGTTATAGCCGTTAGTAACGGCTATTCTGATAAACATCCGCCATCATCTGTGACCCATAATGAACATACCTACAAATTTTCAGAAAGATCGGGCAAGTACTTTCTGAGATATTCCATAAAGAAGAAAAACCGTTATAGCCGTTAGTAACGGCTGTAACGGTAAAGTAAAACATCGGGCATGATCCGTGACCCATAATGAACACACCTACAAATTTTCAGACAGATCGGCCCAGTAGTTTTGTCTGGAGCGAGTGGAACACATTTTGACCATGGACGGACAGACAGACAGACACACAGACAGAATTTCTTCGTTCCCATTGTAAAGTACTTCCTGTTTTATAAGAACTGGGAGTAAAAAAAAACAACAACACTTTTCAATTTACAAAACGCGGCACCAAAATCGTTATTATCAAGTATTGAGCCATCTATTAAAAAAAAAGAAAAAAAGAAAAAAGCCCCCCAAAACTTAGAGAAGATCAGGCACTTCTCCTACATATGTGTTTTCGCGATTTATTTCACGATAACGACAGTTTGTTTTAGATCAGTATCAAATGTTGGTTTTAATGTCTCCCACGATGGAACAGGCGCGCCTGTTAACTTTATTGGCGCGTCTTTTGTGTTTGTCATAGCTGCTGTCCCGCAGTCACTATTTCACAGATTGATTCTTTCCTCATACATCCACCACCACCACCACCCTCCCCGCCTCTTCCTTTCTCTGTCTCTTGCTGTCTGTCTGTCTGTCTGTCTGTCTTTCTTGTCTGTTCTCTTCTCTGTCTGTCTGTCTCTCTCTTCTCTCTCTCTCTCTCTCTCTCTCTCTCTCTCTCTCTCTCTCTCTCTCTCTCTCTGTGTGTGTGTGTGTGTGTGTGTGTGTGTGTGTGTGTGTGTGTGTGTTCTCTCTCTCTGTCTGTCTGTCTCTGTCTCTGTCTCTGTCTCTCTGTCTCTGTCTCTGTCTCCTCCTCCTCCCTCCCTCCCTCTGTCTTTCTGTTCTCTTTGTTCTTAAACCCTCCCTCCTTCTCTGTCGGTCTGACTAGCTCTCTCTCTCTCTCTCTCTCTCTCTCTCTCTCTCTCTCTCTCTCTCTCTCTCTTACTGCTTTTGCACAAAGCTCAAAGGTTAAGAGAAATCGTGACCTCATAACATTGTGCATTCATGCATTCATTTTTCTTTCCATTGTTTTTATTATAATCGTTGTGTTTTTCCGCCTACTTTGTTTATTATGTTCTTTTTTCTTACCCATCCTTGAGGAGCCATGGCCTATAAATGAATAAATCATGCATTGTCATTCT
>CM065716.1:99125242-99135242 GCA_033310375.1 Conus canariensis
CTTGCTTTGCAGTAAGACTCACGAAACGGCTGGGATAAGGAGCGTCGAAATCTATTTTAATAAATTACGAACATTTCTTTTACTAACTAGGCATTCCGTATCATACCAGTCATCTTCTTTTGAATATTTTCCAACACTAATCTCTTTCTTCATACATTCTGCAGCCTCTTTCACACAACAATTGAAAACGTTTAGTGCTTCCTCGATGTTAATATCAACCAGCCTTACAGCTTCTTGCATACGCACTTGCATTTCGTAGAAAGAATTACATTTTTAAACAAATCAACTTTGATCTTCATTCCATACAAATTTTTCAACTGTAAAGCGCCTATGGTTAATTTGAGAAGAGTCGTAGTTATGACACAGGCTAGTGATATTAAATTCTAAAGGCATGTGGTCTGATTTCAATTTTTCTCAGACACATACAACTCGCAACTACCTAAATTAACGGAGAACAAATCAAAGGACATCAAAAATAATCATTCACACTGCTACCGCTGTCAGATATGTATGTGTAGCGACCTTCAAGATCGCCCTTACACACACCATTTAGAATACACAGTTTAAAGCAGTACACATATTGAGCAGTAATTTTCCATAATTATTCAAAACAGAACCTCAGAACTTCGAACAGGCAATGGTCCACTTTTATACTGATTATCTATCCAGACCCATTTTCCTCAAAAACACAAAGAAAAATTCGACACTCTGCTATTCAAGTCACCACTCTCTATTACAAAAAACCCTCATTTTTTAAACAAAAGTAAACAATCACACAAAAAAATTCTTCCAGCAAAGAAACTCCATTTTCCCTATCAAAAAAAACGAATAATACGGCGAGCCCTCCGGAGGAATATACGCACACACATAAAATGACATGTTTTATTGTGCCAAACAAGGACTTATCAATGATAAAAGCAAAGAATAAATCCGATACCACATCGACTACTTTCAAATAAGGACAGAGTTCATTTTTCACGAGGCATACCAGTCCACCGGAACGCCTGCCACGTGCAGTGAACTTTAATTTCTGGCTTACAGTAAACCGTGTAGCCAGAGAACACAGGCGATTGAAAAAATTCAACAAACGTTTTCGACAAAACATACAAAGTCAAAACCAGAAACATAAGAAATTAAAATCGTTACTACACATTTTTGGTAAGCAATCCGTTAATATTCCAATGAAGAAATGAAAATTTTCTTATTTTATTTCAAACATCAGAATTATACGATTTTTTATTTTCAATTTAACATGGTCATAAATTGTACATCTGTGGAAGACACATAACATCTGTGTTATTTGCACACCCAGCTAGCAGTGGTATTTCTGAGTTCTCCTCACAATGCACAATCTGACGGTCAATTTCATGTGACTGAGATTTACAGCACACGGTGGACACAACCGGTGTTGGCTTGCTGTTGGTTCCCTTTACCAACACGGACACATCACTAGGCAATTTGTGGACCGGCCGAGTCCCTATCTTATTTCCACCAGTCTGTCTTCCGCGCCCAACGTGTACCGCTTGCCGTCGATCAGGAGGTAATTGAAAATTAAACTAGCACGTTTACAGTCACTTCTTGCTTTTTTCAGGTGCGGAGTCAACTTCTTCCTAACGTCACGCACTCTGGTGGAGAAATCCTCGCCAATGAAAATGTTACTTCCTTTCAGTTTGCGTTTCGCTTTAAGAACGTTAATTTTTTGTTTGTAGAATACGCATCGCGCAATCATGGGAGAATCCGGCTGGTGCTCAGTATGTGGACCCTATCAAACTCGACCTCTTCAGACAATTTCTAATTTATCTGTGACCAAGTCCCTAAGCACATTTTCACAGTCCGCAGAGGTCTCATTTTCTGCCCGAGGGCAATCCATAGAAAATGAGATGGTTTCTTTTGGATCTCCTTCGAGGTCGTCAGTCTTCTTTTCTAGATCTTCCATTTTTCCTTGTAAGGTCCTGGTTTTCCTTCCGCAGATTGTTGACTTCCTCCCGTAACCCCCGCAGCTCCCCCTGCATGGCAGCATAGTCCTCCCGTAGGGCGTGCATGTCCTGTCTCACGTCGTCAAGCTTCCCGTCAAATTTTCTTTCCATGGAGTTCAGCTTGCTCATGACATCGTGAAGCGACAAGTCTCTCCCTGGTTGGGGTTGGATGCTCCGTCGTGTGGATGACCAGGCCTCTCCAGGCTAGGGCGGCTGGTCAGTCGGGTCTGCCTTTGTCTGCGATGAGTTGGGTCCGGGTTGCTCTCAACATCACCGCACTGGGGGAAGTAAACTCCCCGAACAAGTATGAGAGGAGCAAGCCTAACACTGCACCGTTCTGCTCCGCACTTCAATCGAAGCATGGCGACCGCATTTCAAGTTTCCGCCTTGCTCGTTTTGCCATAAAGATTGAAAAACAGGCAGAAAACAACCGCATGTCGGCCTGAAATCGGTGGCACCCGAAGGCATTGTCCTTCACAATGTCACTTGACAAATCTGGTGACTTAAATCGTTCTTGCTTCAACAGAATACGCTGTTAAATCACAGAGAGGTGGAAGTGCGACTTCACATACAGAAACACGAGAGAGAGAGAGAGAGAGAGAGAGAGAGAGAGATTTGATTTCTTTTTTTATTATCGTTGTGAGGGAGAAGTAGAAAAGGCGACAGGCAGTTGGTCCTCAGGAAAAAGAAATATTAAAAAATAAATGAATAGAATAGATAAATGAAATAGTGAAATAAAGATAAATGGATAAATGATGACATATTTTTGTGTTATTACTAGGGCATAGAAGGTACAGAATGAGTCGCGCGCGCGCGCGCGCACCGCACACACACACACACACACACACACACACACACACACACACGATTAACCCTGAACAAAACAGCCAAACAGGTTTGTATAAAGAGAGACGTACGTTATGGTGGTGGCGATTCAGTTAGAAGCATTAACGCTATAACGAGCGTATTGACAGTATCTTTTATCTGGGGTATGATTCCTCGAAGTTTTGTGGCAACAGTTTCCAGACTCGTACATGTGTTCACGGATTATGTTCCAAAGTGGATGTTGTCGGTTACAAATTTAAATGACAGAAGAGCGGGCGAGGACAGGAAAATTGAATTGGTAAGGAATGTGAAGCAGGTCTGGGTGGTCTTCCACTTTCTACAATCTTTGTAGAATGGCTGAAAACCGTCTGTTTAGTTTCTTAAGTTTTCAGTATCTAAGGAATTGTCGATCGTCCTCACCAAATCTAATGAGTACAATTCATTCCTGCTGCTTAGAACGCATGGCTCTTTTTTTTTTTTAGGTCAATTCATTAAACCTCTGTGTGTGTGTGTGTGTGTGTGTGTGTGTGTGTGTGTGTGTGTGTGTGTGTGTGTGATGTGACTTTAATTGCTTAGATTTTTTTTCTTGTCAAGATTTGATGAAAAAAGAAAAAAGGACTGCGAATATTTGGTTTATGTGATAAGTGTTGTTCTTTTAATTTTATATTTGTTTTGTTTTGTTTTGTTTTGCTTAAGGTGAATAGGCATTCAGGTATACAATGTTTCAACAACAAAAAAGACGAATTAACTCCCTTGAAGGTCACATGTCTCCATAGCGGTGACAGCGGTTCGTCGTTGACTGCTCTCTGCAGGGAACTGCTGTTTGGAAATAGAACCTCAGTCACCCAGTGTTACCGTGGGCAGAAATAGATAGATGTGGTCGGTCTTCGCGTGCAGTCACTTGATAAAGATGATTTATAATTATGTTTATTGTTTTGTTGTTGTTGCTGTTATTTTTATTGTCATATTATAGTCATTAGTATTGTTATTGGTATTATTATTATCATTATTATTATTATTATTTATGGTGCCTTGGGATGACACACAATCTTCTATTGTTGATTTTGGTATCCTCCATATTTCTGTGATGCTGCGTTTTTCCCATCTTTTTCTTCTTTCTTCTTTTGTATTTGTTGGCTTTTTTTTTTTTAAAATATAATTTGCATTGGTCTTTAAATGCCGGGGGAAAAAACGTAAGAGGCAAGGGAAGGAGGAGGGGATGGGGGTGGGGGGTGAAGGAAGGAGGGTGAGGACGGAAGGGGAAGGAAAAGGGGGAAAAAGAAGAAAAAAAACAACGAAGAAGGGGGATGGGGGAAAAGACGGACCGACGGGAGACAATTACAGAGAAAGAAGCGAAAAGACAGGAGAGAACAAAACCCTGTAAAAAGAAGACTAACTAAATGAGCCAAAGGGAGAGAAATAAGGGGGGCAGACAACAAAATAGACCAGTGTGCGTCAGTCGGCGTTTCCGACGAGAATGGGGGGAGGGGAAGGGAGATGGATGGATGGATGGGCGGGCATTGTTGTTTTGTTCACGTTGGTCGGTCTGTCTGTGCTGACCCAACTCATCATATCTTGGTGTGGAAATGAAGCGAGCTTGTCGCTGATGTATGAGAAAAGACAAGAGAGGAGGAGGGGGGGGTGGGGGGGGGGGGGGGGGCGAAGGGAGGTGCGGTTGTTGTTATTTGTGATAGCCGACGGGTTTTTTTTTTTCTTTGACGGTGTGTGTGTGTGTGTGTGTGTGTGTGTGTGTGTGTGTGTGTGTGTGTGATTTTCTGTCGCCGTGTTCTTTAACTCCTCCTCTTCCTTCTCTTCTTACCCCCTCCCCCTCTTGCTGTCTCTCTCTCCCCCTCCCCTCTCTTGTCACCCCTTTTCCACCCTTTAAAAAAAAAAAAATTACAGACTCAAAACAGGCTCACGCTAGCATTGATAAGCATGAGCATGCACACACTTGGAAAAGCAAGCACGAGAGGGAAAGAGAGAGGGGCGGGAGAGAAGAAGTCAGAAAAGATGATGATAGGAGAGAGAGAGAGAAGAGAGAGAGGAGAGAGAGAGAGAGAGAGAGAGAGAGATAAAGAACAAAAACAAATTTACAGGAAAAGTTACTATTCCGCCGAACGAAAGAAACCAATCACAAGACAAACGCGACAAGCTTTGACCTCTTCGGTGTTCGTTCTTCAGGCAAGACAAAACAACATTCGAGACAATGAAAACGAAGAACGAACAATGACAGTTCGTTCTTCGTTGTCATTGCCTTGAATGTGGTTTGTCGTATTTGTCTTGTGATTTGTTTGTTTCTTTCGTTCGGAGGAAGAGTAATTAATTTCTCTTATAAGTTTGTTGTAGATTTCCGCCTGCAGTCACCCACCACACTTCGAAACTTTAAAAGAACTAGAAGACAAGAATGAAAACGAGCATGGAAAATTAGCACCAAATAGGAGTAGAAAGGGTGTGTGTGTGTGTGTGTGTGTGTGGCGCGCGCGCGCGCGTCCGTGCGTGTGTGTGTGCGGCGCGCGCGCGCGTGAGACAGACAGAGAGAGAGGCCGGGGGGGGGGGGGGGGGGGGGGGAGCACGTCTGTGTGAAAACAATGCTAAATTGTCACGCAGGGGGAAAAAAAAAGGTCGCCGCAACCCACGTGACCAAAAAGGACGCGGTCGTTGGTTTTCCCGAAATCTGTGACAGGGGATTGTGTTTGAAGTGCCTGTCCTCACAGTTGTGCCCAGCCAGCCCGTCATCCGGTGGATGGTACGTGTACAGCAGTCTGTGTTGAAAGCGCGCCTCTCTCGCTCCACGTCACCGTGCTGAACTGACGTTGTGCGTGTGAGAACCTGACGGATGTGATGATGGTCCCAGTGCGGTGTGCGGAAATCTTCTCGTACTGCTGCGGTTCATAATCATTTGTGATCGGAAGACGCGCTGGTTACGATAATTACCGGTGATGTGATGAATCTGGCACAACAAGAGAATCTGTTTGTGTGATACGGTGGTTTGTTCTCTCTTTTTTTTTTTTTTTTTCGGCGGGAATGGGGTGGGGTGGGGAGGGGGGTTGCCGATGAGTTTAATTGTGCACTTGAGAAAGGAACGGATGAAAACCAACTTAGGATTGTGACGTTCACAGCAGTAGTTGTGACACCGAGAAGCTTTGGTTTTCTTTGCACGCCTTGGCTGTAACGGTTTTGTTTGTTTGTTTGTTTTTATGTCAGTTTTTAAAACGAGAACGGTTATTGAAAAGTATGAGGGTACATGAAAAAAATGTACACGTGACATATAACTAATTCCAATCACACAAAACTTTCCATGACAAATTCAAGTCATTAGATTCTGCACAGACTTCAGACTGGAAGGCTTACTAGCGTGCATAAATGTAATAAGCAAAGTAAATTAGTTGAAACGACATACGGTCGAGAAATGAAGCAGCCCCAAAAAGAATTATAGGGAAAAAGACGTGGTTTGGTTTGAAATAAAAGTAGGGGCCGTAGAATTACACATTTTTCCACAGACATAATCAGAAATCCATGAAAGGTGAGGATTTAGCAAAGTATTTTAGAATACTTATTGTATCAATGCGTTTTTCATGTTAACTGGGTTGAAATATAAAAACAACGTTCAAATTTCAAAATTCTTTCGTTATAACCTTTATAAAAACGCGGTCAACGACCAAGATGACGTTTATTGTTGGTTGTTAACTTAAATTATATTTTAACACATTATGTTGTGTGTATTAATTATTTTTCTCGTTTTTTTTTTTTTTTCATGGGCAGGTTTTTCGAAGAAGTAATGGAACTCGTGACTGACATCACGGCGATACTTAAACAAAATCTTTCCTCTTGAGGGATACTCAAAGTTCTCACTGTTTGAATGGGAAGCTTCTGATTCAGCGCCTAGGACCTTGCGAATAGAAAGGCAAGTGTTTCAGGCAGAATCCTATGAATTCTAAGATAATTTTCATGGAAGAACGTATCTTATATAATATATAATTACCATGTATTTGTTTACTGTTTAACTCTGAAAACGATTGGTGTATGTTCTGGTCTTCCAGTCCCCGAGTCACCTCACATTTGAACCACTTTTGCGAAATACTGGAATGAGTTTGCTGAATCCATAACTCACTTAAACCAAAGTTGTTAAATGTAGGACAAAAACGGTGATTTACATTTGTTTTCCGCGTAACACTGAAATAAGAAGCGATGAATAAAACATGAAAAGTTAGTTCTATCCTGTATTCTACATTTTGCTCTCCACATGCATAACAGACATTTTTGTTTCCGGTTGTGGTAAGTCTGAGGACTTCGCTGGGATAATCATTTCTGATCAACTTTGTTTTGTGTCGTTTTGTTTTGCCCCAAAGGCTGTTGGTACTATTACTGTTTGTGGTCAGGCGACTGTCCATCCCAAGCGACTCCTTGCCCCTCCAGTCCCCCACCCCACCCCACCTCCACGTTGTTTTTTGCTTTCAGGTGAATGAAACGGAAAAAAGAACAAAACTGTGGTACCCGCGGGTGCGGAAATGTGCACATGAATGTGATTGAAGTTTCAAGTGTTTCATCGAATTAGTTAAGCTATCGATCAATAAAACCGGAAGAAAGGAGAAGTCTCGACGAAAAACAAAAAGAAAAGAAAAGAAAAAAAACAAAACAAAACAAAAAACCCAAACAAACGAACAACCCAAAAACAAAAGCAAAAAAGGATAAAACAATTGTTACATTGTTCGAGCTAGCATCGTCAAATAAAACATCGTCAAATAAGCAATCATCACAACAACAAAAAAAGTAACAGTGCAGTATTTTGGCCGAAAAATGTCAATGCAGCAGTCAGGACGAAGAGTGTTACAATTGTGACCTTTCTTTTTTCTTCTTCTTTTTTTTTTTTCTTGTTTTCCTTTTTTTTCCTTTTTTTTTTTTGGTTTGTTATTCTTTTCTTTTCTTTTTTTTTTTTCTCTTTTTTCTTTCTTTTCTTTGTTGTGTGTGTGTGTGGTGTGTTGTGTGTGTGTGTGTGTGTGTGTGTGTGTGTGTGTGCCCAATTCGCTGCATTGTTACAGTTTTTGCATGGAGATTGCTGCAGCGCAACAGGTTACGTTTCATCACTGAGCAAGTAATCTGTCGCTGATTGGTTGATCTCTTCCTTCCGCAGGGCGCCAACGATCAAGGGAAAAAACTTCACCTAGATGGGGGGAGGGGGGGGGGGGGGGGGGGAGTGGAGGGGGAGATCGAAGGGGGAAAAGGCTAAAGCGAACTTTTTTTTTTTTTTTCCGTTTGGGATAATCTTTTAAATCGACTAAACAGCACAGGTATATCACGTTTGGCCTAATTCTTTGTTTTTTTTTTCTTTCCTTTTTTAATGTGTATTGGTAACTGGTCTGTTTCCCTGACACATCCACACGTGAGGTTCTTTCTGCAGAACCTCAGCTACTGAATCACTGGTTTGGAAGGTGTGACAGCAAGTAGAAATGGAGTCAAGAGAACAGCCGTGCGTTTACCAGACCGCCAACTGTCCAGAGCGAGCACATGGCGACACAGAAACAATGCATTTCGATTTGTAGATTTTAGACAGGCAAAACAAACAAAAACTAGTTTTTTGTTTTCTCAGGTTTTGTTTGTCTTGCAAGAACACATTTTTTTTCCCACGAGCATTGCTCAGTTGTTCGCGCATGTATGTCTGAATTTTTGTAGAAATGAATGCGTTTGATTTATGTCAGGTTCCACAGTTTCTTGTTAGTTACCTCTCTTGTATTTTTTTTTCCGTCAAAGCAAAAGTTGCGTGTGCATATGAATGTGTGAGCGTGTGTGTGTGTGTGTGTGTGTGTGTGTGTGTGTGTGTGTGTGTGTGTGTGTTTGTGAGGTAGGAAGAGGGAGGGGGTAGGGGGAGGGTCAACTTTTTCTTCTATGCCCACGTCACTTTACACATAAGGGGGGCCGGGAGGTTGGTGACGGAGGAGGGGGGGGGGGGGGCGTAGAACTAATGTTCTCGACCTTTTTTTTTTTTTTTTCCCAGTACGCAATGTTTCAACCTGTGCGGAACGAAAGAGTCGTAAGCTGAAATCAGTCCAAGCATTTATTGTGAATTGAGGTGAAACGTGGTGGACAGGTAGGTACACACAGAAAAGTGTGTCAAGCGAAACTTGATTGGGGAAAACATGACAAGGCGGAACGTGATGAACCGTCGTTGTTTTGAACGATTGTTTATCTTACGAGACAATAGAACGACGGAAAACGAAAATATGTTTTTTTTTTTTTTTTTTTTTTGACCACTTGCAATCGTGATCGCGGTTATCTCGTGTCTGTAAGCGCAGTTTTGTTTGTTTCTTTTCTTCTTTTTTTTTTCAGTGTGTGCGTCTGCGTTTCTTTTTTTTTTTCCCCAGTAATCTTGTAACGCAATTCATTCGAGTAGGTTTGAAGTCGTTGATGATTTTATCTATCTGTCAGTCTGTCTATCTGCCTGTCTATCTGTCTATTACGCACGCACGCAACGCACGTACGCACACACGAACTCCCCCCCCCCACACACACACACAAATACATCTGTCTCTCTCTCTGTCGCTATCTATGTGTGTATGTATGTATATACACAACATACACCAAAGTAAAGACCCAGGAATATTTGATACGTAGAAACTAAGAAGAGAAACAGTGTTGAAGAATTTGGTCGATAGTAAAGGATGTGTCACACTAACAGGTCCACGGACAGTAAAGCAGACAACAATATCAACTGTTAAATACTTCCCCAAACCCTCCCGCTCGTCCCTCATGAAAAACAAACAAACAAACAAGCATACGTGAGTATTTCACCTAATGTGCGTAGCACGCAGAATTAACCCCTGAGGTGTCTGGCAAAGAAAGACAAAAGGAGGCAGTCCTAGGTTTCAGGGACTTCTTGTTCAGAGTTTCCTACTAGATAACCATCATCTTAAGACACAAACATCTCCCCATCAGGTGGAAACGCCAGATTAGTAGAAATGTGTCCGTCTCTGTTTTTATTTTTTTTCATTTGTTTATCTTCTAGGATGTTGTCTCATTGAACTCACATTTACTCTCAAAGGAAAACGAACAGACCAAAAAAGGTCGGAGTGACATTATTATTGAACACACTTTTACTTTCAAAGGAAAACGTGAAAAAAAAAAAAAAAAAAAAAAAAAAAAAGGTCGGAGTGAAATTATTATTGAACTCGTTTTTACTTTAAAAGGAAAACGAACAAACAAAC
>CM065716.1:99137742-99140918 GCA_033310375.1 Conus canariensis
CTCTCTCTCTCTCTCTCTCTCTCTCTCTCTCTCTCTCTCTGTCCAGTCTGTCTCTCTTGAACACAGGCTGCTGAGCTCATATATCATGTGATGAATTCGACCGTTCAGTTTTTTAAGTTGTATCATAGCCCAAAGTTAATCTGGAGTTGTGTTTTTTTTTACCATCGCCACGGCCGTAAAGAAAAAAGTTTTGGGGGCAGATTACAGCCATGCCATTCTTTTTAACACCCACTCGCGGCTTTGAAAGGTGAAGACGCTTCGTGGCGCATTGCCCGCCTGTGATGTACCACTCGCATGTTCTTACAGCATGTTGGAACTTGCATGATGTCAGACAGAAACACTTCACTGGAGACGCCATGAAAATTTTGTTCAGAGGCGTTTCACCAGATGTGATTTTTAGAGTTCTTAAATGAGATATCTTATATCTTTCATTTGAACTAAGAATTTGGGGGGGGGGGGGGGGGGGGGGGGGGGGGGGGGGGGGGGGGGGGGGGGGGGAGGTATTGACGTGGAACATCTATTTGGCTGTCGGGTGTCAAAACGTGTAGGCAAGAGGTGGCTGAGAGAGAGAGAGAGAGAGAGAGAGAGAGAGAGAGAGAGAGAAAGAGAGAGAGAAAGAGAGAGAGAGAGGACTTTCTTTGCAGGGAACTGACTTTGACGCGATGACACGGCTCCTGGCGGTCGGCTGGGGTATAAAAACTCCATGAATGGAATCGAAAACTCTCCACATTGGTGACACACTTCGTAACAGAATGACCGAACTGTTGATGTCCTTAATGCAGATAGAACTGGTCTTGGTGAAAACGTCAGGCATTCTCCGTAATTCATCACCCCCAGTGTACAAAATAATTAAGAAAAATGAAAGGGGGTGGGGCCAGGGGTGGGTGGGGTGGAGGCAAAATGGCGCCTGACACAAAACGAACGTAACGAATGCCATTTGAGCCAATCAACAGTGTAGAACGGAAAGCTGACGAGTGTGGACCGCGTGCAATCTCGCTTTTCTCAACACCGGATTATAACAGAAAACAGTTGTCATGGTGCTATCTGTTGCCACGAGAGAAGAAACATGTAAAGGCCGTTGGGCACAAAGACCGGCGAATTGGGCGATCGGGACAGGGAAATTGTGGGATGACAGGAAAGAAAGCTGGAGAAAACAAAAGGAGGTGTGGGTGTTGTGGGGGGGGGGGGGGGGGGGGGGGGGGGGTCAAGGGGAATGACAGGAAAAGGCAATTACTCGCACAGTGGGCATGAAATTTATAGTGAAAGAGCCCCGACCTCGACATCCAAATAGTTTGGAAAGGGGGAGGCAATGAATTGGACCCTCCAGGAATCCAGCATAACACATACACGCGTGCGCGCACGCTCGCGCAAATTTACTCATACACACACACTCAAGCGCGCGCGCACGCACGTACACGCTCGCGCGCTCGCACGCAACGCACGCACAGCACGCACGCACACAAACACACACACACGCACGCACACGCACAGACTGTGACGATAGTTGGGAGTTGTCGATGGGTCCTCAAGGGGAAGGACTTGGAATAATTTCTCTATGAGAATTATGTCAAAACTTCACCTCCACGCTCTCTCTAACTAGTGTTGGAAGGAGCAACTTTCCGGTACTAGTCATCAAAAGAAATTTATATTTGTTCCCAGGACTATTAGAATACTCAGTAGTGGCTCTGAGATAAGTTTCCTTAGGCTTGTACTCGAAAAAGTACTTGTAGCTCCGAGAGACAGAATTAGAGAGAAGTTCAAACGTTCAGTACTGATGGAACAACAAAGACTTGACACACAAGTTAAGTGCACTTCCTCACATCAACTTTACTTGCTTACACCCTGTGAAGTAGTTAAAGTTAGGATACAGTGGGCATGTCAATGTTACTCTGAATGTGTACTATTCTACACATCCACTTCGCTCGCGTACACCCAGTGCAGTAGCCAAAGTGGTACTCATAGATATGTTCTCACTGTTTCATCATTAAGTGAGGGGAAGCTCAGGGTGAGTTGAATTGAAGTCCACTTGGATTAACAGCCTTAACAGCCTTAACATAGATTGGAGAGGACAGTTGATCTCTCTCTTGTGGCTGGTGACCGATCCTGCTGTGTAGACCTGTTGCTGTAGTGTTGGGCTGTGGTGTGTCTTCACAACCGGTCTTGCCCAGTATGTAGTGTAACCATGATTTATGTCGTAGCCACAGTGTATGGCGTAAGCCCTGGTTTCTGGGGTAGCCACGATGTATGCGTAACCACGATGTATGGCGTAACCACGATCCCAGGTATTTCTGGGAGTATCAGAACTCAAGACTGAGTCAAAGAGTGGAAGAGATTACCGTGCCTCCTCTTCTGGCGTCTTTCTTGTTACTTAGTTCTGATCTATAGCTGGTCTTGGGGCGTCAGTGAATGGAAGTGAAAATAGTTGAGTTTTACGTCCTCATAGCGAAAGCTTTTAGGACATGTCTTTCATTCACGGTTAGAATGGGAAGTGCTCATTTTAAACGCTAAACTGTGTATTCTAGATTATTCCTTTGAGACAGGCTGTCACTCACGGTGGTGAGAGGGCAGGGAAAGGACTGTCATTTCCTTTCCTTTTTGTTGGGAATTGGCCAATCGCAAATGATTTGAACTACACCTAGATCAACACACGATAATTCATGCACGTATCTCTAGAACGAATGTAAATCGACCATGCACAGGTCAACATAAATTGCATCATCCGCCAGCTGTGTGCTCGGCGCGTGTGGGTGGGTGAATATTAAAGAGGAGACCAGCCGCCGTGATGAAGTGGTTAGCATCGCGGGCTCCCGGCTGGGAGGTTGTGGGTTCGATTCCCATCAGAGTCATGTGGGATTTTTCTGCTCGACCTGCTCCTACCCAGAGTTGAGTTTTTGCCACGGGCTCAGTTGGGAAGACTGGGACCACACAGTCAAGTTTCATCCACTTAATGGATGTGTCTCTGAGAGTGTTGCTCAGATTTCCTGACCAACACTGCAGGTGTCTGTATCTCTTGGGCCTGGTTTACGCCGGGATATATTATGAAAGGAAGCGTAGAGTACAACCTTGTCATACAGTCTCAGACCGGAATGGAAATCCGTAGCATGATCTTAATCACCCTCATTCTCATCGATCAGCATGAAACAAGTCTCAGATTCTGTGGCCCATCTTGCCCTGCT
>CM065716.1:99141018-99146018 GCA_033310375.1 Conus canariensis
CACTTGCTCCTATCCTAGAGAGAGAGAGAGAGGTGAGAACAATGATGAGTTCCCTCTTTCATTACGTTACCTGCACGTATCCTAGAGAGAGAGAGAGGTGGGGGGAGGGCGTTGGTGATCTCTCTCTCCCAGTACGTCACTTCTTCCTGTCCTAAAGAGAGAGAGAGGTGAGGGCGTTGGTGATCTCTCCCTCCCATTACATCACTTCTTCCTGTCCTAAAGAGAGAGAGAGGTGAGGGCGTTGGTGATCTCTCCCTCCCGTTACATCACTTCTTCCAGTCCTAAAGAGAAACGTGAGGGCGTTGGTGATCTCTCCCTCCCATTACATCACTTCTTCCTGTCCTAAAGAGAGAGAGAGAGAGAGAGAGAGAGGTGAGGGCGTTGGTGGTCTCTCCCTCCCATTACATCACTTCTTCCTGTCCTAAAGAGAGAGAGAGAGAGAGAGAGGTGAGGGCGTTGGTGGTCTCTCCCTCCCATTACATCACTTCTTCCTGTCCTAAAGAGAGAGAGAGAGGTGAGGGCGTTGGTGATCTCTCCCCGTTACATCACTTCTTCCTGTCCTAAAGAGAGAGAGAGAGAGAGAGAGAGGTGAGGGCGTTGGTGATCTCTCCCTCCCGTTACATCACTTCTTCCTGTCCTAAAGAGAGAGAGAGAGAGAGAGAGGTGAGGGCGTTGGTGATCTCTCCTCCCAATACATCACTTCTTCCAGTCCTAACGAGAGAGAGAGAGAGAATGCGAATGCGAATCTTTTATTCAGATTAAGGCCAAAGCCCCATACTGAAGGGGGTTTCATAAATGTAATACATGTCACAAATAAAACGAATCAAAATGCTTATGATGAAATACCGTAAGTTAAGAAACAAACAAACATATATACCCTCAAGATATTGCAGTCTGAATTCTCTTGTTTCCTTCATAAACATTCTTTGCTAAATTCAATAGTGTGTTCTCATTACTTGTCGCTAATAGGAGAATGAGTCTAAAGTTACATGGTTCTGTATAATATTTGGATTGGATAAGTTTTATTCTTAAATCACTCAGAGCAGGACAGCAAAACAAAAAATGTATTTCATCTTCTCTTGCTCTTTTACATAATCGACATGTTAGATCACTTTCAACAACATTGCTATACCTAAAACGATGGCAGGCAATGTCAGATACACCGAATCTGAATTTTGTCAGTGCACACCTAACGTATCTATTCATTTTTATCTTAATGTAATGCTCTAATATATGCGTCGATTTAAAGAGTTTGTACTGAACAAATCTATCACTATTATACATATGGTCATGCCAGTCCTGTCACCTGCAGTCGATAATCCTCTGTTTAAAACAATTCAGAAATCCTGATATATTTTCGACACCTTGGTTATCCCAAACAAATCCAAACCCATATGAATTTAAACATTGTCGAACATTTGAAGCCCAAGTCCTCTTACCATTATTGTCTAACTTCAGCAACATCCTGTAACCTTTATAGGGTATCCTGCATTCGTCCATTCTCGTTATTTTGAGCCAGTATTTTATACACTTCAAATAAGAATTTAAATAAACAGGATATCTTCCGAGTTCACCGTATACCAAATCATTAGGAGTTCTACTATCCACATTCAAAAAGCGCTTCAACGCATATAAGTGAACTTTCTCAATTAAGGCACCTTTCTCAAAAGCCCATATTTCTGCTCCATACTGTAAGATTGGCTGCACCTGTGAATCGAATAATTTGATGAAAACACTGAATGAACTGCAGTCCAACTTGTACAAAATATGAAGAATAACTATGACTGCCTTTTTCGCTCTGTTTACTATATGCTGACAAGCAAACTCAAAACTAAGTTTGGTTGTAAAATAAATACCAAGATATTTGTAAGCATTAACCACAGCAATTCTCTCACCTCCATATGTCCATCTTTCAGCACGGCCCAGATATCCCCCTTTACGAAACACGACAATATTTGTCTTACTCATATTAACTTTTAATTCTAGTTTGTTTGCTGCAGAGTACAAATTATTTAGTTGTCTCTGGAGACCGACCACTGATACTGCTAGTAAAATAATGTCATCAGCAAAAAGCAACATAAATAATTCTAGAATGTCAAAAGTTACTCCATGCCGACCATTTTCAATTATTTCCAAGGCTAACTCATTAATAAATAGAGAAAATAATACTGGGCTACATACATCGCCTTGTTTGACCCCACTTGTACACATGACATGCTCAGATAATTTTGCACCCGATCTTATTTTTGCTTTTAGCTCACAGTACATACTTTTTATGCAACGATACAGTTTACCTGTTATTCCATTTTTTAACAAAACAGGCCATAACAATCTAAGAGAAATTGAATCAAAAGCCTTTACAGAGTCAACAAAAACAACATGTAACTTTTGATTATTCACAAATTGTTTCTGAACAGCAGCAAGCAGGGTAAATATATGATCAATTGTGGAAAACCCTCTTTTAAATCCCGCCTGATGTTCTCCAGTTATATTGTTTTGACTTACCCATTCATACAATCTACTATTAATAACAGAGCTATAAATTTTGCTACAAATATTACTTAACGAAATACCTCTATAATTATTCACATTGTTAACCTCGCCCTTCTTAAATAAGGGTAAAATGATAGATTCTTTCCAGCTGTCAGGATAAGTGCCATTATCGAAAAGAAAGTTAAATAGTTTTACCAAGAAATTCAAAACAGATTCCCCAGAATATTTACAAAATTCGCCAATTAAACCATCAGGACCAGCAGATTTTCCATTTTTCAATTTTCTAATGGCTAACAATACTTCTTCTGTAGTTATTGCTCTATCATAAGGAAATTCTTCATCTTCATTATCATTAACTATGATCTCTGTTGAACTACTTCAGTCACTTTTTTCTAACAAGTTTTTAAAATGTTCAAACCATTCAGATATAGAAATATCATTTGATGGTTGACATCTTTTCTTTGAAATTTTGTGTATAGTTTCCCAAAAGACCTGTTGGCTCTTCACAGAATCGATCAGTTCATTTAACAATGACATATTATATTCTTTCTTTTTTCTTTCATTTAAATTTTTATATTCGCGTCTTGAAACACAGAATGCGACTCGATCATCTTTGTCTAAAGTTTTACAAAATTTTCTCTATAGGCTACGCATTTTGCATTTTGATACTTTACAATCCCCATCATACCAGTTATCATCAGGGGTTCTCTTATTTAATACTATCTTCTTTTTCAAATTTTCAGCTTGTTCGTTTCATGATCACATTAAATCTGCATACGGCTTCATTTACATCCACATCGATAAGATCTTCTGCAACTGCCATTTTCTCTTTCACATCCTGAGAGTCCATGGACTGTGTAAATTTCGGGGCATAATCCTTGTTCCAGCAATATTTAACAATAAACTGATTATGTTTACCATTCGAACCAGTGCTAGTGCATTTTTTAGCATTTTGTAGATCAATACATAGTACAAGGGGCATATGATCAGATTCAAATCTTTCCATAACATTAAGTGTTAACTGTTCACACATTAACTCAAAACCATTTACTGACATCAGAAAATAATCGTTCACACTGCATCCTACATCAGAAATATATGTGAAACGACCTTCAAGGTCGCCATTACACATTCCGTTTAAAATGTACAGTCCCAAAACTGCACATGTTCACGAACTTCTTTCCATATGAATTTAACATTTTATCTTGAGAAATTCTTTCCATGCGGCTGTAAATCTTATTATAGTTAACGTGTACTTCATATTCATCTAAAATGTCTGGGGTCTTATCAGAAGTTCTGGCGTTCATATCACCACATATTAATATTTCAGTATCTTCCAAATGCAGCAATTTACTAACAATACAATTTTCCAACAAATCAATGCCGTTGTCAACCCCATTGATAGAGTAATAAGGCGAATTTTCTGGCGGAACATACGCACACACAAGTAACAAGTTTTTATGAAGACCAAAAAACTCCTTATCAAAAGTAAATAACATGGAATAAGGACTCTCACAATCAACCTCATTCACATAGGGAAGAAGATATTTTCGCATTAAACAAATTATTCCCCCTGAACCTCTCCCTTGTCTCGTAAATTTAACAGCTGGTTTGACGAATATTTGATAATCAGTAAACAAACTCGATTCAAAATTTTCTGCAAACGTTTCAACCAGACAAACAAAATCAAATGAAGAAATGAACTGAATAAAATGCATATCATCTAATTTATGAAACAGTCCACATACATTCCAGTGAAGGAAAGAAATACTGTTTACATGCTTACTCATATGACAATCTTGATCATATCAATTGTCATTATCTTCTGAGCTAATGCTCCCATCACTCTCGTTCACTCTTTTCATGTCTATTCCACTCGCCGTCACACTGTCACTGTCACTATCTGATTCCTTTGACTTCACACTGTCACCGTCACTGTAATTCACTGTCACTACCTAATTCATTCTCCGCCACATTTTCACTGTCATCTTCAGCACCATAACTTGTTTCATTAGTCATCATACTGTCATCTTCAGCACCATAACTTGTTTCATTAGTCATCATACTGTCACCTCCACTGCGCGCTTCGTTCACCGTCACGCCGTCCACACCTCTATCTGTTTCATGGGTCATTACAGTGTCATCACAACTGTCTGTATTACTGTCACCACTTCTGGCCGTTCCCTTTGTCACCACACTCACACCACCACAGTCTTTTTTATTCATCAATATACTGACCGCATTTATCTTAGACTTAGAATCATCACAATCTTCTGTTATAAAATTACGCATGCAATCATCACCCCAGTGACTTTCCGACTCTGCTGCACAGTCATCGCCATTTTTACTTGTATAAAAATCCACACACACATCGTCTGCATTCATAACATTTTTCTCTGTCAAGCAAGAATGCTCCGATCTGTCAGTATCAATGTAAGGCGAATTATCATTCGTCACCAACAACAAATCGTTTCCAATTCCCGACAAGGGACACCCAACATGGCTAT
>CM065716.1:99151018-99156018 GCA_033310375.1 Conus canariensis
GGGAGGGGGGTAGCGAGACGGGTGAGGGGGGGGGGGGGGGGGAGATAAGTGGGCAGACGTTATTTGCGTGGGAGTTGGAGTAGGCTTTAAGGGAAGAGGGCGGGTGGAAAAGGGGGGGGGGGGGGGGGTGATGACTCTTACTTCATCCCTCTCTGTCTCTCTCTGTCTCTCTCTCTCTCTCCTCGCCTCTCTCTCTCTCTCTCTCTCTCCTCTCCTCTCTCTCTCTCGTACCTGTCAGCACCCCTCCTCCCCCCTTATCCCGACTGATGATGGAGGCAGCAATCACAGTAACAGCCCCACCACCCCGGTTGGCACCACTTCCGTGCTGCACTTTGCATCCTCACCTTCCTCACCCGTCCCCCGGACGAGCTCCTGACCAGAGGAATGGGAGTTCCCTCCCTTGTCTGTGTTCCTGACGTCACTGACTCGTATCGTGAACGCTGTCACTGTTGTTGACCTCGGGCGTGGTGGAGGGGAGGTGGGGGGTGGGGTGAAGGCGAAGGGTAGGAGGGGGATGGGGAAGTGTGTGTATGGGGGGGGGGGGGGGGGGGGGGGGGGGGCAGCCACGAGTCTGTTACCTGTCGATGGAACCACCACCAACTAATGCCCGGTGTTGCGTAACTCAGGTTGGCGACCTGAGAGTGGGCCCATCAAGGGATTGCCCGCTGTCAAAAAGTGTGCCTGACTGTATTGATATATAGCTAGTAGAGAGAGAGGGAGGGAGGGGGAGGTGTGTACTCTGTGTGTGTGTGTGTGTGTATGTGTGCGCGCGCGCGCGTGTGAACGCGCATTGCCACATTCGTTAAGGGTCACACTTTTAAGCTTGGTACAAGAGCATAATTCAGGTTCTGGTCAGTTTCAGTTTCATCACGGCACCGTCGCTCGCGCGCAGACAAAGCCATGTACGTTATACCTTATCAGTTAAACCGTAAGGTCGCAATGCGCTGGGTTTATAGCTGAATAAATGAAGAAGTGCAGAAATTGAAACACAGAGAGAGAGAGAGAGAGAGAGGGGGGGGGGGGGAGGGGGGAGGGTATCTGACCGGTGCATTAGTCGAACACAATTTAAGTTTGAAATGAAAAGGCGTGGTCTCGGCCTTGCGGTTGTCGTCCGATTCCATGCAGGTGTTGTTCAGTGTATATATTGCAGCTCCTGTGGATGAGTCTCTCGTCATGACTATTGCTCTCGTTTGCATTGGTTCTGTTGAACAATGCTGCGGTTACTTTTGCGATGACAGTACTACTTCTTCTCCTCCCCTTCATCTACTACAGTGATCGTAACTGTGAATATTACCACTGTGCCTCCTCCTCCTCTACGACTGTGATTACTGTCACTGCGACTGCCCCTCTTTCTTTTTCTCCTTTCCTATTAGTAGCGATGGTAGTACAGTGCTTAGTAATAAGACAAGGGTTTACTACTGCTGCTCCTGTCACTGCTGTTAATGTATTTTTCTAACATTGCTGTCTTTTATACTGTGGTTCTACAATTCTTCTAGTGCTGCTACTATTATTGTTGTTATTATTGGCATTATTACTATTACTATTTTTAGTTAAGTAGACTTGTTCTTTCGAATGCCCCCCCCCCCCCCCCTTCTCTCTGTGTCTCTGTTTTTCTGTCTGTATCTCTCTCTCTCTCTCTCTCTCTCTCTCTCTCTCTCTCTCTCTCTCTCTTCGCGTCTCCTTCTCTTCCTCCCCCCCCTCCTCTCTCTCTCTCTTTTTCTTTATCTCACTTGTTCCCTCACTCCCTCGCCTTCCCCCTCCCCCCTCTCCATCCTGTTTTCAGTTTGATCTTTCTTTATTGTTCTGAATGAATTAAGAATTGCCTTTGCAATTGCTTTTAAAGCGAATCAAAGACAAAGACAAACACAAAAATAACTGCGCTTTACAGCCTAGGCTATGAACACGTGCGAATGTAATTTAGTTTAAATAGATAGTGACATTAACATTATCCTTTCTTGTCCTTGGCCTGTTTGGTGGGTGTTGTGGATATTCACGCAGTAACCTGCTGTGAATTCTTTTCTTGTTCATTTGGTTCTTTTTTTTTTTTCTTTTTTTTTTGTCTGTCTTGTTCCTGGTGTTTTTGTCTCTCTGTTGATGTGGCTTTCGTTGGCTTCGTGTCTCTGTTCAGCAAGCAGCTAAACACACCCTTCTCTTCCCCAGTCTCCACCGTGCCACGTTCCGTCTCCCCCCCGCCCTCCCCATCCTTCTCCACTTGCTTGTGTAAAGTTGCAAAACAAGGCTTGGAACAACTCTTTTTTTTTCGTCTAACCCGTCCGTCCTCGCTGTTGTTTTGATGTGGAAGTGGGTGCATGGTGCGTGATGTTCGCGATTAGACGCGTATCTTGTCTTTAATGCTTACAGCTTTTTACTTTAATAATTCCACTCGAGCACTTGAACTATATTGGTTGATCTGGAAGTGAAACTGTCGCATTGATATCGATGGTCCTGACGACTTGGTATCTCTGACACCTCGTGTGAAGAATCGTTATTGAACTGGTTTGGCCTGTTTGACAAAACATTTGCTGGTTTTGAAAGTATTCGCATCACAAGTTGTAGCTTTTTCTTCCCTCATCCCCACCTCCCATTCCCTTCCCGCCTTCCCGACGCCCCCCCCCCCCCCCCCCCCCCCCTTTCCCTCGTTTCCTTTGTGTCAACCATACCGACACCTGATGATAAGTTGTTTTTGCTTGTCTGAGGCATTCGGATTGTTGTCTTTTTTTTCCCATTTATTTACTCATCTGCAGACTTAAGGTTTCTTAGCTCGCACGTGGTAAATTGTACTATTTTTGTATTGTCACAGCTGATTTATGTTTGTGTGAAATTCTGGCTTTTCTTCCCAAAGGAGAGAGAGTGTAATGCCGCTCTTGTGTCAGAGCTGCTTTTTTGAGTAGGTGTGTTCAGTGTACTACAACACGTACGTTGGCCGTCCTTGGACTCAGATACGTTTTTATTGTTATCCCTTAATAAGAGAAAAACTGCGGTTGATTCTTCTCAAACAGGATATCATTAATTGTCTTCAGTTTTCAGTTGACCAGATTTTTCATCAGTTCATGATTGCAAGTGACTGTTGACATGATGTCATTAATCAGTTGACCAACGGTCATGTTGTTGTCGTTGGTTCGTAGCTGTGACTTGTACACGCTTTCTTCTTCAGGTTGTTGTTGATTCATGTGTGGTGGAGCTGTTGTCGTAGGTCTTCATTGATCTCATCGGTCCATAATGAAGTGATTCGTCCGCACTGGACTCATGAGCCCTCCCCTGGCTTTTTGTTGTGCTCCGCTTTTACCATTCATTGTTGTCATTAGGTCATTCTCAGCCCAGCAGTGCCGTCGGTTGTCGTTGCTGTGCTATTTATACCCGCGTCTGTTTGATGTCAGGGGCGGATTGCCGCCGCCTCTGATGATAGTTGTTTCCGTCATCGTCGGTGTTTCAATCATCATCGGTTTTCCAGTCAACATTGGTGTTTCAATCATCATCGGTTTTCCAGTCAACATTGGTGTTTCAATCATCATTGCTGTTTCAATCGTCATTGCTGTTACAGTCATTACTAGTTGAATCGTTGTTGGCGTTTCAATCGTCATAGCTGCTGTCGTTTCTTTACAGTTTCAGTCTCGTATCAGAGTGGACCATCACGTTCGTTGTTTCTGTTACAGAATGTTGTGAGGATGAACCAATATGTGATAATGTGATTTCTTTCTTTTTCCAGGTACAGAATATCTTTTTTAGAGAACAATCTTGATTCTTCCATTTTTGTTCCTGTTGCTCAGTTTTCCATAGACAGAATAGGTTAGGCTGACGTTCTTATTTCTTCCTTTTTTCCCTCACAGAATATTTGCAGAATAAACCACGTTGTTGCCATGACGTTTCGTCTGTTACAGAATATTCTCAGTGTGAACCATCAGATTTCTTCCTTTGTTTTTTTCAGTTACATAGTAGTCTGTGAGTGAGCCATCGTATCGTATTTGTCTCCCCCCCCCCCCCCCCCCCCCCCCCTCGGTACAGAGTATTCTCAGAGTGGACCGTTTTATATCCCCATGTTTATTCATTTACAGAATGTTTTCAGAGTGAAATATTTCATTTCTCACCTTTCTTCAGGCGCAGGTTATTCTCAGAATTAACCAGCTTATTGTTTGTTTTTTTTCCAGCTACAAATAGAGTGGACTGAGCATTTTTCCTTTCCTTCCTGGGACAGAATTCTCTCGGAGCGAACCATCTTATCCTCCTCCCCCTTTTTTCATGGTTATACGATACCCTTCAGTATGTGACCCATCATATTTCTTCGTTTGTCAGGTACAAGACATTCTCACATCTTGTATCTTCCTTTTCCGAGATACAGAAGACTCTCCGACTGAAACATCATATCTCCCCCCCCCCCCCCCCCCCCCCCCCCCCTTTTTTTTTTTTTTTTTTTTTGGACAGGTGCAGAATCTTTTCAGGTTGAACCATCTTATTCCTTCCTTTTTTTTCTTCTTTCATTTGCAGGAGGTGCGGTGACAGTGGACCACCCCAGCTTCCGTTGGCTGTCACAATAGACCATCAAAGTTTTATGACGTGTTTCAGTTTGTGATGAGAGTGGACTGTTCCAGCCTGTAGTGTCTTGTAAAGGCCCTCTCATTCGCCATATTAGTCTTTTCAACTCTTTGGGAAGGACTGTTTTAACCTCACGGGAGTAAATGGTGTTTTGTGGATGTTGGCAAATTATAAGATTTTTTGGAGGTTTAAAAGAGAGTGCATGAAGTTCGGTAGATGAAGAGTGCGCGTGTGTGTGACACCTGGCTTTGTACCCTTGCTTTTTGCAGTACCTACAGCATCGGAGACGCCTGCAACAGGAGCATGAGAAACAGCTTCAGGAACACATACAGGTATAACCCTTCGTGGCTTTGTAACGGTGATCGTCTCTCGCTGTCCCTCCCGTCTCCCCCCAGGCGACTTCTTACGCTATGTTAATGTATTCCCGTCACCAGTTGGTCGTGCATGTCCCTGTCCCGGACCACGTGAAA
>CM065716.1:99163518-99165729 GCA_033310375.1 Conus canariensis
ACGGTTTTCTTTGCGTGAAGGGGGGGGGGGGGGGGGGGGGGGGGGGGGGGGGGGGGGAGAAAAACACTGACTCAGCTTTATCTCTATTTGGAAACCTTGGCCTCAATTAATGGTGTATGAAACCAGTAGAATTTTCTTGGGGTGGGGATGGGGGATGAAAACACTGACACGCTTTATCCGTATTCAGAAATCTTGGTATAAATGAATGTTGATGAAACGAGTAGATTTTCCTGGCGGAAGGAGGGCTTGGGACGGGTGGAGACTATGATGAGGTAAAACATGGTCACGGAACTAGAGCTGCCACCTGACGTGGGCTCCACAGCAGGATCCTGACCCATGTTTAAATTATTGCACAGCTAACAAACAAACAAACAAACAAAAGCAGTAACAAAAACAAACAAACAAACGCATAAACAAACGAACAACGCCCGAAATGCATGTCATTTATATATGCCGCGTCTGAGGGAAACACTGGATCAATTTAATCGAGTAAATCGCTCTCCTTGTATTAAAAAAAAGTGTCCTGAAATTACTTGAATTTGGATTATTTGAATTGAATAGATTGTTTATCCACCATCACCACCACCACCACCACTTCTTAGGCATTCCTCCATGAAAAGTTCATTCCGTCCAGTTTAATTTGGTCATTGCTGCCCTGTAAATGTATTGTGAACGTGAGGAAGCGGGTACATTAATATTACGCTTTTAGATACAAGCATGACATCGGGGTGCGGTCGAGCGAGGGTGGTCGTCGTGAAAGAAAAAGTCCCAGCTTGTCTCTGGAGACAGCTATATGAACAGGTTCCTGGTGTGGACTTACCAGAATCGAAGCATTCATTCGTTTGAACATGATTTAGGTGCTGTGTAGGTTTGTTGAAGCCACCAGCAGTGCACCCCGGGTCTGGCTTCTGGCGTAAAGGCTTTGTGTTAACACACAGACAGACAGAGGGAGTGTCAGTGATATTACTCCCTGCTTTTTTTTTTCTCCCAGCTTAATACATGTTCACCTTCTGTTTGAGAACCCTCTGTGGCACAGTGTGTGTGTGGCAGTGGCAACAATAGTCGTACTTTACGAAGAGGAAGAAGAGGAGAAGGAGCAAACAGAGATGGAAGGCATGCACAGAGATACACACCTGTCCAAAATGCAGTGTCCACATCACTGGTCAGCCAACGACAGACTGTGTGGGGAAGGGTAAGCTAAAGTCTGTCGGCAACAACAACAACAACAACAACAGAAAAGAGTAGGGTTTGGGGGAGGACAGGAGAGGAGGAGGGGAGTGGGGTGGGCAGGGAAGTGGGCCCTAGCGTAAGGAAGAAGAAAGTGAAGGAAGTGTATGTGATCCATCAGTGACAGCATTACGGAGTGACTGATTTCTCTTTCGTGAGAAACGGCGTCAGCAACGATCGTAACGAATGAAAACGTTGACGGGGGGGGGGGGGGGGGGGGGGGGGGGGGGGGGGGATCTGATGGGAAGGTACATGGCGGGTGGCACGCGACCTCAGCTGTAGTGTTAAGGTAAATCAGTCAGCACACACTCTCACTCACACACACACCACACACACCACACACACCACACACACACACACACACACCATCTCTCTCTCTCTCTCTCTCTCTCTCTCTCTCTCTCTCTCTCTCTCTCTCTCTCTCGTGTACCTTCAGATAGGCTTGCCGTACATATGGCAGGAGGTGCCAACACGGAGATTAGTATGCTTCTCCTGGAAATATCGAGCAGGTGGCACGTATATCAGGTTTTTTGTTTTGGTTTTTGTTTTCTTGATTTTGTTTTTAAAGCAGACATTACTATTGAAGAATACAAGCACACTGCCCAAGTTCAGCGAGAACTCTCCCCCTCCCTCTCCTCCCGTTTAGCCACGCCCAACCCCATAACCTCCAGCATAAAGCGAGAGAACGATTGTCGTCAGGCTAGAAAACCGTTGGGTCGTGATTGCGCCCACTCCTTCAATATTTTTGCTTTCCTTGTTTTTTGTTTGTTTAGTAGTTCTTTTTTTTTTTTTTTGGGGGGGGGGGGGGGGGGGGGGGGCGAGTGTGGATTATGTTCTGCTATCAATCTCATCACCGTACTATGATGGTAAATGCATTGAGCTGCAGGTACTAAAAGCATTTCCTTCCACTGAGCTGTTTGGCCCGCAAAGCGCCAGATGATCTGTCCTTAATTGTAGCTATAGCGTGTGAAAACCCTCGTCGTG
>CM065716.1:99165829-99170829 GCA_033310375.1 Conus canariensis
GTGCTGGTCTGACTTTGCTCTTCTCCGTCTGTCTTAGTCCGCCTCTGTCTGTCTCTGTGTGTCTGTCTGTCTGTCTTTATATACATATCTGCATCTCTCTGTCTGTTTCTGTCTCTCAGTCTCTCTCTCTCTGTTTCTGTCAGTCTGTCTTTCTCTCTCTCTCTCTCTCTCTCTCTCTCTCTCTCTCTCTCTCTCTCTCTCTCTCTCTCTCTTTGTCTTTTTGTCTCTCTCTCTCTTACTCATGTTGTATGTCAGTTCTAATCTGTTCTGTATAGTGTACTCTCTCTCTGGCTCTCTCTCTCTCCTCTCCTCTCTCTCTCTCTCTCTCTCTCTCTCTCTCTCTCTCTTCCCCCTCCTCTCTCTCCCCCTCTTCTCTCTCTCCCTGTCTTCTCTCTCTCTCTCTCTCTGTCAGTTCTGATCAGTTCTGTATTGTGTAATACTGTTTGTGTGTTTATATCCTTAGTCCCTGAAGGGACAAGGACCAGATGAAAAAAAAAACACATCTTCTTGCATAATTAAAATTATCTGTTACCCTTGTGAGAGTGAAGCTTCTCTCTCTCTCTCTCTCTCTCTCTCTCTCTCTCTCTCTCTCTCTCTCTCTCTCTCTCTCTGAGTGCCTGCCTGAACTCGCATATGATTCCTCATTTTAATTTTTTTTAACACATTTTCGTGTATGAGTGTGCATCCATACACACAGGGGGCGGTAGTCAAATTGTTTAGAGCGTACAGCTGCGGGGCTGACGGCCTTGAGTTGAAACCACTCGTCGGTCGCCACTTTAATGGCTCCATAACCCTCTCTGTCTACCCAGCGTTAAACGAGGTCCAGATTCAGTTCAGGAGAGGTTAAGGTGATGGAAAGAGAGGGTTCGGCTCCACCCCACAGTAATGGTGTGCTGTAGACTGTGGTGTGCTGCTTTGAGTTGACTGCCCCTTCGACAGCACGGCTGTGGGGACTTCAACTTTGAAACATACATGTATGCCTTACCAATATGGGTGTTTATATAGGGATGTGAGCGTGTGTGCACACAGTGTGTGTGTGTGTGTGTGTGTGTGTGTGTGTGTGTGTGTGTGTGTGGTGTTTACACGTGAGTGTGCTATACGGGTTGCACACGTACACACATACAGCCCATTTCTACCCCAGGGTGCCCAGTTCCAGCTCCCTGGATCAGAGTTCTCCCCCTCTCAGCAACCTGTCGCCCCCGTACCCCCACCCTCTGCTGGGCAAGTATGACGACGACTTCCCCCTGAGAAAGACAGGTGAGTCCATCAGCCTTGCTCTCCTTCTTCCTGTGTCTTCTCCCTGTCCTGGCATGACCTACCAGTCACTGGATGCCCATGTCTGACCATGAAGACTAATCTGATTGGCTAGTGATGCGGGCGACCGTCATTTGGCCCATCGAAGAATGTCTCAAGTTCTTCGAATTAACGGTGGCTCGTGATTTGAAATTTGCTTGTGTTTGGAAGTTCACAGTGTGATGTTTGTAATTTGCATGTCTTCTGTTCTTATGTGAGATTTACATTTAGTGTTGAAAGTGAGGGCATTTGCAGAATTGTTTAATCACTTCTGTTTTTTTATGTTAACTTAGTGAAAATTTTAAAAAAAATGTTGTTTGTAAATCTGCTGTTTTTGTTGGAATATTTAACCTCAGATTAATTTTGTACCGTAATATTGATTTTGATATTTTCACAGACGGAAATTTTTATGGAAAATATTTCCTTTAAACCGGTTGTTGTATTCGGACGTTGATTTTGCGTCTTAACGTTTAGAAAAAAAATGTTACAAGTTATTGTGCTTGAGGAAAGATAAGTGATGGTTTCATAACCCAGTTTTATCATACTGAACCTGTCCAGGCCGTATCTTCATGAATTTTTTTTCAACCGGATATTTATTTGAATTATTTAGCCCAAACATTGAATGCAGAACTAATACAGTTACTCCTCAACACCTCCAGCTCTTTCCTTTGTCAGATCCGCACCGTAATGTGAATTTACAAGGTTAAGCAGGCAACAGTAGAGGAAGAGTATTCTAAGATTAGGCAGATACTGAGCAACTAGTCGTGCAGTTTTTGTCTCTTACGGCTAAGGACTGAACCGACGGGGACGATTCAGACTGATTTCCATCTTCCCCCCTTTAGTAAACTGACGTCCTCTTAAGAGAAAAAAAAAATGAATTGAGGTTTATATGAAAAGAAAAGGATGATAGTGTGTTCTGAACAAATACTGAAGAAGAGGAACATTTTTATCATGGATCAGATCAGTGTTTTCAGCAGCCTGAACGTTTTCTTTCCAACTTTGGTACAGGTCGGGGGGGGGGGGTCTGGCTGACAGTTCGTAGTGTTTTAGAAACGGTAGTCTTATCCACGTTCAGATCAGATTGTAAGAAATGCAATCATCGTTGTTGTTTGAAAAGATGTGTAAGTGATTGAATGCTACGATAGCTGTGTTTGCCACTAACTCCAGCACGTGCCGGCCGTCTCTTTCTGGGACAGTGTGACTGCTTGGAGAGTAGACAGTGCTAGCAGCACGTGACTCACGACCCTTACCAGTAACCTAGCCCCCAGACTGCTGGTTTGTTTGTTGACTGTGTTCATTGCATGACCATGTTGGCCTGTTGAGTTTGAATGCCAAGCTGATGATGAGGTGGTGTCGGTTTTTCTTGATTGCAGCCTCAGAGCCTAATATATATAAAGTGCGTTCAGCATTGAAACAGAAATTGGAAACGCGGCGCACAATGATATCGCACAGTCCCCTGATGGCTCGACGTACGCATCGGGTTCCTGTGTCGATGAAGCGCAAAACCCCTCTGTCAAGTATGTGGGCCTAGAAGTATGCTCGTACTAACTTCTGCTACACGTGTGACTTGTGTTGCCCCGTGGTTTCATTGTCTGATATTGTTAGTTCGTCTGTCTGTCTGCGTGTCAAACTGTAGCGGCTTTTGTTTGCGCATGTGACGTGTTCTGTCCGAGTGGGTATGCTGCTCGTAATACCTTCTGTCTCCCTTTCAGGGGTTCCTTGTATTGCGTGAGTGACCTGTTGAGAATAGTGCATAGCTTGATGAGGAAGACACAGCTTATCAGATATATATGTAAGCATCATTCAGTGGACCTTGTTGGTGGCTGCTGTCATGCACTGGTGCATGCTAATAACATGCATTTGCACATGGTAGAAAGTGCGTGTGCTAGACCGGGACATTGTTGGTTTGACGTCATTGCCTCTTTGTGTGTCTGTGTGCGTGTTGATGAGTGTGTCTGTGTGTTCACGCGTTTGTTTATGAGTGTACATACCATGTTTGTGTGTGTTTGTGTATTTCACACAAATTATTTTTGTCCATTTTTTTAGCCCATTGAAATAATGTCATAAATGAACACATGCGCACACATACACACGCAGGCATAATCTGCGCGCTCAGAATGAGAGAGCAGAGAGAAGGAGGTAAAGTGCGTGTGTGTGTGTGTGTGTGTGTGTGTGTGTGTGTGTGTGTGTGTGTGTGGTTGTGTGTGCGTGCGTGCGTGCGTACGTGCGTGTGTGTGCATGTATGCGATAAGTAGGCTGATTCAGGACAGTAAACTCTGCCTTTAAAAAGGCGCCTGTGCGCATAAGCAGAGCGTACCTATCGTATGGACACACCCTCTTGTCAGAGTCACAAATTCGCTGTTGGGATCGAACACAGGTCGTTCAGAAGATCACGAAACAACAGTTGTCAACAACATATTGCAAGACACACGAAACAAACCCTGCGTTGGATCTCAGTCATCATTTACTTATCATTGTCGGTGTTTCTGTCATCATTAGTAGTCATTGATCTTGCTGATGGTGTTTCTTATCAGCTGTATTTCTCGCTCATCATCCGAATCACCGTCGTCGATACCATTAATGTTGCTATTGTCGGTTGTTTTTTTTTTTTGTTTTTTTTAAATTTTTTTTTAAAGTTTTTGTTTGATTTGTTTTGTGTTGTTTGATTCTCGATTTGTACATGACTCCTCCCTCCCTCCCCCCCGTCTGATCACATCATCACCGCTTCGCCATCCTGATCATCATCTTGTGGTGGTCCTTGTTCTGCTTCTTCACCGCCTCCTCCTCCTCGTCTGCTTCCTTCTCCTCCTCCTTAACCTCATTGTATTCATTCCCACCTTCACCGTAGTTGTGTTTTCTTGTTCTTATTATCGGCATAACCGTGATCATCATCATCATCATCATCATCATCATCATCATCATTGTCCATCGGAAATTTTTCTTCTGCTTGTGAAATGATGTGGAGCAGAAGAAAAATTTCCGATGGACAATAAAGTTGATTGAATTGAATTGGATTGAATTGAATTGAATCACCATCATCAACCATCATCATCATCATCACCATCACCAACCATCATTATCATCATCATCATCACCATCACCAGCCATCATCAGCCATCATCATCATCATCACCATCACCAACCATCACCATCACCATCATCATCATCATCATCATCATCATACGTCATCGTGGTCGTCGTTGTGGCACTGATCATCCTGCTTGTTGTCTCTTGCAGTCGAGACAGGTGTGTGCGGCAGCAATCCTGACTCCGGTCCCAACTCCCCTTCCAGCAGTGTCCATGGCTCCATGGCCAACGGTAGTCTGTCCTCCCTGCACTCCAAAGAGGTGACCACTGTGTGTGTGTGTGTGTGTGTGTGTGTGTGTGTGTGTGTGTGTGTGTGTGTGAGTTTGGAGAGGGGGAGGGAGACTGGGCATATGTGTGTGTGTGAGACTGTGGGTGTGTGCATACAAGCACACGTATGTGTGTGGGTATATGTTTGTGATGTAAGTCTCAGTGTGTTAGAGTACATCCGTTGTTTTGTGTGTGTGCATACGTAGTGTGTGTGTGTGTGTGTGTGTGTGTGTGTGTGTGTGTGTGTGTGTCTGTCTGTCTGTCTGTCTGTCTGTATGTATGTGCGTACGTAGTGTGTGCGCGCGCGTGTGTGTGTATGTCTGTATGTGCGTACATTGTGTGTGTGTATGTGT
>CM065716.1:99178329-99205829 GCA_033310375.1 Conus canariensis
TGTCTGTGACGAGAGTTGGGAGTGGGTCAGTGGGTCCTCTAGGGGAAGGACTTGGAATATTTTCTCAATGAGAATTATGTTAAAATTTCACCTTCACCCTTTCTCTTGCTAGTGGTAGAAGGAGCAACTTTCCGGTACTAGTCATCGAAAGAAATTTATATTTGTTCCCAGGACTGTTAAAATACTCAATAGTGGCTCTGGGGTAAGTTTCCCTAGGCTTGTACTCTTAAAAGTACTTGTAGCTCCGAGAGACAGAATTAGAGAGAAGTTGAAACATTCAACACAGATTGAACAACAAAGAACTGACACAAGTTAAGTGCATTTCACACATCAACTTTACTTGCTTACACACGGGTAAGAAGTTAAAGTTAGTTTGCAGTAGATTGGTCTGTCCTATAGGCTCAGGTTTGGTTCTCACTTTTTCATCATTAAGTGAGGGAAAGTTCTGAATGAGTTGAGTTGAATTGAAGTCCCATTTGGAATATTATGACTCAACTGAAGTCGGAGAGGATAGTTGATCTCTTTTGTGTCTGGTGACTGATCCTGCTGTGAAGACCTGTTGCTGTAGTACTGGGCTGTGGTGTGTCTTCACAACCTGTTTTGCCCAGGGTATGTAATGTAGCCATGGTATGTAGCGTAGCCCCAGTATGTAGCATATCCCAGTCTGTAGTGTAGCCACAGTCCCAGGTCTACGATAAAGAGAACTTGATCTGTAGTTAAGTAGCTGAAAGTCTGGCATGTTGAGTTCACACATTTGCCCTGTACCTTTCAGAAGAGATGTGAGAACTTGGCCAACAAAGGATTTGATGAGTATAATGGTTTTGCTATAATTATCAATCTCCACTTTTGTTTAGAGGTTGAGTGGAGTTTACAAGAGGGTAGGAGGCAGTAATACAGTGCTAAACAAGTTTAGTCAAATAACTCTTCAGTGTTTTCTGAGGAATTAAACTGCATTAACTTAGAATACACTTAGCCCAAGTACACATGTGGGGTAGACTTGAAAGTTATACACTACAAAGCATTCCAACAATCACCAGTATTCATAAATCAACATATCAGTTTTCACTTAGAACAGGCATACTGTCTTTTTTTTATTATCAAAGGTTAACAGTCAGTTATCATCTTGACAGATAGAATTGCAAATTGGCAAAAGTCAGATTGTACACAAAGAGTAGTGGTGAGATTGTTAACAAAGGATCTTAACCACGTGGTGATAGCTTTTACCACTTGGTGGCAAAAAAACTACTACATCAGAATACTCATTCGTCATTTTGATAAATGTCACCTAGTATTGGCACAAAGTTACACTGCTAAACCACATGGCATACATATAATCTATGCATAGATTCAAAATTTAAATCATAGTTTCAACTTACATTTCTGGGAGAATGGTGAAACTTAGACTCAGAGATGGAGTCGAGCAAGATAAGCGTTCACTCTCTCTGGTTACCCCCCTTCGTCTTTCATGCATCACCTACAGCTGGTCTGAGGAACAGTGAGTGTGCAACACTAGGTGTCTTTTATTTGTGTGCTAAACTGTTATTCCAGTTTGTTCTGGATCAGGGTGACAGGGTGTCTCTCAAGACACAGAAAAGGAGAGGGGGAGGGTTTTGTTCCTCCCACTACTCACTGTGGACTGGACCAATTGTGAATTTTTAAACTACACCTATGCCTTGGCATCTAGATCAGCATAATAGTAATTCACCAAGCGCTGCAGAAGAACTCATGCAAATTAAATTGGAAATGAAATGAGGCAGGGAACAAATTAGCCAAGCGCTGGTTAACACACTTGCATCATCTGCCAGCTGTGCCCAGGGCCTGATGGTCAGTGTGTGACATAGTCAGCCTGTGGACCATGGATTTGGAGGGGGGGGGAGGGAGGTAGTACAGAAGGTGGAGGTGAGCAAGAAGAGCCCCCTCCGCCCCCCCCCCCCCCCCTTTTGTGTTAGGTGAGAGAGGGGAAGGAAGGTGGGGAGATAACCTCCAAGTAGTTAGTGACAGAGTGACGTAAACTTTTTGTCTGAATCCTACATCAGGGAGAAAAGGAAGGAAAGAGAGAGAGAGAGAGAGAGAGAGAGAGAGAGAGAGAGGGGGGGGGGGGTTGAGAGGGGAGAGTTGGCATAGAACAGAATTGATTTGAAATCCGTACAGCTGTGTGTGAGACACAGGGGATAGAGAAAGGGGGGGGGGGGGGGGGGGGAGAATGGCCCTGTGTTTGCACAATTTGTACATGAGTGTGGCTGCGTGGGACCCATCGGGTGGACTTGTCAAGTGACTCATCACACTGTCTGTCTGTCTGTCTCTCCCTCTCTCTCTCTCTCTCTCTCTCTCTCTCTCTCTCTCTGTCACACACACACACACACACACACACACACACACACACGCACCACAACACATGCACGCACACATTCACACACACACACACACACACACACACACACCACACACACACACACACACGTACGACAGTTGGGCGGAGCAGGATCTTCTGCAGAGGGTGCGGAATGTAACAGACGGCAGGCTGTGTGTGGTTGTCGGAGCCCAGACAATGACTGACTGAGGCTGTTTAGAAGATCGCCATCAGATAGCACACACGGGGAAAACAAACAGCCTCCACGCACGCGCTCTCGCGTTCTTATTTATTCATTTGGTTTCAGTTCAGAGCGCTCTCTCTCTCTCTCTCTCTCTCTCTCTCTCTCTCTCTCTCTCTCTCTCTGTGTAAGGTTTATCAGTCCATGTGTGTGCGTAGCATTGTCAGCTGGTGATTTATCGCAGTTGCCTCAACTCGTTGCACTTAGGATGAACACAGGTACCAGTTGTTGCGCGTGCAGGCTACGCATATATGGATGAGATCATCGTGGTTTCAGAGAATGTGTGCAATGTAGGTGAACGTGTAAGTCGGTTACTCAGCGTGAGTCGCTCTCACTGGTGAATCAACCTTAGTCTCTGTGTGTGTGTGTGTGTGTGTGTGTGTGTGTGTGTGTGTGTGTGTGCGTGCGTGCGTGTGTGTATAAAGGCTTGTCTCTCCTCCCCCACACCCTCACTCCCTACCCTACCCTACCCCCTCTTCTATCTCATTCTTTCTTCCAGTTTTACGTTCACATCATTGTAATTTTTATATGTAAAGTATTCTGAAATATTTGAGCAGGCATGTGAGTAGATCTATGCATATTTAGTGTGTGCACCTATATGTGCGTGTGTGTATGTGTGTGTGTGTGTGTGTGTGTGTGTGTGTATGTATGTGTGTGTGTGTGTGTGTGTGTGTGTGTGTGTGTGTGTGTGTGTGTGTGTGCCTATGAGCATCTAACTGATGTGGTAAGGGAGACGGTCGAGAGGCGGAGGAGCCAGCTTGCATGCGATCAACTTTTTTTAATTTTCTTTATGTACATACATGTATATTTCTATTGGCTGAGAGAAGAACGCACGCACGCGCAGGCATGTGTACATGGATGGGCGTTTGCACCCTCTCTCTCTGTCTGTCTCTCTCCGTCTCTCTCTCTCTCTCTCCTCTCTCTCTCTCTCTCTCTCTCTCTCTCTATCATAGGCATACACACATATTTACACACATATTTACGTGTGTGTGTGTGTGTGAGATGACATCAACGAGTTGACAGCTCTGATATGCCCCTTTGCGGTCGGCATAGAAAAACCAACATGGAACAGGAATCGTGCATGTGTGTCCGTCTGTATGGCTGTCAGTCTCTTTCTCTCTGCCTCTCTCCCTCTGAACCCCCCCCCCCCCCCCATCTCTCTCTTTGTTCCCCCCCCCCTCCCCCGAGTACACGTTTAATTTACACTCACACACATACACACACGCGCGCGCGCGCGTACCCACTTGCGCTGAAAGGGAGAGAGGGGGGGGGGGGGGGGGGGACGAGAGAGAGGGAGCGAGAGAGAATCACGTACACCACCTTGGGAGAAAAAAGAACAAGCTCATAGCAAAACCGTAGGATGAAAAAAGAACAGAAAAAAAGAACAGGAGGGAAAATGTGGGTCTGTTATCAGCTGTTCGACCGCCCGCCGCCGTTCTTACTCTCCCACCATCACCACCATCACCACCACCCTCCTCATTTCTTTCCTCCCATCCATACCTTGGCCCTCTGACTGACTGCCCCCGCGTCCCCCCACTCTCTCCCATCTCCGCATCACTCTCCAATCCTTGAAATCACCCCTTCTGTTCCCTCCCTCATCCTGCACTAGGCATCCCGTTACCGGTCCGTGGGGGGGGGGGGGGGGGGGGGGGGGGGGAGGGGGGAGGGGGGGCAGGCAGCCGATAGATAGAGTCGCTCCATGCTTTTTGGCACGCGCACGTACAACCCGCACGTACAATTCGGCGGCATGCCCTCTTCTCTCCGCCCTGTTCCCTCGCTTCCTCGTTCAACCACCCCGTTCCGTCCCTCCACCCACCCCCACCCTCCACCCCCACCCTCCTCTTCTCCAGTCAAAGAAAATTCAGCGTGGAGTGGTCATGATCTTGGCAGCCTCTCCTTCGCATGTTTCTATTTCGTCTGGTCTGTCTGTCTGCCAGCCTGCCTGTCTGCCTGCCTGCCTGTCTGTCTGTTCTGCCTGCCTGTCTGTCTGTCAGTCAGTCTGTCTGTCTGCCCATCTCTCTCTCTCTCTCTCTCTCTCTTCTCTCTCTCTCTGGCATGGGGGAAGAAAAAAAGATTATTCACCTACTAATTACCATGATAAACTGAGCAACACATATTTTAATGTGACTGTGTGCATGCGTGTGTTCGTAGAGGGATTGGAGGTTTGTGAGTTCACATGCATTTGCATGTGCTTCTGTGTGCATGCATGCATGTATGCATGTATGTGTGTGTGAGTGTGTGAGAACATGATCAAGGCATAATTATGTATGAGTGACTTTGTGTGTGTGTTTCACAGTTTCGGAGTACATGTGTGGGTGAGTGTGCACATGTATGTATGGGCATATGTTTGATACATGTGTGTGCTTGTGAATATTTGTCTAAGGATGTGTGTGTCTGCAAGATGAAATGTGTGTGTGTGTGTGTGTGTGTGTGTGTGTGTGTGTGTGTGTGTGTGTGTGTGTGTGTGTGTTTCACAGTTTCGGAGTACATGTGTGGGTGAGTGTGCACATGTATGTATGGGCATATTGTTTGATACATATGTGTGCTTCTGAATATTTGTCTAAGCATGTGTGTGTCTGCAAGATGAAATGTGTGTGTGTGTGTGTGTGTGTGTGTGTGTGTGTGTGTGTGTGTGTGTGTGCATGGACACATGTGTGTGAATGTAAACAGAAATATGCTGACTCCTGATTTGACATCTTTTATGCACAGTAGGACATGGTTCTAGAGATGCAATATTTACAGAAATTTCTGGAATTCAGGGAACTTGGAGCTTAGACCATTTGTGTGATTGATGTTTGAAAGTACCATTCTTTTTTAGCATAAGAATTGTTGTTTTTATTTTTGCAAGAGATGAAGAAAATGTTTTGTGTAATTGAACTTTTGGAAAAAAAAACACACAAACAAACAAAAACAAACACAAAACAAAACAAAACTTCATTTCAAGGAAACATTTGTTCCCTGGCCTAGTCTTCATTGCCATCTGAACGTTTCCCATGTAAAACTAAATTAGAGAATTTCCTATTCCAATCACTGTTTGCCGCAGAACAGTTAGTGTGAACACGAAGGCTGGAGACAACTTGGGCTGGGGAGAAAAATTTCCGCAGAACATGTTTTCATTATCAGCAATAATTCGAAATATGTTGCTTTCAAAACACTTCTCTGACATGGTAAGAAAGACCTGTGTGTGTGCTGCTGGCATTGGAAAGGGATGGCTGATCGGAAGTGTTTGGGGGTGGGGGGGAGGCAAATGAAGTGGAGGAATTTAGGACACGTTCTTGAACAAGATGAAACAATGCCCATGCATCCTTGAATGAAGAACGGGTGCCAGCACTTCTGCTCCTTGTCAAAATATGCCTGGCATCTTCTGGGTGAATGAGCTCTCTGTTACCCCGATGTTCTGAGGGTGGAATGCCGGCGATGTGTTTGTGCAACATGGTCATGCCAACAGGTGAAGACATCTCAAGTGTCTGTCTGTCTGTCTGTCTGTGAACTTTCAGGAAGGAGCAGCATACATGTTCGGAGCGTTCCGACCTGGAATGACCTACCCTGGCACAGATCTGAGTTTGTACACGTCGCCCTCCATGCCTAACATCTCCCTAGGCAGGCCTCCTGTGTCTGGACCCAGTTCGGTGAGTTTGGTTGTGCGCGTGCGTGCGTGCGTGCGTGTGTGTGTTTGTGCTGCAGATGAAAACGATGGAAAGACAGCTGTTCCTGTCGGCCATGCTGTGGATAGGTGATGACCGTCTTAAAAAGAAAAATAATGGTTTTCATGTTTTTCTTTCTATCGATTTATGGATATTGGCATGTTTCATGTTCACTTTAGGTGTGAGCTAATGGAAAATGCAATTTTTTTTAACTAATAGAAATAGTATCTTTGATGCAAAGAGCTTAAAAATGAGGAACGTCAGACGTTTTTTATGTCAGGCAGTCAATTTTTTGTTTTTTTGCCTCAGAGGCATTTTGGCACTAGCTAAATGGTATTTTAATAAAGCATACTGAGTGAACTGTTCATGTTTTACTCTTTCTGTTGATACATAGCTATCAGTTTTTGTGTTTGTATTGAGAAGAGGGGGTGGGAATCTTCCGTCACCAAGGGAAGTAATTCGCTTCATCATGTCCTTTATGAAAGAATTGAGATACACATTCTAAGCAAACAATATCAATGAGGTTAAGATGTGAAATTGCATTTCTGTATTAGCTGTACTTAGTAATTATTCAACTTTTTGATATCAAAATAATGACTGATAGAAATATATCAGACACATTGATTCACAAAGCACATGTGACATGCAACACACATGCAAACTCTCACATACACACGTACGCACGCACACACTCACGCACGCCCGCGCGCACACATGCATGCACACGCGGTGTGGATTGACATGATGCCTTCTGTGTTCCATCAGGGCTCCACCTCCTCCAGCATTGTGTCAGAGGAAGAACTGCGAACTGCCCTCTCTGCCAGAATGCTCCCCCTTGCCACCCATCTTCTGCCCGGTGCCGCCCCTGCTTCTTTCCCTCTCTACCCAGTGAGTGACCCGAACATCTGTCGACAGGGAGTCCGTTACAGGGTGTCTAGAGTCCTTGGAGGTCCGTATGAGTCCTTGAGATTTGAAACCCTCCTTCTAGGAGCCTCGGAAAGGGACAAGAGGTTTATTCACAGTTACTTTGAAAGTGCTTGAAATATTTTGTTGCAGTTTTGTGCGTTTTCTCAACTTCAGTGAGAGAAGACTGGGAATGTTCCCAGGGCAGGATGGCACTGTTGACAGTTGCCGTTCAACTCGCAATGTCCGTTACTAGTGAAAACCTGCCTTACTGTCAGCTTGCTGGTGACACATTTCCATGTGTGTCATGTAGTATAGCATCAGACAAATAAAAGGAAGGGTCTTGAGCAGTCCTTAACAATGACATTTTTGACTGAAAGAACCAGTTTGACTCCGACCATGATGGAGGATGACAGATTGATTGGTAGAAGGGAAACAAGTCACTAATCAAAAAAGGAGAAAGATTGGTGATGGAACCTGCTAAAGGCGTAGTTATCTTTGGGTGAAAATTGATTTTTTCTCATCCAAAGAACCAGGTGAAAGACTGAAAGCATGGAAATACATTTTGATAATGCTTGCATACATCTAGGAGAATGCATTGGATGCAGGTGTCGATCTGGTTTCCAACAGAATTTAGACACTTGTTAGACCTTGATTGTCAAGGTGCAGGAAATGGGAAGAAGATTGATTTGTGGCCTGCGATGGAGGGAAAGCATTAGAAAACAAACAGTATACATTTTTGTGTGAGCTTTTGACTTGAACTGATTGATCTTTTTAAAATTATGACACATTTTATTTCTTAAATGGGAAAGAACAGAAACCATATTTGTTATTCTTTCGGAAAAATATTGTAAAAGATAACGTGTAATTTTCATTACATTGACAGTTCATAAGACTTCTGTTTTTTTTCACCCAGGATTCTTTTCAAAGAAAAAGATTAAAACATTTTGTGTGTACAGCATGAAAGACGCTGTTATATCTAAAACATGATTGTGACTGACTGTCCCCCTCTCTCTCTCTCTCTCTCTCTCTGTGTCTCTCTCTCTGTGCAGATATCACAATCCCAAAGTTTCGAAAAGTTCTTGTAGGGTTTCGACTAGGAATCAGTGATGTAAAAATCCACGACAGATACAAAAATAACTCAAAAAGCTGCCCTTTTTGTGTCAAAACTGAAGATGAAATACACTTTTTGCTGGAATGCCCATCATATCAAGATTTAAGAAATAAGTATATCATGAAATATGTAACAAATGTACACGGACCATTTAGTTTTTGCTGCAAAACAAGAAAAGGGACGTAATTCGCTCTGTTGCGATGTATATCTTCTATGCCTTGAAGAAAAGAGAATTGTTACTGGGGAGAGAACATTAGGAGTACCATATGTTTTCATAAATTTATCTGTTTTACCTTGTTTCGTGGTTGATACATCTTGTGTATACTTAAGGATCATGATGAAAAATTGTGTGTGTGTGTGTGTGTGGTTTGCGCGCGCGCAATTGTAAGTGCGAGCGAAATTGTATGTGCGAGCTGTGCGCGTCTGGGAGAGTGCTACATACGGGTGTGATTTTGTAAGTATCTTGTGGTATTCTCAATTTACGATTATACAGTTGGTGTGAGCAAGTTTTGTAAATGAGCGTGATCAGTAGAAATGTTACAGCGTCAGTGTGTGTGATTTCATTTTTGTTTCTTGACTTCATTGCAGATAGGTCGGTGGCCTTTGCAGTTAAAATTTTCCGAGTTTCGAGTTCTCTCTGTCTCTGTCTCTGTCTCTGTCTCTGTCTCTCTCTCTCTCTCTCTCTCTCTCTCTCTCTCTCCTCAGCTGAAAGATGCTATTATATCTAAAAGATGTGATTTCTCTCTCTCTCTCTCTCTCTCTCTCTCTCTCTCTCTCTCTCTCTCAACAAAGTAGGTTCTCTAGACAGGCATATGATATGTTGTTAATACAAATGGAAAGAGGTAAAGAAATCTGGGCTTTTCGATTAAAAGATGTTATGTCAGAAAACGGTTTTGCAATTGCCTGGATGAGCCAAGGTGTAGGTAATGAGCTGTTGTTTATCTCAGAATTTAAAACCAGATTAATTGATTCGTTTAAACAAAACTGGCATTCAGACATGGAGAAAAAAGAAAAATATTGTTGGTTCTTTTATTTCAAAAGCATATTTCAACCTGAAAAGTTTCTAAAAGTTGTTGTGAATAAATGGCACCGGACTAAGTTACCTAGATTCCGACTAAGAACCCTTGGTTTTAATGCTAACAAAAAATGGTTTCAGCCTGGTACGTCTACAGATTCACCTTGCCCTCTGTGTAATTCCATTGTTGAAAATGAGATTCATTTCATTTTCTACTGTAAAGCGTATGACAGCCTGAGAAAAAAGTGTCCATTGTTTGAAAAAGACATTGTGGTAAGAAAAGACTTGTTTTCTCTGCTTTTATCAGAAGATGACATTATTCTGAATTTGTTGGCCAAATTCATTTCGGAAGCCTGGAATCTTAGATACAAAACAATCATTTCTGCTAGGAGTGCTATGGTAAGGTAGTAATGAGAGAGAGAGAGAGAGAATGTCGTATACATGTATATTTGAAGAAAGTCACTGATACAAATATAAGAACCTTAGTGTGTTGAACTTTGATATTGTAAAAACAATTTATAATAGCCTTGGGTGGCCATTTTTCATAAAGTGTCACTTTCGTTTAGAAAGATGGTTTTCGTTATACTTTTTGTTTCATGTTAGTAACTTTGTTTGCTCATTTGCACATTACTGAACCATAAGGCTGATCATTCTTTTTGTGTTTAAAAAAAAAAAAAAAATGAAAATTACGCATCACCTATGTCTTTAGTACTGTAAGTCAATGACATTAAAGTGTCAAAATCTCTCTCTCTCCCTCTCTCTCTCTCTCTCTCTCTCTCTCTCTCTCTCTCTCTCTCTCTGCTTGTCTACCTCTCATTTTGCACACACACTCTCCCATACACACACAAAATCACACCACACACACACACACACACACACACACACACCACACACAAGTATAAACATGTGATATGAAAAATATGTTCTGTCTGTGTTTATTGCAACATGACTTGCACAACAACACAATGACGCTGGTGTTGACTCCTGGGTGGTGGTTCTTGTGGCAGTGATGGAGGGTGATTTCCCGCAGGCAGTCCTCAGGCCGCGGCCTACCTGGCGGCCCACGGCAAGCTGGTCAACCCTTACACCATTCCTGGCTCCGCCGCCACCCCCAGCCCCCTGGCAGAACCCCCGCTCAACCCTGCCCACCGACTTCACCGGTAAGTTTGGGCCTGCCTGGGGCCCAGCCTTCTTTGCTTTTAGATCTAGTTGCAAAGTGTGGCGACTGCAGGCAGTAATGAAAAGAGATTCTAAAAGTTATTTGTACGGCTCTGCCGAAATATGTAGACAGGCGAATCACAAGACAAAACATGACGTGTTTCGACCTCTTAGGTCTTCTTCAGGCAAGATACACAGCACTCAGGACAATGAAAATGAACGAGCAGTCACTTATCTTCATCCAATTCAGGGCAAGATGGGCATTTTCATTCAACGCCCATCTTGCACCAAATTGGATGAAGACAAGCCTTATAAATAATTTTTAGAATTTCTTTGCTTTTGCCTTGGCATGCTGGTGACAAATGGCAGAGCTGTCAGCTACATGGAAATATCTGTAGTTCACCATTGAATTGATTATGGAATTCTCATGGATCTGGTGATGCTGAGGTTGCGGGTTCAAATCACCAGCAGGCCATTTCAGTACTGGGGGATAGCGGTTCTGACTTTATTTCCCCAAATGATCTTTGATGTGTCTGTAAATTGAGGTTCTGTGAGTGAATGCACACGTAAGGTCTTGCACACATGTAAAATCCCATCACTAACTTTTGGAAGAAAAGTTCAGTTCGCTTCTGGTATGCATAACATGTGTTCTCATAGCATGCATCCTCCGTAGAAATCGAAGGAATGAGTGAAAGTCTTAGCGATGGATATTCAACCAAATGACATAGGAAACAAATGATTTATGCCAGCAGGCAGCTCTTCAGTCGGCTGTACCCAGATGGGCAGCCCATTGTGAAAACCTGAGTGTGTATTATAAAGCGCTTAGAGCTTGGTTTCTGACCAAGGATAGGTGCAGTATTAGCAAAGTAATAATGAAATAATAACTGCGTGCTACAGAGATATGCATTTGTCAAAACAATCATAGGAATAGAAAGTACAGTTTTCTCTGCGCTAAACATCATGAAACAGCCCACAGTTTACTAATAGAATTGGCTGCTACATCCCTGACCCCAAAGAAAGCACAAGGTGATCAGATCAGAGTCACGCATATTTTTTGTCTACCAAGCCTAGAGCAGAAGCTGAACTTAACATTCTGTGCACAGACGAAAATTGCCTAAACAAAAAAGCAGTGGCAAGCTGTTGAATTCATGCTGAATGAAGCATTTATGTATTATGGCTTTGAGGAGTGGCAAATTCTTACATGGTACAAAACTTGCCTCAATGATTTCTGAATGAAACATGGCAGACTGAGTGATATTACTTGACATTGAGGCTGTTGATGTGGCTGTTGTCGTTGTTTTTAACCAACACATTCACAGACCTAAGTGCGGTTGAAGCTGAAGCAATTTTTCCTGCTTTGATGGTGAAACACATTTCATTGTCAGCAGTTGACGGTGCAGCAAAGCTTATCAAATGTATGTGTGTGTTTGTGTGTGTGAGAGAGAGTGAGAAAGAGAGAGAGAGAGTTTCAGTACTGTGGTACTTCTGAAATTTTCTTTTCTGAAAACAGCTGAAAATGGCAGTAACTGTGACAGATATTGTTTAAGAGAGTAAGGGGAGTTAGCACCTCTGTTTTGGTAAAATTCAGCATCATTGACATGACAGAGTCTGGAGGGGTCTGCAGGTGCTCTTTCTGGATACTGTACAGTTTCTTCCTCAAGTTCACTCCATGAGGCCAGAATAGATGAATAGAAGTCTCAAAGTAGGGAAGGTCAGACATGATTGAAAGACATACATGTCAGCTAACATCAGCATCTGAGATTTTACCACAGAAAGATTTTTTAACATTTCTGGTGTGTTTTTAGATGTACTTTAAAGGGTTGTGTGAGTGGATGACTTGTGAGTTGACTTCAGGGTGGTGACAGCCCTGATGTGGCCCTTTGCGATCAGCTGGCCTATAAGCAACATTACCTTAACATCAGCATCCTTCGTCTGCCAACATTATTGCCCTTAGTCTGTCTACACCAGTGCCCTGTCTCTGTTTACATCGATGCCATCTGTCTGTCTACATCAATCCATCTATGCCTGTCTACATCAGTGTCCAGTGTCTGCCTACATCAGTGTCCTATGTCTGCCTACGTCAGTGTGCTATGTCTGTCTACATCAGTGTCCTATATCTGCCTACATCAGTGCCCTGTGTCTACATCAGTGTCCTATATCTGTCTAATCATTGTCCTGTGTCTGTCTACATCAGTGCCCTATTGTCTGCCTACAGCAGTGTCCTATGTCTGTCTACATCAGTGTCCTGTATATGCATACATCAGTGCCCAATGTCTGTTTACATCAGTGTCCTATGTCTGCCTACATCAGTGTCCTATATCTGCCTACATCAGTGTCCTATGTCTGTCTACATCAGTGTCCTATGTTTACATCAGTGTCCTGTACCTGCCTATGTCAGTGCCCTATGTCTGTCTACATCAGTGTCCTGTCTGTCTACATCAGTGCCCTATGTTTGTCTACATCAGTGTCCTGTGTCTGTCTACATCAGTGTCCTATGTCTGTTTGCATCAGTGCCCTATGTCTGCCTACGTCAGTGTCCTATGTCTGTCTACATCAGTGTCCTGTATCTGCCTATGTCAGTGCCCTATGTCTGTCTGCATCAGTGTGCCATGTCTGTCTACATCAGTGTCCTATGTCTGCCTACGTCAGTGTCCTATGTCTGCCTACATCAGTGTCCTATGTCTGCCTACATCAGTGTGCTATGTCTACATCAGTGTCCTGTGTCTGTCTACATCAGTGTCCTATGTCTGCCTACATCAGTGTCCTATGTCTGCCTACATCAATGTCCTGTGTCTGCCTACATCAGTGTCCTATGTCTGCTTACCTCAGTGCCCTATATCTGTCTACAGCAGTGTCCTATGTCTGTCTACCTCAGTGCCCTATGTCTGTCTACATCAGTGTCCTATATGTGCCTACATCAGTGTCCTATGTCTGTCTGCATCAGTGCCCTGTGTCTGCCTACATCAGTGTCCTATGTCTGCCTACATCAGTGCCCTATGTCCGCGTACATCAGTGTCCTATGTCTGTCTACATCAGTGTCCTATATCTGCCTACATCAGTGTCCTATATCTGCCTACATCAGTGCCCTATGTCTGTCTACATCAGTGTCCTATGTCTGCTTACATCAATGTCATATGTCTGCCTACATCAGTGTGCTATGTCTGTCTACATCAGTCTGTCTACATCAGTGTCCTATATCTGCCTACATCAGTGTCCTATATCTGCCTACATCAGTGCCCTATGTCTGTCTACATCAGTGTCCTATGTCTGCTTACATCAATGTCATATGTCTGCCTACATCAGTGTGCTATGTCTGTCTACATCAGTGTCCTATGTCTGCCTACATCAGTGTCCTATGTCTACATCAGTGTCCTGTGTCTGTCTACATCAGTGTCCTATGTCTGCCTGTGTCAGTGTCCTATGTCTGCCTATATCAGTGTCCTGTGTCTGTCTACATCAGTGTGCTATGTCTGCCTACATCATTGTCCTATGTCAGTGTCCTGTGTCTGCCTATATCAGTGTCCTGTGTCTGTCTACATCAGTGTCCTATGTCTGCCTATATCAGTGTCCTGTGTCTGCCTACATCAGTGTCCTATGTCTGTCTACATCAGTGTCCTATGTCTGTCTACATCAGTGCCCTATGTCTGCCTACAGCAGTGTCCTATGTCTGCCTACATCAATGTCCTGTGTCTGTCTACATCAGTGTCCTATGTCTGCCTACATCAGTGTCCTATGTCTGCCTACATCAGTGTCCTTTGCCTGCCTACATCAGTGTTCTATGTCTGCCTACATAAGTGCAGTGTCATTTTTTTTTTTTTTTTGCATCAGTTATCAGACCGATGGAGCACCTAAGGCAGTTAATTTTTTTTTTTTTCCCCTAAGGCCGAAATCCACCTCTTCAGTGTTTGGTGCGTCCTCTTCATCTGCAAAAAAACAAAACAACAAAAACGGGGGAAAAAAACAAAAGCAATTTCCGCTACTAGCTTTTTTTCTTTTTCTTTTTTATTTTTTTATTGTTTTTATTTCCCTCATCAACCAGTCCCTTACACACCATACATAGTCTGTATGTTGCCTTACAAATGGACATAGTCTTGCTGATTTTAGTGTTTTGGCGTTTGATAAAAAGTGTCTGGGTTTGTCAATGTTCTAATGTGTGGTGTACTGGCACTCTCACACTGATAATGTGCTGCTTATACAAAGAGAACAACATAAATGAAACAAAAGACTTAATGCTTAATTATTTTCCATTCTTTCAGATTTTCACGAAGAGAGAGAGAGAGCGAGAGAGAGAGGAGAAAGAGAGACAGACAGACAGATAGCGGCAGCATCGTAGAGGTGTATGTTAGAATTTGTTGCAAATTGACTAACCAGTTGGCTATTCCCCAGTAAGGCCAGCCTTATAGCAAAAAGAAAGGGTCCACAAGGAAGGCATGAGCAAAGCCAAGAAGCGTGACAATAGGTGTAAGCGGTTTGTTAGTTGTTTTTCTTTTTTTTTTTCTCGCCTCACTTCCCTGTCTCCCCCACTGTCAATCCCACCCTCCCTCCCATCCACAAATCTCCGGTCTTCCCCCTCTCCAACCCCACGTCTCCCCCCCCCCCCCCCCCCCAACTCCCTTTCCCTTTTTTGGACGAGTTTTAGTGTCTGGGATAAAATCTTTGGGTTACTCAAGGACTGGCGTTAGGTATATTAATTTTGTTACAATTAATTCTTTAAGCAAAAGTAAGCGGCTATCCTAACGAATAAATAGCATACCAATGGTATTAAATATCAAATGTGTATATTCGCATACACATTTGTGCGGCACTTGAGATTTGTGACTGAACAACTGAGAGACAGAGTGAGACAGACGGACAGACAGACTAACAGACACACACAGACAGACAGAGAGAGAGAGAGAGACAGACACAGACTGACAGACAGAGAACATGATGCTACTTTGGGGCAAGTCGCGGGGATCATAAGGTGTGATATTTCATTTGGCATTCAAATATTAAGTATATAGGGGAGAGAGATTTTGTTTTCTTTGCTATACTTACACTCATTTTGCCGATCAAGATTATGTTGTTTATAATTTTCAAAGCATCTCTGCTTAGGGATCGATTATCTACTCCCAGCAGGATGTCACGTAATGACAGTTTTATCTGCATTCCCAGAAGATCTTGAGTGTAATTTTCGATCTTTTTCCAAAAAACAGAAACAGGCGGGCACTCGTAAAAGAAATGTTCGATATAATCCACTTCATCCCTGCAGATGGAGCATCTGTTATCCACTTCATCCCTACAGATGGAGCACCTGTTATCATCCACTAGCTTCATTTTGTGTAGTAGTATATTTGTAGGCTAGATGTTGTGCATTATTTTCCATTGTAGTTCCTATAATCGAACTTCCTTGGTTGCAATGTGAGGTAGTGTCCATACATTTTTATTGATTTCAACGTTCAGTTTTCTTTGTCAAAAACCAACAGCACAGGGCTTTATATCTGCCTTTCCGTTCATTTTATTACGTAAAAATTGTACAATGTTCTTTGGTTTGGTACAGAAATTGTATACTTCGATTTGTTCTCTGCATTCCAAGTTAATCGTTCCATTTTGTTGACTAATCCGTTCTTTCCATTGCTGTGGGAGAGCGTTAATTACCGCGTTTAGTTCGAATATAGTGATGGCTGGACTTTGTTCTATTTTTGTTGAAATTTTTCTATGATTAGAAGTCTAGATTCATTTAGGTTTATTAAATCTTTGATTCTCTCTATTCCACTATTTTTCCAAGCAGGGAAAAAGAGAGAATGATTCTTATATTGTAGTAACCTGTTATTCCATATTGGTTGGTTTTTGAAGTTGTTTATACTTACTTTTTCCATTGTTGTTAGCGTTTTATTCTCCAGGTAAGTACATAGAACTTTTTTCCAGAATTCGCTTCTAATTTTTCCAAGAGCTGTCTGCATTTCCAACAGCTTACAGTTTATTTCATATATTAGGTTGCCGCATGCTATCTGGTGGTAATACCACTTAGGAATAAGACTCCAGTTATCATTCTCTGACATGTATAGTTTACCTATCCACTGAAGATAAAAACACGTTTGTAGTTGGCTTATGTTGGCCATTTTAAGACCACCGTGCTCAAAGCTGTTTTCCATCACTTTTCTCTGGACCTTTTCGCATGCTCTTTTATTTGAGTGCTTCCTTTGCCAAATAAATTTATAGAGTTTGGTTTATCTCCGTGAGAACATTTTCTATTAATCCAATTGACTGCATTATGAATATAAACTGGCTTACTAAAAGGCTTTTTACTATGACTATTTTTCCACATATACTAAGATCTCTACGGCTTCCAGTATTTGTATTTGGTCGGTTATGACCTCGCTGTCTTCTCTTTGTATTCTTGTGATTGATTACCTTTCTCTTACCCCTTGCTTTTTCTAAGTTAAAGAAATACTTTGTGTTCTACCCTTCCTCTATCCATTTTTCCCGAGCTCTAACCTGTGCACCGTAGCTTTCTCAAGAGACAATATTTCTAATTGCTGCTTTGCCTGAAACAATTCCCGTTGTGTTTGAAGATTAATTAAATCACTTATTACCTTCTCTTCCAACTTTTTTAAGCGACATTGTTATTCCAATATTTTGTTTTTCTTTGTTTAAGCTTTATACTTATCGTATTCTGTACAAAACTCTCTTATTTAGATTTTGCAAGATTCCCATATGTCTGTTGGGTTACTGCCTGTCTGCTGGTTATTTACAGCAAGACTTTCATCCAGTATTTCATTCATACGTTGTTGGAAAGCTGTGTCTTGTAAATATGAATTGTTAAAACGCCAAAATCCTGGGCCCTTGATAAACTGGCTATATTTAAGTTCAGTAGAAATGGCTTTATGGTCAGTGTTTGGAATTGCGGTAATATCACATGTGAAGAATCAATTCTACGTGCTATAAAGGGGTGTTGTTTGCACCATGTGTATACCTTTTCTTTATCATGGAAGATCCTCCACGCGTCTGTTAGGCTGCAATTGTTATTAATTTATTAAGGCTTTCTACCTCGGTTTTTTTATGTGCGTGACCCAATATGACATCGTGTTCGCTGTTTACCATGCAGTTGAAGTGACCAGCTACCAGGAATTTGTTATCCGAGTACTGACTTAAAACGTTCTGTAAGGCTATGAAGAACCACACTTTATCGACATTATCATTTGGTGCGTAAATATTTATGATTATAACACTGAGTTCTTGGGTTTTTACAGAAACTATCAAGATTCTATCATATGTTTTTACCTTTATTTCACCGGAAAAATGCTTGGAAATTAAAATGATGTCCCCTCTACTATGCTTTGTTCCTTCATTAAATAGAATTTTCCCTCCCCATTGCTTTTCCCAAATATTAATATCGTTTTTGATTATGTGTGACTCTTGAATACATACGACATCACATTTCTGTCCTTTGAAGTAATTGAACTTCGCCTTTCTTTTCATGTTATTTCTTAGCCCTGTTGCGTTGATAGATAATACCTTAAAAGAGTCCATCAACGAACATATATTCTGGCATTTGAATCACATTTCAGATCTCATAGTCCATTAACATAACGAGGTCCGTAAAAAAGAGAAATGATGGGGGGGGGAAAGGAAGGGGGGGGGGGGGGGGGGGAACTAGCCTACGTGGTCAGTCATTTCATGGAAAATGGTTTCATCATCATCCATGTCACTGTCTGTGTGTTCCGCTAGCTTTGGTTGTTTGTCTGACAGGTCTGAAGGGGAATCCTTGGACTGTGATCGTTTAACTGACCCGGACTCGTTTCTTCTATAGGTTTTCAGCGTAGTTTGACTTTGTTTTACTCTTGGTCTACTATGGTCCTTGGAACTGTCTATCTTGTTCTGGATTTTGTCTTTGTTGCTGTTGTCCACTTGGTGTTTAACGCTGGAACTGTCTTCACTGGTAACAGTGGTACTCTCATCATTGTTTTCAGACGTGTTCTGTAAATTGTCTGTCGTCGTAAGGTATGTTGCAGCATGATTTGACATTTTGGCATGCATGCTACACACAGGATCCCCTGCCTTATGTCCGTCATTGTAACACTGTCTGCATTTCACAGGGATTTTGCAGTCTCTAGTGCTGTGGCCCTTGGTAAGGCAGTTACGGCACTCTGCATCCTGCTGCTGTCTGACCAACTTCTGTTCCTTGTGGTACAGACTGGCTGTGATCTGCACAGTTTTTTGGAGGGGTTCATTCGGAACTCCTATGTAGAGGAAACGTCTCCTTGTTTTCCAATGTGTTAGTTTTCCTCTGTTGTCTCTTGTCTTCTTCTATAATCAGTTTTGATCGAACTGAGACCCCTAGCTCTTTAACAGACTCCAACAGCTCCTCATCTGAGAGAGATAACGGAACATTCCCTATGGTAAGTTTAGTTGCCCGAGGCTGATCCTCCTCTCACTCGACGCGCTGCTGATCGGGTCTCTGACAAGGAAAGGATTTTGGCTTTTCACATTGATGTAAACGCCACGGAGAGAAAAACCCCGAACTAACAGTTTCTGTCTACTGGCATGATTACGAGGATAGATCCTCCACAGTGAGCCGATGGTTGAGCTTGATCGAGACTGTTGTGTCCACAGATTTTCTCTGCCGCGGCACACAGTTCGTATGTAGTAAATGATTTTTTATCAAAAGCTGGAAGCTCATTGTTTATAACAAAAACAGGCAAAGAATGCTCGCCTTCGTTCTCCGACGTCATCTTGAAACAACACAACACCATGTAGTAAACAAAACTCTCTATACACACGGATGTTGATGAAAGATGTAATTACATAGTGCAAAAGAAAACAGCGGGAGGGGGTGGAGGATAGTGAAAAAAAAAAAAAAAAAACCCAGAAAAGCACCAACACACACTGATGGTCTTTGAAAAAGAGATACAAGAAAACCCTGAAAAACTCGTCTTCATTGCAGTGTCTTGTATTTGCCCTCATCAGTGTCCTAGGTCTGTTTACATCAGTCTTTTTTTTTCCTGTGACAGACCCTGTGAATTCCTCTTTGCAACTGTTCCAAGTTGGTCTTCAGCTCCCCACCCCCATCCTCATCCCACTACACACACCATTCCCACTCCCTCCTCACTAGAGATCTCCCAAGACAGCTGTGATCTTTCGTAGCAAACTGTGTACCCCTCTCTGTCCCTGTCTCTGTTCCTGTCTCTTTCCTGCTTTGTAATTTTGACTGTTGCACAATTCACACACACACACACACTACACACACACACACACACACACACACACACACACACACACACACACACACACACACACACACACGCATGCATGTGTGCATATGCACACACACACACACCACACACACACACACACACTACACACACACACACGCATGTATGCATATGCACACACACACACACACACACACACACACACACACACACACACACACACACAACACACACACACACACACTTACACATAAAGTTAACTCACATTCACATGGCCGATGTTCATGTTGCTGACTCATGATGTATGTAGGTTTGAACTCAGCTTTGAAAAGTCTGTGCTGTAGATATGGTTGTTGATTCATCTTTTCCTCTTTCTTTAATTTTTCTTTACAAAATTACCATGTGCAGAGTGAATGTTTCAGCATTATACAGTTATAGATAAACTGTCACTCTTTTTTCAGAATTTGAAACGATATGCATTTTATGGTTACAGATTAACTGTTACTCTTTTTTTCAACATTTGAAACAAGACGACTGGCAGCACTTGACATGAAGGTGCTCTAATTTTTCCAAATACTTTGTACCCAGACATCACAGACCTTTAGGTCGTACCCACTCCGCTCCATTACCGCTGGGCCACCCTGGGTTCCAACAGACGCCAGGCTCAGCTGGCAGCACAGCGCAGCAGCAGCAGCAACAGTCACTTCTGCTGCAGCAACAACACGATCAGTACATGAAGGAAAACCAGAAACTGTACCTCAAACAGGTAACTGACATGTTGGCGTTGTTTGGTTTGACACAGATGGTGGTTGTCTTATTTCAGCTTGTTTGTTTGTTTTTTTTAAATTTTTGTGCCTGTTATTTTTAATGAAGTGCTGTAGGCTGAAATGCTGTTCCTAACAAATATGTCCCTACCCATACTGCTGTCACTCTTGTGTGTGTATATGAAAGTGTGCATGTGCACACATATACACATTCATTTACATGCACATACATACGCACATGGACACATTTGCACAGGCACAGGCACACACACACACACACACACACACACACACACACACACACACACACACACACACACATACACACAGACACACACACACACACACACATTGTTAGGGATGCACACACACCACACAAACACACAACAAAACAACTATAGTAGTGGTGCAGACATGTTTTTTAGTGCTCAAAGTCTGACCAGCTTGTTTGATTAATGCATAGGTCAGACATCTGCAAAGTCACTTCCATGGGGCCTCTTCCCAACTCTTTCCTCATTTATTTCTTCACTCCTTCATTTATTTCATGATAACAGCTGCACTTTAATGAACTTGTGGAGTGACAGATGTGGTAAATGAAATAAGAGAATGAACACTCTTTTAATGATGTTTCTATCATATTTTTCCCCTCTGCGATAATAAATATGGAACAGCATGAAATATTTTTACAATGAATGAATAGCAGGCATTTAACACTTTTCATCAATGCAAATTTGGTTATACAGTACTGTGTCTGAGCGCTGAACTTTCTGTTTGAAAATTGGTACAAAACACAACTTGCTCCTCTCCTTGCCCTGCTGCTGACATGAACTTTAAATCTGATTTCAGATTAGAGAATATTCTGCAGAACCAGACAACCAAATAATGATTTTTATAAAGAAAAAATTCAGATGTGCTTATCATCACTATGGAGTCATAAACAAGATTTTGAATCAGAAAGTCTGAATTTCGGAGTATGATAATTAAGTCAAAAATTCTGACAATGAGAAAGAGTGAATAGTCATTTCTTCAGTAGGCACTACCCAGGTAGGCAGCCCGTTGTGTATACGAGTGTGGATTGTAAAGTGCTTAGAGCTTGGTCTCTAACCGAGGATAGGCACTATATAAGTATTCAATAATAATAATAATAATAATAATAATTTCGTTTGGTTGCAATCTTGTATAGAGAATATCCTAATCATGCAATAAGCGAAATGAGACCTTACAAACTTGACTTTTAATGCACATTCTTGGATTTGACAGTTTTTCTCATATTTTGAACGAAATAAAAGAATATTCAATCTTTGACCAGCAGAGATTCGAAAATGGTGCCAAAATCAACTGTGGAAAATATTGATTTAGAGAGATACAGGCTTTCCTGTCCAGTATGGTTGTAACAGATAAAATACATTAATTGTTTTGACGTCAGTGATGTACATAATATAATTAAGTAGGTTTGCGAGGCATTGACATTTCAAAGATGTTTTGCGAATAATCAGGATTCAGCAGTCAAGGGAAGTAAGGGGGAAGATAACCCTAGAGCAAACATTTGTTCTGCTAAGGGTCATCAAGAGATATGTGCACGCTGCTACACCTGTGCTACACATGTGTGCTGTGTCGTTGTGTTCCAGCAGATACGGCAGACGGTTCTTCAGCGTGCTGGGAGCAAAACTCACATGGAGAACGTGGATGAGGAGACGGAAGTCAAGTTAGCCCAGGTGGGACATTTTATAGATCTCTTGTTCTTTGACACACTAATTTCAAAATCTTCATGTATACTTCTCGCATATTCTGGGCTTTTTATGCATGTCTGTTGTAGAAAGATGTCTTATTCTTATGCCCTGATTTTTACTGTCTTTTATACATCAACAGCAGTAGACCGTCGAGTCAGACACAACATCTTATACCTATGCCCTGATGTTTTTACTACCTTTTCTATAAGAACACCAGTATGAAGATAGGCTAAGCATTAAAACATAACATCTTATCTTATGCCCTGATTTTTATTACCTTTTCTGTATGAACATCAGCATGAAGATAGACCTTTCTCTATGACATAGCAAGAGTTTCAGAACCATTTTACTTTTGGGAGATATATACGTATTGTGAATAGTTCATGTTGTGTTCAGAAATCTCCTATAGTGCTGCCTGTTGTCAAATCGTTGGAGTTTTTGCTGCTGAGCTCATGGTTGTGAGTTGAAGCACACATGGGGTCAGATTTTTTTTCAGCTTGAAAACACTTTCAGTCCATCCTGTCCATCCAGCGATGAGTGAGTACCTGATCCAAGTAAGGGAAGGAGAGAGACAGATCCTGCTTTCCATAAAGCTGTGCCCATAATACAGTGAACTTCTGACAGTTCTCTGCACTCACATCCTTAGGCTATGGGACTTTAACCCTAACTTACACAGAGTACTATAAGCTTTGAAAGTTTCGTAAAGTCTTCTGTATACTTTCAAGTTGGCACTTCAGGAGTATGTAGTAAGGACCAGACTAGTACTTTTCTCAGCCATACTGTTATGCCCATTACGTTCCATATCTTGATGTAATTTTGCACATACTGGAGAATCCTGACCTTTATAGAAATTGAATGAGTTTCTCTTTCCGGCTGAAGAACTCGGGTATCTTAAATATGTTTGCTTCCACAGTTTTTTGTTGATTTGTCTGAAAGACATTTCAGTATGGAGAATGACTTGCTTACCTGTTGGTCGAATAATGCAAATAAATCATTCTATTTAGTTTCAGCAGTTTAGACATTGATAAAGAGATGTCATTCCCACACAGCCATCTGAGAAAAATGGCTAGCGCATCCAGTATTTTCACTGATCACAGGAGTAGTATGAATAAGTAATCTCCTTGACCCGGCTTCGAAATAAGAAAATTGTGTATGGTCAGTGATATGTGTTTGTCCTGTAACATTAGATCACTGTACTTTTTGATTATCTGAACAGTTGAATAGTTACAGGAAAACCAGAGCAGATGATCAGTCCTTCTGTCTCGAAAAGCTGTTGGAAAAATGATGGAAAATGATAAGAAGGAGAAAAAGAAATCACAGATCTAAAAAATTTTTGGTGGACAGCCCACTGGGAGCGTGAAATGTGCTTTGGAACTGGGCGTTTCTGTCAGTATCTTGCTACTTCCAGAAGGAAAGCACACACAGGGTGGGTGCTTGAACAGTGGTGTCCTGAAGAAAAGCATGATTCGTTCTGTTAATATTTAAGTGATTCAAGCTGCTTTGAGATTACCATTTCTTGTTTTGTTGTTGTCGCTTGCATTAGGTTTTCATCATGTGGTCAGTGACGAGACATGACTCGACTAATACCACATCGATTTGAAGAAAGACGATGTTGGTTTGCTGTCCATGAAGGTTACTACTTTTGGCAGATGCACTACAAGAACAGTTATACACAAGAATAACTTGTACTTAACCATACATGTTTATTTTACTTGTTTTGGATATTAAAACACTTCTTCATGTTTGTACTTAGCCATACATTTTCATTTTACTTGTTTTGGATATTGAAACACTTCTTTATGCTTATCTGTCATAATGTGCTCTCAGCCTTAGTATTAAACATATAGCATATAGTGGGTCATAGGTTGTTTACTATGGAGTAACTTGGTTAAAATAATGTCTGGTAGGTTAGAATGTAGAAATAATTATGGTTGGAAACCTCAAAGGATTGAAAGCAGGAAGGCATTGGAGAGTAGGAATTTGGGGATGAAGGGGGTGGGGGGGGGGGGGGGGGAACAAAAGGGGGTTGTATCCAGTTCAAATTTCTTTTGCAACATATAGTTATTTCCTTGACTGTTTTTATTCTTCCCCAGCGTAGTGTTCTGTCTGCTGCATTGCACACATGCTTATTTGTTGCTTGTATCTGTACATAGACATATATAAGCATACCAGTCATATACATTATGATTTATCAGTGCTTTTGCTCACTTTCTGAACTAACGTCTATTATGCATGCAGTCTAACCATTGCTTCTTCATTTCTTTGACATGAATATGGAACATGCATGTATTTTTCTTCAGAAAAGAGTTCCATCATTGAAAGGGGAAAAATTGAAGATTTTGCTTGCATGGACTAGTAACACAAAGCAGAGCATGTGCTAACATGCATGTACATGCATTTGTGTGCATGCTTGTATATGCACACTGTCTCACACATATGCACACACGCACACTCATACACACACACTCACTCACTCTCATACCACACACACACACACACACACACACACACATAGAAAAAAGAGTAACTATATCAAATGTGCTAACATGCATGCACATGTATATGTGTTCATGCTTGTATATGCACACTGTCTCACACACACTCATGCATACATGAGTGTGCGCACATGAGCATGCTCGTGCGCGCGCCCACACACACACACACACACACACACACACACACACACACAGAGAAAAGAGTAGTTACGTCAAATAAATTGAAGAGATGTTTCATGAACCCCCAGGAGTTGTAAGGAATCCATTTTGCATGACAGGAAATGAAAGAGTCACAGGAACAGGAAAGTGAGGATAAAGTGCCATCATCGACAAAGGAAGCACTGGGTCCCCCTCCAGAGGTGGATGAATGTGTTATGTCCCCTTCTGTGGTGCCTGTCCTTGTACTGTGGTCGTGAGTGGTGGTTGTGTGTGTGTAGTGAGGTTACTGCATTAACTGGGGAGAGGAAACCATTACATGGACTTTGCCATTTACCATCAACGGAAAGAAAAGCAGTCAAAGAATCACAGCTACAAAAAAACAAACTTCATGGCTTTTAGGTTGTTATTGTTGTTGTTTTTTTGTGTGTGTGTGTTTTATTTGCTTGTTTATTTTTCAACAGTAGGGATGAAACCACAGTTGTGGAAAGGATGGAAACTGGAATTCGACTTTGCCGTTTTTCCAGGGATCCAGAATTTACAAAATATCTGGGTCGAGTTTTCTTTTCATTTTCTAACGTTTTGGTACATCTGCATCCTGATTACTCTGTCTGATCCAAGTTATTCTTCTCCAAGCTGATCATTCCTTCGTCATTTTGCTGCGTCAGTGTGCAAATGTTGTATCAGCGACTAGTCATGATACAGTTCATTGAGCTTAATAAAGATAAGTCTGCGATCAGTGCCAGTGTTCAGAACAAGTTTCGTTTTCACCTGCCATCATGCTGCAGGGGCTTCTTCTGGGTGGTTACTACCTAGTCTTTCATTAACTGTGGTAAAAATAGGTTCTTTCTGACACAAATTTCTTTCACACCGGATTCATCAACATACTTTGGCGCAAACTCATGCTCTATCACTGTTTTTTTTTCAGTGTTTCAGGGCATGATGTTGAAAAGTTAAACACAGCCTGACTTTTTTATTTCGCATGCGGAAGTTAGTGAGGAGTTGTCACTGTTTGGTCAGATCTCCACCACGGCTACAGTCTGCAAGTCCAGTTACTGCTCAAGAATTTCGTCTCCAGAGAAAATGTTATATTGTTATCCTATCTTATTGCCAAGACAAGTACATTCATTGTGTTTGTATCTTGTCAGTTAATGCGAACTGAAAGGCCACTTTGAATGGGCAGTTTGTGATTCCTGTTTTTTTTAGTGTTTGACAAAGCACCAGTTGCATAAATTAGTAGACAAAATGAGCAGATATTGTTCAGTCTCTCTATATATTTCTTTAAGCATTTTATTTATATGACAGATTTCATTCTGAATTATTTCAGCAGAGCAGTTGTGCACACTTATCCTTCAACACATATTTTACACACCTGGTTCATGATAATCAGGAGACGGATGTATCCTTGAGCTTGTCATCCAAGGGCATTAGCAGGTAATACAATGTACATATAAGATTTATTAGAACCTGTTTTTATAGAAAAGAAACAAAAATCTATACACTGTACATGACTATTAATTTTTGCTTCCACTAGAAACTAACTTGTGCCTAAAATTAAGTCATCTTCATTTTTTTTATTGAATTTATTGTCTGGACTCTCTGAAAAGTACATGTCTGGGGGGTGCAAGGTTTAAGTTCAAGTATCATTTATAACTTCACGGTTGAAATCTATGTGCCACATCACATAACCTATTTCATCAACAACCTCTACCCCACCCCACCCACATGTCACTTCCACCCCTTCCCCCTGAGAAACAGGGTCACAGGCTGAACTTACAGTAGGAATGAACAAGACCACACAAGTTTTCCATTGAAGCAGAAAAAAAGTCTTAGTCTTCCATATAGTGGAATTCTTTTAACACCAAATGCACAAATTTCTGTCACCACAAACTCTTTCTTGTGTTCCAACTACAGACTGTCTTCATAAGCTTCAGAAGTGGTGAATACAAATTAGGGTATTGGTCAACAAGAGTTATTGCAGCCATCGGCTTTATGATTTAAATGAACTCCACTGCATGCAGGTCAGTAACATGAATGTCAGTTAGTATCAATGGTGGCATTGTAGATAGCGGTAGGTGTCTCCAAAAGCCCAGATTTTACTTGCCATAGGTGCAGAAACCCTTCAGCTTCAAGGGGCTACCCACAGCAAGGGGCTCTGCCCTTTGACCCAGCCAGGGGGCCATAGACGGCCCCTTGGATCCCGGACCTTAGTGCTTTTTTTTTCACCCCCAGGTTTCACCCAGGTAAAAGATCCATCTGAAATCTTATTTAGTAGTTCTGTGGGATTCCTTTGTGTCCTTACATTATTGTGCATTTTTTTTTCTGAAATCACTCTTTCCTTTGTGCTCTCATGCTGAGTTGTAGGCATATGTGACAAGACACCTGGGTATCAGGTGTTGCTTTAGTTGCTGTAGTCCAGTCCTGCAGGTGTGTCATCCGTCCAGGACTTTTCCAGGGTGCTTCTGGAATGTCCGACCCTCCTGTGTGTACCATGTTAGATGGTCTTTGACCTGGAGTCATGGTGCAACACTTGCCTGTGCCAGGCAAGCTTACAGCTGGTGATTATGGCAAAGAGCGAATTTAGGCTTGTCAGCATATGTCCTGAGTTGCTGCCTGACATCATCATAGTTCTAAATTTCTTTCTTTCTTTCTTCCATTTTCTGATTTTTCCTATTTGAGGTCTGATGTTTGTGTCCAGTTCTCACATTCACACATCAGTGACAGCTGGATTACAAT
>CM065716.1:99210829-99228329 GCA_033310375.1 Conus canariensis
AACTGAAATGAGGCTCTCTCCAACTAGCAGCCTAGCGATCCTTAGTGAGCTTTTCCTACTGGACAAAAAAAAAAATTTTTTTTAAACATGGGCTGTGCAGATTGAAAGAGTGGTATTTGCAAAGATTGTTTATCAGCTGTCATATAGGTGTTAGGGATGATTCTATGGTAAGGCCTGTTTGGTATGATTCTGTCATGTGGCCTGTTGGGGGTGATTCCACATGTGAGTGCGTGTGTTTGTGTGTGTGTGTGTGTGTGTGTGTGAGAGTGTGTGTGTGTGTATGTGTGTGTGTGTGTGTGTGTGTGTGTGTGTGTGTGAGTGAGTGAGTGTGTGTTTGTGTGTATATGTGTGTGTGTGTGTCTGTGTGTGTGTGTGGCCTGTTGGGGATGATTCTATGTGTGAGTGTGTGTGTTTGTGTGTGTGCGTGTGTGTGTGTGTGTGTGTGTGTGTGTGTGTTTATGACCTGTTTGGGATGATTTTGAGGTGTGGTTGTCTATAGGTCTGGCCTATGACACAAGTATGCTGAAGCACCAGTGCACATGCCCCAACAACGACAGCCACTTAGAACACGCCGGCCGCATCCAGAGCATCTGGACACGCTTGAATGATGTTGGTCTTGTGTCTCAGTGTGAGGTGAGTTACACATGTTCAAAATTGAGAAAATTAATAGTGGAACATGTTGTTTAAAAGATAGTTTTAGTGTGTGTGTGGGAGAGAGAGAGAGAGAGAGAGAGAGAGAGAGAGAGAGAGAAGGTGAGGTAGAGAGAGCGTGAGAGAGAGAATGGAATTTTCATGCACATGTGTGTACACATGTTTTTTGTGTTTATGCATATTGAAAAATTGGCAGAATACAAGCACACCATAGTTAATACAATGCTTAGACAAACCTAGGCACCTGTAAAGTGCTGTACAGGAAATGCTTTGAAAAATCCTCGAAGATTTTAGATTTTTGTTATATGTTTACTGTGACTGAAATATGATGAATGATTTTTGTGTTTGAAAACGAAGCACAAACTGCAAATCGAAGCGCTGTGACAATAGTTGTAATGAACTGTGTGCGTTTGTTTGTTTGTTTGTTTTTCGTTTTGACTGGTGTTACTTCCTGCTTTCCATTTGATGACTGCCTTTAAAGGGAATGTGAAGTCAGTTGGGATGTAATGGAACTGATACTGAAACTCAAAGAACGGGATGAAGGACAAAAAGAAAATCATCCATAAAAGTGATTTATATCGGAGGAAATCGTATAGGATTAAGAAACTCTTGTATTATTCTCATGATGCTGATTATCTATGTGTAAATGTTAACTTCAGGTTGCAAAAAAAAAGAAAAACACTGGAAAACAAAATTACGGGAAAAAAAAAATCCCTTTCGAATTGCACAAAAATTTGAAGTCATATTTCTGTTATCTGCTTGATTTTGAAGCTTTGATACTGTTCCTGTGACTCTGATTGTGTGATGATGTTATCTGCAGAGAGTTCGAAGCCGTAAAGCAGCTCTGGAAGAAATCCAGAGCTGCCATACAGCGTTGTATTCAGAGATTTTCGGAGGCAACCCCTACAACCGACAGCGTTTGATAGGTGGGTTCCAAAACTGTTATGTCATCGAAGAAAGGGAAAAACAAGAAGAAATAACAAGAAATGTGTGCCATAATTCATTCTTACATTTTGAGGATAATGTGAATGATTACCTGTTTTTTGTATCTTTCTGTGTATAATTGTGAAATGTTCCTTGAAATTTTCTGATTGTTGCATAGACACACACAGAGGCACGCATACACCTATGCACAAACTCACACACTCACCTGTGTGCACATGCAGGCATGTATGCACATGAACATGCATACACACACACACACACACACACACACACACACACACGGACAAACAACTGCTCTCTTGTCCCAACAACTAATAGGTCCAGGAGTTGATGATACATTGATTACATAGGAGAATTAATTCAGCTTAGGATATGAATGGTTTAATTCATAGGTTCTCTTTGATCTTGAGCGTTTATTCCTGGTTCTTCTATAGGTATAGTTCAGTACTGTACTGCTGATGTCAAAATTAGATGAATCAAAAGAAACGGGGTCAAATTATAGCAAAACGGAAGCTATCATTATTACTTCAAAAGGGAAGCTATTAACAATTCTTCACCTTCTTCCCATAAAATTGGAGATTCAAGTGTAAATTATGTTCCTTCTGTGAAAAATAATGACACGATACCTTGTTCAAACTTTTTAATGAAGAAACATTGGAATAATCTTTACAAACATGCATACTTACAAATTTGAAAGGTTGGTTTCACACAACATCCTCTGACAACTCAAGCAATACAAACCTCAGTGTTTTCTCTTGTCTCATCCAGACTGGATTATTGTAACTCACTGCTATCTGGTTGTCCCTTATGTTTAATTCAGAAAAAAAAATCAAAGAAGTTCAAAACGTTGCAGCAATAGTAAGTTTTAGAACATAAAAGAGGACCGTATGGAGTAGCTTCTGTGCACTTGACATTGGTTACAGATTTCTGAACATATTCAGGCCAGATTCACTGCTCTTACTTTTCAGGTTCATTACAGGCACTACTCCAGAGTATTAGACAGAAGTTGTTCAAATTTTGGCACCCCAGCACCACCTCTGATCATGTTTCAATTTACAAAAGCTTCTTGTTCCTCTTGTAAAAACTAAATCCTTCTGTGAATCTTCCCATTTAACAATTTGTTATTGGTGTTTATCTGATTTGCTGTAAACAAAAAAAAGTCTAAGCGTGGTTGAATGTTGTTGATGGTTGCTGCTCTGTTTGATGTGATCCCTGTTGGTTAGTAGAAAAATTTCCTTCTAATAAAGTCCATTTTTTGTTGGTTGTTAGTCATTGTTTGACTTACGTCCCTTTTCTTTGTAGTTGAAAAATCTTCTTGTAAGCTCTTATGATTTCTATTTTTTGCAAACAGAACCAAAGATTTATTTTTCATTCTTGAAATATAGGTGTGTGAATGACATGGATGATTTATCAGTGTGTGTGATATCTTCTTTTATTTGCACATGCTAATGTGAGTGCACATCATGGGAAGTAATGTACTATTGATAATCATTTCAGAGAGCTCTCCAATGCGTTTCTGCTTCTTACTTTGTGGAGGCATTGGGGTGGATTCAGACACTGTCTGGAATGACAACTACACATCTACTGCCGCAAGAATGGTAAGTTGTGGGGCAGTCATTTGGCTTCCCAGCTTCGGAACCGTCTGTGTCTGTGTGTGTGTGTCTATCTGTGTATGTGTGTGTGTGTGTCTGTGTGTGTGTGTGTCTGTGTGTGTGTGTGTGTGTGTTTTGTTCTGTGTTATCTAAAAGTCTTTATGGGTTCTTCTTGTTCTGCTTTTTTTCTTGTTTGCTTTTCAATGAATCCTGATTTCACCTGTTTCCATGTATAAGAGAGAAATACTTGTCTGTTATATGTCATTTCAGAGAAAGACACAAAAATGGAAAAGCCTTTCAACACTGAATGATAGCAAATAAGAAAAGAGCAGCAAGTTGGCAAACAAACATGCAAACAACAGCAAGAAGATAACCAAATTACAGCTCAATAACGCTAACTGGCATAGTTGATTTTTGTCCATGATATAATCTGACCCACCTACCACTTCTAGTCGAGACTTGTGGGTTGACTTCAATGCGGTGACAGCCCTGATGTGGTCCTTTCCGGCCGGCTGGGCTATAACTGTAAGCAACATTACCTTGCCTTACCTTACCTTTAATCGATTAGCCCCCTCCTCCATAGTCCGTCCCTGGTGTTTTTAGTTGGTTTGATTTGACACTAATTGACTGTTTGTTGATATTTTCAGGCAGCTGGCTGTGTTACAGAGCTGGCGTCGCGAGTGGTGGCAGGAGACCTCAAGGTAAGCATCGGACACAGCACACTGCCCACATACTGTGTGACCAATGAAAATGAGACTGAATTCAGATATAAACATTTGAAGTTTCTAACATCAGTTCTGGCCCCAAGGTACACTGATTTCTAGACTATAAAGTGCACCATTTTATGAGCAGCACCTACACCTTTTTTTTTAATTCAGAAATAAAAATGGTTGATAAGCCGCAAGAAAATAGGTGCAAAAACTGATGTTTGAGGAATGAGATGCAGCACAATATGAACAGGGAATTAGATGCATATGTTATATATATGTCACATGCTGTCTTTGCCTGTGTTGCTTCATTTTGGTATGAAATTGCCCAGAGTAAGAGGGAAAGTATGTTTGAGTGGAAGAATTTTTTGTTTCGTTTTGTTTTGTTATAAGAGAAAACACGCCATTGTTCACAAATAGCAAATGCCAAAGTTTTGTTAAGCAGTGCGAGCATTAATAGCAGCACAGATTTCACAGAAAACCTCCCAGATAAGTTGGCAAATGTAACTCGCGACAAAGTAATAGAGATGTCAGGGTTGTTGTTTTTTTTTCCAAGAAGACTTTTGAGATTATCTTCAAGTTGAAAATATCTGTTAGTTACTGAGTTTTGAAGTTGATGATAAGGGTGCATAGACTCAAATGTGAAATCGTAGACAAACAGAGAAGAGTTATCAAAACATTGGCTGTCAGTTTTGGAAAAAAAATCCATAGGCCGCTACTGTCAAAGAGTCGAGAGTCAAGAAGAAAAAAAAAGAAAGCATTGGCATATAGCCTGGAAATTGCATCACTCCTCACAGTCAGATAGTTTAATGAATGTGTTGATCAGAAAAAAAGTTGTAATGATAAAAAAGAGATCTATTTGTATTACATGGATAAGAATTCCATTTCCACTGAGACTTTTCCTGAAATCAAAGTTCTTCTTTTGTACTGTACATTTTGGTTTGTATGAGCATGTATATTTCCTGTATATGTATGTGAGTGTGATTTTTACGAATGTGTTAATGTTTGTGTGCTCATTTTTGTTTACATGGATGGGTAACCCTTTGCATGTGTGTGTGTGTGGTGTGGGGTGTGTGTGTGTGTGTGTGTGTGTGTTTCAGAATGGTCTGGCTATTGTTCGCCCTCCAGGCCACCATGCAGAAAAAGACCAAGCCATGTAAGGGATTGCAAGGAAACTTTCCATTCAGCATATTAATGAAGTTATCACAGGCCCTTGTATTATATTCAACATATTAATGAGGTTATCACAGGCCCTTGTATTACATTCAGCATATTAATAAAGTTATCACAGGCCCTTGTATTACATTGAGCATATTAATGAAGTTATCACAGGCCCTTGTATTGCATTCAGCATATTAATGAAGTTATCACAGGCCCTTGTATTACATTGAGCATATTAATGAAGTTATCACAGGCCCTTGTATTACATTCAGCATAATGATGAAGTTATCACAGGCCCTTGTATTACATTCAGCATATTAATGAAGTTATCACAGGCCCATGTATTGCATTCAGCATATTAATGAAGTTATCACAGGCCCTTGTATTACATTCAGCATATTAATGAAGTTATCACAGGCCCATGTATTGCATTCAGCATATTAATGAAGTTATCACAGGCCCTTGTATTACATTCAGCATATTAATGAAGTTATCACAGGCCTTTGTGTTACATTCAGCATAATGATGGAGTTATCACAGGCCCCTGTATTACATTCAGCATATTAATGAAGTTATCACAGGCCCATGTATTGCATTCAGCATATTAATGAAGTTATCACAGACCCTTGTATTACATTGAGCATAATGATGAAGTTATCACAGGCACTCATATTACATCCAGCATAATGATGAAGTTATCACTGGCACTGTTATTCCATTCAGCATAATGATGAAGTTATCACAGGCACTCATATTACATCCAGCATAATGATGAAGTTATCACTGGCACTGTTATTCCATTCAGCATAATGTTGGCATTATTGAGGCGCTCTTTCTGCATTTTAGCATAACCTTGGAGTTATTACAGGTTCCGTTACTGTATTCAGCATACTTTATTCAGTTATTTCTGAAATCCTTATTTCATTCAGCATAATTATAAGGTTATTACAGGCATATTGATTCTATTCAGCACAATTGTAAAGTTATTTCAGATGCCTTCCTTGCATTTAGTATGATTTAGAAGTTACACACTCTTACTAGAATCAGCGTAATGATTGCAGTATTACAAGTGCCCCAAGTGCCCTTCCCATCCAATATGATTGTGAAGTTAATGGAGGCACCCCTTTGCATTCAGCATAATTTTGAAGTTTATATAGGCACCTTTATTACATTCAGCATAATTATAAAGTTATTATAAACACCACTTTTGCATTCAGTATGATCATGGAGTCATTAGAGGCACCTTTTTGCTCTGAATATAATTTTGAAGTTTATGTAGGCACCCTTATTATATTCAACATGGTCATGAAGTTACTACAGACACCTTTATTGTTTTCAGCACAGTCATGATTATAGGAATTATCAGTGTGAAGAGTCGGTTGTTATTAACCCTTTCGCTACTATCATATTTTGCTAAGGCCTATGCTGGACGAAACAGAATGAGTGTTGAATCTTGACGAACAGCGTTCGTCAACCAAGCATTGTAGACAACGTTTCTATGATGAACGCTGTTCCTCAACAGTGCAGTGAAGAGTTTAAGCATTGTTATTGAATTATATATTTATAGAGTATCATAGATGAGATGCCTTACTTTTTTTTTTCTTTCTCTCTATCTATCTTTCTGCTGTCTCTCTTCCTGTCTTCATTTTTTTCTACTCCATTATTTTCCTGTGGACCACAATACTGTTTCATTCTATATCTGTCTGTCTTCTCTCTCTCTCTCTGTTTGTCTCTGTCTGTCTGTCTGTCTGTCTGTCTGTCTGTCTTCTCTCTCTCTCTCTCTCTCTCCTCTCTCTCTCTCTCTCTCTCTCTCTCTTTGCCTGCTATATAATGAAAAGAACAATACTGTACATTCTGATCCCGCTTGTAGTTTTCAATTCCGTTGAAATTTTGTATTCATGTGCCCTTCATAAAGGGCCCAGGCCTATATATGAATAAGACATCCGAATCTGAATCTGAATCACTGCTTGTTCCCTCATTCTCATTCACCAAAGTGCTGCTGTAGGAGATGCATTGCATTCCTTTTGTTTTCTTTCTGTCTGGCTTCTGGATGACTGACTGAAGGCCGTGTTGCTGGTTTTACAGGGGCTTTTGTTACTTCAACTCAATCGCTATTGCTGCCAAACAGCTGAGAGAAAAGTACAAACTGAACAAGGTTCTCATCGTGGACTGGGTAAGGTGCCACACATGGCTTTATCTTTTGTTTTTTTCCCATTTTTTTCTTTTTAGTTCATCTGTCCTGTTTTTCTGTGTGTTCTTTGTCAACCGTCTGTCAGTGTATCTGTCTTATGTGTATATCCACCTACCAATCTCTCTGTACACTCTTCATCTGGATAATTGTTCATATCATATTAAATTTGGCATCATATACTTACCATGTCAGACTCTAATGCTATGATCTGACATGGTAAATGTACTAGCCAAACAGGGAGTATAATACAAACTCCCCATTTTGGCGTCATATACTTTACCATGTCAGACCATAGCATTAGAGTCTGACATGGTAAGTGTACTAGCCAAACAGGGAGTATAATACAAACTCCCCATTTTACCTTCAACCTACCAGAACAGACAAGTGGACTGTCAGGGAGAGAGAGAGACAGAAAGAGAGAAATCTGACTGTATCTGTTTCATGATACTTGCCTGATTGTAGGATGACCTGAGTGAAGAAAGCAAAGAAAAGAAACATAGCTACGGGTTCAAGCTACCAGCTCATGGATTTTATTACCTGTACACTGATTGTCCCTTGGTTGAAAGGATTAAAATTTAGTTGCAAAGTGAGATGACTGCAGGCGGAAATCTAAACAAATCTTAAATAAATGTTAGCGATCCACCCAGAAAAACGTGGACAAACGAGTCACAAGACAAAACACAATGCGTTTCGACCTCCTAGGTCTTCCTCAGGTGAAACACAAACGAATAAAACAACGAAAATTCACTTAGCTTTGATCGCTTCAGATCGCTTCAGAGTTCAGCGCAAGGAAGAAGGCCTTGAAGGCATTCAACACCTTCTTCCTTGCGCTGAACTCTGAAGCAATCAAAGCTAAGTGAATTTTCGTTGTTTTATTCGTTTGTGTTTCACCTGAGGAAGACCTAGGAGGTCGAAACGCATTGTGTTTTGTCTTGTGACTCGTTTGTCCACATTTTTCTGGGCGGTTCGCTAACATTTATTTAAGGATTGAAATTTGTTCTACAATCACTGGGTCTTAATAACAAGAAGAAAGACTTTTGGCATCATTTACTGTACAATGCCAGGCTGGTGCAAGCTGTGACCAGTTTATTTTTTTCTGTCCTTCTTCAACTTCACAATCACCTACAGTGCAACAACCTCCTCTACCCTTTACAGTCAGCTTACTGCTCTGCCCACAGTGCAGAAACTGCTCTCCTGAAAATTGTGAACGATCTCTTATTGGCCCTCGGTGATAGTCAAATATCTCTGCTCTCTCTTCTTGACTTATCTGCTGCTTTTGATACCATTGATCACTCAATTCTTTTGTCTCATCTGTGTGACACTTTTGGTATTTCTGATATAAAGCACTGTCATGGTTTCAGTCTTATCTATCTGATCAAACTCAGCTTGTCTCTGTTTATGGTTTCTCCTCTCAACCAGCTATTCTCCAGTATGGATTTCCCCAGGGATCCCTCTTGGGGCCCCCTCCTTTTTGTACTCTACACCCATCCAATCTCCAACATTGTTGCCCATCACAGCCTGTCTCACCACAGCTGTTCAGATGACAATCAAATTTACATATCCAGCGATATATCTCGGCTGCCTTCTGCAATCCAGTGCACACAGTCATGCATCGTGGACATAAAATCTTGGATGACAATTAACAAACTTCAGCTTAACTCAATGCAGACATAACTTTCTGCCACAACCGTGACATGCTGAGACGCACTATTTTCGGTATTTTTACAAAAAATATACAGACAGAACCAAACCGAATACAACAATAAATATTATGTTTTTGAAAACTTCAAATCATGTTCTTTTAGAAAAAAAATACTACAGTCCTGTGCTCAGTACACACTTCACTCGCCACTGGTTTGAAAAGTGTAGACAAACAGCTATCAGCAAAAACTTTTTCTCCACGTAAGTATGGATGAAAAATCAATATGATGATAACTGTAGTCAACACAAAGTGTAGCGAACACATAAAAACAATGTCTCTTTCACACACACAGCTGTGTGCATGGTCTAAACCTCAAACAGAGAGCTGCTGTCACATATTTGAAGAAGAAATGCAAAAATTTCATCATCGTTTAGTATGTGCAACTCACCATCATCACTCATATCCTCTCTGTCCGATTCGGCAAGTTCGGAAAACAGTTCGGAAAAGTTCGACAAGTTCGGGAAACAGTTCCAGTTCTTCATTTGATCGTTCTTCCATTATTCTTTCAATTACTTCTTGAAATAAGATGTTTCTGTTCGCTACGACTTGCTGACGCTTCGGTGCCGACAACATGATGAACACAGGCAGCCAGAGTTATCTCCAGCTATCCCATAACATGAGCGAAAAAGTATAATCAAACGCGAGATAATACACCAAGGGAGAGTACCACCTAATAGAGGAGATCCTCAGCTTTCTGTAGATGCCACGATTGTTTCCCTTAGACCGCACAGCTGCATGCGAAAATTCGAGTAGATCGTCAATCACCTGGCGGGCGACGTGTCTGTGCGAAGCACTCAACCCGTCACCCGCCAGGTGATCGACGAGGTGGCAATGAGTTAACAATGAAAAAACTGAAATGATCTTCTTTGCACCCAAAAGATTTCTTTTATCTGACTGTATCCCAAACTCTGTCAGATTGGCTAATTGCCTTATTCAGACATCTTCATCTGCACGGAATTTAGGTGTTACCCTTGACTCAGCACTTTCCTTCCAGCAACATGTTTCCACAGTCTGCCCTGTCTGTTACTTTGAGCTTTGCCGCATTGGTTCTGTGCGACATCTTCTCTCTGCTGACGCCACAAAAACCCTTGTTTCTGCCTTCATTCTTTCAAGACTTGATTACTGTAATTCTTTTCTACTGGCTGTCCCCAGAATCTTCACAGTTGTCTTCAGAAAGTACAAAACAATGCTGCTCGTATGATTTTTAGACAACCCAGATCTTCTCATATCACTCCCTTACTTCTTTCTCTTCACTGGCTGCCGGTCAAAAAACGATTATACTACAAACTGTCCTTACTCTGCTTTAAATGTTTGAATGGCTGAACTCCTTCCTTCCTTTCTGATCTCCTTCATCTCTATGTTCCCCCTAGGCAGTTGCGTTCTACTGACAACACCCTGCTCAAAATCCCTCCATTTCGAACTAAAACCTATGGCAATCGTTCTTTTTCTTTTCAGGGTCCGGTTTCTTGGAACAAACTCCCAATATCTTTGCGTAGTTCAAACTCTCTGTCTTCCTTCAAGGCATCTCTTAAAACAACCCTCTTCACCTATCAATAGCAGTTCTTTCTTCCCCTTCCCTTGCCCATCAGATTGATTCTGCGACTAGTGTGTGTATGTGTGTGTGTGTGTGCGTGTGTGTGTGCGCACTTGTGTGCTGTTGTGTTTGTTGTTGTGAGACGTGTGTGGGATCGCGTATTGAGTGTGTGTGTGTGTGTGTGTGTGTGTGTGTGTGCACCCTTGTTTGTAGGTGTATGGTACTTGTTGCAATTTCATCTTCTTATTGGTTTCATTTATGTTTTCTTTAACCTTTTCTGTATTTGTAAGCGCTTTGGGCTTATGATGTAAGATCAAGCGCCATAAATTATCATTATTATTATTAAGTGTTGTGGCTATCACAGTACTATAAATCATTACAGCTAGTCAAGTCTTGTAGCTATCACAGTACCAGAAATAATTACAGCTCGCCAAGTGTTGTGGCTATCACGGTACTCTAAATCATTGCAGCTAGCCAATTTTTTTGTCGACCACACTATTATGAATTATTGCAGCTTGCCAAGTTTTGTGGCTATCACAGTACTTCAAATTATTACAGCTAGCCAAGTGTTGTGGCTATCAAGGTATTGTAAATCCTAACAGCTCACCAAGTGTTGTGGCTATCACAGTACTATAGATATTACAGCTAGCCAAATGTTGTGGCTATCACAGTACTACAAATCATTACAGCTAGCCAAATGTTGTGGCTATCACAGTACTATAAATCATTACAGCTCGCCAAGTTTTGTGACTGACACAGTACTATAAATCATAACAGCTACAGGGCCCTCAAGAGCCTCACCCAATCAGAACTTTATATCACTTTAGCTCTAGACTCCTAGGGAGATTGAAACAGAATGAACGATAACAAGCCTGAATGCAAACAGACACAAAAGCGATGTGCAAAGTGATTTAGTACTTGATATAAAAATGGACAAACGAATTTTTGGCGGATGTTTCGTAAGCAAATTATCACCAGCTAAACTTATAGAAATGCACAGAACATTTCTAAGATGGCTGTCAGCAATTATTCTCCTTGTTCTGCTGCCAACGGCCATCTTGGGAGTGTTGTTTTTGCATTTTGATGTGTTTACTTGTAACGTTTGAAGAAGACATGTTCATTGAAAGTTCACTCATCTGTTTTAACTGTGGTTTAGATAAGTGTTCCTTTGCATCCTGTTTTTGTGTGTGTGTGTGTGTTTTGTTTTAAATCTGGCCTGGGGTTCTTAAGAGCACATGTTTACAAAGCCTTTACATAGTTCTTCAGTCCGGTCATACTGCTTACACCAGACACTATCTTTCTTCATTCCGTCCAGGATGTGCACCATGGTAATGGCACGCAACAGATGTTCTACGATGACCCCCATGTCCTTTACATATCCATCCATCGCCATGACAACGGCAACTTCTTTCCTGGCACGGGTGCTCCCACTGAGTGTGGTGCCGACTCTGGTCAGGGTTTCAACGTCAACATTGCTTTTGGCGGTAGTCTCAATCCACCCATGGGAGATGCAGAATATCTCACTGCCTTCAGGTTTGTAGGTTGGCCGAGAATATTGAGGATGAGAAAATCCTGCGTCCATTTCTGAAAACTTGGTGTCTTTTTAATGAATAGTGGGTTTGACTTTTGGGGGTGATTGCTTTCTGTTCCTGAACGAGCATGATCTTTTTGATGAATATTGACTATATTAAGAGTGGATTTGTCTTTGTTGGTGGTATCTTCCGGAAGGTATACTGTCTCCTTAATACATAGTGGATATTTATCTCTGTTTTGTTTTAGTCTCTCCTATTGTTTGCTCTCTCTCTCTCTCTCTTTCTTTCTCTCTCTCTCTCTCTCTCTCTCTCTCTCTCTCTCTCTCACACACACACACACACACACACACATACATGTACAAGCATTTCCATTGGCATTGATGTGTTATTCCATCTCTGTGGACAGGACCATTGTGATGCCCATTGCACGAGAATTCAATCCAGAGTGTGTGCTGGTATCTTCTGGCTTTGATGCTGCCAAAGGCCACCCAACGGCACTGGGAGGATATGAAGTCTCTGCCGCCTGTGAGTCACATTACTTTGTGTTGTGTAGATAGTGTCTGTATGTGTGAGTATGTGTGTGTGTGTGTGTGTGTGTATGTGTGTGTGTGTGTGCCTGCGCGCTTCCATCTCTTATAGATCTCACCTGTAATTTGTGTTTTTCATATTGTCGCTTTGTACTGGGTCTGACGTATGCGTCTCAGGTTAGAAGCAATGTACAGAAAGAAAAGAAAACATTTGTAAACAATTGAAAACCTCATGCTGAAAATGTTTTCATTTTTAATGAAAATTCTCATGAGGGTGTTTGGACATTTTGGCAGTTGTTCTGTTGTCAAACTTTTGATTTTGTTTTCTCTAAATGCTGTTCTTGTTGCACGTAGGATCAGCGAAGCCCGTTCTACCTCATTCAGATCTCCATTCTGGTCATTTTCAAACTCTGCAAGACCAGGAATGTATTGTTCAAGTGATTAACTGTGTTCATTTAGTAGATGTTTTGAACATGTAGTGCGCCATTGGTACAGTTTCCCTTTTCTGAGTGTTAAGAAAAATCGTGGAATAATGGCTCTCGTATCTGCCATATCAGTCCAGCACTTTTGTATTGTTCTCTCCCTCCCCCCCTCCCATTTCCCCCAGCCCTCTTTGTGGTCTGTATAAATGTTCTCTTTTTAACATAAGCCATGATCTGTTTTGAATATTTATTTCATAAATGTTTGCCTGTTTCCAAAAGAAATTGTAGTATGAGAAAGGTTGCGCCAGAGTGGACAGATTTAAAAGATTGGGGAGGGTGTAAGTTGTGATAATTTTAACCATGCTACGTCAGTGCTGTTACGGGTTCTAGTTGTTTTGCCCACTGGAATACCTGTTTGTGATGCAGGTTTTGGTCACATGACCCGAGAACTGATGTCGCTAGCGGGTGGCAAGGTGGTGCTGACACTAGAGGGCGGCTACGATGTTGCCAGTATCTGTGATGCCTCTGAGGCCTGTGTAAGGGCCCTGCTTGGTGAAGAGGTAGGTTCTGCAGGCCATTCTACTGAGACAGACTCTTCACACACACACACACACACACACACACACACACACACACACACACATACACATATGCACAAATGCGCATGCGCTTACACACACACTTACACACACTCACACACACACACACACTCACCTACTTGCATACTCTCACACACACACACACACACACTTGCATACTCTCACACACACGCACACACACACACACATACATGCTCACACACACACACCTTTTATTTGTGATCCAGCTCACCTCTTTCCCTCCTCCCTTCCATCCTCTTTCCCCTCCGTTCTCTCTGTCTCTTTTCCTTCCCTCTCCTCTGTTTTTGAACTGTGCTAATTTTTTTTCTTCCCTTTCCATACATTGTCATTCTCATGCTGACTGCTATCATGAGAGTGTTGTTTTGTGCATTTTTTATCTGTGAGTTGTAATGTCTGAAGAAGTCCTGTTTGTCGAAAATTCTGTTTTGTATTGTACAGTAAAACTACTTTGCTCCGTGCTTTGTGTGTTCATTTGTGTTTTGCCCTGTTTTCCGTTGTTTCTTGTTTGATCATGCAGACTGATGAACTTGTCTTTATTTTCTAGTGTTTTTTTTTTTTTTATTATTCGATTCAACACATTTTTTTGAAGCCAGTGAAGCTGTATTATACTCTGTTATCATTGTGCTTGTTATCATTGTGCTAGTCAAGAGCATTCACAGTGACAGTGACAAGTTTTATCATGTGGAGCTGTTGTCCGTGGAATGATTTTCCTTGATATGTTTTTAATACATGTAAAATTGGGGCATGTTGCTCCAGTGTGAGTGTCCGTTTGAGAGTGTTGCTTGCACGTTTTCTACACAGAGGTATCGTTTAGTCTGTTTCTGTCTGTCTGTCTCTCTCTCTCTGTCTCTCTGTGTCTCCCTCTCCCCCTCCACTTACATACATACATATACACATAGCACATGCACACACACTCATGATTTCTGTGAATATTGCTGGTCTGAAAAACAAAATTGTGAGGGTATTTGTGTACCATTGCTGTGTTTGTGGTAACCATGGTGGTGTTCTTTACTACATTATGACTCCTGTTGAATGGACAGTTGCTGCCAATCTCAGAGAAGGAACTGACTCGACCCATCAGCAAACCCGCCATGGACACCCTGGAAACCACCATCAGGTTACAGTGTAAGTTTCCTCTCTGCACTCATTGTATAAGGAGAGTGGGGAGGGGGTATGGGAGGAGGGAGGGGGAGGGGAGAATCTGAATGTTATCAATCAGGGGAGATGCATGTACTCACTTTCTTTGCTGGTCAGTTTCCAATTAATTATCACCCAGCCGACCGCTATGGTTCCGTTTAAGGTTGTCTCCATGCAGGAAAAAAATTCCAGTCATGAAAAGAAAAAGACAGATGAAATGCACAATAATATACTCTGTGAGAGTTGGTAACATGATTGCTGAAATGTTGATTGTTCACCCTCGGGAGTACAAAAACTGGTGTTTAGAAAATGAAGAACTTTATAGTGTCACCAAAACAAGAAACTGAAATGCATAAAAATGCCAGATAGGCCAATAGCCTCATGAATGGATGGCTAACATTCACCCCGGACAGTGTTTTCAGTGTTATTACTTAGTTGCTTGATCAGAACAGAAAAGGTAGAGTATTGCAAGTTGGCACTCGGTGAAAAGTGTTAGGTCTTTCCAGAACAAAGATGGATGAACAAAGATCAGTGAACTACTCACAAAGGCAGAAAAACAGAGGACAACAGTATTGAAGGACACACACTGAAAAAAAGGCAGTCACAGAGAATGATAGAAAAGGGGGAAATACAAGCTCAAAATTTCCTGAAAGTTTGGCTACAATTTATACTGAAAGACAGTAGCCACATCCGGGCATCCCCGTGAGAGAGCTGTCCTTGTTATACTTGTTTTTTTTCCAGATCTTACGGTATCTCTGTTGCAAGACTTGTTCTTTGAGATCCTGCTGTTATCTCTTTTGGAATACTTATGTGTTGAGATCCTATGGTATCTCCTTTATAACACTTGTTCTTTTAGATCTTACTGTATCTCTTTTGTAATATTTATTCTCTGAGTTCCTATACTATGTCTTTTGAAGGATCACGTGTTGGTTCTTTAGGAGTCGTAAAGATAGTAATTAATTTCATTTTCCTGGTGATGTTAAGTTTCCATTATTTTTTATTAAAATAGTAATTACTTTCGTTTTCCTGGTGGTGTTTTAAGTTTCCCTTAACCTTTTCGCGATGTGCCGTGCAATAGTGACGGCAACTCAGTCGACCCGTTCATGGCGATCCATTCCGTGGTGACGGCAATGCTGCTGTACACCCTGGACATGCTGTGCCTCCGTGACGGCACAACTATAAAAAATTCCCATGTTCTCTCGTCTACCGTCTATCGTCTAAGGGATGCAGCTGCCATAAATATTTAGAACAGGGTTCTAGCCACTGGAAGAGTAAGTTTACATGCACTAGCGATGACCTTTGTGACCCCAGAGTAATCCGAACAAAAAGACCCATCTGGCACTGGGAAGGCACGTGTGGAATTTCCTGCTTCACCAACATACCGGGCAGAAGAAAGAATGACATGTGGTGTTAGAAACTGGTTCAGCAAAGTAGTTTAGAGGATGAGGGGGTTAAGGTGTACAAGTTTATCGAAACGAATCTGAGCTTGATTTATTTGCTCTGTGTATTTAGTAGTTTTATACATCTTATCATCTGAAGCCAAAACAGTGAAAAGTGTGTACTGTGTGCAATGATGTAATTTCCTTTAAGAAAAAAAAAGAATTCACTTGGATTACACATATTGAATACGTCAGGCTTTCTCTGCATTTGTTCAAAGTAAGAGCAAAGTTTTATGCCCGTTTTCTTCCTCATTTGCTGTTGTCATACTAACCAAACAAACGTAAAAAAGATTGTGTTCTCCTACGTTTTATTTATGTTGTTTCCGTAACTGTAGCTTTGCTATTTTACCCAAAACGTATTTAATTCTATGCTCATTAAAAAGTTTGCGCTCTACCCGTTCCGTTGATATGTAACAATTGCTTGTTATTAGGAGACGTAAAATAAAATCAAAAAGTGCAAAAATCGCGCATCTGCAACGGTTGTAAGCATGTGCGGTGCACGCGTCTGCAGGAAAGTGACGTTGCTCTGCCACGCCCGTCTGGAAAGTATTAACTGTGAGCTTTTGTCATTCAGTTCTTCCATTATTGTTATAGAGATCTAGAGCATGTCATGAGCTCATCAGATCCAGTGCCTCATGGAGTTGTTCTCCGGTAAGGTTTATCCATTAAGCTTGTTACTTTTTGTTTTCATTATGTTTTTACTGTGAGGTTTATCCTTTAAGCTTGTTACTTTTACTTTTCATTATGCTCTAATGTGAGATTTATCCTTTAAGCTTGTTACTTTTTGTTTTTTCTTATTATATGGTAGAGTTAATGTTGATTTCATCAGCAGAAGTGAACCTGCTTTCAGGTCGTCATTGGCCGTGTGTGAAGAGATACCTGGGCACCATCAACCAGACCTTGCTGGAGGCTCAGAAGTTGGAAACGGTGGAGGCTGACACAGTCACTGCCCTGGCCTCACTCTCCATGGTCACAGCCAAGCGCAGGTCAGTGCAGGTTTCTTGGCTAATTTGATTTTGTTGTGGGGGGGGGGGGGGGGGGAGGGGCATAGGGTGTGGGGATGTGAGGGTATTAACTTGAACTTGGGGGGGGGGGGGGGGGTAGGGAAAACACTCTTGATATAGATGAGAAATACTCCAATGCAGATGCTGGGAACTCTGGTCGAAAACAGCTCATTTTGCCTTGGAAGCAGGACATCAATGGTGTAATGGTCATGTCAGTCACACTTTGTTCCTGGGGAGTGGGTACCATCAGGTGCAGATGACAACATGCCCCCTTCTCACCTCCCTTTCCTTCAGACATGTATGTAAAGGAGCAAATGCTGTTCAGGAAGTGTTAGA
>CM065716.1:99233329-99278329 GCA_033310375.1 Conus canariensis
ACAGACTACGAGAGGTATTGTTTTAAAAATGTTGTCAAGAAGAAAATTTTAAGCTGAATCGCACCAAAGTTTTGTCTGATAATTTTGCTGTGGATGCAGTTGACATGCTTGTGTCTGGTGGTGTGTGGCAGATGTTTGTGCCTGATTTTGTGTTGCTGATGTTTGTGTCTGATTGTGTGTTGCTGATGTTTGTGTCTGATTGTGTGTTGCTGATGTTTGTGTCTGGTTGTTGCTGACATTTGTATCTGATTGTGTGTTGCTGATGTTTGTGGCTGATTGTGAGTTGCTTATGGGCCCGAGTGTGTGTTGCTAATGTTTGTCACTGATGTTTGTGACTGTGTTGCTAATGTATGTGTCTGATTGTTGTCATTGACGTTTGTGTCTGATTGTTGTGGTCAGTTGCCACCTTTGCATTGACTTGGCATGTCTAAGCCAACTCACTACGTCTCCTTCACCCAACACATTGTCACCCATGTTTAATTCATTTGCGTCACATTTATTAAGTCTACACTAACCTCCCAAGTCATCATCGCCTTGGCTGCTAGATCTTCCCAAGTTCAGTCAAGTTATTTAAGTGTACTGTCTCCATCACTGTCAGTCATTATTGACTGTCTCACTCAACACAATTGAGATAATGATATTTCATTCTGGTTAATCTCATTCTAGAAACAGTGCAGTTGGCTGCCACAGGAATTGAAGCCACCCAGTCTAAATGCTGTGCCTTCACCCTCAACTTGCCCTCAATAAATGGATGGTAAACTGACCCTGATGGGTAGGGGGGGGGGAGGGGGGGACAATAGTTTCGACCATTGATGGACAGATGATAAAGGGTGGACTTGTGCTTAAAAGGGTAAGAATGCAACGTAGTGTTGACAGGATTTTTTTCTCCTCTGTCATTTAGTCAGCTGACCACCTGTTGGCTTCAAAATTTCGTCATTTGTAGGCATTGATAGGACCAAGACTCTGCCAAATTGTGGAGATCTGCCTGTGATGTTTACGTTATCAAGTAGGCAGAAAGATTGATGCACAAAGAAACTGAAAACAATGCCTCTGTCAACAGGACATGACTCTTTTACAGGATAAATATGTAAATTACAAAATGTTTTTTATTCTGTTCCAGAACCTTCTTTTTCTGAAAAGTGGTTGAGATTTTTAATAATGATCAAGATAACCAGAGGAGTGTGTATTTTCAAACAAATCACCCACAAGGAAAATTTTTTTCGATTTCTTCAGAAAAGAAAGTGGAGTCAGATCTATGCTGTGAGGTGCAGTCTCTTCAAAGTTTGATTGTGATAAGAATTTTTTGGAAGGTGTTTGAAAAGTTATTTATGGCTTGTATTTTAGTTTTTAAGAATTTCCTAGATCAGTAGTGGAGTTCATATTGATAACATGGTATTAAGACCGTGGTTATTCCTCATCCCTGCTAGTGTGAAAAACAGCCATTATCAATATTGAATGTTAGTGTTCTGTGTTCAAAAACAAGATTAGGACTGTTGAGTTTGTCCATTATTTTAATGATTGCATAAACTTTGCACAAATGTATGTTTGCATGTGCTCATGCATAGTGGTGTGTGTGTGTGCGTTTATGTGTGTGTGTGTGTTCTTGTTTGAACATATTTCGCTGATCAATCATTTCTTCACCTGGCCCCCTTCTTCTCCTATCACCTTTATCATCTCTCTCTCTCTATCTCTCTCTCTCTCTCTCTCTCTCTCTCTCTCTCTCTCTTCTTTTTCTTTTTCTTCTTTCCTCCCCACCTCCGACCTCCACCCACCCCACCCCACTCTAACTCCTTCTCCTTCTCCTTCTCCCCTGTTTACTTCTGTCTGATGTTACACACACTCAAAGGTTTGACCGAGTAGTGTGTCAGCTCATTTAAAGGAGAAAAAAAAAGAAGATCAAGGATGAATAACTAAATGTTGTTTTGTTACCATTTATACCCTATTTACATGTATAGCTGGTGTGTTCATTGGATATACTCTGCGTGTCTCAGCTGGTTGTTGTACGGCGATTTTCAATTTTGCTTGAACTCTGTGAACAAAGTGAACAGCTTGTTATGTTTAAAGTTCACTAATTCAGCGTATGTAGCTGAGCATGGCAAACACAAGCCAATTGTTCTTGTTCAGTGCCTCAGTAAAAGGCACTGTCCTCTCTCCCACTTCAGTCCCATTTTGTTCTGGGCCTTGTGTCGTCAAGGAATTTCTAGTCTCACTGCATTGCTGTTGGTTGTTGTGTCTAGTGATGGCTTTTCTGTTTTCAACATTCTGAATCTAGCTTGGGCCAAGTTTTTCTCTTCTTTTTTTTTCATCATTCTTGAAAATGCTGCTATGTCTTTTTTGTTTCTTGTTGTTGTTGTTGTTTGATGTAAATAAATAATATGATTGTATTCTATTACGCTATCTGTGGTTTCCTGTGCGGAGGGTTATTTGTGATGAGTGTGGCTATTCGTGCACTGAGCCCTAAAGGTATGAGTAGAAAAAAGACTCTGAAGATTGTTATGACTTTTATTGTGATTTATTTATAGTCCTTTTTTTTTCCCTCACAATCCAAAATATCTGGAGATCCTTAGTGTGTGCGTGTGTGTGTGAATAGCCAGGTGAGTGTTGGTCATCATACTTCAGTGAATGTGTGTCGGAGCAAAGTGTGTGTGTGTGTGTGTGTGTGTGTGTGTATGTGTTTACGAGTGGATGGATATACATGTTATTCAAGTAAGACATTAGGGGCTCATATCTCTGCATAGTTTTCATAGCTAGGTCCATGTTACAGAGTCAGATTTACAGAGTTTTAAACTAGTTCTAGTATAGTTATGACTGTGTGTATGTTACAATACCTAGTCATACCAAAATACAGCATTTTATGAATGGGCATACACTACAGCTCCCAATAGACTTAACAATAATGACAGCAATAATGGTTATTTTGTTAACTATATCAAACATTTTATTTTAGATGTGTCATCAGTCCTGCATGTACACATTTTTCTCATACACAACATTTTGTCCTGATTATTTGAATTAAATTTCAAAAACACTTACTCAGGTTTTGATGGATACTGACACAGACAGACACAAAACATGCATGAATGCACATGGGTATACATAATAACATTACATGCACGAAAATGAGCTTCATATTGGCACACATTTGCATTCATATAGGCAAGCAGGCAAACTACATACATGCCATTACACACCTGTACCGTGCACACACACACACACACACACACATGCTCGCAGTGATTCAGCCATTGAAATTAGATCTTCACACATAGCCACCTCCCCACCCCCCACCCCCCCCCCCCCCCTCCTACCCCCAAACATTTTCTTTATCAAGCATGTTTTCAATTTGTTTTTGACATTGAATGTGATCAATTTGTTACATGATTGTATTGTTACCAATTAGCGTGTGGGGGGATTGATGCCACCTGTACTGCCTCTTGCTCATTCTTGCCTTTGGATTGTTGTCCCAGTGACTTTTTTTAACAGTCAGATTTGAAATTCTATCATCATCATCATGACATATTCGTTTTTTTTCAAATAAATATTGGGGGGGGGGGGGGGGGGGAGTATGCCTGCAAGTTGTTGCATGTTGTTTCATTCTTAGTGTACAAAAGTCTTGCAGAGTGACCTTAGTATATCTTACAGAGTGATCTTAGAGTATTTTAACTCGCAGAGTGACCATGCTTGTGTGGAAATGTGACTTTTTCAAGCAGTATCAACATGCTTAATTTCCACTGTGAAGATAACTTAGGTTTTGTTTTTGCCCTTGCTACAGCTTTAATGACTAGTCTTTGAGCTTTCTGCAGACTGGCAGTGCTGCATGCTATCTTGTACAGATACAGACTGTCGATCAGCAACCATCTCCATCTCCATGTGTATCCTCTGGTAGCTTCTGAAAAGACGTGTTCATGCATTTTTATACATATGTGCATACCAAAATACAGGTAGAAAGGTGGAGAATGTAACGGCTATTGTGTGAATAGTGTAATTGCATCATTGTTGCTCTGGAAACTGCCATCATGTTTACGATTGCATCAAGGCCCATTGTCCATTGTTCACGGATGGTACAGCTACATCTATTGAGGATAGGGACATAGTCTTTTTTTTTTTAATGAAAGAAACAATTGTATACATCCATGTAGAATGATTCCACATCTTTTCATGGAATCTGAAGTGCAGACCATCTAACATGATCGCTACACATTGTAAAACAAACCTACTTGGGCAAATGTTACAGAACAGTTCCTAATACAGAACAGTCAGTTAGAAAGGTGTTAGATATGCATTTAACGGGCAGTACTCCGGGCAGAGAACTTGGGGGTGTCAGCAAAGTGTGGAGATTGTGTTTCTGGTACGCGCCGACTGTTGAGACATTTATGTTAGTGACAGTGTCGAAAAGTGGAAGGACCATCTAGGAATGTTTTGTGCAAAGATGTCAAAGCAAGTCAAGTCTGACCTACATGTTTCTTCATCTATTTGCGTGATGGGGCACTGCTGGGTGATGTTGTGCAGTCCAGTCACTTTGTAGTATAAACACAGCATTGTGCGGCCAATGTCAGTCTTTTAAGGTGTGCGTCTAGACACATGTTCTGTGCACAGGTGGAAGGTGGTCGTTTGCTGATATGAGTACAGTTTTCCAATAGCTTCTGCGTTTAGAAAGTATCTGTCTTCAGCCAATGGGCACTTCCATCTCTGTGTCATCTGGCTGGCTTATGTCTGGGTTTCAGTTCTGTTCATGAACACAGAACAGTAGGGGACAAGGAGCAGAGGCCACCAGGGAAAGTCGACCCAATCAACCATGATGACTAATCGATACAAAGATCGAAGAAAGAAGTGCAGCTAAAAGAGGTGTAGCATTTAAAGCTGATCCAAACAGGACAGAAGCATTTTTGCATGGAGGTGTGGGAGAAAACAGTTTTCACAACACATATGAATACCATTTAATTTTGGTTCAATCACTTGTTTTGGAGAACTGTTACAAAAGATCATGGAAACGTTATGATACTAGTATATTCACCCATAATTGAGAACTGGAACAAAAGATATCAGAAACTATGATTCTGGTTGATTCTGTCGTGATTGGGAAACAGAACATGGTGCAGGGATGCTGATCAAAGGGAGAGTAGTGAGAGAAGACAGGGCATGCATCTTGCAAGACTCTCGAAATACATAAGGTCTCTCCTTTCTTTGTCTGTCATTTCCTTTTCTTCTTTATTACATCTCATGTGAAAAGAAAAGGCTATGTAGCATAACCTTTGTGAACTGTTCAACGGTTAATTGTCTTTTCTGTGAAAGCTTAGACAAGATGATCAGAGTCATTCACGTGGAGACAGATAGCCGGATACCCTGACTGTGTGATTGGGGATATGGATCCTATGGGCTGTGCGTCACAAGCGCTAGTCTGCAGGAACTGCTAGGCTGTAGCTAGAGGGCTTGACGGTCAGCTGTCAAGGTTTTCTGTGCTGCATTTTGACAGGACCCAGCCCTGATCTGTACTATTTCAGCCATTTTTTCTGGAAGATTGTTAATGTATATGTATGCAGTGAATATTATTATTATACTGTAACAGTTCAGGGGCATGAAAGCTAAGTGGATTTTTCCGTCTGGAGGTCTTGTATTGGAATTCTGGCAGCACTGTTGGATAGAGGTTGAAGTCAGGTTACATGCATGTTCCAGCATAAGGTCTGATCTTCTGTTTGTGTGTGTAAAGCATGCTGAAGACATGCTGAAAGGAGCCTATAACTCAGCTTTAGAGCTATCAGTGGTTCAGGGAAAGATTACACCATGCACCAGGATGGTTGGAGAGGTGAGGCGGTATGCTCCATTTAGGCAGTAGCTGTCAGACAGCCGTGACTTTCCCCTGTGATTTGCAGCATTTTCTCTAGTCCTGAGATATTCGAAGGAGGAACTTCACAAATATAAGAGATGTGGTGTTTTCTGTTGCCCCTAGAGATTAAAATAAAGGTTTTTCACAAATTTAAGATTTATGATATTTTCTCTAGCCCTGAGCTATCAAAATGAAGAACTGATGGAAAATTTGAGGTGGTTTATTGCTTGGAGATACTCAAACAAAGAGCTTCACACAGAAAGAGGTTTTTGATATTAATCACAGTGACAGGTTATATGTCCGTTCTTTCAAAGAGCAGGGCCGGCCTTTTTGGAGCGTTCATGGATAATGAGAGCATTTCCATCTTTAAAATTTGAATGTTTTGCGAGTGCTTTATCATGCAAGATTTTGAGAATCAAAAGCAATATTGGGTGACCTGTTAACATTTGCCAGCAGAGTTATTGTCTCTCTCACATATCATTGACTTGAAAGATTTCATGCCAATCATCTGGATGTTCATGTATTTATGAATTACTCCAATAATTGAAACGGGTTTTTTTTATCTTCATTATTAATTGTCAAGAGTTTTATCTTTTTGAAGAAAAAATAATAACTGTGGGAAGTTTATTTCAAGTTCATATCCCAGTTCCATGAATCTGGAACAGTTTGTGTCATTTAACTGAGGTAAATGCTTTTTTCTTTGCACTCTCCCACATACAGCACTGATGTGTTTTTGTCAGTAGCTGTTGAAGGGAGTGTTTTATCTTGCACAGCACACACGAAAGGACAATAAATATTTTTGTAAATCCACTCTCTGTATGGCTTTCTCTCAGATTTTCTGTCTTTGTGATGGTTATATTTTTAAATTGTTTGGTGAATGAGTCAGAAGCTCGATCATTTGCCCATAGTATCGGATGACTTTTATATCACAAACACATTCGTGTTGTGTGTTTTAAGTGTTGTACTTTTCAAAAGTAAAATCTGTCAACAGCTTTTTTTTCCCCTTTCAGTTTCCAGTTTAGGTGTTTAGCCAATGTTTTGCTCAGTAACTAATTGACTGTTGTATTTGTGTGTCATTTGTGTATGGCATGAACATGAGAGGCAACTTGAATTTGGCATTGACTGTGAGGAAAGCAACTATGGCATTCTTGCCCATGACCAGAGGAAAACTGTTTTGGCATACCCTGCACTTGTGCAGGTAAGACCTTGATTTTTGTCGTTTGTTTGAACCACTGCTTTGGGTGGTAGGGCGAGAAATACAACACGTGTTTTTTGCATCCTCTTTTGGAGTTGAAAGTGCTTTCAAAGATGTGATTTGTTGGCAGTGTTGGGACAAGTGATGGACTACTTTGTTAGGGGTATTTTCTCTGCATGACATGGGGACTAATCTCCCTTCCCCGTCTTTGGCAAGCATATCTCTGTACTTGTCTCCCTTTTCCCTTTCAATGTACATAGTTGTTTGACCATGTTTGTGACGGTCAAGACCGGTTTGTATTGACATGGCGATGGTCCAAGTTGTTGGCTGGTATGTTGCTTTAAGTATCAAGTTGTTGACCAAAATGCATGGCTCCGTTTCCCCCCAGTAATCCATGTTCATGAATTTGGAGGGTATTTTTGTCCAAGCAGGACTTGGACTCTGTTTTTCTTTTTTCTGTTCATGTTCTGTCTTTCAGACTCTGTTGCAATCCTATCTCTTCCACTCTTTGGCCTTTAAATCCCCTTGTTCCCCAAAACGGTATCATTCATTGTTCAACTCTGACCAGTTTCTTTCTGAAGTAATTCTCTCTCTCTCTCTCTCTCTCTCTCTCTCTCTCTCGTTCCACTGGTCTCTGTCTCTGCCTTTTTTTGTCTCCCCTCCCCTCTCTTCCCCCTCCCCTCCCCTCTCTCTCGCTTCTCCTTCCACACTCCCCTCCCTCTCTCTCTCTCTCTTCTCTTCTCTTCTCTGCTCTTGTTCCTCTGATCTCTTTGTCTCTGCCTTTTTTTCTCTGATTTCCTCTTAATTTGTTCTTTATCCATGTCGTTAGTCTATCTCTCAAATTCCACCAGACTTCCAGCTCCCGCATTGCATACTCTTTCTCTCAAACTTACTTTTGATCAAGGTAAATAAGCAAAAACAAACAAAAAAAAGCTAGTATACTTTGCACTTGATGTTTATGCACCTATTTATCTGTGGAGCAGATAAAAGGCATTTCACTCACTGGAAATTTTTTTTTTTTTTCTATTTTTCTATTGCCCTTCATAATTTACATTTCGGTTTTTTTTTCAGGATATGTTTTCAGTTTTTCTGTGATTATTTTTCTTCCCTCGCTCCCAGTATTCCTCCCCCCCCCCCCCTTCCCCATTCAGAAGGTATGGGCATCTTCTGCATTTTGTTCAACCTCCATGGTCAAATTGGGTTTTGTCATCTTCACCATAAGCTTCATTTCTTTACTCATTGATTTTGATTCACACAGTCTCCATCCTTCCAAACGCACAGTAATTGTGGAAAAGGCACAACCACTAATTTGGACAGATTATTTCTGCTATTAAGCTTTATTTCAGCTATCAAGCTTTTAGTTTAGTTCAGTTTGGCAGGCATCTTAGAGAGGTCCTTGCAGAAAAGGAGATGGTTTGTTCGCATATTCCTCTCTTCCTTCCATCCATCTTTGCTTATTGTCTTTTCTCTCTCTCTCTCTCTCTCTCTCTCTCTCTCTCTCTCTCTCTCTCTCTTTCTTTCTTTCTTTCTTCTGTTTTTGAAAAAAGAAAAATGAATTGGCAAGAAAGGAAAAGTGTGCGTAAAGAAAAAAAGTGTGCATACAGATTTTCTTTTGCATTCCTGATTTGGGGAGGGAGAAGGACGACCTTCTTAAATGCACTGAAACCTTTGTTTAAGATACTATACGATTTGATTGCTGTCTGTAGGCAGTATGCGTACACATACGTGCGTATAAATGTCATGTCACATACACCCTGTCTCTCTCTCTCTCTCTCTCTCTCTCTCTCTCTCTCTCTCTCTCTCTCTCACACACACACACACACACACACACACACACACACTTTGTCAAGAAATTTGCAATGTAAAACAAAAACACCAGGAAGCTGAAACCTGAAAGTGTTATATTTGTATGAGCTAGCATGGAGATGTGATGCCCACTTCCAGTGAAGCAAAAGCAAACTCTGAATGAACAGCTTACAAAGAGAATGCCTCAACATGGCGATGATGAGAGAACTGATAGGGAAAACCACTATCATTGTTACGAATTTTAAAGTTTTGCTCCACTGTTTGTTGACTAGAGATTTATAACATGATTCACAAACAGGTGCGCATGCCTACTCTCTCTCTCTCCATCTCTCTCTCTTTCACACACACACACACACACACACACACACACACACACACACACACACACACACACGTTATTGGAGAAAAGTGGATGAATGTTTGAAGAGAAATTGTCAGGAAGAATATATGAAGACAGTAATTGCGAGGTGCAAGAAATGAGCAACAGACCATGGACTGGAGATGACCACATGTACCTATGCGCACTCGCTTGCTCACACACGCATGTATACACACATGCGCACGCGCGCATGCAGAGGAAGAGGGGGGACAGACTTCAAATGTGTCAGCTGATCTTCAAATGTAAACAATGCATGACAGCTTACAAGCTGTTCAATTTCATTATAGAGCCTTCCATCATCGATGTGTGACTATCACTTTGATGCCGGACAACAGCAACAACAACAACAAAAATGTGCCACGTAATAGTGAGCTCACAGATGGGAAGAACATAACATCAGCACGGCAGACCATTGTCGATTAACCTCCGGGGACATTCTGTGCAGATGAGAGAGATTCTTGTGGACTGAAACAGTTCTTTTTGTCATCTTCTCTGTAGGCTGCAAGTCATTTGTCTCTCACTCCCCCCCCCCCAACTCCCCCTCCCGTTCTCCAAAAGTATGTGTGGCCTCCATTTTTTAGCAGTTAACAACCAGCTGCCATTTCCATTTCAGCAGTCTAACTTTGCTCCTAGACTGGGCCATGCTTTGCAGTTCCATGTTTTCGTAACCCTGTGAACAGTGGCATAAACTATGGGACAACAGGCGTATTACTTTACCGCGACAACAGACACGGGGGTGCAGCCCGACAGCAGCTGTAAGCACATGCCTGGTAGAGTCATCACCTGGCTTGGTGAAAAGAACAGAAATAACGGAAAAAGGTCCTCAAGAACTCCAGCCTTATCTGACGAAACCTGGGAGTAAACGGAGGGTCTGGAAACTTGCCACGACAGAAAAGGTCAGAGCACAGAACTCTATAGAAAGGGAACAGCTTATATCTACTGTACATTTCAAACTGCGGCTGGGCTATCCAGACTAACCGTAGCTTTGGCCGGTGAAGGCCAGATTTAAACAAAATAACTTTCGAAAACTTGTGTCGCATCCAACGAATTTTCTGGAAACATTTTCGTGTTACTGCTTCATTCAGTGCACTTCTGATAAACTGACACAGATTGCATAGTAATTCATCACTGAAAGTACAAAGCAGTAACAAAGTTTTCGTCCATTCAGCTCAGTATTTCGTAATTACATGGATATGATATATACATTGATGGATATGTTCTTAGACGTAGGTTAATGAATCGGCCCCATTTTGTTTTCTATCTGTAGTGTTTCAGTGCTTTCTGATTGTCATGTGAGGCTGTGTCACTGCAGTATCTTGTCCCTCCTTTCTGTTTTAATTAGCATAAGAACACAGTTTAATTTTGTAGTTTTTTATGTGTAATCTGTACAATATTTATGTTTAGCGCTTTGAGTTTGTTATCTTGGCCAGTGTTTGTGAATTTTTGTTTATGTTCTTGATCTGTCCACATTGTATAAAGCCGGTCATTTGGATTATTGTCAGTAAAGTTTGTTGTCACAATAACTGCACTCTGAATGTGTTTATGTGTGTATGTGCATGGGCCCATGTGTGTGTGTGTGTGTGTGTGGTGTGTACTCGCGCATGCATGAACAGATAAGAAAGAGAATGATGGTAATAAACCGATGAGAAAGAGGATGATGGCAATGAACCGATGAGAAACAGAATGATGCAAAGAGGTAACCATGTAAGCATTTACAAAAGACAAAAATATTTGTGCCTGATACGGAGTATTTTAATTATTCCTGCTTCTCTCTCTCTCTCTCTCTCTCTCTCTCTCTCTCTCTCTCTCTCTCTCTCTCTCTCTCTCCAAACTGACATGTGCATGTCATATTACAGATTTTCGGATGGGGGGAATGATTTCAGATAATCTGGCGCTGCAGCTAGCGTTATATAGATAGAAGCACATGAGAAGTTGACAGTATATGTTCAGTTGTTTACGGAAAGAGACTAGCCTGATACCTTTGGATGATACACTATACATTATGAAAAAAGGCTTAGAATACAGCCTTACTGTCTAAATCTCGAACCAACACAAAAAAGGTCTGTAATATCAGCGTCGTTGTCGTCGTCGTTGCATGCAGAAACTGAAGAAGAAGAAGAAGAAGAAGAAGAGAGAGAGAGAGAGAGAGAGAGAGAGAGAGAGAGAGAGAGAGAGAACGTGTTGTTCTTTAATAGTGTCCTCGTGGTGACGACTACATACACATCTGACATGTTCATGGGAACTTGAATCGTTGTGATTTATGGTACCCTCTGAAGGATGCGGAGAGCGGGGTGGAGGTGGGTATCACATCTGTGCTGGTTCCACACAAAGCAATTAATTTTCGCCAGTAGGATGAGTAGATTATGGTATGTTGGATCAGAATAGACATCTATGAAATCTCCAAACTAACTCGGAAGCAGTGCGGTGTCTACCGTCCCTCACGACAACTTGAGAACGGTAGCTCTCCGAGGACCACTGGCGCTAGGATTTTGACAGAACAAGGCAGTGAGCGTGTCTCGTGTCAGAGGATTGAAAGTGGGGGAGGGGGGACGTCGCGGAGAAGTGATGCAACTTGCAGGATGGGGGGTGAGGGTGGGGGCTCGAAATTAAGATATAGATATGATAGACAGATAAATAAATAAATAAGGGTGACAGAAAGGACCAAGTTCTAATCATGCCGCACATGGAACTAGGCCGCAGCATTAACATTTTAGTTCGATCCAGGAAGGCAATTACAAGAATTATCTGAGAAAAAAATGAACCGAAGGAAGCCTTTAATATATTTTTGCCGTAAGAAACAGCTGTCGTGCCATTCATTTTTCTCCAGCTTCACATCATTATTGAAAATAAGTTGAATGATGGATCTGAAAAGGGCGTATGACAGTAATTTCGTGAATGGTAATCTGGAGGCCCGTGCATCATAATCATAGTGTCTCATAGAGACAATCCGAATTTTGAGTGAATAATATCAGACAAACAATACAGGCACTAAAAAGATCTGCTGCACTTGACAGTTACAGAGTCAGGAACTGTTTTGCTGATAATGATAACACTTTCGTTATTATCATGCAAGCATTTACTGATATAGATGAACTTCACTCATCTAGAACACCTGAGACTGAAAAACAAAAACTAGCACACGAACCTTAGAATAGAAAGGCCTCATGATCAACACCAGAAAAACAAAACCAAACAAACAAAACGACAGCAAACAAAGATAATCAAAAGACAGCAAAACAAGCACCTATCCTTTTATTATATATATATATATATATATATATATATATATATATATTTTATATATATATATATATATATATATATATATAAAAATGCATGCATGCTGAGATTTAATTGGGAATGAAAATATGTGCTGAGACGTAGTTAAGCTTTCCTGTCCCAGAAAGGTCCCGAAAGAACCGAAATATTGGACAAACAAAAAAAAAAAAAAAAAGAAAAAGCAAAGGAGATAACCAAGCGGTTCTGTGGTTCAGTTTTTTCTTCTTTATTTTCCCACTTCTTAAATCGTCTCGCGACACCAAGAGAACGAACCTATAGGTCCGTTCTCTTGGTGTGGCGAGAGACCTATAGGTCCATTCTCTTGGTGTGGCGAGAGACCAATAGGTTCGTTCTCTTGGTGTGGCGAGAGACCAATAGGTCCGTTCTCTTGGTGTGGCGAGAGACCAATAGGTTCGTTCTCTTGGTGTGGCGAGAGACCTATAGGTCCGTTCTCTTGGTGTGGCGAGAGACCAATAGGTCCGTTCTCTTGGTGCCGTTCTCTTGGTGTCGTGAGAGACCTACAGGTCCGTTCTCTTGGTGTCGTGAGAGACCTACAGGTCCGTTCTCTTGGTGTGGCAAGAGACCTACAGGTCCGTTCTCTTGGTGTGGCAAGAGACCTACAGGTCCGTTCTCTTGGTGTCGTGAGAGACCTACAGGTCCGTTCTCTTGGTGTGGCAAGAGACCTACAGGTCCGTTCTCTTGGTGTCGTGAGAGACCTACAGGTCCGTTCTCTTGGTGTCGTGAGAGACCTACAGGTGCGTTCTCTTGGTGTGGCAAGAGACCTACAGGTCCGTTCTCTTGGTGTCGTGAGAAACCTACAGGTGCGTTCTCTTGGTGTGGCGAGAGACCAATAGGTCTGTTCTCTTGGTGTCGTGAGAGACCTATAGGTCCGTTCTCTTGGTGTGGCGAGAGACCTATAGGTCCGTTCTCTTGGTGTGGCGAGAGACCTATAGGTCCGTTCTCTTGGCGTGACGAGAGACCAATAGGTCCGTTCTCTTGGTGTGGCGAGAGACCTATAGGTCCGTTCTCTTGGCGTGGCGAGAGACCAATAGGTCCGTTCTCTTGGTGTGGCGAGAGACCTATAGGTCCGTTCTCTTGGTGTGGCGAGAGACCAATAGGTCCGTTCTCTTGGTGTGGCGAGAGACCAATAGGTCCGTTCTCTTGGTGCCGTTCTCTTGGTGTCGTGAGAGACCTATAGGTCCGTTCTCTTGGTGTCGTTAGAGACCTACAGGTCCGTTCTCTTGGTGTGGCAAGAGACCTACAGGTCCGTTCTTGGTGTCGTGAGAGACCTACAGGTGCGTTCTCTTGGTGTCGTGAGAGACCTATAGCTCCGTTCTCTTGGTGTCGTGAGAGACCTATAGCTCCGTTCTCTTGGTGTCGCGAGACAATTTAAATAGTGGAAAAAAAAAAAAGGAAGAAAAAACCGGATTACATACAAAATTGCTTGGTTGTCTCCCTTGCTTTTTTTTTTTTTTTTGTCCAATACATATGTAATGTCTCTCTCTCTCTCTCTCTCTCTCTCTCTCTCTCTCTCTCTCTGTATATATATATATATATATATATATATATATGTGTGTGTGTGTGTGTGTGTGTGTGTGTGTGGAGAGAGAGAGAGAGAGAGAGAGAGAGAGAGAGAGAGAGAGAGAGAGAGAGAGAGAAGGTCTGGGGAAAATCGTGAACTACTTCGAATTGACAGAGAACAGGCGTTGTCTTGCAGAGTGCCAACATGGTTAACATTCCTCCCTTCATACTATAGAGTGACATGCATTATTTTCTTCTCTTGTATGGGGAATCTATTTTAAATCGAAAAAAGGGAAAATTGACGTTTTATATATTTCTATGTTGTTATTTTGTTGCTGTTGTGGACGGAGAAAGAAAAAGACAACCGCCACTGCTAGCTCAATTTATCCACAAAACAAAATCTTTAACTACAGTCAGGGCTAGGGTAAGGATTGGATTAGGTTTGGGTAAGATAGATTAGGATTTGGGTGGTTAATAGGCCTTGTTAGAGTCTGATTACCTGTTTTCTTATGGAAGTTCCCGTCTGTACTGAATAAATACGCCACCAGGCAATAAGGTCACTGCCTACAATTTTTTTAGTGAGCAATTTTTAGAGAGAGAGAGAGAGGTAAATGGAAGTTTGAATTAGAGATAAGAGCTCCGCTTCAACTGCATGCTTACTGAAATATAAATGGTGACTCTCTCTCTCTCTCTCTCTCTCTCTCTCTCTCTCTCTCTCTCTCTCCACACACACACACACACACACACACACACACACAAACACACACACACTTTCACCGCCAGACTGACTCATTAAGAATAGAGCCAATGGCCATTTTGATATTGGATGTCGAGAGTAAGGATTCGAACGCGCAACAGCTGACAGCGAACTCGACCAGTGCTTCCTTGTGCCAGGAATTTGAATGTTTACTAAGACCTTTCTTAAATACAAAAATTCCGGCTTAAAGGCCACGTCCATTCGGGATGATACAACAGACGAGAACAATAATCCAAAAGGAGCGGGGATCGAAGAGAGACCAAATATTATTCTTCATGATACCATCAGAATGACAATACATTAAGATGGGCAGCAAAAATAACAATTTCTTTGTAAGGAGCTAGCGTAGATTGATCCCGCAACATATGGTTGTGATCTCGTTGCTGTAACCTACAGGACTAACCTGACACCCAACCATTGACATCTGGTCTTCAGTTTGGTAAAAAGTTGAGTCAAATGATCTAACTGATCATGATGAGATGTAGTTTAAAACGTATTTCGGAGTTTTTAATGATCATTCGATATTTTTTATGTGTGTAAAATGCAGTGCAAAGATCGCACGTCTTTGAGAAAAGTTCAATTCTTTCTCATGCTGAAAATGTTGCGGAAAAACTCTTTGAGTCAAAGATTGATGACCTGTACTATTTTAGTGATGACGTGGTCATGCACTTGATGGCTGGAAAGATCTCACTGGTATTTAGGCCTACTACTCTGCCAAATATTGTTTTGGTAGTCTCTGTGATTACTGTTAAATACCAGACACATGCAAAACAATCAAAACATTGTGATGTAAGGCATACATGGACTTCCTGTTACATTCCTCGCTCTCAGCCACGTCCATACGCATACTTATTGTCGGATTTACATGTGCAGGTACAGTGCATGTATACAAGCATACAGGTTTACACACATTAACACATGTTGCACACACACGCATACGCACTTGTATGTATGTATGCATGCTGGCCGGGCATGCGCTCGCACTAGACACTTAGTCCAGCAGATTAGTTTAGTCGGGCATCTGCCGGGTCTTGTCCCTAAGATTCTCTTTCCTTAATCAATCAGTCAATCGATCAATCAGTCAGTCTACCAATCAATCAATCCATCACCCACTCACTTGGCAGTAACTAACCCCCTTTCTTTCTAAATTCCACTCACTCAGACAATCAATCAACCAGTCAATCAATCAACTAGTCAATTATTCAGTTTTAACACTTACTCATTGTGTGTGACGTAGCAGATGCAGATTTTCCCAGTGGCGCCAATGACCAGTTTTTAAAAGAAAAACCTGTTACCCTCGGAAATAATAGTCATCACCATCATCATCATCATCATCATCATCTTTCTCTGTGGATTTTTCACACACTCCTTTCCTGTCTGACGAACAATAAAGGCTTAATGTTCAGGGAATTTCAAATTACAATACGAAAGGAAAGGACAGGCCAAAGTGTGCGTGTGGAGACCACGTGATGTGACAAGCTTTCTAATTTATGGACTATGGTCATAGACTGACCAGCCCGGTCTGCTAGCAACCAAGCAGAGCGCGTACGAAGCTGAACACCGTTATCAACAGGAATCTGGCAGGGAAGATACACCATGGAACAGCATGACGATGGAGTCCGTCATCGAACACAACCCCAGCAGGACAAGAGGAATCTTCTGCCCCACGAGGAACCTGATGACCCGGACTGGCCCTATGCTCATGGCAATCTCGATCCAATGGGCAGATTCATCGGTCTGTCGATCATGGTGGTCAGCCTGTCGTTAGTGGCGTATTTCAGATATCAGCAATATCTACGAGACATCATTATCACTCCGCTTGATGCGCCACCTCTCATTCCTCCCGGTGCAAGCAGCCCCGGCAGTAGCCCAGACAGATTTTGGGGAACTTACAGGCAAGTTTCAAAAAGGGAAGTAATTATGTCGATAATATTTGGAGAAAGGGGGAAAGGTTCAGTCCCTTGTTCATAAATGTCAGCGTGAGAGAGAGAGAGAGAGAGAGAGAGAGATCTAACATGATGCAACTTCCATGAGACAACTAATTAGCCAGATACCTGTAATGTTCAATACTCAACACTGAGGCATTGGAGGAGAAAGGGGTAGTGTGATGGTTGTGTGTGTGTGTGTGTGTGTGTGTGTGTGTTGTGTGAGGGGAGAGATGAGGGGCTCTTTCACTCTAAATTTAAGCCAACCTTCTGAAAATGCTGCCTTATCACTTTTTTATGTTACTGTCTTTGAAGCTGGTGTTTTGTCAGATATTTCCATTTTCCTTGATAAACCCCATTGTTGTGCCTTTGTGGTCCATTCACTTGCAATTATTGTTCTACTTTCAGAAAGATATTTTTTCCTCTTATAGTTTAAAGTTGGCCAGCTTTTTTTTTTTTTTTTTTTCCATGATGATATGACAAAGTAGTGACATTGTTCATACTGTTCAGAGTGGATACTATCTCTCCATTCTGCAGAGTCAGTCGCCTCTTTGGCCTCTTTTGTGGCACTGTTATGTTGTCACTGATTTTAAAAAAATCAATTAAGCAGAACGAATGGCTCTTCTAGCACAGCACAGTTCTATCAGCCATAATCTCTAGAATACTAGGGACTTGTTGCCCTTTAACATTCCAAGGTACCACAGTGAATGCTGAATCTCTATTCCATCAATCCGCCTGGAGAACAGCTCACACTGATGAAAAACATGCTGGTTGTCAAGTTAGACAGAACTGGAAGCAAGAAACATGGTTTTTCCACTGTTTTGTATCCAGCAAGTACTGAAGAAAAAGCTAGTGTCATGCCCTTCCACCAGGAGGTGATTACCCTTCCTTCTAATGACAATTCAACGTCAATGTTCCCTGTCTGTCAGGCAGTTGTCAAGAGACCTTATCAAGCCCTAAACCTTATTAGAACCACCCATTTTGCACAAGTCAGGTGTAAGGGATATGTGATCAGAGAGCTGTTGGCTCATTTGGTGGCTTTTTATTTCCATTTTTGCTTTTAACACAAAATTATCTCCTCCATCAGTTTATATTCTTTACACATGCCAGTGTAGTCAGTCAACAGTGAAATAAGATGATGGGAATAATGATAAAGAGCAAAATGAATAAGAAGAATTGATGACTGATGACTGTTTGTGCAGACCCCATACATACTTTGGGCTCAAGACACGCAGTCCTAACTCTCCTGTCTTTGGATCCATGTGGTTGAAGCAGTTCACGAACACAGCGCCACCTCCTGTGCGCCATTGGTGTGATGAGGATGATGGTCTTCATAGCTACAGCTGGCTGTTGCATGATGGGAAGTCTTTTGGCATTCAGGAGGTGGAAGACGAAGAGTTCACTGTGAGAACAGAATTTGTCAGGAGAGCTGGTGGACAGCATGGCGGAGACTGGACAGCCCGAGTCACCATGACTCCCAAGGTGATGTCATGAATCTTGTCAGTAATCACACTTTTCGCTATGATTCTGAAGGGCTTTGAAGAAATCACACTTGAGTATCGCTCCTTTGCACTTGATTCCTGACTTGTTGCAAAAATCAATCAATTATCGCTCTTTTCACTATAATTCTGAAGGTGACATAAGAAACTACATATCATGTATCGTTCCTTTCTGCCATGATTCCCAAGGCGATAAGTCATAGTCATTTACCTCTTCCTTTTATCATGATTACTAAGGTAAAATACTAAATCAGTCTGTAGCCACTTTATTTCCCCATGCCTCTCAGGGTGTTGCAAGTCCCAGTTAGTTATGAGGTATCACTGTTTTACACCTCTCCCACCTCACCCCCACCCATACCTCTTTACTCCTCACTCCCGTTCCTTCCTCCAAAAAGGAAAGAAAACAAATTCTAAAACCACTGAAAATCTTTGTACTGTATGTGTGACTTCCCCTCACAAACATGTTCAAATAATAAGTAAAATCCCCACAAATGTTTCATTAACTTGATATGTCAGTACCATGACCACTTACTTGTCGTTCCATAATTATTAGAGCAATAGTCTCAAAGATCATCTCAACTGCTCCTAAACCTATGAATAAACTCTTTTGAACACTGAGCTGTTGTGTACCTTTCCTCTTCATCCCTCACTTTATGGCAGTTAGACTTGTCAAGTGTAACAAACAAATGTGCATTGCAGAATATCTGATCAGGGCAAATGTAGTGAATTCTTTTTTTTTTTTTCTTTTTTTTAAACAGTGCTGCTGTAAAATGTTATCATGACTTTTCAAATATGCTGAAACTAATAAAAACTTGTGAACTATTCCCACCTGTATTACCCACCTGTATTGTTTGAAATATGCAGCCCCCAAATTTTTGTACCAAATATGAATATTTTTCCAACTCCACCATTCAAATGAATGAAAGAGCTTGTTACACATCATATTGATCATATTAAACAGAAGAATAAAAAATCCAAATGCTTTAACTTCATAGGTCAAAAGACCTTTACACAGATAATTTTGTACTAGAAGGGATTCAATGTGCTAGCTCTGGATTTATTATTCTGTCCTTATGAGTAGGGCAAAGTATTCATAAGCTTTGCAGACCTATTTCAAATGTAGCATGCAGACTTTTACGTAATTCTCTATGGACAAAATATTGTTTTGATTTCAAATGTATTTGTGCATGTGATTTAAATATTCCCCATATTTCATTTGAAAGCATGTTGAAGAGGCCACTCTTGCTAGAAAATATACTTAAACTGAAGTGTAACTATTTAAATGTATATGGTGATTTTGTTCGTTTGTGTGTTGCCAATACTGTTTTTGCTGTTGTTTTTTTTACATTCTTTTCCTTTTTTGTTGTTGTTGTTGCTGTAATAATGACCTGTCTTCTATGTAGTCCATTATGATATATTCTTTATAATCACTTCTATAAACTATATCTATCACAAGTCATCTGGTCAGTCTGTCTGTCTGTCTATCTTTTTTCTCCTGTCCATACCCACCCTCTCTGTGACACCATATTACCTTTTTCCTATGTGTGTGTGTGTGTGTGTGTGTTGTGTGTGTGTGTGTGTGTGTGTGTTCTTTTTTTTTTTTTTCCAATGATGATGTGTAAGTGGTGAAATGATTTTATTCCAGTGTCTATTATTACTTATGTGTGATAGGACATGAAACTGAATTCCAATCAGCAATGAAATACGTCATACATTGCTAATGGGAATATAACAGTGATCTGCAGATTTAGGTTTAGATATGTATATGCATGCCATGTGAACAGTATTGACAGACCTGCGTCGCACAGTTCGTTGATTTAGACTGCTGAATTCATATCATGTCATCCCACAACTAAAGGGTGATACTGAAAGAAATGCTCGTTAGACACATGAATGACAGTGTTGTTAGTTGCAAAGCGAGGCGACTGCAGGTGGAAATCTAAACAAATCTTAAAACATTTTGTCAGCAGTGAACAACAGTGATGTTGTTTTACACAACGTTTAACCTTTGCTGTGCTTCCTAGGCCACCATCGAGCAAGAGACATAGTGGAATAAAATGATCACTTGAATTTTTGAAAATGTTCTAGAGAAAAATTGACTTTGTGCCATAAATCTGATTAGTTATCTGTCAGCCGATTTTGATGTACATGGATCAAAAGAGAAAGATGTAATTAGATGCATCATGTGAACTATACAACGACTGATGATGTGTGTTGTGGATGATCCATGCTTCAGAGAGCAGAAATCAGATACAGCAGCATATTGAGCATAGGTCATGGGTGACCTGCTTTCATCATTCAAGATACAAACTCCAAAGGACTCTTTGTGAAGTATGGGTCTAGTACGACCCGCATCATTAGAAGAGGGATAAACATAGTAACAACACACAGCACAGCCTATGTATGGGTCCTGGGTGACCTGCATCGTTGGGAGTGAGTAGTCAGGTATGTCAGGTACAGGATAGGGGGCAAGTACTTGGCAGTGCCCTTGTCTCTCCACATATATATTCTGGTGCATGCTGTATGGTTTTGTATTTACATTGTACCCGCTGAATGCTGACAAGGATCACAGGATCTGTAACCTGTGTATTGGATTTTGTCCGTAAGTATGTACACTAAGGGTGTCACATGCATGACTATATACGCTAACGGAGGTGCATTCATAATTGTGTATGCCAAGGGCTGCATGCATGAGAATGCACATTAAGGGAGTTGCATGCATAACTATATACACTAAGGAAGTCGCATGCATAACTATGTACACCAAGGGAGTTGCATTCATAACTATGTACACCAAGGAAGTCGCATTCATAACTATGTACACCAAGGAAGTCGCATTCAAAACTATGTACACCAAGGGAGTCACAGGCATAACTATGTACACCAAGGGAGTCAAATGTATAACTATGTACACCAAGGGAGTCGAATGTATAACTATGTACACCAAGGGAGTCGAATGTATAACTATGTACACCAAGGGAGTCGCATGTATAACTATGTACACCAAGGGAGTCGCAGGCTTAACTATGTACACCAAGGGAGTGGAATGCATAACTATGTACACCAAGGGAGTCACAGGCATAACTATGTACACCAAGGGAGTTGCATTCATAGGTGTGTACACCAAGGAAGTTGTATGTATAACTATGTACACCAAGGGAGTCACATGCATAACTGTGTACACCAAGGGAGTTGAATGTATAACTATGTACACCAAGGGAGTCGCATGTATAACTATGCACACCAAGGAAGTCGCATGTATAACTAAGTACACCAAGGGAGTCGCATTCATAACTATGTACACCAAGGAAGTCGCATATATCACTATGTACACCAAGGGAGTCGCATGCATAACTATGTACACCAAAGGAGTCGCATGTATAACTATGTACACCAAGGGAGTCACAGGCATAACTATGTATGCCAAGGGAGTTGCATTCATAACTATGTATACCAAGGGAGTCGCATGTATAACTGTACACCAAGGGAGTCGCATGTATAACTATGTACACCAAGAGAGTCACAGGCATAAATATGTACACCAAGGGAGTCGCATGTATAACTATGTACACCAAGGGAGTCGCATGTATAACTATGTACACCAAGGGAGTTGCATGTATAACTATGTACACCAATGGAGTTGCATGTGTAACTCTGTACACCAAGGGAGTCACATGTATAACTATGTACACCAAGGGAGTCACAGGCATAACTATGTACACCAAGGGAGTCACATGTATAACTATGTACACCAAGGGAGTCGCATGTATAACTGTGTACACCAAGGGAGTCGAATGTATAACTATGTACACCAAGGGAGTCGCATGTATAACTGTGTACACCAATGGAGTTACAGGCATAACTATGTACACCAAGGGAGTTGCATGCATAACTGTGTACACCATAACTATGTACACCAAGGGAGTCACATGTGCAATTGTGTACACTAAGGGAGTCGCATGCATAACTATGTACACAGGGAGTCGCATGTATAACTATGTACACCAAGGGAGTCACAGGCATAACTATGTACACTAAGGGAGTCGCATGTATAACTATGTACACTAAGGGAATCACAGGCATAACTATGTACACTAAGGAAGTTGCATGTATAACTATGTACACGAAGGGAGTCGCATGTATAACTGTACACTAAGGGAGTCGCATGTATAACTATGTACACTAAGGGAGTCGCATGTATAACTATGTACACTAAGGGAGTCGCACAACAAGCAGCTCAGCACATAGTTGATGGAGGAGACAGTAAAAATTCATCATTATCCTTTGTACACTAGGCTCTGCCAAGCCCTGCTCCCTTGAATAGAGCAGGCTCATGTGAAGAGTTTTGTGTGTGTGTGTGTGTGTGTGTGTGTGTGTGTGTGTGTGTGTGTGTGTGTGTGTTTTAACAAGGCTTCAGCCCCAAAATGGTCTTAACAATTTGTTTCTGGACTGCCAAATGACCTGAACAGTCTGTGAATGTATTTGAAATGGTATTTATGATGCATGAATGTTTGATTGTCTATATGTGCATAGCACATGCACACCAATATATTATATCAATATATCATTCAAACAACCCCAGAGGGTTCTCGGATTCTTTACATACTTTTCACGAGAGTAACAGTACAATGTCGGTATCAGAACAAGTCCCCATTCAAGGAAGATGTACATGACTGAAAATGTGAAGAGAAAGATCGATGTCTCTCATGGTTGTTCAGCAAAGAAGGCAGTACCCAAGGGTTGATAGATTCATTTTACAAACAAAAATTCCAGCACATGTACAAAGTTCTTCTTGGACCATGGCACAGCTTCTCACACACTTGCGCATTCATATTTGGAATTGTGCGATGAGCATATACAATTTCCTTGTTGTTTTTGTTGTCAAGTGACGTGCACATCTGTTTGTCGAGGTTAAGGTCATTTTGGAGTGATTTCTTTGTCAAAATCAGGACATCGAAAGAAAGGGAGGACAAAAAAAAAAAAAATTCTAGCTGCCATCCTGTAAATGTGAAAAATGAACGATAGGTAATAATGATACGTTCATGATGACTTGACAAGAAGTATTCATCTCCATTCCAGACTTTTGATTAATTGATTAATTAATTTGTTTATTTATCTGTTTATCTGTTTATTTACTTTTAGTAATCAAAGCAAGTGAAGCCTTATGAAACAGCATTTTCACTGCTCTGGCTAGAATTAAGTCACTTTGATGCATTTACAATATATGTTTATGCCCTTTTCACTTCCAAGAGAAACTGAAAATGAGTTACATGCCCTCCTCTCCACTCTACCCTCCCCACCCCATTTATTGTATGCAAGTCAAAATAGGCAAACTGCCTTTCTCACTATGTTGATGTCTATTGAATTGTTTTGTAATATACTTAGCCGAAATATGCTGTTCTATGTTCAAGTTATCTTTTTAATACAGGCATGGTCAAAGTGTCAGGCATACTGTCAAATCTGTTGAATCTCTCTTTTGTTTCATTCCTGTCTCAGTCTCCCTCACTCAGTCAGTCTCCTACAGACATAATAACTCTTGCTCTTACAGTTTTGCTGATTTCGCAGTAGCGAAAATGGTGTGCCATGACAATTTTTTTTTTTTATTGGAACAGATACAATGCTATTTGTGTTTTGTCATTTCAATTTTTGATTTGTTTTCAGAGTACAGACAAAGACGTTGTGGTGTCCAGCATGTTTTATGTGGCTGTGGATGGACGTGGGTCAGTACAGCCAATCTTGACAGGAAATGTCTTGACCGAGGTCTTTGGTCACACACAGGAACTGGGATCCTTTCAGTTGAAGTTTCCTGTGGCAAGGAATAAGAATCAGAAGGATTCACATCTCATTGCATATGCATCAAATCTAACGCAGTTGACAGATGTTGTGAAGACTGGTTTGAATGAAGAGGCCTGGAATGTTGGTGGCTCTCTTACCTACTTCACTCTTGGAGGTCAAAACCTGTCAGAAGATTCTCCTGGAATTAACTTTATTGTGAAAGAGATGACCGCTGTGTTGCCCCTGGAGATGGAAGTGGTGTTTGAATCAGGCAGCTTTAGCAGAAGACCTGATACATTAGCCGAGGGTGTCTTTGACACTGTTTTGAGGCAACATGTGGGCAATTTCCACCACGAGTTCTCTGACAGGTTTAAGTTAGAGAAAAAAGGGTTTGGAGAGATCGAGTCCCATATGGCCAAGGTTGCCCTGAGCAACTTGCTTGGAAATATTGGCTATGTCTGTGGATCCTCCCTTGTGCAGTCAGAATACAACAAATTGCCTGTGAATTCCTGGACTGCTCCTCTCCTGTCTCCTGTATCTTCCAGATCTCTCTCATCTCATGGTACCCTGTGGGATACAGGCTTCCAAAACTTGATCATCAGGTGCTGGGATAAAAGTCTTTCCTTGGAGATCATTGGTCATTGGCTGGATTTGATGAACATTGAAGGCTGGATTCCAAGAGAGCGCGTTTTTGTGGGTGAGGCTTGTGTCAAAACTCAAGATCACAGTGTTGTTCAGCACAACAAGATGGCAGCTCCTCCAACCATTTTCCTGCCTCTGCAGAAACTGATTCCCGGCCTTGTTGGCAGCAAGGATCCCGCAGAACAGAGATACCTGGCAGCTTTGTACCCTCGACTGAAAGCCTGGTATGCTTGGTATAACTCCTCTCACACAGGTAGAATGGTGTCTGTGTATCAATGGAGAGGACGTGACGATAAAACTCAAATTCAGATCAATCCATTTACCATTGCTTCAGGGCTGTCAGACTATCCCCGAGCTTCACATCCAACGGACGAGGAGCGGCATGTAGACTTCCGATGCTGGATGGCCTTGGCCTCAGGGGTGATGGAAGAACTGGCCAAGTCTCTGAACAAACAGTGGCAGGACTATACAGCCTCCCATCAGCTTCTGACAGATAACGCTGTGCTGGATCGCTTGCACTGGTCAGAGGAAGGAGAGCAGTACAGTGACTATGGCTTACACACAGATGACGTGAAAGTGGAGAAACTTCAGCCTCCTCATCTTAGGTCTGATCAGTCGGTTTCTCACAGCATCTCAGATCCCAAGCATCAGTTTGTGAATGCTTTTGGTTATGTTAGTCTGTTTCCTTTCCTACTGAAAATCGTTGACCTGCCATCTCCAAAACTGCACAAAATTCTAACAGATCTTAAAGACCCTGCATTGTTGTGGAGTCAGTATGGAGTACGTTCTTTAGCACCAACCAGTCATTTTTACCAACTCAGCAACACAGACAATGACCCCCCTTCCTGGCGTGGGCATGTTTGGATTAACATGAATTTCTTGACTTTAGCAGCACTTCATCATTACTCTCATGCTCCAGGACCTTACAGTCATCTTGCTGGGGACATCTACTCCAAACTTAGGGCAAATCTGGTGAGAAACATTGTGAGAGAATTCCGAAAAACTGGTAAGATATGGGAACGTTACAGTGACAAGACTGGTCAGGGAATAGGAAGTCAGCCTTTCACAGGCACATCTGCCCTTGTTGTGCTGATAATGGCGGAAATTTATTAATGTCCGTTTTTGTATGCTTACTTGCTTTTGTTACCAGAGATGTCTTTCTTTGAGTGTAATTATGGGTTTTGTGGATGGATGGTTGGGCTATAAGTAACATGTATGTATAAATGTGCATAATGTTCATGACTGAGTGCATGCAAGAATATGTGTGTACTCATACAAGATTGTCTGTCCATAGTGTGTGTGTGTGTGTGTGTGTGTGTGTGTGTGGAAACTGTTACTTGAGCAGAATTATCCCATGAATGAATATTCATGCTCTGCATTGGTATGTGTGATCTAAAAGAGTTGAAATAGTTGGGTTGCTGTGATACAGGTAATTTTCATTAACTGCATTTGCTATGAGAAATGTAATAGCCGACCTTGTTATTGTCTGATTTATGCAGAGTAATTTATCAGTGTACACATTTCGTGACCTGAGCTGATAGTGATTCCAGAAGCCAGATAACAGTTAACTTACAAAGGTGGTGACAGACAGTGCCTTCTTTATCACATGGGAACTAATGTATTGAATACTCATTGTCATGTCATGCTCCATCACACTTTGTAACTCAATGTTTTTGAGAAATGTTTTTTTTTGTCTATTCCAATTGTAAACTTGATCCTTGCAGACTGAGGGGTCATGGGTTTGAATTCCTTGAGGATTTACTTATGCAATGCTTTTGCTGAAGCCAAATCTTGCACAGCGTTCAGTATGTTTCTACCACTTAATGTTATCTCAGAGTTTTGCTCAGATTTCCAGACCAAGACAACAGGTACCTCTCATTCACGTGTGGCTGACACTGGGCTAAATGTACATGTATGAATGGCAATGTTGAGTATAGCCATGTCATGTAGTCTCAGACCAGAATGGAATTCTGGAGCAAGGGTGAGAGCATTGCTTTTAGTTTTACTAAAAACAAACATGCGACATGTTAAAAAACAACACAACCAAACAAAAACATATCCTCTTTGCAATACTGGGATTTAAAAAAGTGTCCTCTGTGTTACCTTATTTGTCAAAGAAAATGTTAATTGGCTCATCCATATCAGCATCTGGTTTAGAAACCAATTCAAATGTCAGTAATTCCGTTTTGCTGTGCTGAATTCAGTATCTGTACTGTATGACTTGCATGCATACCATAGTGTCATCTTGATCATCCTCGAGGAAAGTCTCAAATTTTGTGTCCCTTACTGTTTTGCCGTTGTGTTGACCTTGGCTCCAATTTCCTTTCCATGTCCATGCAGTTCCGTCAAGTCACAGGCATCAGCAAATTCATGGGGACTTTGTTGTTGAAAGGATGACAGTTCTGGAACAGGACGCTCATACATGCTGGCTGCTTGATCAAGCATTTATGGTCTTTACTGGGTCACTTAGTGGTTGGTGTCCTACATGAGCTGGGTCAGAACAGGCACTGCTGAACATCACCAGTCACTTGGCAGCAATGCATTGTCTCTTGAAGTGGGTTGCCTCATTACGATCCAAGACCAATTACTCCCAGTGGACTACTGGTGCTGATGCCGTCACAGGATGTGTAGCTTTGTAAGAGAGAGAACAAGAATGAGTGATATGGGAGCAATGCCACCATGAAAGCATGGAAGAGGCTTGTATATATATATATATATATATATATATTATATGTGTGTATGTGTGTGTGTGTGTGTGTGTTTTAAAGATATTTGTTTTATGTGGCGCACACAATTCATGTACGCATGAATCGAGAATATCTTATGTGTGAATTACAATCACTTTGTTGTATTCTCACTTGAAACTAGTTACATAAGCTGGGCTGGTTCCTCCTCCCTGGTCAGAATTAATTTGACAAGTTTATACCTCAATGCACAGAAAATCACATATGAAGATAATGTTAAGGAACAGTGTCATTCAATGTTTTTTTGAAAATACAGATTGAGAGCAGGAACAAATGTTCCAAGTTGATTCCAGCGATGTTGACATGTGCCTTTTTCTTTTACCTCGTGTGTCCAAATAAACTGTCCATTTACAGCTCAATGATTTTATGCATTGTTATGGTACCCACAAAGGCAGGTCCTTAGGGCTGCCAGAGGGTCTTTCAAAATGAATCATAAATCCTCCTTGAAATTCCGTGCTAATAACTCCACCTTTTCGGTAACTCTCTTTGACACTACCGTTTTTGTTTTTGTCTATATTTGTTGTCATCCATTCTTTTTACACCTTTGTGGCACATCCTCCTGATTTTATTCTTGGAAGTCTATTTTTTTCTCATTACATATCATAATGTCGATTTTCTTTTTTAAAATTGTAATTTGACGACTACGTAGCAAGAATGTATGCACCGTCCACGGTGGACTCTTGATCTTTATTCTGCGTTGTCTAAATTATCTTTGAATTCATTTTCTAACTACAATATAATGTTTAAATTAATTTTTTTATTTGTGATCTGCATGTGAAAAATTACAGGAATGCCTTATGCGCTCTACATGGCCAAGCCTTGGCAGTCTTATGGATGTTGTAAATTTATTGCATTATTTTATGCATTTATGTGTTTATTAATGTTGCTTTTTGCAGTATAGGACTTCTTTTCTATACATGATAATCCTGAAAGACCCCTTATGGTTTGCTGGGCTATAATAATTTCAGTAAACTAACCCAGAAAGATTGTTAACCGAATAACAATCAAAATCTACATGATCAACAATCTGATAAAGCCATTTTTCTTCTTTTGGACCAATTTTTCTGCAAATTCGACAATCTGAACAGCTTAATTTCATATTGCAGTGTGCCATCATAATTCTTTTAAGAAATAAAATATTTCATCAACAGATGAAGTTCTCAGAGTTGTGTTGCTCAATGATTCTGCTATATATCACACCAAGTCTCTCTGCCCAACACTTGGCTCATCCAATTCTCTAACCTTAAGCTGGAAAATTGCATTGTGCATATAGTGCATTGATTCTAGTGGGGCCATGTGCAATATTACCATCAATTTCCCATAGTATCAGAAACTGCAAGTGCAACTGACAGTTTTGTCCATTCTGTATCTAGATTCACTGATGCAAGCAGTTTGCATATTTTGTATATCTTATAAACCAGAATATATTACGCACTTACATGTCACTTGTACTGGGCAGACCAAGAGCAAAGACCCTTCATTTCAGGCCCTAGACTCTTTCTCTGGGGATAAAAATGGTCATGGAGCAAAATGAAGGGTAAAGGGAGCAAAGGGTATTCATATATTATCCTGATATTTTTCTCACAACTCACAAGCACACATAGACTAGTTGTTCTTTCTGCCCTTTACAGACACAAAGCTGTCTGAACATAGCTTTCAAATTTAATTTCATCTGCACAAAGAACACTAAAATCACTGAGGCAAGACAGAATGGTGACTTTATTCCATGTGAAACTCCCTTTTCCCAAGCTGGTTCCAACCATCAGATTACAGGTGGTTCAAAGACGCAAGGGAGATCAGCAACATAACAGCAGTCAACTAAACTGTTTCAACACCAAACCATTCTTTCCCAACCAAATTTCTACATCTAGATATGTAATTCAAAAAGTAAAAACAAGGAATAAATTAATAAATAGCTTTCATTAATTAAGAAATAAGTAGTTCTCAGGAACAGAAAAATGCACCAGTTTCTGGAAAAAAAACATGCTCACATATGTAATGTGCATGTGCACCAGCACACACACAATGGTACATGTATTATTCATCCATTTACATCCCACAAGCTTTTAACACACTGCAATAATAAAAGTAGTCAAAGGAACCTAAGACTATTGATCTTGAGAGCCACACAAATACCCTAATGAACCAAGACTGCATTCCTGTTCACAACAGGAGAGGAATGAGCTGGAAGAAATTGTATACTGAATATATATAATGCTTATTCTCTTGCCAGCTAAAAAACACACTCTTCAATCATTTTCAACCTCCAAATGTAATGGTGTCCATGTAAAAAATGTTGCACAGCTCACAGCGTATATGAGTGTGTGTGTGTGAAATGGAAGAGCTGTACGAGTGGAAATGGTGTACAAAACTGCCTTTAGCATTTCTTTTCCCCTCTTAAAAAAAAAAAGAGAAAAAAAAAAAGCAACCCCTCATATGTTGTGAGTGGCTATGCTTGGGCTATAAACAAGATACGTTGAATTCGTTTTTTTCAAGTTAGATATTTTTGACCTGCTTGGAAGCTTTGTGACCTTTCTCAGTGGCATTTCTTTTTCTTCCTTTTCACTTGTCATTTAGGCAAGGGTTAACTCAGCAATCACATCAGGTTGTACTTCCTCATCTGCTTTACTTGTTATTTTCTGTGGCTATGAGTTATAGAGTCAGCAGCTTCCTGTAATGTGCCTCAGGACTGTTTTGCATCAGGCGCTTCCTAAGTTGCTTGACAGGAAAAGCGAACAATGATGGATTATGGCCCAGCTTGGATAATGCACTGGTACTGGTCCACACAGTACAAAGCAGACAAACATGCAAAAGAAAACACCAAAAACTCCTTTCAGTGGAGAAGTCCGTTAGATCAAATGATAACAGAAGCATTCAGATTCAATACAAACTCAAAATTCAATTTCATTCTCTGTCACACATACACACAAACACACACACAATCATACCAAGTGTCTGAAGCCAATCGGTAATGGTTTGCTTTCACTCCTTTTTTTTTCTCATCAAGTTTCCCTTTAAACATGCCTGTCTTTCCAGTTTATGTGAATACAACTTTCATCCGGAACAGAATGGTGGGAAGGGAGGTGATTGCAGGGAATGGGTCAATCATTACCAACTCTGACCATCTGGCCAAGCAATTCTAGCAGAACCTCTAGCATATATCTTTCAGTGAAGACACAGAGCTGTACATTATATCACAAAAATACTTGCTCACGCAGGAAAAGGGAGAAACAGGAAAGGTGGGGAAAATCAGGTAATTCAAAAACTCTGATCAAGTCAAGAGGAAAAAAAAACTTCAAGCACATGCAATGAACAGCCATACTGGTCAAGAAGTGCTGTCAGCCAACAATAAAACAAAAGGTCAAATACTTAACCCAGAAATACCATGTATAACCTGTTAGCTTTCTATGTATGATCCACGGAATATTGCACTGACATGGAGAGATTTTACAGCCAAGTTTCATAAGTGAATAAGAGCATCATACATATAGGATGTTGGTCAGGACTTAACATCTAAAATCTATTCACTATACATTAACCACAAAGCAAAAAGCCAACAAAGAACAAATAAGCAATCCAATGCAACATGCACACATGAAGATGTTTGAAAGAATAAAAAAATCAACTACAGAGATTTCTTAGTTTGAACTTTTCCCTTACATTTAAAACCTACCTACCATGAACAAAATCAAAAGCATGTCCTTTTTCTGGCTCATACAAGTATGGAATGATTCATCCAAGTTAGTCCAAACATTTACTTGCTGTAAATGTTTTCTTCTAAACTGCTAAACAATTGCTAATAAAAAACAAAGCCTTAAATACTGCAACCAGTCCTCCCAAATACAGCACAGAAATATAGACCTCAAACTATTGTTGTTTTTTTTCTGAAAATGTCACATAACTATAGAAGTTTCGGGATTCTTGAGTGCACTTTGGGTTTTCCTCCACTTTGTGCATAGTTTAGATGTGTTTGACAACTTTGGCCCCCCCCCAAAAAAAAACAACTTCAGACACATTATAGTCGCTATAAAAAAAAAAGGCAAATTGTTTTAAGAAGTTTATGACAAGTGGCATACAACAGCAAGACTTTAAAGTGTGCGATAGCATTCCTGTAATCAAGAAGATGAAAGCCAAAGACCAAATTTCAACTGGCAGTTTAACCTGCGACCTTTGACTAATAATTGAAACATGACATGAAAACTAGTGACAGGGCATGAAAACAGCGGTCACTCCGCCAAGCAAGGAAGATACACAAAAAACAATAACCCAGTCATACAAACAACACTAGGTATATGCTTTCTTCAATTTCTTTTGAATGATTTTCAATGAATTATTCATCTAAAATAAACCAGCACTTAGTACAATGATTTCAGTGAATCACAAATGGTCATAAGGAGAATGAACCAACAGTCTGCCTGGAGTATCAGTTGAAGATGACCAAAGCATAAACCTTCATGAAATCCTGCGCAAAATTTTCCATCTTTGACAAATGAGGACATCACACTTGCTGCTGACTGTTCACTTATCATAAGCCTTAATTTTATCACTGTCTTGAAGAAATGACAACAGGCCATACTTCTAAATTCAAAAGTGTAAAGCATAGGTGCTGATCAATGCAACCACTATTTCTGTGTCCAACAATCTAGAAATTCAACGTTGTTAAAACTCTGTTGTTCGCTCAGGCTTTCCGACTAGTTCAGAAAGAAACAACGGGAAAGGGTAACAATCAGACAATGTGTGTGATTACATAATAAATGACCAGGACAACATTTTCTTGAGGCTAATCAAATTTTCAATCTTCCACACATATAAACTTTCCCAGCAATTGCAGTAGGTTTCCCTCTCTGACAGCCTGGACACACGACCACAGCCTGACCCCCCCAAACTTAACCTCCTCTGTCAAGCTGCAGCGCCAGGCGACACAGAACTGACGAGCACACACATAGTTTGGTGATCAGGCGTGGTATCTTCAGACAATGACGACGATACATGCAGATGATGAGCATCCCTCCTGGACCCCGCACAGTGTGGCACCACTAGAATGTTTTCCGGTGTATCGCTTTGACTCCTTCCTCATGGTACTCTCTCTTTGACACCCACATTTTCCTGAATGTGTCTAATGATGCTAAGATGGACCCACTGGAAAACAAACACACATACAAAGATGGAATCATGTTTAGCACGCAAAGGCTTGAAACTTAAGCTGTTTTCTTCTGCAAAATAAATACAAATACACTGTAAATTTTGATATTTGTTCTTTGCCTGAGAAAGGCTTTGTACATAAAAACAATACAAGACACACACATTTATGTGTATGTCTGTGTACATAGGCATTTAAAGCTCTAAAACACTTGTTCAGAAACATTTCCTTCCTCATTTCAATTGAGATACAAACATACATCTGTGCTATCTGCCATAAAGTAGTGTGATTTTTAAAAATGTAATAATGCCATCAGGGCTAAAAATGAATTTAATCTTATTCTATAAACATCCAACTTGTCACTGTAAAATAATTCTTATTGCACTCATTTCCCCATCAAACATTTTCTCTACATACAGTACATACAGAGGGGCCTGTAGTGAACTTTCAGACCATTTACATGTGGAACTTGCGGTTGCTTGCTCAAACCACTCATGGCGGCCGATTTTTGGAGGGGCTTGAAAACCCTTTTTGTCTACCCAGCAGTAAATGGGTACCAGATTCAGTCAAGGGAAGGATAAGGGCAGCAAGAAAGGGGCAGGCACTGCCTTCCATTATGCGGTGTTCTAGACACAGTAAACCTCTGAGAGTTCACTGTCCCTATGGCTAATAGGCTATGACTCTCTAATCTTTTTATGGTATATACTTGTTAGTGCTGTCTGAAACCAGCATAACTTTCTTCAAATGACATTTCACACAAATGATTGATAACCTCAGCTAGAACTGTCATCTCGATGCTCTAAACACAAAAACTGTAAAAACAAAGCACATGCGGTGCAATTGTGGATCCCCTAACCAATGATGACTTTTTCCGTCAAAAATACTAACCCAATCCATGTGGAGTAAAGCCTTTCTTGTGGTGCTGAAATCTGTAGGAAAAACAAATCAATTCATAAAAACAATGATTTTAACAAGGTGAAAGCATATTAAATATTGGTCAGCGAAGACAAATGTCCAAGAGCTCTATGTGTGTGTGTGTGTGTGTGTGTGTGTGTGTGTGTGTACTCATGTAATGTGTGCATGTGTGTTGTAAAACAAGAAAAAAAAAAAAATCAAAGCTCAATTTTTGCTGCTCTGGTTAGAAATTTAATTGTGAACATAGCAGCTCAGTATTTTGTGCCTATTCTCTACACTCAAAAAGTAACATTTGTCAGGTCTGCTCATGTAAGCTACATCAATACTCGTTTTGATTCTGAAACCCTAAAAAAAGAAAAAAAAAAGAAAAGCAGGAAACAGATTTTAATTAATATCTTAACTAACAACATTGATAAATCAAGTTCTTGTGAACACTATTTGCAATGTGCTTCAAAATTACCCCTCACCCCCTCCCCTTCCAATCAACCCGCATAGTTAATGTGTCTTAAAATATAAAACCTCATTGGTTGATAGAGAAACACAGCACCAAAATGTCAGAGGTTGGTCAATTCATCTCATTCTCCGCTTCCTTCACTCTTTTATTCTGCTTCATTCTCTTCTATTTGGGAGGAGGTAAGGGTAGATAGGACAGGTAACGAAAATTTAAAAATCAACGCCTGATTTTTACTTAACAATGTGGCATGCCTCATTGTAAAAGTAGCAGGTGACAAGTCACCTTATGTAAGCTACATCAACACCCATTTGGATTCTGAATATCCCTCAGAAACAAGAAATGGATCTTTCTTGACATCTAGCTGCTGATATTGGCAGCTGTAGTTCTTGTGGATACTATCTGCAATGTGCTTCAAAACGAGGCTTCCTCCACATCCTCTCCATGACCATTTTATATTGAGAGTGTGATCAACAATAATAAATGACAGTAAGAGGAGAGAACATTGAAAATAATTGTGCATAAGGCCGGGTGCCACTAAATTGACATGATGCCTCAGACATCGGTAGAGACAATACTGATGTGTTTCAAATGGATTAGCTTTTTTCCTTCTGTATCATCTTCCACGCCACCTCAGAGGCACTGACCTATGCAGCTCACCCGTCCACAGTCTCAGCCTGACCTGTCCCACCACAAGCCCCGGTACTGGCAATACACAGGAAGTAGGTCAATATAAAATCATCATGAGGCAACCACCACAGAAGACACTGCACTGCTGTCAGTTCACTTCAGTGATGTTTAGTGGTGCCTGTACTGATCCAAAATAAACAGGAGACCACCTACTATGCCCCCTACTGACAATGACTGCTTACTGTGAAGCCAGTCTGAGCGAACTCTCCCTCCAGAGGACACCACCATGTCCATCCAATGACAGTCCCCATGAATTTGCTCCAGCCGGTGACCCCAACAGAACCAAACCATGGACATGGACATGGAGAGGTAATGGAAACTGAGATCACAATGACAGCAGGGCATGAAAGGACACAGAATTTGTCATTTTTTTTATGATGATTGATAAGGATGAGGATGAAGATGATGCTACAGTTTTCCAATCTGGTCTGAGACTGCACGACACAGCCGTTCTCATTGCTTACTTTCATAAAATATCCCACCATCAATCAGGCCTTGCAGTGTTGGTCAGGAAACTGAGCAAGACTCAAGAGACGCATCCAGCAAGTGAAACTCGACTGGATGGTCCCAGTCTTCCCAGATGAACTTACAGCAAACTCAACTCTGGGCAGGAGCCAGTTGGGGCAGAAAAAGCCCACAACCAAATGGCTCTAATGGGAACTGAACCCACAACCTCCCAGAAGGGAATTCATGACGCTAACCACTTCGCCAGGCTTGGATTTAAGCTTGATAAGAAACAATGACATTAATGACCAGGATGTGGCAAGCTGCTGTTGATGTTTGCATAAATTTTCTGATCCTTCACTATGCAGGTAGGTTACTATGGATAAAGATCAGTTACAAACATCAACAACACACAGGCACATGCAAACTAAACTATATCCACAACCAGATTTTTATACAAAATTTGGTGTGATTTGGATCTGCAGTTTTTTATTTGTTTTCAATTCATTTAAAACAGTACATCAGTTTCATGAGTACGTCTCATGCCCTAGAAAATTAATCTGGTTGGTATATGTTATGTCAAAACATCATGACAGTTACATTTTTACAAGAAAATCATGTGGCCACAAGTGCATCTGTATTTTCTCTTCTTTAAACACATATATACATAAACATGTATGTACTATGCATTAACACACTTGCACATTTCCCAGCAAATATCAAAACAAACACAAAAATGACTTACTCTAATCTTGATGTCTTTGGGGGCTAATTTCTTCAGTTCACTCAACAGTCTATCCCCAAAACCTGAAAAAGACACAATTTACCAACATGAGATTGGGCGACATAAAACATTATGCAATATAATGCTGATCAAGGCTCTTCATGTTATTTCTCCATCCTTTGTAAAAAAAACTCCACAGGTTATGATTTAACAGAATACAAGAACTGTCCTAGTCTGAACAACAACTGCCTCTATCAAAAATAAGAACGAAATTTGCCTTCATTGTTCAAACAGCTCTATAACTCTGTTTGCTTTCTCATCCGAAATGCCAGTTACCTTAGCCTGATATCTGTGTTGCAAATGTCTGTATGCACATCTGACTGCAACTTTGGATATAGCAGAAAAGAGCAGTTTCAAGATAGACAGAGAACAGCAGTAACGCTAATACTCTTCTTTGAACTCTTATCTATGTAGAACTATTTCTCTCCCCAAAGAAATTCCTTTCCTTTTACACATAAGGGCTGGACGAATGAAGTGAGTTCAAATGGTAGGGGGAGGGTTGTGGTGGTGAGTGGATTTCAAAACTGAATAGCCTGTGGCATTATTTCAATCTAAAAATGGTTGACTTCATCATTCACACTTGCTGTGCATGAACCTGATGCATTTGTATAATCCCCCTGGCTCCACAGACACCACCTATATAGAGTAGCCTCTAGTCGGTATCAATAAGTCAGCTCTCATTAATTTGTGAGCTCAGTTGCTGCACTCTTGCAATATTTGTCACTGATGTCTTCACTCCTGAACAATACCATGAAAACATTTATATAATCGTAACAGCACAAATTCTAATACAGTAAACAAAACTTGAGGTAAGGAGCGGAAGGACATGGGGCGGACGGGGACTAAACGGCAAAATATAGACTCAACAGGCACTGTCATTCTGCACTGAACAAAATTAATACATCATGGATCTACCAATAGGTAGCAGGGTAAAAAAACAAACAAACCCTGTTTGACCAGATTTTTTTGTAATCTGTTGAAGTAAGTTTGGTTTCCATTTAAAAAAAAAAAAAGTGGCAATACAGGATTAAGTGAAAGCTTTGAAGGGCAAGTGAAATTTCTGATCCACTAGCAAAGCTGGCTGGTAAAAAAAATTCAAACTTCTCCAGCCCTCCAGATCCACCTGAATGATTTTTGACATTTCACTGTACCACAGACTGGTTCTCAGTTCTGTACGTTAACTGTCATCACAAGCAGTAAGTCAGGCACCTTTGAAAAGTGTTGATCCCCCCGACAGCACTATGTTGGAGTACAAGGTTTTTCTTAGGTCCACATCAGACTTCTGAATGGAGTAGGACAGCACCTCATGGATTCCTTCACACTCTTCTCCAATTAGATCTGGTCTGAACAGTAGTTCTGGTGCTCGGAATCTGGCTGGTCCAACCTGCAACATACATCATCTGCTCATACGCACCTGCAAATATATTCATCATAATATGCTGTATGTTCCTTTATGTGCTAAAGCTCTGTTCATTTTTAGACTTATATCAAACTTCATACATTTTTTAGACGAAATGGAACGTGATAAAAATCAAGATCTATAAAAAGGCAACTGGGAAACAGCAAATTCCAATAGAAAAAATCTAATGTACAGGTTTAGGAAGACAGTAGATTCTAAATCACTAAGAATTTGGCTTCAATCCTGCCAATATTTAACTTCATCAAAATCAAAGATTGTTCCAACTGCACAGAACCACAACCAACTGGATTCTCTCTGTCTGTAGTCTTTAAGTACAGCTTAAGCCAAATTTGATATTCTAACATGTGGTGATTTTTTTTTCCTCTTCAAAATCAACCTCACAGTGTTTTTTCTCCTTTGAATTTAAATGGTTACAGAACCTTCAAAAAAGATAAGTAGGACATCAAGAACTTGTCATGAAATAAAGACTGAAGTTTCATTATTTTCTAGACAAGCTTTCTGAACAAGGCAGCTTCCATCCGTCTTCTCTGGCTATCACACCATCCTCAACATCAGTCCCTAGCACCACAAGAATGGTGCCCTGTCGCTGTATCATGGAAAGTTTTGTGTGTAAACTAATAGCAATACACTGTCGTTTCATTCACATGACTCACCTCAATGGAGGTGCCATCAGGTAAAGTGTACTGAACCTTTTCTGTGTCCACACTTTCCTCTTTCAATGGATTGATGGAAAGATAGCATGTTCTCTGCAACAAATTACAAACAATGCTAATCACATCAGCAAGCATTACTTAAGTAATAATGGATTCTCCCGTCGTGCCTGACGGTTGAGTAGGCAGACAGGTCATCTGCTGGTGTGGAATGAAGACCAATTCCTTGCAGTCCACAAACGCTGCATGGAATGGAGTCCTGCAAGGATGGGCCCCGTTTTCTCTGATTCCTCTTTTCCTGGATGGTGGCTGCTCTGTTGCGCTTTAATGTCTTTGTGCCCTGGGTACACAGTTGCTTCGACTGTGTTCTTTCAAAGATGACATCTTCATAGGAAGCAGTGTCAATGTTGCAGCTTCTGAGATTGGCTTTCAAGGTGTTTTTGTATCTCTTGAGAGGCCTTCCTTGGTGACATTGTCCTTCCTTCAGATGTCCATAGAGCAGCATCTGTGGAATTCTCCTGTCCTCCATACCAACAACATGTCCTTATGTCCTTTCCATCGGAGCTGGCTTTTGATCAGTATACACTCAATGCTGGGTATGCCACACTTTGTCTGGATCTGTACGTTGGTCACTCAGTCTTGCCATTTGATGTTGCAGATCTTGCATAAGCATCATTGAAGGAACTGTTCAAATTGTTAAATGTGTCCACGGTATGAGGTCCATGTCCCACAACCGTAGATGAGAGCACTCAGAAACACAGCTCTGTACATGCGACCTTTGTGCCCAATTTGATGCCATGGTCTTGCCACAGACTCTTTGCATGTCTGCTAAAGGCAGAGCTGGCCTTTGAGATGCCCATCACTTCTGCATCCAGAGAGCCATTGCTGCTTACACTGCTGCCCTAATAGCAAAACTTGTCCACAATTTTGATCTCTGCGTTGTTGTTGACAACAGGTGGTAGTGAAGCACTGCCAGCTCTGGATGGTGAAGGCTGGAACATGGCCTCGGTCTCACCAAGGCTGATTATAAGTCCAAAGCGCTGACAGGCCCTTTCAATGTGATCTGTGATGCACTGGATGTCTTCATGGGAGTGCACAACCAGTGCACAGTCATCTGCAAAGAGGAACTCTCTCGGAAGGGCATCACATACTTTAGTCTTGGCCTTAAGTCATTAAGGTTACAGCATTTGTCATCTGAACAAAACTGGTTGTATACCCCCATGTCACAGTCCTGGAATGAATCAATCAGCATTGCAGCAAACAGAATGAAAAAGAGAGTGGGGAGCTAAAACGCATCCCTGCTTCACTCTGTTCATCACTGGGAATGGGTCAGAGGTACCTCCATTTTCTTCACCCTCACCTGCATGCCATCATAGAATGAACTTTTCTGGGCAACCAAACTTGTGAAGGATTTTCTACGAGCCAGTTCAATTAACGGTGTCGAAGGCCTTGGTGAGATCAACAAATACTATGTGGAGTTCCTGATTCTGCTCACGACACTTCTCCTGTAGCTGGCAAAAAGAAACACCAGGTCGCTTGTGCCACTGCCTGCATTAGCTGATAAGAATTCCTATGAGATGGCAACGTTTTCATGATAAGCAAGGCTCTGACATTCAAACACTCAGAGGCAAACACACACACACACACACACACACACACACACACACACACACACACACACACACATGAACAGGCCTCTCCCACTCTTCTAGAAACAAAACCCCCATGTCTTTCAAGATCTCTTATAGCTTCATTGGGCCTTTACAAATATTTATACAAGGGTAGACTGCAACATATCTAGAGCATATTTACATTGAGCAACTTTGCACAAAAATAATCAAACATAGTACACAGACATTAAAAGACCTTGCACTTACTATTTTCATGTTCACTTTCAATTAAACTCTCATGTTCTATCATTTACACCACAAATACTTCATCTGCTGAACTATCCAGACTGAAATGTCACTAACGAGGTCATAGCATTCAAATGTTTCTATGCCAAATTCAGCACAGGTTTCCACTTTGCAATGTAACGCATAGACCAGTTTTTAAACCACGAAAACTTTCAAGCCTGTATAAGGCCTTCTGTACACTGCAATCAATGCCAAAACTTATAAGCACCTGCAAGGGAGTGGAAATCCTGCACTTGCAGAAAAAAGCCCCTGGACTTCGAACCATAAAACAATCAAAAAGGCACCCCTTCCCCAACAACCCCCCTCATTCTAACCAGCACACACCTCTTTGATCTGCTTGACCACTTCAAACTCAGCAGTGGTGTGCAGGTCCAAGCCCTCTTTGCGCAGCAGCAGGCGCAAGTAGCGGGACACGTCCCGGCCAGCAACATCCACCCGCATGATGCTGTGGGGCATTGCGAAACCCTCATATACTGGCACGGCGTGGGTCACTCCGTCCCCCGCATCCAGAACAACACCTGTTGTGCGACCTGTGGCATAACTGTGACAGACATAAACGATAGAAAATTAAGGCGACATGCCTGTCGTTAGCTTTGATTGCTGAATGTATGCGATGTTTAAATGCATAAAAAAAAGGGTATGTCTATAATGTAAGAGTTGTAGAATTGAGCCAAAAGCGCAACGTTTCTTTACTGTACACCATGTTTACAAATAATCTTATAATTTTGTGTGTGTGTTGTGTGTGTGTGTGTGTGTGTGTGTGTGTGTGTGTGTGTGTGTTGTGTGTGTGTGTGTGTGAGAGAGAGAGAGAGAGACAGACAGACAAAGACTGATTTAAAAAGTAGTAGATAAGTACATTTTGTTTCCATCTAGCCCTTGTTCATGTGGGTGTTCAGTATTAAAAAAAAAAAAAAAGAACAAATAAGTGAGAGGGAGAGTAACAGCAAGGAAAATGTGAAGTGTAAGTATTCAGGCCTTACAGACTCAAAACAGCTTGCATGGAGATGAATAAAGCAGGAACATTGAATGTTTCAAAGAAGATCTCAGCAGCCTTTTCCCGATTTCTCCTTGGATTCAGTGGTGCCTCTGTCAGCAGTACAGGGTGCTGCCAAGCAAACAAGATACAATCATCAAAGACACCGCCAAATGACACAATGTTTCCTGGTAGGTTAGTGAAAATCTGATTATGAAAAAACAAAGATGCAGACAAACCGTTACGAATGATTGATGATCAACACATATCAATGCCTGAATAGTGTTTTGGACCATCCTTCAATCTCTTAAAATATTCGTATTTTTCCCAAAATTTTAACTGGTCTAGTCCACAAGCAACACACATGAAGTTCAATTAATCACTCAGTGGGACTCATCCTTATGATGAAGCGATACTGGTTAAAACGCTCTACAAAATGCCAGAACCAATGTGTACTCCAAGTTAACGTGTTACCAGATCACATGTTCACAACATTCAACAAGTACTCTACCTTGAGATGACCCAGAAAAGAACTGAAATCTAAAACAAAACCCTCTGCAGTTTTCTGCATACATGCTTTCTTTTGCACTTCATTCAGTTTTTAGGCAACTAGATCTCTGAACAGATGAACCACAAGGTTTTACAACAATGCCATTCCAGCCTTCAACAATGTACCATAACTACTGATGCCAATATTTCCACACATACATAAAATTAAAATAAATGTACACTTTGACAATGTGGTACACACCACTGTACAAGACACTCATAGTCTGACCAACACATCTGGCTAGAGCATAGGTCAGGCACCTGTGAATACTAAGCCTATATGAGCTCCGCAGTGTGGTATAGCATACATGGGGATTCCTGCAGGATACTAAAACTTACACATGAACCATTGGTTTAGGATGGATGATGATGGTTACCTCTTCTGAAAATGTCTGCAACTGGTCCTTCGAATAGATGTATTGCCAGATACGCTCCATGTCATTCCAGTCTTTGACAATACCATGCTCCATGGGATAGCGAATGGACATCAATCCTCTGTGCTCCTTCATAAACATAAAAAAGCTTTATATCTTAACTGCTTTCTGCATAGCGTTTTTTTGGTAAGACTGGTCATGCAAAGCTTACTGAGCAATGGGCTCAACAGAAAAGAAAAAAAAAACCTACACAATGTATTATATAAAGTTTTCTTTTACTTATCAGACAAAAACTTGTTAGTTCCAAGTCTGACTGACACCATAGCAATTTATGGAAAGGATCACAGATAATCATATTAATTCAGAATTAATGCAGAATCTGACATATATATCAAAACAGAACTTCAAACTCAACGCATCATCTGTGATTCATTGTCATTCTCATTTTTCAAGATGAAAGTACCAAGAATGAGTTTTAAATTCCATCTAAAACTGAGGTCCTTCTTTTTCTATTTGAATGTAATAATGAATCCTTGCTCTGAAAACAAAACAAAACAAACAAAAAAGTGTTCAATGGCAGATATACAAATCTAATGTAGTGACTGGAAAACACAACCAAACACAAACAATATCACACAATTGCCAGCAAGGGGCATAACACGTAGAATACTTCTTAAGACAGTACATTAGAACAACCTTTACAAAACCCTATTCAAGTGATATCACAAAAATGACAGATGACCTAATAATGACAGCTCCTATGGCTTTCTTCCTCCTTCATCCCCTTGTCTTCTGTGTTGCCTTAATGGCAGTATTCCCCATCAAGTTCAATCCAGCTCTCCCATACACAGCTTCTGTCAATTTCTGTCACTTCCACAAATACATAGATAGAACTAGCCTGTGTGGTTGCATATGAATTAAACAGAACGAATTACCCTGGACTGATGTTGCTGAGAAAGTATAAAAAAAGGAGGCAACAATATTCTAGCAAAGTGGTGGGGGGAAAGGGGTGGGGGAGGAAAAAAACTCATTCCATTTCATTACACTTATTTTGACCACACTGCTTTCCTCTACATTGACAAACAATTCCAACTGTAGAAGGAAAACAGAGGTGCAAACGTAAAGAAACACTAAAAGTAAAACTAAAATAAGATAAAACTAAAAAAGAAACAAAGATTCAATCACTAATAATTCAAATCTTTCCATTCCCGTCTCCTTTTTCTATTTTTATTTTCTCTCTCTGTATATTTAGTTACAAATACAGATTTTCTTGTAACTGTACTGATATCATGGGGACAGAACTTAACTGTATATTATCCTCTCAGTTACTGCGGCATAGTGGTTAGCGTGACTGAGCTGGAAGGTCATTGGTTTGCTTCCCATCAGTGCTATATACTTGTGGGATTTTTCAACCCCGGCCAGCTCCTTCTCAAAGTTGAGTTTGCTAAGGGCTCAACTGGAAAGACTAGAACGTCACCCTTGAAGCTCCAGATTGTCACAGGGCCCACGATATTTTCAGCCTTGGCTGTTGTGCGCCTTTTGTCATTATGCCGAAGTGCAAATCAGTCCTTCTCTACTTCAGTCGATGTTGCGGATGATCAGAAGCAAAACCTGTGCTGTCTATGCAACCACAGTTCATTCTACGATATGAATGATCAGCTTTTGATTTGAGGAGGAATAGAGAAGCAGCCCCACACAACTGTCAATACAATACAAGCTTGTTTGATTCTGCCATACAATCGGAAGTGACAAAAATGCAACAAAAGGCAGACCAGAGAATGACAGCATCACAAAGCAGTCAACAGAGCATGAACAATGATTTTTTTTTTTAGCAAACCGAACATTACAGTTTACAATTGTGATACCAAATCTTCCCTCACGAAACAGCACAGGAAGACAAACTTACACAGATACACCAACCTCCGCATCTCTCTACTTCTCATCTGGCTCTCCCCCTTTCCTTTTTTTCCTCCCCCTCGCCCCCCACTCCCCTTCTTTCTTCTTCCTTTCGATTTTGTTGAATATCACAACTGTGAATGGGTTGTTCTCTCTCAAAGGATGCTCACTTTCTCCCCCTCCCCCCCCCCCCCCCACCATTCTCCTTCACACAGAGAGTGAGAGAGAGAGAGAGTGTGTGTGTGTGTGTGGTGTGTGTGTGCGTGTGTGTGTGTGTGTGTGTGTGTGTGTGTGTGTGTGTTGTGTGTGTGTGTGTGTGTGTGTGTGTGTGTGTGTGTGTGTGTGTGTGTGTGTGTGTGTGTGTGTGTGTGTGTGTGTGAGTCTACATATATTATATATACAGTCTCTACTAAGCTAAAAGTACAACGAAGGCAAATTCATAGTGCTTACTGCTAATGACTGATTAAAACTGCATGAAAGCTCAGAGGTATTTACTTCAATTTGTCTAATGCTTTTGCGTTTTGTCCCCTCACTTTAAGCTGCCAAGGGACATGTCCCATGATGACTGAAAAAATCTGAAGCTCTGCTAACTCCAAAATGGATGTGTCTCATATCTTCTAACCACCACAACAGGAGCCTGTATTTGACTACTTCTCAGGCCTTGTTGGCACTGGGATATCATTATCAAAGTAAGTGTAAAGTGCAAGTGTGCCATACAGTCTCTGACCAGAATGGAATTTGATAGCATCATCTTCACTGTCCTCCTTGATCAGCATAACAAAGGCCTCAAATTTTGAGGCCCTTCATGCCCTGGTCTCATGACATGGGGACTGTCGTTGGACAGACATGGTGGGTACCCTCACTCACTTACTTACGCTGGCTATGCGACTAAGCAATTAGTGTCATCAGTATGGAGCTTTACAGGCAGTGTCCCACATATATTGGATCAGAACAGGCACCAGTCAATATCACAGAATTTACTTGGCAGTATTGCAGCACCTGTTCTGTTGCGTTGCCTCATGATGACTTCACACTGACAACTCCCTGTGGACTGCCAAGCCAGGGATGTTTTGGGACAAGCCAGGGTATGTCATTTTTCAAAGTTTTTAGAGCAATGGCGAGTTCTTCAGACTCCGACCAGCAATCTCTCTTTCGGTTTTAGTATACAGGACAGCAAGTGTAATCGTAGGTCAGCTGTCTGAAAATGGTCTAGCTGCTACAAGGACAGCAGAGACTAATTCCTGCCATATTGCAGAGATGTCATGTGTGGAAATGACAATGCATTTACTCTTGACCGTCCAACTAAAGTAGCAAGGCAGGCAAATGTCAACATGGTTAGAACAGACCAAGTGAAGTGTATTAATATGTTCATAAAAGATATACAGAAATGTAAGGTAAAATTGTGTTTATTTTTATCTTAAGTAATGCATGGAAGAAAACAAATAGTTCGCT
>CM065716.1:99283329-99293329 GCA_033310375.1 Conus canariensis
ACTGGTACTCACGTTGTCTATAACAACAGGCTGGTTCGCAATTACATCGTAAGTATCCATCTGCAGGTGAAGAATTGAATGCTGTTAGGTTGGCCGTCTGCTTTTCGGATCTTTCTAACTAATGATTTTAAACCGGAAATGGGTACGCTGGGAAACAGGAAACATAATCATATTTTAAGTATTTCACATCAGAAAATTATATTTAACACCTAAATGTTTCATTGGTTTCCAAACATTGTCTCCACTTATATAATCAATTTAAGTTTTTATGTTGTATCGTTTCGTCAACTTGGGTGGTCTCCCACCCATGTAAATATTTTGGCTGTTCCATCAAAAGGCCTTTGATGTTGTAATGCTAACGTTAAATAATCTGTCCACTACACTAATATATCATTTCACAACGCTAATCGCAGCACAAATATAGTGAAATAAAACTTACAATTCAAGTCGTTATACTTGACTTAATATGTCACTGTTGTAGAGACATTGTTTACTTTTTCATTTTTCTTGTAGAAGAGGAGGTAGAAGGAAGAGCCAAAGATACCACAGCGAGCAAAATGGTGGACAGGGAAAGTATCTACCCAACAGGCTTTCCCCCGAACGCAATACCTATGACGCCTCCAGGTTTAGAAGCAATATATTCGGCATGTCGGAGACTTTATCCAGATCAACCGAATCCTTTACAAGTAACGGCGCTGGTTAAACACTGGTAAGTTCGAAACTTCTTTTTATTTTTTTTTTGGATGTAGATCTACGATCAGAACAACACATTTTCGGTGTCTGGGCTTCATTCGCAGCCTGCTCCAGTTTGAGTTTCAGACATGTTAATTATTTACAACCGATCAGTGAGTTATGCTGAGAAGAACCCAATTTGATGCCATTCTCTCGTTGATTTTACTTCTGCTGTGTTTTAAGCTCACTAAGTGAGTGCCCACAGCTGAGTTTGATGAATGTACACTGCTCACTACATCAGTTCATGGTCATTACTACTTTGATCGTCAACGAAACTAAGCCGAACAAAGTATACACACCTGCGACATGTGGCTAAACAGAGACCCACACAGTGATACACCCATCTTACACTTCGCTCCATCAAGTATGAAAGACAGTTTGGTCACAGGAAATAATGAAAACGCTAACATGGCAAGGGACACAATCTGGATCTGGATGCTGTTTCATTTTATTATAACATTATCGGCTTTAGAAGGGTTCCACATGTAATGCGTCCCAGCATCTTGTACAGTTTAGAAGCAGGGAAAACTGCATGAAAGATTCTCAGAGGAGGTGAAGAGATGCATGAAACTGAAGCAAGCAGGTCCAGGGAGGAAGCATCTCCGGAAGCGAGGATCTACTGTGATGTCTGCTTGGTCATCATCTGCTTTTCAGTCTCAGTCTAGAGAGTGTAAGAAGCAGTGAGAGTGACTCACTGTACATACATTGTATGCCTAGCAAAGTTGTGGCTTTATATTGAATGGTAGACCTGTAAGGCCGCAACTGTAGTGGGTGGTTTTGCTGTTTTACTTTAATACAAGCTTTCTTCAGCTTCCCGTGACACAACATGGAGTCTGCAACTGATATCAAAAGCACTGGTTTAGGGAACGTTTCATCTTTGCCAGCTGTGAAAACACACACACACACACACACACACACACACACACACACACACACACACACACACACACACCACTCACTTAACATGAACTAGTCAAAACTTTCACTAGTTTGAATATCAGGAAGCTAGGTTTTTTTGTTTGTTGTTGTTTTTTTAACTACATGCTGTAATGCAAACTTCCATCGATTGCTAAGTTGATAACAAGAGAACATCTTTTCATAGGTCAATGGCAGATTATAGGCTTGTAATGAACATTTGCTTGAATAATATCTTCGTCACACCAGTATGCTATAGACAGATTTATGTCCAGTTATATTTTCAGTTTTCTTAGAAAGTAGTCAAAGTTGACATAAGTCATAAAGAATGTGGATTTGCAAATTACCATTTAATGATACTCATACTGAACAATATTCTTTTTTTTTTCTTCCAGTAAATTAAATTTCAAATGCTTTTTTTTTTTTTAATTCACATGACAGAGAGAAAGAGTTTGAATATGTTAGAGTGTACTGTTTGCCTGTCTGTGTCTATATTGTGTGTGTGTGTGTGTGTGTGTGTGTGTGTGTGAGAGAGAGAGAGAGAGAGAGAGAGAGAATGTGTGTGAGTGTGTGTGTGTGTATTTATATGTGTTATGCCTGGGATGCCTTTTGAATGAAAATGAAAGGAAACTGAATATATATGATTAAGTTCGTTAACTCTCTTGGGACGAAAGGCCCTGATTGGGATCCCAACTCGCACACACATTTCGGACAAGGGCCCCGATCAGTGCTTTTGTATGATTTGAATTTTTGGACTGGCATTCGCCTCGCAGATGACATGTTAATCTAATTAGAATATCAATATTCCTTGACCTTTTCCCTTTCGGAAACAACCAATGGTTGCAGAGATTTTCACTGGGTGAGGGAGCCACAGGATGTTTTTGTAAGTCACTGTCCATGTGTTCAATGCGTGTCAACAATGGCGTCTCAGCTCTGCTACTCAACAGCAAAGCCCGGAGAAAAGTCATCATAATCAGCTTTTCATGGCCTTAGAAGTACTATGATTACCTCAGACTGAAGGTTCAGACATTGAGGAAAACTTTGATGACAGTAATGACAATTTTTTTTAATTGAAGTGGAGGTCAGAGAAGTTCGGATTCTGAACTTGAACTGGCAGCACTGATAGCTGAGGAGATTGATAGGGTGGAGAGGATGGTGATGATAACTATCACGCTGCACAGGCTGAGCAGAGAGGAGAGAATGTGCCAACCGTGACAGAGGAAGACTTTTTGTGGTTCATGGTTCAAGACTGACAACAAGATTTTCGATTTGCTTCTGCTGTGCCACCACTCACTCGTAAACATGGCTTACTCATATCACAAGAATGCTGCACTCTTTCCAGTTTTTTTTCCAGCTCAAAACGCATTGACTGCCACCATATGATCGGATCCAGGCTTTCTGGCAAGGTGTGTACATTTTATTATGTTATCATCCTTTTACTGTTTATGTTTGTTGTTGTTGTTTTTTTTTTTTTAATTTATCTCACTCACACATGTATGTGTACACATGCCCACACACACATGCCCACACACACAGCCCGCACACACACACACACACACACACACACACACCACACACACACACACACACACAACACACACACACACACACAATTATGAAAGTAATGACAATGATAATCATAGCATAATGACATATTTTCAAGAGACAGCATGGGTGAGTAAAATAAAAAGAAAAGTGTCTTTTGAATAGATAATGACATTGTGCTGTTGTGTCAGGTGCTGTTGCTTTTCTGCAGTGGATGGATAGGAAACCAGTCCATGTCATCACCACCAAGGTCAACCCCACACCATGACATGTGACCATAAGTTGTGAACAGTTCCAGAGATCCCTGGCTATCCAGAACTACATTCAGAACATAGCTGGGGTGGACAAAAGTGAGCAGCTGAGGCTAAACTGCAAGACCATGGAGTGGTGGAAAAGCTTTTCTTCCATCTCTTCACCCTGACCCTCATCCTTCGTGACAAACATGCTTTTATTTTCAAATTAAAAAAAAATATTTTTATTATCAGTATAGCAAGCAAGCCAGTGTGTACTGCATAGTGTGATAGTGTAAGATTTTAATTTCTTCTTTTTGTTGTTGTTGTTTGTGTTGATCACTTGATGTCAATATTAGTAGTTGGGTTATTTTGTGAATGAACAGACTGTTGCAAAGACATTGCGTTTCCCTGGAGATACACACACACACACACACACACACACACACACACACACACACACACACACACACACATACATTTGCCTATGTCAGTTTGGATGGGAAAAAAAGATTTTTTTTTACCTGGCTCAAGAAGATGAAAGATGAAGGTAGGAAGTTTGATATTTTCACCCGAACTAACTCAGTATGTTTCTAACCAGTTCTGAAAGTTTCATGTCCCAATTCCAGTTTTATTTAGGTGATTTTTTTTTTTTTTTTTTTTACTAACCCTTACAAATGACCAGTTTAGTGGGAAAGTAAAGGGAAAAAAGTGTCAGTCCTGAGTGAGTTAATAAGCAGGAGAAAGATAACAGTCACAAACACTGAGACACAAGTAACAGTGACAGAAGTCAGAAAGCACATAAAATTTTGACCTGGGAGTCATGGGGCCCCATAGAATTACTGTCACCAGGACCCCTTTAAGTCCAACAGCCAAGCGGAGCCCTGATATATATTATTAGGGAAAGAAGCACACATTTAGTGCATGATTTGTCATTTGTTTTTTTAAATGTTTGTACAATGTTTGAGGCACTTGGGGGGCCTGTTTGGCATTTGACTGAAAGACGATACAAATTTAGCAACATGTGTGGAAGGCAGGGAAGACTTAATGTGACATGTAATGTCTCTTTCCTTGGCATGCTAGAGAACAGAGGGTGCGCAAGTCCCTCCAGTGATGGTCGAGCCGACTCTTGAAGGCATGGACTGTGAGCATAGTCACTGCACCACAGAACAGGCTGTACCATGTAGAGACGATCAGGTGTCAGAAGAAGTTGCCCCTCACATTAAGCCAGTAGTGGTTTTTCTGGAGCCTATAACAACCAGCGCATTCCCCTGTAGGCAACTTTTGCAGCTGGACATATAGAAACCATGTAATTATTTGTAGACCTCAGTCATAGCACCTTGACAGTGTGCATGTTCCAAGTTTGGAAGTTTCAGAGTTTTTAGGCTCACCAGGTATACGAATAGTTTATCATTCAGAATGCCAGTAGTGTTGTAGTTCATTGCTGCACATTCTAAATCTCTGTGCAGAGCATTTTGTGTTACGGCTGCCAGAAACAATGTCCGGATTCTATTTTCCAGCAGTGTGAGTACAAGGGCCTTGTAGAGCTGAAAAAGGTAGCTGTGTCAGATTGTTGAATAATTTGAGGATGAGAATAACAGTCTGGTTGGCCTTGGCTGTTGCAAGTGCAACTTGTTCATTGAAGGGTAAGCAATTTCAGTCAGCACTACTATGTGCATCTCCCCATACATTAACTGTTTCTCATCCCCTCGCTTTCACGTAACAGACTGTTTCAAATTTCTTCCCTCCTAGTCGAAGTTGCCTCTTGTCTATCCAGTTCTGCAGATCTCTTGATCCTTGCTCTCAGTCGATTCTGGCTTAAAGTTATGTGTCATCAGTGAATATTTTAATGGCACTCATCACATTTCTAGTAAAAATGTTGATGAACAGAAGGGGCTCAAGAACACTGCCATGTGAAGTTCCACTCATGACGTTTGCATCCAATGAGTGTGTACCATTGAGAACTACTGCCACTCTTGCCAGCGGTCTCTGGTGTGGTACTAACTTAAGGGTCTTCTGGTAATCCATGTAAACGACACCTACACTTCTCCTCATCCAAAACGCTGATCCATGGCTTCTAGGAGCTGTGTGGATGCCTGGATGAGATCTCATAGATGTATATATATTAGCCTAATTATTAGGTGAAACAATCGCTCCCTCCAAGCTCAGCTGTAACAGTGATGTCATTGTCGATGTCCTTTTTGTGTGTAAAAATGAAGCTGACCACACTGGATTTTTCTCCTTCACAGTACCCTTGTAGACTCCATTTGGTGATGTATCCTAAAAGCATCCTCCCTACCTTGCCTTTAGGACTCTTGTAGCTGCACGGATAGGGCTTGCCTCAATTCTCTCACTCTTCCATTTGTAAAGATTAAGTCCCCCATAATCACACAATGAGATCGCATTCACCTCTGAAGCCTTTTGAAGTAGCTCATAAATTCAGTTTCCTGTCGTCTTTCTCTTCATTGTTTGGGCTTTCATTAACAGGGCCAATTATGAGTTTACCCTCATGCTGGCACTGACAAAAACATGCACTGAAAAATCACTCATTAGTGTATAACACATTAACAGGTCGATGATTTCAGTTCTGTTTGCGCGTACACAAACAAGATTTTTTATTAGCCAATGAATAAACAGAGTAACTATATTACATTGTTCTAACACACAGACAGCATGGACATGGAAAGGGACAAAGATTAATACATGTAATGCACATTCGTAACAGGGACTAGAGTGTAAGGGGGCAGAAGTTAAGAACAGGTGAGTGAATAGTGGCTAAATTGAAGAGTACACAGAGGCATACGCACGCATGCACGCACACGCATACACACACACACACAAATGCTGAATGACAGCTGTTATACGTCAGCACAAAGTAACTGAAGAGGTTTGAGATGTGCCTGGTAGTTGGAGACAGGATCTATGAATTTATTGTTTCTAAGTGCCAGAACAGGTGGATGACTGGGTGGTGTTCCATCGGATGTGACAGATCTGGCTTTCTGTCTTGTACAGCATATTGTGGATAGTAATAATACTAATATCCAAAGGTGGTAACTTATTGCTTTAATTTTTGATGCAGTCTTCCTACACTTTTTTTTTTCTTGTCCCTGGTCTAGGCAGACCCATACCAGACTGTAATGGAGAAAGTAAAAACTCTTTTAGTGATGGACTGATAGAATGGAGTCAAGACTGAAGTACGCATGCAAGCCAGTATGATATTGTCTCAGATGAATGTGTTTGATATCTGCACTTGTAGAAATTGATTCAGACTGTTGATGTCTTGATCCCTGGTGGACTATGGTGAAGAGATGTGTTTTGATTTTGCGAAGTTCTATTATCATCTCTGTGGTTTTTTGAAACATTGAGTTCAGGATTATTTGTGGAACCCCGAACATTTTTCTGACCTTCCCTGTAGGCTTTTTTTTTTTTTTTTAAATTATTTATTACCATTAGATATGAGGCCCTCCAGAGTAGTATCATCAAAGAAGTTATAAAAAAAAAACCCAGCAATAGTTGGGTTGTTAGAGCAAATATCGTATTGAAAAGTGTGAGCAGAAAGGAGTATGAAAGTGATTAAAAGTCTTGAGGAACACCAGTTAAAATGATCTTGTCAGAATATTTATTTAAACTAGCTTGTGACCACTTGGGGTCTATGGTGCCACTCCTCTCTTATCTTAAAGGTTATGGAACAGTTTGTGTCCTTTGAACATTATCTCATACTCATTGATAATGTGTCTCATATTTTTTAGGTTTGTTCCTCAAGACTTTTAATCACTTTCATACTCCTTTCTGCTCATGAGTATGAGATGATGTTACGGATGGTGTGCGGTGCGTGTTTTGCTGTCTGACTCTCGCTCTCAAAAGTTTGGATGCGTGTAATAATTATTCCCTACGCACACCCACACCAAACGCACATGGATAGCCAGGCAACACACGAGTTAGATTTTTTTTTCTTTATAATTATGCTGCCTGAACCATCAAACATACATTCATGTGAACTGGTACAAATCAATACGTGTCACTACATAGCATATAGATCAAGATATCAATACATAGGAACTTCAGTCATCAGATATCAGCATATCATAGTACATATCTTGATATCACTCACAGATCTCGCCGGCGCCGTCCACAGTGTCTCACATATGCAGTCAACACACTCGGTTCCACAGTACCCAAGCCACAGTCTACAACACTAAAAGAAGACAAATAAGGATAACCAAGGTCCCCACATAATAAGCACAGCCGTTCACAAACACAAGCGATGAAGAAGAAGAAACAGGGTCTCCACACAACAAGCACAATAAATCACGTCAAACTATCAGAAGAAGAACCGCAAATTCACAAGGCACAGTAATCCATAGCAGAAGAACCGCAGATTCACAAAGCACAGCAATCCACAGAAGAAGAACCGCAGATTCATAAAGCACAGCAATCCATAGAAGAAGAACCGCAGATTCACAAAGCACAGCAATCCACAGAAGAAGAGCCGCAGATTCATAAAGCACAGTAAACCATAGAAGGACTGTAGATTCACAAGGCACAGCAACCAATATTGAATCCCCGGAGAACACGATTTCAGCAAAGTCCCATAGAACACAATAAACTTCGATTCCACGTATTGTTGATCTAAAACAAAAATTAATTAGCTTCTCTGTGTATTGATATTACAATGTTCACATCAATAACTTCAGCCCACCGACGCACATGAGGTGGTACAATTAGAGCACATAAATATTCTTGCAGGAGTTTTAAGTCACTCTCGGCGACACAGCATTCACAACATTTCTATAACAATTAAATTTCCTGGTACATATTTCGCTGGTACCGTCATCGGAAGTATCGCACATACACAGTGAATATCAACGTACTACTGACTTGAAAGTCAGCCTCTCCACATAGTACCACATGGAGAAAACGACGATTAAAACAAAATAAATTAGGCTGGACACCAAAGCCTCGGCCGTTAGTTCTTGCTCTCCTCTTCCGTCAAAATTTTTATTATTTTCATCATGTTCTTATGTCATTTCAAGTTGACATCATGATTTACGTTGACGTCACAAACCTCAGTTATGCCTGTTACCAGGTGAATGGATCTCCATATTCTTCCGAAACTGCTCATCTGTGAAACATGAAAGATCATGTATGATGTATGTTGTTTTCATTTTCACCTGTGCGAAGGTTATGTTTTCACCCATGTTGGCTGGTGTGTTTGAAAAATTACACAAAAACTGCTGAACAAGTTCAAACAAAAATCGGTGGGAAGGTCAAAAATAGCCAAGAACAAGAGTGGAACCTGAATTGATTCAGCAAATTGCACAGAAACTTTTGAACTGATTTGAACATCACACAGTAGAAAAATGGAATGTGGACTAAGAATGAATTCTTAATTTTGTGTAAGCTTCTGTATCTTTAGAAATCGCTGTAAGAATGAATTCTGAATTTTGTGTAGGCTTCTGTATCTTTAGAAATCCTTTGCTGATCTCTTTATGTTTTTATGCAAATGTTTGATGTTTTACCAGAGGTCAGCACTTTCCCATAATAGCTTTGTAGCTTTTGCTGTTCTCTTTGCTCCAGAAAGATCTTTTCAAAGTTTTGTATTAAGTCAAAAATTTTTGAAAGTAGTCCGTCCATACCTCAGAATTTATGTTCTCTACTAGTACTACCTGTAGATGGCTGCAGAAAAGAATCTTCACTTCTTTCAGTTTTAATCTTTTGGTCACCAAGACAGTTTTTTTTGTTTTTGAAACTATATGATATAATCAGGATTGCAAAGGTTAGGTTACCAGACAATTTCCATTTAGATATATATTGATAGAGAAACTAGATATAGATGTATATTGACAGATAGATACATAGACAGATATAGATAGATTAAAGAGGAAAACTTTTATGAGTGATAGAAAGAGTTGCAGTGTTTTAGAGTTCGCATCATGTGCAAATGACAAAATGCACAAACTGGAAATAAGTACAGGAGAAAAAATGGGGATAAAGAGTTATTATTTTAATCAAAGGCATGAATGTTAAACTGAATGGACAGCAACAATGCAACATGAACAGGTTTCAGCAGAATTTAGTGAAATAGTTGCACGGCAATAGAATAGTGTGAAAAAAGATTTTCTTTTGGTGAAGAGAGATGTAAGTCCAAACTCTTTCTCCCTGAAACCTCCATAGTTTTGAGTCTTACCAGGGAATTATTTATCACCCAGTTAATGAAAGTTTTAATCTCCCATGTTCAAAGGAAATGCGGATTCAGTGATTCATGCTAAAAAAAAAACAATAACAAAGAGAAAAAAGCTCAGAGATTTGAGAGGGTACATAGGGCTTGAAAGCTTGTTTCAAAAAAGAGAAAGAAAGAGAAAGAACATCAAAGGTACAAGGGGATTTGAAAAAACGATTTCATTAGATCGAAAACATGAGACGCAGACACTTCATCTAAAGCCCTGAGTGTGTCAGATTCATTTTTGTTTTCTGTCTTCTCTTTTAAAAATTTTTTTTTTTATTACAAATTTAAACCAAAGTGGCAAAGATAGATTATTATGGTTATAATTATTATCAGTATTGTGGTTCTTCTTTTC
>CM065716.1:99298329-99348329 GCA_033310375.1 Conus canariensis
AAACACAGGCAATTTGATCTCCATCCGTCTCCCTTAGTATGACAGACATATTCATTGTGTATAGACTACACAAACCTAGTCATGTATTAGTTGTGTGTGTACACAGCTTTAGAAAGATAAAAGTGGTAGCGTTCTTCAGAACAGTTGGAAATGTTTTGCTGCATTTGAAGCCACATTTTCTTTTCATTATAGATAACTTTTTTGCTGACTTGTTTATGCCATTGTTTTAAAGTTTGAGGTAGCAGAGACAGAGAATGAATGAATAACTGTGAATGACTTCTTTGATTAGAAAGCCATCTGCCTTGAAAAAGGTATTGCGTTTCCGTTGTACCAGGTGTTCTCTCGGTAGGGACAATAGAGTTCAGAACTAGCCAGCAAAAGCTGTGGATCGGTCCCAGGTTTTCTCAAGGTAGGGGTGTGGAGAGGGTGGTGTATTTTTGCTGCCTCATGCTCTCTGGTCTTCCTTGCCCTCACCCCCTTCCTCCCTGTTCACCCCTCCTGTCCTACCCTTACCTACCCATGGCATGTGTCTGGAGTGGATATCTTCTTTAGCAAAGATTGTAGCTCTGGTATGCATGATTTGAAAACAGTTTGCACTGTTAAAAGGAGAGGAATCGAAAGTCTTCTGAAGAAGTATCGAACTGAACTGAAAATGTCAGCATAGTGGGATCAAGACACTTTGTGAGAGGGAGTGTTGCCTATGTGTTCAGGCCTTTTCTGTTTGATAAGCTGACGAAAGAGAGAGAGAGAGAGAGGGGGGGGGGGGGGTGTAATATTTCTTTGAAAAAGATGACTGAACTAATCAGCAATCAAAACTCCCCCTTTTTTTGTTGATGTCTCCGACTGTGCCTTGTGGGGGTGGGTTGGGAATAAGGTGGGGTGGGGAGGTGTCTTTTTGGTTGTCCTCTGTGATTGGCCTTTGTGTTTACTTGCTTGTCTTTTGTTCAGGAAAGTCAGCACTTTTTTTCCCCTCATGTTGTAATGCATGGCATGCCAACTTTTTATGCAGTTTCCATTGGAACAGCAGTCTTAGGTAGGCTCAAAGCTTTCAAGTGATTATTGGAGTTTGCAATATTGGTTGAAAACAGCCACAGTCAAACAATGGAAACAGCCAGCACGCATGTTCTTGTTGACTGTTGGTTTACTGGAATAGGTCAGTAAATTGTCAGGGCAATTATTTTACTTCTGGTGCCCAAAAAATCAGTGTATTTGCCATTGCATGTTTTTATTAAAATAAGGGGAGGTGGGTGGGGGGGGGGGGGGGGGGGGGGGTGAATGTCTTAATGCTGTCAGCTTTTGATGGAACCATGCATGTTTGTGTGTGAGCATGCCATTCACTATGTCCAGACATGAATTTCAGTATTTCAAAACTTTGCATCTTTGTACACATACCCTAAATACATTTCTTCATATATCAAGATGTTCAGACTTAGTGCTTTTTTTTTCTTTTTTTTTTTTTGCTGAATCATATGCTTATGGAGTTACAGGATGTATGTTGAAAATCATTTGTAACAGTTTCATTTATAATTTTGCTAAAATTGTTTGAATTTTTTTAACTAATGGCCTGATTCTGAACTGATTAAGTTGTAGAATTTGTAGCTTTAAACCACAGCCAGCATAAGCAAGCAACCCTCTACAATTGCAGATTTGCCCTGACCTTTGGGGGTGCTTCACTCAATGAATTGTGGATGGAATATGTTCTGCAAATCAACTGTGATTCATTGACTTTGATGTTTTGGTTTCTGATGTAAGTATTACACTGGCGTTGCATTTTCTGCAACTGATCTGAATTAGCTGTGCTGCGAATTCCAGAGCCCCATATGTGCTTAAAAGTGTATCTGTTCAAATTTGCAAGTGAAATACGTCACTGAGTCAGAAGTGCTAAAAAGTCACAAAGTCAGAACAGAACTGTTAAAACGTTTCTCTTCATTGCATCATTTCCAAGTTATTTACAGTTTTATGGACGTTTGTTTGAAATGCAAATTCAGCCACATTTTTGTCAATGAGCTGAGTAAGATTGCCTGTGGATGGTTCTTGGTCTGGTTTCATGTTTTGATTCTTGGGCTGAGTATTGTGCCTGCTGTTACATTTCATTAAGATTTATTTGAAATACTAGTTCAGCCATTAAAAAGAAAAATTGTAAGTGCGTAGTGTGTATGTCAGAGGGGGGAAGAAACAACAACAACTTTATATTCCATATTTCCAAAACATGCACCTTATGAAAATGTGGTGTAGAGTGTGGTTGTGTGGTCATAGTTCATGTGCCAGACAGTTTCACTTCTCTTGAATAACACAGTCAAAATAAATGCTTTGGGAGTTGGAATTGCCATGCAAGTAATCTGATCGTGTTCAAATGCAAAACATTCATCATAAACAAGAAATTGCAGGGTTTTTTTTTTTCAATTTTGTCTCAGCTCAGCCCATCATAAAAGGTATTCACAGACACACAGACACACACACATACACACGCACACACAAGCAAACAAAAAAACATACATAAATTTGAAAATATTAATAGGACTTATTTATCTTAAATTTGTTTTTGAAATATTTCTCTCCTGAGATTTGTGTCATTTCCTGAAAACTGGTATAATTATTTTGGAAACGTTTTTGTTCTTAATTGGTTCTACATTTAAGAAATGAAAAAGTGAATAAAAGTTAATTTTAAAAGACTCTGAAATATGCATTTTTTGGTGTATGATATGTGTCCATGGGCATGTTTACTGAAACTTTTTACGGTACATACATTTAGAAACCTTTTTATGTGGATCATCTGTAGTTTGACAGAAAGTGGCAAAAACTACCAAAATTTACCAAGAAATAAGTGTTAATCACAACAGTGGAACATGACGCTTAGTAGGGCTGGATGAGTAGCTATGGGCCTTGTAAACAGGCATGGAGTTTGGTGGGGTGGTGCTGTGAGTTAGAGGAGATCTGGGTGGAGAGAGACACCTGTTCCATTTTCTATCCACACAAGAGAGCATTGTCCAGCCCTGGGAGAGGCAAATTTCCCCCCCAAGGAAGGAGAGGGCTTTGTGAGGGTGCCGGCAGCCTTCCTGCAGCCTCAATGCCTGTCTGGCCAGCGGGGTTGCAGTGTGCTGTGAGCTGCCTGTGTGGGGGGTCCCCTCGCTGTACCCCCTGCTGGGGAAGGGTGGAAGGGAAGACGGGCTCTGGGCAGATCCCTCTTATACATTCTTCCCGTGTCTGCTCTCCTGCTGAGCTTTGTCAGTGGGCTGACAGGACTGGGGTTGAAGGCTTTGGGAGATGTTAAGGTAAAAAAAATAGAAAGGAAGAGGGGGGGGGGGGGGGGGGGGAGATAGAAACCTGAAAGAAAATTGAACAGTACCATAGGATTAAGGGGGGGTGGGGGGTGGGGAGATTGATTTTCACTGTGCCAGTGACTTTTGTGGTACGTGTGTTTGGTTGAGTGGTTTTGGGTGATTATTGTCCTGGCTCCATGACTTTTGATGTTTTGGCTATGGAGTTCATCGATACCTTTCTCATCTGCCCTAATCGTAGTTAGTTGGGTTTTTTTAATCGGTTGATAGATTTTTTTTTTCAAGACCTAAGTTAGTTGAGTTAAACGAAAAGATTTCTTGTTAAACATTGTTAGGGATATAGATTTATGCTGTTAAAGTGATTAATATCTTTTTGTTTTTGTTTGTTTGTTTGTTTGTTTTTTGGGGCAAGCAGTGGGTGAGAGAGAGAGAGAGAGAGAGTGTATGTGTGTGTGTATTAGTTTTTTTTGAGACACTATTGAAACATTGACATTTATGGGAACGACGATAGAGAAATTTTGTACGGTCATAATCAGGACACAGCGTTTGTATTTTGTTCAGAAAGATACCTTACTCAGACACAGATGTGCACACATGTATTGCAGCAACACACACACAAGCGCATGCATGCACGCTGATGCGCACGTGCGTGTGCGCACAAACACACACACACACACACAAACACACACACACACACACACACACACACACACACACACACACACACACACACACACAAATGCACAACTTCATCCTAACATGTTTTGTGCGTGTAAATATATAAATGTATGTGAGCGTGACAGAGGTGAAGGGGGTGTGTATGGGCAGGGAGAAGTAGTAGGAGGAGGAGGGACATATGAGAATCCAGTGAGAATTTGAAATCCTTATTCACTTCGTAAGTTACATTTCCAGTTCAGGATTTCACATTCTCACTGGATATCAGAATCCAGTGAGAATCTGAAATCCTTATTCACTTTGTAAGTTACATTTCCAGTTCAGGATTTCACATTCTCACTGGATATCAGAATCCAGTGAGAATTTGAAATCCTTATTCACTTCCCTAAGTTACATTTCCAGTTCTTCACTCCATTCTGTCCCTACTCTCCGGCCAACTAAGAAGCCTACAGTAGTGAAGTAGCCACTGTAGCAACAGACTGCCACCTAATCTCTTTATACATTTAGACCTCCTCTGGGTGTCTTTCCCTCCTGGAGTCAAATCAATATTATCAGTCCCTCTGGTGGGCTGACTTGTTTAGGATTTACTCACTGCTGCTGGCACAACCCCAGCGATCCCCCACTTAGCCCCAGGAGGTGAGAAAAGACCCCATGATCGACAGGCTGTTATCTAATGACATTGAACCGGCTGCCTGGTTCCACTCCCCCAGCCCCCCCACCCGAACCCCACTTGCCCTTACGCACAGACAGATCTACATTGACAGACAGGCACACCACAGCCACCACCACCACCACCACCACCACCGGTCAGGGAGCATTCTGGATATGTGGAATGCCACAATGTCTCCTCACCATGGTTGCCGGAGGTTTAATGTCCCAGGTTTATCCCTCCCGCCCCCACCCCTCCTAACTCCTTCCCCCTACCCTCTACCACCTTACCCTGCTCTCTGTCCGCCTCTTCTCTTCACCCTCCTGCCTCCTTTTCATGGCAGAGCCCTAGGATCTTTACATTCACAGGTTTAGCTTGTGTTTGCTTCATGATGTTTTTTTTTCACATACACACCCAACCCCCCAATCCCCACCTGCATCCCCGCGTTTTTTTTTTTTTTTCCCATAATTTTCCAATAGTTACAAGTACAATAATATCTGTATGGAACATCAGAAGATTTGTGCAAATGTTTTCACAGGGGGGGGAAAAAAAAGCTGGAAAGAAAGCATAGAAAAAGAAATAATCACACTGCATACCGCTTGCTAAAACAGTTTTAATGATACATTACTTGTCTGTCCAACACTAATTTATGTTACAGTAGATTGGATTATTAATGTGACAAAATATAAAAAGATTTTATTCATTATTCATGTACATCAGTTTGTTATGTCTATAGTGGAAAAGAAACCATGTGATGTAGACATAAATAAGCAGCCAGCTTAGGACTGCCACCCCGGGACCAGGCTGCTTCCAATTCAGTAGTGGGGCGACCATCCCCAACTCGGCGGGTCCCCGGGTGGCGGATAGGGGAATGGCCCTCAGATATGGGGGTTAGCTGCGATATAAGTCAGGCTTGCCTGGCAGAATAAGCAGTCCCGGACCAACTGGCGATGTTCCTATCAGGACGGGTGGGTCAACAGGTGGCACTGTTGTCCTCACTGAAATACCCCATGTGTCCTATGACGGGCTCATCATGCGGTCAAGAGGCGCGGTATAACCTCTAGCCCCGGGGTGGGATCCCCGGAGAAACAATCCCCCCTGTGCTCACAGGGCAGGACGCACGGGCCATGAGCTAAGGGTGAGGCACCCCGAAAGAAAACTCCAGCTGAAGACGGAGGTATCGGGCCACTGGCGCAGCTTAAACCACGATACCACGCATATACGCCTCCATGATGATGCAGTCCACAGAATTTCGATGTGGCGCTCGACCTTCGGAGACCCGCCGGGGAGGTCGGGAGCCGGGCCCTATGCCTCAAAGGGGCCCACCCCAAGCGGTCGGTGGTCAGACAAAGAGAAAGTACTGGCCAACACCGACAGCAGTGGAAGCCAAGCTGTATGGCACCCTGGAGGAGCTGCGACGGACGGCAGCCTTCATCGAGGACACTGGGCTGCTCATCTAACGGGATGGCGAACGAGGAAGAAGAAGAAGAAGGACTGCCACCTCCAACATAGAAGTGTAGAATTGGCAGTTAGTGGGGCTTAAAATCCTCTACCTTTCAGTAGAAATCCACCATTGGAAACACATTCTTCTGCCGTCAAAGAAAAAAAAAGTTTGAAAGATGTTCAAAATTTCAGGATACCTGCGAAAAGCAAAGTGTGTTACCCAGATTTGAACAATGAGAACACAGTATCATTAAAAGCCTAAAAAGTAAAATGTCTCATCCGCCCCCCCTCCAGGGAAACACTTTATTTGCTGTTCCTAAAAACATTCCAGCCTAAAATAGATGTGCATGAAGAGTGCCTGGTTGGAACGCCTTGTCGTTAATTATGCCGAAATAAATTCATCTTTGTCTTTCTTATTTGTCAGTAGAAGAGTTTGTTCAATGATTCACCTGTATGGCTTGTGCCAGCTCATTACAGTACACAGTTTTTTCCCCATTTCTCTTACGACAAGATGATTGCCTCCAGAAATGCTGATGCCAGAGGGGGATGAGGAAATTAGGGAGGGTGGGTGGGTGCGTTGGTGATTCTATCCCCACCTTCTGGAAGTTCTGTGTTGGTAATTTCCTCTTTCCTGTGTCACTCCTTGTGACTTTTTTCCCTTTTTTTAAAAAAATATTTTTATCTTTCTTTTTATTGTTCTCAACAATCTATTCTCCTCTCTTTGGTCCAGAAAGTATTTGTTTATATATGAATATGTATTTTATAATCTGTTGACTAGACAAGAGTGCTCACTATCCACATTAGACAGTAGCCGTCCAGTTTGCTGTGTCAGATCACCCATTTGGCTTTGTGTGTGTGTCTGTGTCTGTGTGCGCATGTGCTCTTTTTTGTTTACTGAGAGAGAAAAATTGAAAAGAACAGAATGGTTGGCATACTCAGCACAATTTGCTTGAAGTTTAATCCACCATGAGAATGTCAGTATTTTTAACTGCCATGTCACTAATTAAGATTTATAGATATTGTCTTCATTATTCTTTATCAGGATGGGACTTTTTGTTCCTCTTTAGTTAATAGCCCTGAAAAGGCCCTGTATGGTTGGTTGAACCACAAGAATAAAACAGCTGAATGATGACTGCATGATTAGATGCTTTGTTTCTATCAGCAGTGTTTTAGGGGTGCAGATGTACTGTTTGGCGGTTTTAGATCAAAAGTGAAAGGATACATTTACTCCCACCTTGGGCGTAACGAGTTATGCTTTTGATGGCTTCATTCTGTCACTGCACTTTCTCACGCTACATGCATACCCCACTGTAGAGATCTTCAAAATCTACCCTTTGAAAGAGCTGCTTCCATGGTCATACGGAGCTATTGAGAATGCAGCTGGCTCATTGGATACCATGAGTGCCCACCATGTTTAATTGTGTTCACAGTAGCACAGTACTACAGTAGTTATGCCAGGTAGTTATATTTCTAAACGGCATGGAGTTAAGGGGGATAATAAGTCACCAGATTGGCAAATACACCAGTGTTTCTGTCCTAGAGAGTGTTGGGAAGGATGTCACATGAACAATATGAATGTAAAATTAAATTTAACCAGATTGGGGGGGGGGGGGGGGGGGGGGAGGAAACTTGGGAAGACCAAAAAGATGCATGCTCTAAGGAAGTATCACTTTGTCCGCTAGGAACAATCCAGCTGCAAAGAAAATAATACTGGCTACGTTTACTGCACAATTAGCAAGAGTGATTTTTGCTTCTTTTTTTTTTCTTTCTATTTTTATATAAGTACTACGGATAATATTTTAGAAATTTGTTGAATTACTGAAAGTGTAAAAGGACTGTGGGTGTTTCACGTAATATCCTCAGAGGTTACACTTTTCACTCAAGGATCACACTTTTCAGCTTGCATTGATATTACACATAGGTCTGTTAGGGGGTATACAGGTATGTGTAAATAACATTGATTGTAATTTCTGTATTTCATTTTTAATTCTTTTTGGTGTCTAGAAAGTTGCAAATTCGAGAAAACTTAAGGACTGTAGTGGAGAAAGCTCTGAGATCAATTAGGAGAGGGTAAGAGGTGTCGGGAGTTAGGATGAAGAGAGAGGCTCATCTTATAACAGGTGAAACTGCACTGACAAAATAAAACAACAACAGCAACAAAAGCATTTCACTGACAAAACAAAACAAAACAGCAACAAAAACATTTCAGTCAAGCACAGGACGCTTCTTTCTTTGTTTCTTTCGTTTTCTTTACTTTCTTATTTTTTTCTTTTGGCGGCTGTGGCGTTTCTTCTCATTTCTTTTTTCCTTTTTTTCCTTTTTTTTTTTTTTTTAGGTTTGGAAGTTCTTATAGTGCCCTTCCATTTTCTTTTTTCTTTTTTTAACCTGGCAGGGTGGGGTTAATGAGTTCGGATGAGAGAAAGGGTTACCAAATACTGATTCACTACTCTATCCCGCCACATTCATCCATCCTGCAATCTACCCTTAGCACATAAAAGGAAAACCAGTGTGAAGTTCAAGGTCAGCTGTCTATGTCCACAGGTTAGGAGGACCAGACCCTTTAGACTACATTAGCATGTACTCAAACCCTGGGGACCCAGCACGCCAGATTTCTCCGCATTGGCACTACATTACGTTTGGCTTCTCTGACCTTCATGGGGATGGCAGAGTGCATGAGTGAGTAGTCGGTCACCTTTGTGACTGTTTTTTTTTCGTTTTCAGTTATTTGACAGTTAAAGAGGTACATACGGGTTTTGTTACTGTGTATTCCCCCCCCCCCCCTCCCCCCCAAAGGATTGTGAATTATTATATGTATATCTCCAGTCAAAGTAGAAATGGTGCATCTTTACTCTTTTCCTCATTAGGGTTGGGTATTTAGTTTTGTGGTTTAAACGATTTGAAAAAAAAAAAAGAAAGTTTTTCTTCTTGTGTATGTTTTCTTGGTATTCATTTTATATGTAATGATTATTTGTGTGCTTGTATTTTTCTTTCCTTTTTTCCATTTGACCTTTTTCATTTATTGTTTGTTTCAAAGTAGTAACCATAATAATAAGTTTATTATAGTAAGACAGTTTTCTTGGATGAATCTCTATGTTGAATCCTTATTTGCTGCATCAGTTTCATTGTCATGTAAAGAATTTTAAGAAATCGAAAAAAAAAAGTTTGTAAGGTAAACAGGAAATGGCGGTGATGGGGATTGGTAAAAGTTACAGCAACAACAACCACAAGGGATGCTGGCATGGCTATAAACAGCAGATGGTGTTTTGTTGCAGCACGGGGGGTGGTACGGATGGACCCAGTGGGTTTGGCTTTGAGCTGAGCATGCGTCTAAAGAGAGAACCAGAGGAGACCAACCCACCCACCTGGCCTGCGGCTCTCATGCAGGCGCTGGCCAGATATGTCTTTCAGTCTGGTCAGTTTGCTCAACTGCCTTTTTGTATAAGCATGTGTGTTTTGGCGCAGGTGTGTTATGTAGTGCAGGCATACGACTTATCAGGTTTTCAGCAATTTCATGTGTGTAGTGTATATGTGGTGTTTTGTTTTGTTTTGTTTTGTTTGTTTTTATTATTTTTGTTTCTTTAGTGCTTTGGATAGCACATCTGTTTGGGTTTTTTTCTTTTTATTTTCTTGGGGAAAGAAACATACAAAATTTGTAAAGAACCAAGATTGAAGGTTTGGTGGAAGCGTACATCAGAACAGTTGTTTTGCCAGTTGGATCAGGTAAAGTAGATGTATAGAGTGTGAACGTTTTGAGAGCAGAAAAAATTGGTGAAAGTGGGATGGGGACAGGGTGATGTAGAATGCTGTCCATTTGTCATATTAGTATATGAGTGACACTGATTCTTCTGTGACAGTATAATGTCCCTTCTGTTGTCTCATTGAATAAATTGAGTCTGAACATCAGTCTGCATTGTAGGCCAGTATTGTCTTCATCTTGCCATGATTCCGAGTGGGTGGAATGACAAGAATTAAATGAAAAGCAGACAAGAATAGGAAAAAAACATCAAATGTTTCATAAGATAAGATTCTGATCAGTTATTAGTTTTCTATCGCTTTGTTTTGTTTGTTTGTTTTTTTCAGAAAATTGTCCAGTTGTTTGTTCATTTGTTTTCTCTTTTCTCTTTTTTAAGATTGTCTTCAGTTTGCTTGAGAATTTTACCTGTTGAGAATGGGATTTATGATCTTAGGCAAGCCATTGATGATATATCCACAAATAACAGTTTACGAAAACATGTATATAGAGTGTGCTATCTGGAATAGTCAGCGTTAAGTTGGTGACAGTTATTCACCTCAAGGTATTTGTCTGTACAGAAAACGTGTTATGCAGTGGGGATCATGTGTCATGGCACACGCCTCTGGATGGAACTGAGTCCAGAATACAGCACATGTTGATGACAGAAGACGCTCAACTGCAGCCGATCACTACTCCATTTGGAACAGTTAATTTTATTCAGGTATGGTGGAGCATTGTCGAGTTAATTGTAGTTGGACCCTTAAACATACAGTTGATGTTTATGATGATTGGAGAATTGTAGGGGTTGATTCTGTGTTCGGATGTGGTGAAGAATGGTAGAATTCATTCTATGAACATTTTGGTGGGAAATGGTAAGGTTAACTCTGTGTTCAAATGAGGTGGAGAATTATAAATGTAAATCTGTGTTCAGGTGTTGTGTTGCTAACGGTGACTCTGTTTTCAGATATGGTGGATTATAGAGCTAATTTTGCGTTCATGTATAATGAAGAATAATAGTTAGTTTTATGTTCAGGTATGGTTGGGAATTGTACGCTTAAATTTGTTAGGTCTGTTAAAAGTCTGAACAGATATGCACTGCAGACGCAGTTCAGTTTGAAATTGCCATTGTTGGAATGGACACATCTGCACATACATTTTGTTGTTGTGATTATCCTGTACTGGTTTGAATAGACAACAATGGCACATATATACTAGTGGTATTGTCCTGCAGACACTTTGGCATACACATAATTAAGTTATTATTGTCTGGCATGTACATGTTATTGTTGTCTCACATATTGGTATTATTATGGTCTTTCACTTGTTTGCATAGACACATTGGTATATACATGTATATGTACATACTGTCTTTGTTATCTGCACTCGTTTGCATCGTAGAAACATTGTTGTTTACGTAATGTAGTTGCTGTTATCCTGCACTTGATTGCAGAGACACATTGACATGCTCATACTGTTGTTATTATTCTGCAAAGTACATATATATGTTGACATATACACATACTCATACTGTTGTTATTATTCTGCAAAGTACATATACATGTTAACACATACATGATTTCATTGTTATTATCCAGTACTTGTTTGCTTAGACATGGACATACATACTGTTGTTGTTATTATCCTGCACATGTTTCCAGAGATATATTAGCACATGTGTACAAACTGTTGTTGTTATCCTCTTCATATGCATCCTGTTGTTGCTGTTCTCATCCATCGGCCCCTCCTCTTTCTCATTATTAGTATTGTGATGTTTTCAGATTGTGGGTGTGTGTGAAGAAGAGCTGAAGGCAGCACAACACTGGAACGGTCCTGGAGTCATCGAGCTGCTCCGATCAAAGCCAACGTCAGTAATCAAACAAACGAATTTTAAAGTTTTTTTTTTTTTTTTTTTTTTATCTTTCTTTGTTTATGGTTTCACAATTACTGTGTCAGTTTGAAAATTGTCATGCTTTAAATGTAGATAATATTATTACTGTAATCATGCTTAATGCAAGTAGTCACACACACACACCACACACACACACACACACACACACACACACACACACACACACACACACACAAGCAAGAAAATATATTTATTCCTTTTGGGGTATGGAGGAAGGGTGAGTTTAAAGCAACAGCAGGAAAAGGAAAACAAACAAGCCAAAATGAAACATAGATTGCTAGTCAATGCTGACATAGACCAACAATTTACAACACTTGAGATAATCTAATATACTTTGACAATAGAAGCATTTGTTTTCGATTAGTAGAAGACATCATTTAACAAAAATTATAGACAGATTTAGGATAGAGAAATCTTTTTGGCAAACATGTGTTGCGCAAAGTACTGTATGATGAACATTTCATGACAAAATGAAATTCATCACCTATTGCAGACATGTCACATTTATTACATAACCTGTCTTCTTTTGGAATAGCAAGTAGACAATCTACTTTAATCAGTAATTTATGATTAGAACATCTAAATTTGATAAGAGGGTAAATATAGATATCTGACACACACACACACACACACACACACACACACACACATACACACACACACACACACACACACATACACACACACACACACACACACAACACACACACACACATACACATACACACACACACACACACAGACACACATACATACATACATACATACACACACACACACACACACACACACACACACACACACACAACACACACACCAAAACCAGTAGCTTATTCATTTCCAGATGGTGATGATTTTTATTGATGCACTGATGATCTGAGAAATGCAGCCAAAGATCTACAGTGTCTTAATAACGAGTCTTGGGGAACTAACAACATCAAATAAAAAAGTGTTTGACAAGTCCAATACAGATGTCGACCACAGTCTGTTGGTACGTGAAACCTTGGCTCATAGCAGGGTACCATGACAGGTGGTGATAATTCTAAGGGAGGACACCCTTGTCTGTTGCAGTGCGGGAGGACCGTGGCTGGTGACAGATATGCGACGAGGTGAAACGATCTTTGAACTTGATCCACATCTACAGGTTAGTTCATTTGTGTGTAGGTCCCGAGGCAGAACTTGTCACACATCCTTGAACATTTCGTGTATTTTTGCTGTCTTTGGCACTCATTTTATGTTGAACTCATTTCAGATAACAGATAAACTAAAAAGGTAACTCATAATAGGGACTGTAGTCCCAGTTTGAGGACAAGTCCAGTTATTTTCAGTGAGGGCAGGTTTTCTCGCTTTTCTCCTTTGTACAACTTTTTTTTCACAGTATTGAATGTGTGATGTCACTGCAGAGAACTTTTTTACTGTTAATTTTACACTGTGCACTGGTTTTCTGTTGTTATTTTTTCTTTGGCCACAGGATTGAATTTGTTTAGGCAACTGAATCACAAATGGGTTAATAATGTTGTTATGTCCAATGTTGTAGTTTTGTCGAGCATACATGAAAGTTCTTACTGAAAGGTAAATCTGTATGAGCACCAGTACACCAGTAAGTTTTTTTTTTAAAGACATATAGTACAGTTCAGTCAGGTGACACCGGGAAGTACTGTAAAATTTAAAGTGGAACTGTACAAAATGGATTGATAACACTTGACTGGGTCTTTTTCAGAACAACTATGTAATTTGAAGATTGGTGGTAAAGACCGAAACAAAAAGGGGGGTTAAAGAGAAAACAAAAACAATACACAACGTTTCGACTCTTAGAGTCTTTTTCAAGTGACATGAAACTGAGGACACAGGAATTGTTTCAACAAATTTGAAGTGACAAGAACTCAAAACACACACACACACACACACACACACACACACACACACACACACACACACATAAAGGGAAGAAAACACACACACACACACACACATGCGCGCTCCCCGCCCTCCCGGCATCATTCCCCCCCCCTGGACAAGTCAGTATTTGGAGTTTATTATCTTTGTTCACTGAGTCGATCAGTGTGATGAAGTTTGTGGGACTTTGCTTGATTTGAAGCGCTTGTGTTTGTTTCATACCCTTTCAGATTTAACCTTTTTTTTAAATTTAAAACACTGAAACCATGAATGCTTTACCTCATTTACATCCATTAACCTTTACTTACCCTGAAGAAGACATGATCATACTTTGTAGTTAAGTCCTTTAGGTCATTGGAAATAAAGATTCCTGAATATGCAGCTTGCAGACAGCGCAGCATCTTTAGTGGGTTGCGTCCTGTGGACTGCTGCTATTAGGACTGCATGCTGTGGAACGGCACTGGTGTTACAGAGGTGGGGGTGAGGTGATGGAAAGCATGGGAATGGTGCCTGAGGATGAATGTGTAGCAGGAAAAACATGGTGTCTCATTGTGTGTTTGCAGGATCGGGTAGAACAGGGTATAGAACAGGAAGGGTCCAACCTGAGTGGTGTCAGCAGTCGATGTTCTTGGGACGAACCAGGTGAAAGTGATAGCCACAGTATCTACAGTGAAGAGGATAAGGAAAACAACCGCACACGGGACAGGAGGGGCAGTCACGATTCAGACAGGAGGCAAATCACAGACAGTGGTAAGTTCAAAAGACTCAGCAATCTCGGGAGCACGGGTTGTGTGTGCTTTCGTTTGTAATCATGTATGCATTTGTTTGTTGTTTCCGGTTTTATTGATACACATTTCATTTCATGGAAGCTGCCGTCGTCAGAAGGAGTCTGAAAAGCTAATGAAGAGTATGGTGAACTCCACGTGCATATCACTGTTGTTACATCAGTAGAAAGAAACTCGTGGAGAGCGTGGCAGCAGAGAGTCCTCAGAAGAGAAGCCCCCTTCAAGCAAGTGTTTCGGCCCTTATCTCCTGACACTCTAGGGGGGTTGGGCCACACCCGGTTCATGACTCCGGATGTCCCTCTGCTGCCCCTTTTTTTCCCATCTTGGGACGAGCCATGGCTGGGATTCGAACCCATGACCCTCTGGACATGCTCATTTTCCACTTAATGACTCGCGCTTTAACCACTGAGCCACAGGGACACCTGATATTTGTAGGGAAATTAAGCCTTATGAAGTTCACTTTTGTTCCTCCTTGACCAGATCCAGCTTGAACACCTCTCTGCCGCTTCTGCCATTGCTTTCAGGGCTCTGGTTTTTTCCTTCCCTGCAACTGAGAGCTGTTTCATGAGGCTGTATGCAGACGTTCCTACAAACTCCCTAGCTCCAATTTCTGCAGTGAGGACTTTGACCTGATAGCCTTCTCTCCTCAGGCTGTTTGCCAGATCAGCATACTTTTCAGTCTTGTAGATTTGAGCTGCCTCCATTCTGTTCTCATATGGCACCGTGAGCTCGATCATGATCAGCTGCTTGGTTGACTTAGAGTGGACTACTATGTCTGGTCTCATGCCACTCTTGCTGATGATCTCTGGGTGACTCTTCCATTCTGGGAGGTCTGCAGTGCACTCCCAGTCATCTGCCCCGTCCAGCAGACTCTGCCTGCATGTTTCGAGTGGCACTGTTGTTCTTGGCCATGATTTGCTGCCTCCTGCCGTGAAGAATGTTGCGGGTGCTTTTGGAGTCCTGATTTTCCCTTTTGTGGTGTTGGTACTAGCCCAGACTACTTGTACAATTTCTTTGAGCACTTGGTTGTGCCTCCATGTGTACCTTCCTTGAGCCAGGGCTACTTTACATGAGCTTAGGACATGCTCCACTGTTTGTTTTTCATGGCAGAGGGGGCATGCAGGATCGTCTGTTTTCCCCCACTTCACCAGGTTTGCATTTGAGGGCAGAAGGTCATATGCAGATCTGAGAATGAAGCTGATCCTGAGAGGGGCCATGTGCCAAATGTCATTCCAAGTGAGACTTCTTTGGAGTGCATTCTCCCACGTTGTCCATTGCCCTTGCTGGCTCTGCTGGACTGCTTTTTGGAGTCTTTTTTGGTCTTCTTCTTTTCTCATCTCCTGAATCATCATGTCTCTTTTGGCTTTTCCTTTGGCCTTTGACCACCATTCAGTTTTGGTCACCCCCAGTCCCTGTCTGTTGGTCTGTGTGTGTTCCTGTTATTTCTCTGATCTTGAGACTTTCTTTTGCAGAATCCATCGCCTCTTGAACTTTCCATTTTCTGCCTGTCTTCAGCTGGGGCTTAATTGCTTCTATCACCTTGTCTCCTGAGTCCTCCAGCATGCTTTGAAGTCTGATCTTCCCTGCTTTGTATTCCTCCAGGATGGATTTCAGGGGTAGTTTCAGCTTTGCTTGGCGACAGTACAGCGCTATGTCAGTCAGACAGGGTGGGACACCAAGCCATTTCCTTGTGAACTTGTTGATTTTGGCTTCCATTGCCTCCACTATGCTGGTGCAGATGTCGTATATCATCAGAGGCCATAGGAGCTTTGGTATCAGCATGAACTGCAGACACCAGACCTTGTATTTGCCAGGGAGCCCACACTGGTCAATGGTCTCCAAGCCTTCCTCCGCCATCTGCTTGGTTTCTTTTGCTCTTTGTGTGTCTTTCAGCGTATCATCATACCATCTTCCAAGGCTCTTGACTGGTTCTTCTGTGACTGTTGGAATGGCCTGGTTGGCAACACTGAAGACCACAGATCCGGCCACTTTTCCTTTCCTCAGTGAGAGACTCCGTGATTTCTTTGGCTTGAACTTCATTCTGGATGAGGCAACTATGTCGTCCAGCCTCTCCAGCACATGACGTGTCTCGTCTTCTCTGGATGAAATCACTGTAGTGTCATCCATGAAGGCCTTGAGAGGAGGCATCTTGTATCCATCGCCAAGGTCTGTTTGTCTCGCGTTGTTTGTTGCTGCTTTCAAGATGAGTTCCATTGCCAGCACGAACAGTATTGGGGAAATTGCACAGCCCATTGCAATACCCACTTCCAAGTTGATCCAGTCTGTTGTGTACTCCTTGGTAGAGAACCGCATTGAGAAGCCATTGAAGTACTTCTTGAGCATGTCGCGGATGTTCTTTGGCACATGGTACATCTCAAGAGCCAACTGTATCATCTCATGGGGCACAGATCCATATGCGTTTGCCAGATCAAGCCACACTACGTCCAGGTCTCTCTTTTCTGTTTTTGCTTTTTGGATTGCGTCCCAGATCATTGTGGCGTGTTCTACACAGCCCGCCACGCCTGGGATGCCACCTTTCTGGACTGACACATCCAAGTACTTGTTTTCCATCAGGTACTTGGTCAGCCTTGCTGCCATGACAGAGAAGAAGATTTTCCCTTCGACGTTTAGTAGTGATATTGGCCTGAACTGGCTAATGTCACTTGAGTTTTGCTCTTTGGGGATGTACACACCATCTGCCGTCATCCACTGGCCGCTGATCTTCTGGTTTCTCCAAGCCGATCGCAGCAGCCTGTGGAGCCACTCCAGCACCTTGGGACATTTCTTGTAAAGCTGGTAAGGTATTCCGTTTGGCCCTGGTGATGATTTGGCTCTGGCTTTGTCGACCACCTTCTTGATTTCCGCCAACGTTGGAGGCTTGCCATTGAACTGTTCCTCAGGGTTGGTTGGCCACACCAGACCTTGAATGTCGAGTGGTGCTTTGCTCTGTGGGTCAGAGTATGTTTTCCTCAGATGCTGCTCAAGAACTCCTTTGTCCACACTTAGGGTCCCAGATTTTGGCTGCTCAAACAGTGTTCTGGCAAACTGGAAGGGGTCTCTGAAGAAGCGCTCTTGTGTCTTCTTCTTTTTGCTCTTCCTCTTCCTCGCAGATTCCGCTTTGCTGAGGGCACTGTGTTTTTTCTTTCAGGTCTTTCCACAGTTTTTCCAAGCCTTGTTTTTCAGCTGGCAGTGCGGTCTTCATTTGCATCTTGAGGTTTTTCTTTTGGACCCTGATCTTGTCCATCTTTTCTTGGCGTCTGGATTTCTTTGGAGGTGTTTTCTCTTTGGGTAGTTTTGCTCCATAGGCGTCTCTACATGTGGCATACACAGTGTCCCCATATGTGGCTAGTTTGTGTTCCAGGGTGCTTTTCCCTATCAGTGCATCGAGTCTTTGGACGATTTTTGCATCCAGTTTCTCCCAATCTTCAGTTTCGTTTGCTCGTGGCAGGTTGAGTTTCAGGCGCCTGGCATCGAGGGCCTGTGCAAATTCCTCATCCGAACCAACAGCGTGGATGTCCTTGGCACTGTGGTTTAAATCCTGGCCTTGGTCTTCCGACGTCTTATCTGCTGATGCAGTGCGCTGCTGCTCATTCATATGAGTCTTCACACATCCCATCTTTGTTCTGTGGATCTTCATGCCACGGGTGGTAGCGAAACGCTTTCCACAGACACATGGATATTCCATTTGGTCCATGTTCATAGTCCGTTTGGGATTTGCAGTCATGATTGGTTGAGCACCGATGGATTCATCATTCTCTCCCCCTTTCGGTGAATCCTGGGAGCATCTTTTCCTTTTATTTTTAGTAGCCACATGTTTAAGGCAAAGTGGGGAGCCAGCCCACAGAGCCCTTGGTTCTGGTCTTTCCCAGTGTCCTCCGGTCTTTCCCGGATGTCCTCCGGCCTATTCCCGGAAGTCAATGGTTTACCCATGCATCAGTAGAAAGAAACTCGTGGAGAGCGTGGCAGCAGAGAGTCCTCAGAAGAGAAGCCCCCTTCAAGCAAGTGTTTCGGCCCTTATCTCCTGACACTCTAGGGGGGTTGGGCCACACCCGGTTCATGACTCCGGATGTCCCTCTGCTGCCCCTTTTTTTCCCATCTTGGGACGAGCCATGGCTGGGATTCGAACCCATGACCCTCTGGACATGCTCATTTTCCACATTTTATATAGATGTACTTGCACTAATGTTTAAAGATTCATTCCCTAAGTACAGATCAGAGTGCAGTCCACAATCATAGACACCTGTAACAACTTAATGGTTATTTCTTATTCTCAGTCACATGAACAGATAATGTTAGGAGTTAAATAGCTTTATAAAAAGACCAGTACAAGTTACACAACAAACCTGCATACAGCAGCACAAGGATAAAAATCTGACACAAGAATGATAAAACAAACTTCGAAGATCATTGCAGAAGTGTGTGTGTTGTGTCCATTTCTGCTTTTTGTGGATGTAATAATTCTCAGTAATTTTCATTGGTTTATACAAGTCAAGAAAATTAAAAAGCATGTACAAAAAAAACAATTTGAAATTACTCATCTGGATTTTCTTTTTGTCTGTGCTTGATTAATAGTTGGTCATCATCATTACTAAGTTCATTATCAGATATTCTAAAAACAGAAAATTCTTCAGAGTTAAGGGATAAAAGATAAACTTGACAGAAAACCGCCGAAGTCGTCCGTGTGGACGATACATAATGATTAATACTCGGAGGAGACAGGGGGGGGGGGGGGGGGGGGGGGCTAGGAAGATTTGGCATACTGGGGCAATATGCTTTCATTTTAGGGTCAGCAAGTCAACGATGTGTGGGGTAATATGCTTTCATTTAAGAATCAGCAAGTTAATAATCTGGTAGTAGTTTAAGACTTCTTATGATGACTGGGGCTATTTGGTTTCATTTCAGAGTCAGAGCAGATCAAAACAGCTCTGAAGAAAGGCTTGAGCAATACACGAACCAACGTTCAATCCACTGATGGAAATGACAATGAGCAGCAGTAAGTATACTGACTGAACACATCCTGGTAGTGCATTGTATTAGACCCCTTGTACAGATTTAAGAGAAAACAAAAAACAAAAAAAAACCCAAAGTTGCTGCTGTTTTTGATATTCTGTCATTTTTTTCTTGGGGTTGTTAGGTATAATGTAATGAAAGATTTTAGAATTGAATTCTGATGGCATTATGTGTGCATCACAGTAAATTAATGTGTTTGACATTATTCCATGAAGTATGAATTGAATAGAGATGTAGGTTTCTTCTGAATCAGTTCTGCTTATCAGTCAGCTGATCATAAGATTGATTGGGTCATGTAATGATAGTCTGTTCATCTATGTGGATATCTTTAGACTCTGGATTAATGTATTATTGTAGTGTCATATGCTAAGGTCAGCAATTAAAAGAAAAGCTACAAACAGAAGATAACAGAACAAAACAACATCAAAAGTTTACGCGCACACACGCACACGCACGCACACAAACACACACACACACACACACACACACACACACACACACACACACACACACACACACAAATATACATGCTCACAATAAAGTGCGCAAGGTGAATGACACTTCTTTTTTCCTCAAAGTGATAAAGCATTTGAGACTAGCAGTATATTTTCAGTATTCAAGCAGGTAAAAAGTCTTGTTTGAGCGAAGGAAAGTCAGTTGTGTTCGATTGCCAAGTTGTTATTACATGTTTTAATCAAGAACCAGGAAATGCTGGAATCGAGCAAGCTTGGTTAACTTCCATACAGCAGAACCATTATATAACAAATTCTATTTTAATTATTATAAAAAGTGTTTCTAGCAGTAGACATTGGACAAGTAAAAAAAAAGAAAGCATCACAAAGTATGAGGCATGAATCGTTACAGGTCAGGTCATTATGAGGAGGGAGCAATTGTAGAGGGAGGTGATTAATGAAAGTTCTGCTTTAAGTGCAAAACAAGGAAATAAAAAGAGTAAAAAAACAAAATCAAAAAACAATCATTGGAATGAATGTTGTGTCCACATAAACCTACCTAAGTAGTGAGTAGTTAATGCTATATCCTTTTATTTTACACTTAAAGTAGTTTCATCTTGAAAGTTAAGTCATGTTGTTGTTGGTTTATTTCCTTCTGTAGACGGCAGCGTCAGTCCCGCAAAGAGTCATTTGACAGTGCCACAAGCTCAGAAGGCCCGACAGAACTGATCAGAACCCGCACTCTGGAGTCAGTTCACCTCAAGTTTAACCTGGAAGCTGGCTCACTGTTACCACTGGCTCTCAGGTAAATTTCTCCACGTTATTTTTGATTGTCCATGGAATAATGTTCCACGTATGCTGGTATGCTGTGTGCTCAACATAGTAATTATTTTGTCGACTGGAGCTTGTCTGTGGCTGTGTACATCAGTGTTACGGATAGACCCATTGTTTGTGATTGAATGTTCAGGATAGCCAGAGGCAGATGTGATTTCAAATAATGTGAAAAATGTTTATGTTGATGAGATTTCAGATAATCAGAAAAACATTCATGTTGATGTGATTTTAAATAATCTGAAAAATGTTTATGTTGATAATATGAGTTTCTGTTGCTTTAATCAGAAACTTGGATAAATCACATAAATAACACATTAAATGTATTTGATTTGGTTGTGAAGTTAGTGTATTCGTTATGATATCAGTAAGTTTTCTTTTGTCAGTCATACTGTTCTCATTTCTAATTGACTGCTTAACCATCTCTGTCGATATATGTTTGCAGTAACATGATGTCTGTTGTGTGATACAGCAGCTAGGCATGTTTGTGAGTTGTTGTCATTGCATTTTACTTAACTTCTTTAACCCAGGGGACGATTAAAGCACGGTCGTCATTTCACATTCAAAAGTGTGATGAACGATGTAGCCGTCACGCTAGTGTCACCAAGTGTGGTGGGCTCCATCGCTGATGAAGAACATCCGTTTGCTGCCCACGGTACCTGGCTGCAAGTTCTGATTCGTGACGACTTTCTGGAGGAAATGATTTCAGACCTGGAGGAACTAGCCTACCCTGAAGAGGTGAGTATTGGGTCCAGGTCACTGACTTCACAAGGTGGGGAAGGGGGAAGACCTGCAGGCTAAGGAGGTGAAAGGGGTGTCATGTTGAAAAGAATTTCTGTAGACTGATGAATTAAATAGGTGTAATAGACTGAGTTGAGGGAGGACAAAAGTCCTTGGAAGTAGATGAAAAAGAAGTCTGTGGACCAAATTGGAAAAGTTTCATATAGAGTTAAATGGGATGTCTGGTAGATTTAGTCGAGAAGGATGTCCTATAAACTTAGTTGAAGAGGATGTTCTGTGAATCAATGTAGAAAGGATACCTAGCAGATGTGATAAGAAGAATATTCTGTAGACTGGTTTTAGAAAGGATGACAGGTGGATGTAGAATGTCCAAAGCGCAAAGATGAAAAGGATGTCCAGTAGACTGAGCCAGAGAGGTTCACTGTTGGACTGAGTAAAGGAGGATGTTCTGTGAAATGATGCTCTGTAAACTAAGTTGAAAAGGATAGTCTGTAAGCTGAGTTGAAAAGGATAATCTGCAAACTAAGTTAAAAACAATGTTTTGTAGATGGAGTTGAGAAAAATATTCTGCAGATGAAGTTGAGAAGAAAGTCCCGTCTCAGTAAACTAAATAGAAAGAATATTGTAGAGACTAAGTTGAGAAGGATTTTCTGTAGGCGTATTTGTTAAGAAGAATGTCATTTGTTCATGAGATTGAGTCGAGAAGAATTTCATGTATACCAGTAAGGTGTCTTTTAGACTGATTAAATGAGGATGTCCTTTACATGAATTAAATGAGAAAGATGTAACCCTGTATACTGAATAGGTGAGAAATATGTCCTGTGGACTATTGAGGTGAGAAGTGTCCTGTTAACTACTGATAAGAGAAGGATATCCAGTTGACCAGTGGAGAATACCATGTAGACTATTGAGTGGAGAAGGATGTCCAGTAGGCTCATTTGTTGAGTAGGATATCCTGCAGACTGCTGAGTTGCGATGTTTGTACTGTGAATTGATAAGGAGGAAATTTCATGTCAGCTAGTGAGTATAAATGCTAGTCTGTAATTCAACTCCCTTTAGGAAATGAAATTGTAAGTTGTTTGAGGCAGGATTCATTTTTGTGTTATTCTGCCTTTTATGTGACTTGAACATAGTTGTGGTAAAGAGTATTTAAGATTTGTAATGCTTTGTTTTGTTTCAGTGCTAAATGCAACCAATACAAATGTGACCCTTCTTTTTCAGATTATGTGTCCCCGAACATTCAGCTGGCCTGAGCGCAGGCTGTGTATTACAATTCTGGCCAATGAGAGCTAATCCAGTCTGTCTGACTCATCTTGACGTCATCTTGTGGCTGATCATAGAAGCAACGAGCTGTTGATTCTTCTGCAGCATGGCCATCATCGTCATCATCATCATCATCATCGTCATCGTCATGGACATTGCGACGTTGGCAATCCACTATTGTCAGAATGTCCCCCACATCATGTGGGTTCTCTGCCTTGGCAGACGAGGAGAATCTGGACGTGGGCTGTCGGCGTGACTTGAACCTCTTGAAAGACAGAGGACAGATCTGCAAATAACATGATGACTTGGCTGATTCATGACGCTGGTGTGTTGAACTGAGTCGCTGTTGTGTGAGGGAGAGGGGGGCATTGGTGGGTGGGGAGGGGACGGGAGGGTTAAAGGGAAGAAGGTGTGGGGATTTTGTCGTGTTTTATTTTGTGTGCATGAAAAGAGTGTGTGAGACTGGAGTCACTGTATTTGTATTATCATATTAAAATGTGTGACCTTGCTGTTTAATATGATGGTTGCACAAGTGATAAAGGAGCCATAGCATTTTACAGTAGGTTTAGACATCGAACACAAACCATATCAGAGGCAGACTGTTGTCTTTTACCCATCTTGCTGTCATCAGTTTGACATTACTTCAGACTGTGTTTGGTTACAGTCATTGTACTTATTCCACTCTTCGACTTGGCCCTGCTGACCACAACCAGACATGGCTCCCTGTAGAAGCTTAACGACAGAAGATACTACACTTCAAATATGAGGATTGTACTTAAGTGTTAATGTGTGGTGGATTAATGATTCAAAATGATCTTCTTTTCTGTTTTATAGATGTGAATTTTTTAATTAAATGTTAGTCATATTAGAAGTTTATCTGTTCTGCAAGAACAGAAAATGTTTGTCTATTCACAGGACACTTTGCTCTGAATCCTATCAACTTTGTGTGCTTCAGAACATTGGATGATTGGATTGATTATGTTGTTACATAGTGTAATCACCTGCCATTGACGAGTAGTGTAATGTTGAATACTCAAATGGGGTTCAGAAGAAGTGCTTGGATTTCTGTCTGCTTTTGTTATCACTAGACACAACTCTTAACACACAAATGCGTGCGCACGCACACACACACACACACACACACACACACACACACACACACACACACACACACACCACACACATCACATGCACAAATGTAAACTCACACACCCAGGTGTGTGCAGAAACACTCATGCATGCACACTTGCGCACATGAATGCACACATACTCACATTCTTACTGACTGAAAATATTTTAATGTCAGATGAATCTTGGATTGTATTGACAAACGAACACGATTCACGCACGCATGCACACAAGGGGAGGTGGTTTGCTTTGTGATTGGTTCTTCTCGTTAATTAATGCCTTAAGAGAAATGTTCCATGTGAATACGATATATGAATGAGTTGACTGTTGCAGATTGTTTTCTTTTGAGGGATGGTGGTGGTGGTGGTGTCTTTTTCTCCTTTGGGAGAAGGAGAGCGGGTTTTTGTTTGTTTTTGATTTTGTGGGTTTATGAATTAAATTGTGTGTGTCCAGGTTGTGCAATACATTGATTGTTCCTTTGACTCTATGTGTCTGTCATCCCTCTCCACCCCACCCCCTCCATCCCCACTGCTTCCTCTACTACCTGCTCTACTGTTTCTTCACCAAATGAAGATAAACGAAATGCCTACTTTTTCATATCTGTAAGATTCATTTGTACATACTTTTTCCCAGTTTTGTAACCTTTGTATTCTCTGTTACGACATGACCACTCAAGCCTGCATGTTTTATTCTTTTTGTTCAGACATTGAAAAGTGAACTTAATTCACAGGAGCAAATTTTTGTAGCTCTCACATTTGAGTAGCATCTTGTGTGCAGAGAGAAGTTGAGCATTGGTTGAATCATGAAAAACAGATTTGATGTACATATATTGTAAATATATGGCATGTGGAAGATTAACTGCTTTAATTGTCTGATGCATTATCTTTCTGACGACTGTGTATCATAAAAGTTGCTGCGAAAGAGGACATTTGTAAAATGAGTGAAAGACGGTATGAAAAACTCTTTCATTTAACACAAAATGGTGAGGTTTGTTTCTCACTCATTCTGACAGGATATATGTCACAATACAGGAAGGTGAAGTTAAAGAGAATGAGCTAAGTATTGAAACAGCAGTGAACTAAGTATTTCATCATAATTTTTTTTTCAACAGTATTGCATGAACATCATGACTAAAGAATTATTTCCCCACAGAGAAAATAACCTTACTACCAGATTTTTTTCCCCATAATGTTTCTGTAACTTTTTTTGTTTCCAAAAACATCCAACAAAATTGAAGTCGGTTACTTTTTTTTTAAATTCATGCAAAGAAAATTACATTTCAGCCGTACGAAATTTTGAGTAAAAATCTAAAGGTGAATATAGCTTGATGTTAATGTGCTGTTTTTGTATTGGTCATAATTATAACTGACCATTGTTGTCTTTTGTCCTTTTCCAGTAAACGCAGAATCCATCTGTAATCCTGAAGGTGAATGGTCTTCTTTTAAATCACTGCCTGTGAAGTTTGAAGCGAGTGCAGTTGCATCTACATAGTCTACATTGATTGATAAACTGTGGTTATCGATTCAAGGGAACTGAATGTCCACAATCATATTGAATAGCCATGTCCACAATCGTATTGAATAGCCAGTCACCTATAACTGCCACTATCTGTTGACCTCAACACCTGCTGAGAAATTTTGTTTCTTCATTTCATAGAGATGCATTGAAACATGTTCACAGTGGTGGTATCTTTTGCAAACACTGCTGTCCTCAGATGGTGTGTCTTAATACTCAAAGCTTTCCAATAACCCCATATGGGAACGAAATGTAAGGTCAGTCAAGAATAAAGGGATATAGCAGTTGAGTGGAATATGGTGGAACAGTCATTAAAAGGTTAAGCATTTCCTTTCTGAACACATGATCCAAATCTACAGGTACTGCTTAAGGGGGTAATGTTAGCCACATGTAGGATAGAAAGAACTTAGCATTGTTAGAATGGTAAAGTGTGATAGCAAGAAAAAACTGAAAAGACAGAGCTAGAAATTAGCAGAAGCATCTTGTTCAGTCTTGGCCACAGAATGAGGGAACAGAAACTGAAATGTGCATTAATTCTGAGGTGTTGAGGTTGCACTGGTGGGTCTTAGTACTGCATTCCATGCAAAATTCAGCTAAACAGAGATAGTAAACTGGCTGTAGCTTGCATTTAGTTTGACATGCTAACTATATGACGATACTCATGATCACTTGATTAAAACAATTCTTCATTACATTCATAGGTTTGGTACAACATTGTTGCGTCCCTTCTGTCCATCAGACCTGTTACCTTTCTGTCTTGGGAGGTTTGAATTCTTCATTCTGTGTTCACATCTACAGGTACCCTTTGCACAGCAGAATGTGTTGGGGAAGAGGGGAGAGTGTTGCGGCCTGCTTGTAATATGCACTCCCAGATTTGGCTTGTGACATTGTGACAGACGTGTAGTTGGATGTGTTAAACTTGAAGTGGTAGTGTGGACTGAGAAGTTGTTGTGAGTGTGTGTGTGTGTGTGTGTGTGTGCGTGTGTGTATGTGTGTGTGTGTGTTGTACGCGCGTGCATGCTTAGAATCCTGTGTGCACTTGTGACAGCATGCATCTTTCAAAGTGACAGATACTAGTAACAGGTGTATGTATTTCTCAGGCCTGATCGATGCTAGGAAACATGTTGAAAGAAAGCAGAGTGCAGCCCTGTCCTGTAGCCTTGGACCAGAACGGAACATCAGAGTTCTGTGGCCCTACATGCCCTGCTGTCATAACGACATAAGTGACCTCAGTTTCAGTTTCTTCTCCCTGTACAATTCTGTTGATGTGTTGGTGCCAAAATCTTAAGAGCTTGCAAGTTTGGTGGATGTGTTGGGGCCCTCCTGTGAGGATGCTCACTTGTGCTGCCTCTGTAATAGGGCAGTTATTGTCAGGCAGTTTGAAAAGTGTCCCACGTGTTGGATCAGAACATGCACCACTAAACACCAAAGTAACAGGAGCCTGAGGAAGTGTAGGATCTCCTCTGAAAGGTTCTCTTGTGAAACCCAATATTGATTGCTCCTAGAGGACTTGGATGCAAAGGCTGCAGTGGAATGAGTTTTTGTTTGAGGGTATGACAGGAGAGAGTGAGGAGAGTGAGAAAAATGCCTGGCAGAATGTATGGAAAGTGAGACGGCCCCCAAAAGTTCTGACTACAGCTTACAAGATTGCACTGTGTGTGTGAGACCAGTCCATGTCATTATACTGACCATTGTAAAAAAAAAAAAAGTAGGAAGAAACAGGGTTTGAGTTTCTTCTGCTTTTTGTGTTAGTTTACACTGAACTAGCACTTGAGATGTGTATCATCATATGGGAATCATCATATCCTTATAACAAACAACTTTTTATCATCAGTCACAGCAGTATGGCTAAGATTGTTGTAAGAATACTCGCTGTTTTGAAAAGCCTGCGCACAATAAGAAAGAAGAATCTATACGATCATCAGAAAGGATGGGATTACAATGTAATTAGTGAGCAAGGACAGGAATCTCTGTCATACATCTGATTGTCATTGTGTTTTTGAAAGTCCACTTTTTTTTCTTTTTTTTAAAAATCTCTCGCATCATAAATCTGATTGTCAATCTGTTCTTGTTCATTTCTCTGTTGCTCCATTGTTTCCTGAAAATCTCTTCGGAGAAGGTCAGATTGTCAGTCGATTTTTAGTGCAAGTATTGTCATCATGTTCTCCTAGATAGGGCAACTTGTCTAAAAAATTTCTCTATTATCGGTCTGAATTTCATTTGGTTCTTCTCAATGAGGCCATTCTGTTCTGAAAATCTCATCGTGATGGGTCTGATCATCATCTTATTCTTTTGAATAGTCTGTTCTTTATGAAAATCTGTGTGTGATTTTCATCTTGTACGTCTCAGTGGTCCACTTCTTTTCCAGCCCACCTGCGCCTCGTTCCTGCTCTTCTTCAAAGCACATGAGGTTTGATTGACAGCTTTAATTCAGTCACGTTTAAAAGATGGAGGTTCATTGAAAAGCGGAATTGGCTCAGTTAGTGTTGGATCCATACTTGCAGTAGGTGTTTGTTGTACAGGTGTGTATTTAAGAATGTCTGAAATGATGTATTCGTTATGAGTGTTGTATATAAACAGACCCCTTTCCTCATCCCTGACCTGTTCTTTTCCAGACCCTGTCCGTTGTATATATTTTCAAACTTCTTGTAATGGTGACGGAGCAAGCGAGTGTTTCAGAAACAGAGGGGAGAGAGTGTGTGTTCATGCATGTGTGTTTACACAAAGAGAGAATGAATTGCAAGTGTTGCGTATTGAGAATAAAGACAATGTTGTATTTTGACCATTAGGAGAAAAAGAAAAGATTTCTTATTGGAATCACTGTAGATTTGTTGTTGACTTGGTTATACACATCATGTGACAATTGGTTTCGTTCTCTGTATTGGATGATTTTTTTTGTTTGCTGTTAAAGAGGTGCCCATGGGATATTAGCCTTGATTGCCATTCTGCAGAATGTTTGGCTGTAATGCAGCATCAGGCCTTTCCATTTCACTGTCGGTGTGACAAGGTTATCACCATGTTGTGTTTTCCGTGGTCTCAATTTGCAGTGAATGTTGAGTTCTGCCATAGGACCAGTGTCCCAAGCTACCCTATCTTAGGTTAGTGGAAGGGACTCGTTAACTCTGTGCTGAATCCAAAGAGTAAAACATGCATCCATAGACTCTAACCAGCAGGTATGTTCTCCACATATTGTTTAAAGGTTTGAAACATTGATTTTGAAGCATTGTTTGAAATTACCATTTCACCAACAATTTATCATCATGAATTATTTGTTTTTTGAAGAAATAGAGGGATTGTTTTTACCTTCAAAATCCAGACTTTGTCATTTACTCAGTTTTGTACATTGATGGTTTTCTTTTCGCCTGCTTATTTTGTGCGTGCATGTGTCGGAGGAGACATTGAAGTCCTGTATTTGTAGACTGGAACAGGTCGCCCTGCAGCCAGTCGAAGGTATTGTATTGGTGAATCACCATGAACAGAACAACAGCTGTATGTTTTATGTTGTCATGTATTTAGTATGTGGAGATTGGTAATGTGCTTTCTGTCTTTGACAAAATGCTGTCCCTGAGGGGAAAGAATGAAGAACATCTGTCCCAGCATGTGATTAAAATCTGCTAACATGCCTTGTATTGTCTGGATGAGTTGTTGCTTTCTTGTTTCTTCAGTCTTTATCTCTTTACTGTGATGTGTGAAAGGTAGATTCTTTTGTCATTATATCCGCCTCATCAAAGAACCATCGACTGTGGTGCGTATGTAAATGTCAAAGACTCGCAGGGTAGAAGATCGTGGATTTGATTCCTGTCAGAGGCATTTTTGTGTATGAGATTTGGGGGCCCTGGCCTCTTCTTCACCAGAGTTGATTGTGCTGTGGGGTGTAATGGGAATTCTGGAATCATATAGTCGAGTAGCATACACTCATTAGATGTGTTTTTGATAGTGTTTCTTAGATTTCCCAAGCCTGCAGGTTCTGTATTTCTTGGGCCTGGTTGATGCCAGGACAAATCATACAAGGAAGAAATGAGCGCAGCTCTGTCTGTTCTCTAACCAGAATGAAATTTCATAGCATCATTAACAACGGGGTCGTCCCCGTTGATGATCATATGAATAAAGAAAAAAATAATAATAACACAAATTCTGTAGCCCTTCATGCCTTGCTGTTTTGGTGACTCAAGTTTAGTTTTCATCGCTCATCACTTTGTAGCAAAGTGCCTGGAAGTTCACGGGGACTTCTCTGGATGGACATAATGGGATCTTTCAGCTGGGGATGCTCATACTTGCAGGCTCTGTGACTACGCAGTTATTGTGGTCAGTAGGGGGCTTCGGAGATGGTGACTCGTCAATGTTGGATCAGAATAGGCAGCATGAATGGCGCTACAGATCACGCCTAGCTTTGAGTTTCAAATAATATTTCACTCAGAAGGTCTGGGCTTGTTTTGCTTGGATGCTGTTCAACAGCGTCTTTGTCTATAGTGAGCATGTCAGGTTTTTGCAGCTCAGAGAGTCTCCAGGAAAACTGGAAGAGGTTTCTGATGATGTAATCTTAGGTTTTCTTTTTGGTTCTTTTCTTTGCAGACTCTGTGTTCTGTTTTCAGGTCTTTCCAGAGCTGCTCTAGCTCTTTCGTGTCAGATTCTGAGGCAGCCTTCAAGTGGTCCTTGAGAATCCTCTTTTTCATCGGGATGTTGTCTATCTCGTACCAGCATCAAGATTTTTTAGAAGTAGTCTTCAGTTTTGATGGTTTTACTCCATGCATGTCTGTACCGCTTGCGCGGTGTCTCAAAATATGGCTGCTTTATGCTCCAATGTGCTAATTTCTATTAACGCACCCACTTCGTGGGCTTTTTCGTCTAATATCTCCCATTCCTCCCATGCCCTAGGTGAATGCAAGGTGAGTTTCTGGCATTTGGCATCGAGAGCTTATACAACATTCTCTTCTCAATAGCCAAAGGGGATGTCCTTGGCATTTTGACTTGAATCTTGGCCTTGGGAATCTGTCTTATCTTCTGGCGAAGTGCGCTGCTGTTCATTCAATGGAGTCTTCATACACCCCTTTTTCATCCTTGGTTCTTCATGCCATGTTTGGCGGAGACCTGCTTTCAACAGACACATGGACACCGTTGCTCAAAGTTTCACCAATGATTCTGAAAGGAAAAAGAAAATACAAGAAGTTGTCAATTCCCGCTTAACATCGTTTGGTCCCAAACACATTTGTAGACCTATCCCAGCTAGCCACCAGTTCAAATCCGGTCTTGGGTACCGCCCTTATTCAGCTTACCCACCATCACCACAACCAATCCCCCCCCCCCCCCCCCAGTACCATCTTGCAGTTTTGCCAAAGCCACGACAAGAGATCCAACGGAATGGTGTCTTGATTTAAGAAGGAAGGAATAAAGCACCTACGCACGCAGAAAAAGTCTGACTATTTCTGCAGTTTGGCTGTTGTTTATATACACACGCTATGGCTTTAATTCCTACGACTACTTCGAGACGCGAGCATGCGCGTGCGCGCGCGCCGTGTATGTGTGAGGGGTGATGGTGGATATAACCAAATATATACCAGGGCAGAGGAAGAACTTGCAGCAGGGCAGGACTTGAGAACTTGTTGGCAGGGGGAATCGGATGGTGATCAGGGGTGAAATATGCGCACCTGGTAGCTGGACTGGTAGAGGGGTTTGTATGTTTGAAACGACTGTTTGAAAACAATGCTGATATTTCAGTTGTCTTATTCAATTTTTTAGGATAATGGTACTAACACTATTTATTGGTTTTGAAATTTATTTCGATAACGCTGCGATTTCCAACTCGACTCCGTTCAACCAACTCTCTCTCTCTCTCTCTCTCTTATTTGGATTCTAAGCTTTCCTTTCAAGATGAAAATATTATGACCATTGCTTTGACGCCCCCCCCCCCCCCCCCCCTTCCATTTAATCCATTTATCATCCCTTACCCCTCCCTCCCGATTGCATTGTATTGTGGCCCAAGGCTGAAGTACATTAAACTGCTTCTGAGTTCTGAGCTCTCTCTCTCTCTCTCTCTCTCTCTCTCTCTCTCACACACACACACACACCACACACACACACACACACACACACACACACACACACACATTTAAATTCTCTCTGGACATTAAAGTTTTGCATTTAAGCGATGCTTTCAGTCTTGCGTTTATATTACCAAGCAGAGCTATGATAATTCCTTTACACCTAGCAAGAACGAGGACGAAAACACTACCAGATTAGGAATTACGAAAAAACGTATCCAGGCAAGTATCAACTGCTTCTACTTAGCCTGCAGCATTTTGTTTCTATCTACAAAATCATAAATTTGGAAGTGAAAGATACTAGCGCTTTCTCCTGTGCATGCATATCATTCCGCACCCGATCTTAATTTCTTTCACCATTCCATTTTGATTTGTTGGCAGTCGGCGCTAAGCGAGCACTATCTGCTGTGTTGATGGAGTGTGTGTGGGGGGGGGGGGGGGGGGGGGGGGGAGGTGTTCGCCATATCATCACCACCAGCCTCCACCCCACTGATTATAGTCGGTATGACGGCCGGTTCTCGCAGCAGGGGTCTACCTCTATGTCATCAGTCGCCATGGTAACCGCTCATTTGGTCTGGTCTGTGGAAGAATGACGGGCTTGGAGCTAAGGGGGTCTCTTTTAATTAGCCCTTTACCTCATGAGTTTCTTCAGACGTCTTTCGCGATCTGAAGTATGATTCTTTCTTTTCTTTTTTTTTCTTTTTTTTAATTATAATTCTCTACAACTCTACACAACGCCTGAGAAATGCTGATTGTACCTCACAGACAGTAAGCATATGGAGAGTGATCAGACAAGAACATCACTTCGCCAAGAAACCGAATTCCTCCAAAAGAGTACACTAAGGCAGCTAGAATCCGGGTTTAATCCTCCAGGTCTGTACTGTGCTGGAACGCAGTGATGGCGGACATGGCTGCCTACAAGCAACGGGATGGAAGTCCCAGCCTACTTTCCGTGGATTGAATTTCAGGGTTAAAAAGGTCAGATCCCAAAATTGCTAGAGCAGCATAGTTATCACTCAGACCGATCCTCAACCTTCAGACACAAGATAACCGATTACTCGCTAAAAGAACCTGTGGACACACGACCATTTCGACAAAAGCCAAGTGGCTTGGGTTGTACCGTTTTTGCTCCATGTATTCAAGCTCCAGTCCCATATGCCTTGGATGATTGAGACCCTCTAGAGTTCTGATGTAGAACACTGAACAGCCATCCATGTGGGCAGCATTGTAGTTCCTTTCACTGTCGAAGCTCTAGCCAATATGTGAATGACTCGCTTTGGTTTTTTTTTTTTTTTTTTTACTTGTTCTGATACGATACTGAATTTGAAGAAGTAAGGTAAAAGAGACGTGTTTGGGGCAGTGTACCTTGCGGGGATATTGCTGACCTTTACTCTACTCTCCCAGATCAACTAATGTCTTATTGGGAATTTTATATTACTTTACCGAGGTGGGTGCAGGCTTGCCATATATGATACTTCATAACCAACCAATCCCCAGTTTGACCCTACAGGGAAAACTTCTTACGTCATTGTTTCCCGCCATAAGCTCTCTCTCTCTCTCTCTCTCTCTCTCTCTCTCTCTCTCTCTCTGTGTGTGTGTGTGTGTGTGTGTGTGTGTGAGTGAGGAAAATGTTGGCACATCATGTTCTGTTATGGTTACGTTCTTGCGCCAATAAATCCACTACGAAGACAGTTATTTCTGATCACATTTACATTCTTCTGATAACTTCACAAAAGACTAAGCAAGGAGAAAAGAACCTTTCTGTTACACACACACACACACACACACACACACACACACACACACACACACACACACACAGACACACACACACACACACACACACTCCTGAATCAGGTCTGTGGTATCTGGTGTCAATGCTTCAAAATGAGGACCTGTAAAAGTTGTTCATTTCCCTTTATTCCCTCCACCCTTTTCAGAATTACGGCGACTAGATTATCAAGTAAGTATGAGAAAAGGGAATTTTACAAATGAATTTTGAGGAACACTCTCCTGAACAGACCAAACAAACGAACAGACAAAAATCTCTCTTGAAGTTTTTCATAGAGTCAAGGGAGGCGAGCCGGTTTAAGATGAGCGTGGAGGGGTGACAATTTACCTCCCTTGAACATTTTAATTTCGTCAATGAGGGCGTGTCCATGGCGACTCACAAAAACAAACAAACAAACAAACAAACAAACAAAAAAAGTTGCCTAAAACAACTTTGAATCATCGAAAAAAACATAAGGAAAAAAAAGGTAAAAAGCATTGTCGACAAATCATTTGAAAACATTGCCTACAACAAATCGAAAACCTTTGCCGCGACAAATAATGAAAAGTATGATCCACAATTCTTCAACATATACATCCCGAAGATGACCAAATGGAGACCGGTCGTGTACAAATTATCAGAGTTCAAAGTATTTAATTCTCTAATTTCTTGCTGGGGCATAGAGGGCAATACACTCTTGCATTACATTAACACAATGCGGCCAACAGACGAGTTATGATTTGAAAAAAATATGAAATTAAACACACACACACACACACACACACACACAACACACAAACCAGAGGACATACATTTTCCAATTTCCCCATTTCTGTATACGTAGGCAATTGTAACAGAATATGCATGCACTCAAACGATAACTCAAAACAATGATTTTACAGAAAGATTGTGTGTGTGTGTGTGTGTTGTGTGTGTGCGCATCTGCAAAAGGTTATAAAGTTTTGAATTTCACGGTCATTTGCACATTCAGTCAAGTCACTCTCATCACTTTGTGCACTGATGTAGGGTGTTCACGTTCCATCTTCCTTTGAAAAGTCTTTGCGCTTACGTATGCCAATTTGAAAGCAGCATCTGAATGTAATCAGAGCGTTAGCTAGCACATAGATGTTCTCTCTATGTGTCTGCCTGTCTGTCTGTCTGTTTGCCTCTCTCTCTCTCTCTCTCTCTGACATACACACCCACGCACATACACACATACACACACACACACACACACACACAGACGAGAGAGAGAGAGAGAGAGAGAGAGAGAGAGAGAGAGAGAGAGAGAGATTTCACTAACTGGCTATTCAGAAACCCAGACAGAGACTTGGCAAATGAAAACATTGCCAGCACCCGAAGCTTTCAGATGTGAAAGTATGTTCTTGGTATATCTCCCTTAACCGAACTTAAAAAAAAGAAAAAGCCCAATGTATATTGATCGGTCATTGGGTCTTAGATGAAAACAGAAGCCCACAGCATCCTCATGATCACCTTGCTCTTCACTGATCTTCGTGGATAAGGAAGCGAATATCCGTGTGGGGATGGGTGGTGGCTCTTTCAGAATCAGGGATTTTCCCAGACATCAGGAAATTCCCTGGACTCATAATCCCTCCCCCCCCCCCCCCCCCCCCCCCCTTTCTTTCTGTCTGCCACCCACAGCTCTTCCCCTCGCCTCTAGTCTCTGTGTGTGTGTGTGTGTGTGTGCGCGCGCGCGCGCGCGCGCGCGCTTGTGTGTGTGTGTGTGTGTGTGTGTGTGTGTGTGTGTGTGTGTCCGGCCTGGATATTACGTTACGAAAGTACGTATAAAGTACAGCCCTGTCATGCAGTTTTAGAGCAGAGAATATGAATTTCTATCATCCTCGGTAACCTCATCCTCGTCAATCAACATTAAACAAAAACAAAAGCAAACAACCAACCTTCCTCGCAAAAAAAAAAAAAAAAAAAAAGTGAAAGAAAGAAAGAACGAAAAGTCTCAAAAAGGCCCTTTATGCCTTGGTCTCACGATGACCGGAGTTTCGATCTCCTCCACACGTCATGCCATCGGTAAATTCCTGTCGAGATCGCCGGTATCTGGCTCCGCGACTAAGCAAGTACTAGTGGCTTAGGAGGTGATGACTCGGCTGCAGCGCAGTGTCTCCTCAAGTGAGTTGCCTGATGACGACTTAGAATTAACTTTCCCTGTGAATTACCGGGGCCAGGGCTGCGACGGGACAAGCCAGAGCGGCTTGGGATCATGAATAGTGATAATGATAGTGATAATGATTGTAATCTATTATATAAAGCTCAGTTTGTCTGTCTGTTCGCTTATACACGGCCACAGTTTTAGGCCGATCGCCACCAAATTTGGTATCAAGTATCCTTGGTGTCCTACAAACAGCAACGTCGGGTCGGCGATCATGTGACGCATTGCGTCGTGACGCAATTTGCGTCCACAGACGCAAAACTGGACATCGGAACACTACACAACAGACAAACTCGCCGGGGCGAGACGGGGTCGAAGCGCGTAAGCGCTAGTGAAAAGATAAATAAGTAAATAAACAAAACAACATAAAAACAAGAACAACAACGAAACAACAACAACAACAATAGGAATGATAATGATAATTATACAACAATAATTATCATTATCATTGTTATTATTGTTAGTTGTTGTTGTTGTTAATATCATTATTATGATTATTATTATTATTATCAAATATCAGATGTACGTGTGTTCCGCTGGTCTGCCGAAGCCGATTTCTGTCAAGTTCCTGACAGTTAGACATGGTCTGCCCATTTAGCTGGCCATTATTACAGTTCTCGGTCATCGACCGGTAACAATGTCTGAAAGATATGAATGCTTCTGCATTTATCTCCAATCACGCGACTGCTGTGAATCATTGTTTAGAGAGAGCATCGCCATCTCTTTACTTCAACGGCATAACAAAAGTGTCCTGCAGCTTCCGATTTGAGGCCCATTAGTGAATATTTCCAGCCAGCCGATGCAGAGGAAGATGGTTAAAGCCATTATCTGTGTCCGCATTTGCGCGGACAGAAAGGCCTGTTCAGACGGCGTTACTGTGTTCTACGCATTACTATGTTCGACTACATATAGGAACCTGCGTGTCATAGCTTGACTCATGGTTCGGCTTCTAGTCTGGTGTGCCGTAAAGCCAAGATGGGTCTAAAGTTACAACGGAGTGAGAAGGGTGGTGCACAGAATTATACAATGCGCATGTGGTACCTCTGGTTTGCATCCACTGCTGTTTGGCCTTTACTGAGATTCGTTCAGGTAACAAATGGTTGACTACAGTTGCGAAACTGTTGTGTTACGGAGACTGGGGCTTCGGGGGGTTCTGCCATGGTATTGTGCGTAACCTCTCTATAAAGTCGCGGGAGACAAAGTCAGCAAAGCTTGATTTTGGGTTTGTCGCTCGTTTCATGATATTGACTATCGGCAGGAATGGAACCTTTGGCCTCTCTGAACCGTTTGACACAGGAAAGCGACTCTTTGTCCCCAGCGCCGATCCAGAAGACTCTTGAACAACTCAAGATCCTCGCACGTGGAAGGACGCAGACTGTTTTAATCCGTAGTTCCCTCTGATAAATGATGTTAAATCCACTCCATTTTCTCAAAGTCATCGTGGTGGCGTGGAACTGACACAATCGACGGGTACGAAAGGAGGATCAATGTTTTCTATTTACATGCAAGTTTGGGAGCTGTATCTCAAGCTTTGTGGCAATCACCCAATGGTGAAACTGGATATCTCATTGCTGTAGCATTGAGAAGCATATGAGGTGTAGACTTTGTATGCTACATCATTAAAAAAAAAAAAAAAAAAAAGGAGATAGAAACACAAAAAACTGGAAGCCATGATCAGAGCTGTCAAAGCAGATGTGATCTGTAGCATTGAGGTTTGACATCATCCAAGTATCATCTCAAGTGACGTTTTTCCGGAGAACTCTGTATCTATCAGAGGGACCTTGGTTACTCGAGAGATGGAGAGTTCATGGAGGTGGCATCCATGTTGGTACACAAGAATCCTGCCCTAGTCCCGATCTGCATGCCATGTGCGAGATGATGTCGGCCAGGATCCAAATCAAGGGAAATAAATGGCAATTTCAAGGGAAATAAATGGCAATTTGTTGAATCATTTTTACATACCACAGAAGCGCCCACGAGGACGAAGAAGACACACTCTGAGGAACATACCAGGCAAGGCGAAACAGAGGCATACATTGACAGGAGATTTCAGCTCCCCACATGACAGCTGACGCACTGCAGCAACGGCACCGTCTTCCAGACAGAACTGACCAGGCGGAGCTGATGATGAAATATTGGCGAACGTCTGCCTCAGGTTGATGAGTACCCTAACTGGAACTGACTTGATCTTTGTTTCCAGCCAGTTCCGGAGGACCACTCCACATGATACCGGGCTCAGCTGACCATGAAGTAGTTCCGGATGGTCTAGAAAGAAAGACCATGGGGGATTTGTGTGTGTGTGTGTATGTGTGTGTGTGTGTGTGTGTGTGTGTGTGTGTGTGTGTGTGTGTGTGTGTGTGTATGTGTGTGTGTGTGTGAGTGTGTGTATGTGCGTGCGTGCGTGCGTGCGTGCGTGCGTGCGTGTGTGTGTGTGTGTGTGTGTGTGTGTGTGTGTGTGTCCCCCAAAAAGGGTCTCTTCAACAAAAATTTGGAAACACTTGCAGGGAAAGTGCTCACCAAGTGAAGTTTCTGTGTTGTCGTCATGTGGTAAGACTACAAGGCATCCATAATGCAATATGAGGAGATGCTACGGAGATGCGGGAGGAAATAGGCACATGTAGCAAGAAAAGGCAGAGACGTATGAATAAAGGTTGGGGCATGTAGGAAAAGGCAGTGACTCTATAGAAAATAATATTGACTGAATGTACCCCTATTCACACTTTAAAAATTATCGTGGTACCTGTGGCGTATGCCGTCTCTATAGCGTACAAATAAATCACCACCCCAACCCACGGGGATTACCCCACTTTCAAGCGATAAACACTACCCAATGACGCTGAAACCATCACAGAGAACTATGATAGAATATTGAAAGGGGAGTCATTTGAACCGACTCAGTTCTGCAAGCTTGAGATCGTTTTGGAGTGGTGTTCTTTGAGTTGTTTTTCCCCTGCAAAAAAAAAAAAAAAAAAAGAAAACCCAGACGCAATTCTTTATAAAGAAAAAAAAAAGTAAGAAAAGGTGCTTGGAGAGTTTCTGTATGTATAGACGTTACCGAGGATAAAGTCGATTTGTCCATATATAATAATAATGATAATAATAATAATGAATACTTATATAGCGCCTATTCTCGGCTAGAGACCAAGCTCTAAGCGCTTTACAATCAACACTCGCTTTACAATCACAATATATGTGGTTAAATTCGAAATAAAGTCTGTGGAACTGTTGGTTTAGAAAAGAGAGAGAGAGTTTATCATGAGATTCTGATTAAGCATGCTGACTAGAATACTGACCGCATTTAGACAATGTTTACAGAAAACACTGCCGTAACGTTCAAAGCGTATGCGGCAAGCGCTATGGTAACATTTTTGGCACGATAATGTTTTTACCGTGTTAACCCCCCCCCCCCCCCCCTCTCCACACACACACACGCGCGCGCGCGCGCGCGCAAGCCTGTCCTACTGCACCTAAAGCATCGACAATCGGTGGAGGGCTATTAATAACGAGTCTGTATGAGGCAACACCTTTTTTTTTTGTCTTTGATTACATAATCGAAAGCATGAACAAGAAATAGAAGAAGAGGGAGAAATGCATTTGTGCGCTCGCGCACGCGTGTGCGTGTGAGCGCACATGCACATGTGTGCATAGTATGTGTATGTGTGTTGCCAGATTCTTGTTTTGTAACCAACATTGTGTTTCATCCTCTGTGCCAACGATATAATGTTTTCCTCTTCTTCTTTTATGTCATTTTTTTTTCTGAAGTCGAATGTTCGCATTCATGGTGTATAATGAAAATGCACTTAGTAGAAGGTGACGTAATTCGCACCAAGGTCAGAACAATTCTTTTCGCTTTCGATGAAATAGAAATCATCTTTTTTTTCCCCAAGCATTCGCCGGATTGATCAAATCTATATTGGCATCCATCTAGTGTAATCCTTCATGGACGAGAGTGCTCTGAGTCTGGAGCTAATGAGCCTACGTATCCTACCCCTACCTCCCATTCCCACTACAATGTACTCTCTCTCTCTCTCTCTCTCTCTCTCTCTCTCTCTCTCACACACACACACACACACACACACACACACACACACACAGACACACACACGCACGTACACACGCACGCACGCACGCACGCACGCACGCACGCACCACACACACACACACACACACACACACACACACACACACACACACACACACACACACACATCCTGAAAAGTGAATAAGAGAAGAAAGCAAAAATTGAAAATATGAAGAAAAATTGAAAAGTATACAAAAAAAAAAAATCGCAAATCGAAAGAAGAAGAAGAAGAAGACGAAGAAGACGAAGAAGAAATAAAGCAGTTTTGTACCGCCAGGTGAGGTTGATTATCAGATGCTTTCACAGAGCTCAAGAACTGGATAAACTGTGCTAACTTTCTTCTTATAAAAGTGAATTCAGTGAAAAGAATCCGGTTGCCGATGGTATCACTGGCGCTGTGAAACCGAAAGTCATCGGTTTGAAAGTGAGATGATAGAGGACAGAGATTGAAACAAGAGCAAGAACAGAATTACTGCGTCGCCGAACTATTGTTAGTTCTGTAATTTGTTTGTTCTTTCGTTTGGCGGCGAGTTGAGTCTGCTCATGCTAAAGAAGTCATCGGCAGTCTTTTGATGATATTCTCTCTCTCTCTCTCTCTCTCTCTCTCTCTCTCTCTCTCTCTCTCTCTCTCTCTCTCTCTCACACACACACACACACACACACACACACACACACATACACACACACACTCACACACAAATACGCATGCATTCAAACACACATACTCATACACACATACAAGAGAGAGAGAGAGAGAGAGAGAGAGAGAGAGAGAGAGAGAGAGAGAGAGAGAGAAGAGGACGTGCAACATTTTCTTGATGAGTATTGAAGACATCTCACCTACTCACATACAGCTATTTCTCCTCCCGTCCCCCCCCCTCTCTCTCTCTCTCTCTCTCCTTACACACACACACACACACACACACACACACACACACACACATAGACACACACGTGCACGCGCACATACACACACGCGCGCGCGCAAACATACACATTTAAGCCTACACTCATTCACACACACACACACACACACACACACACACACACACACACACACACACACCACACACACACACATGTGCACGCGTGCACACAGACACTCTCACACATATACACACAAACACACATACACTGGCCGACCCACTCACTCAGTGAATCAACACTCATCCTCCTGAACTTACATTCATACACACTTATACGCAGTCACACACACACACACACACACACACACACACACACACACACACACACACACACACACACACATACACACATATGCACGCAGGTACTCAAGCACGCACACGCGCGCGCGTGCGCACACACATATATACACACGCACACACAAATACACGCGAGAGAGAGAGAGAGAGAGAGAGAGAGAGAGAGAAACGCGCGCGCACACACACAAACACACGCGCGCGCGCACACACATGCACTTACTCTCTCACACACACAAACATAGACACCTACTCACTCACATACACAAACATATACACATGGACACAGAGACAAGACGCTCGTGCGCGCACGCTCACACACACACACACACACACACAACACACACACACACACACACACACACACACACACACACACACACACGAGCGCTCGCGCAGCACACACGCACAGACGCACGCACTAACGCACGCACAGAGAGAGAGAGAGAGAGAGAGAGAGAGAGAGAGAGAGAGAGAGAGAGAGAGAGAGAGAGACCTCGATTCAGTCAGAGCTGTTCCTCTCTTTGCTTTACAAAACGAACATCAATAACGACAAGTAAGCTACTTATGTCTAAAAGACCGCAGAATCAGATTACGATCCGACTCGTGCACCCACGCGTGCTCTCTCTCTCTCTCTCTCTCTCTCTCTCTCTCTCTCTCTCTCTCTCTCTCTCTCTACTCTCTCTTCACACACACACACACACACACACACACACGTACACACAAGAGAGACACAGAGAGAGAGGATGGCTGGTGTTGCTATCAATTCATGAAATAAGCTTCCCGCAAGAACAGGGACATCTGCGTAGATCTCATTCTTTCGGGGAATCGGAGATGTACAACCACCACAAAAGACCATCTGAATCCTGTACAATCGGTGCCAGTGTTTTTATCTAAGAGAATGGGATTACCATTTCACGCGTATCTGATCATGATTGTATGGGAATTTCAGTGTCCCTAGACATCTGACAGGAAATTCCTATCGTTTAGTGCACCAATCAGAGCATGGTATGTTTGAGCTGCAAGGGGAAACAATAGTGGGAGTTACAGAATCACGAAAAAAAGAAATCGTTTGTAATTTCTTGACAAAGTGCATCTGATCTGTATTGAAGATAAAGTAGATTTAAACTAGGGAAAAAAAAGGTCAGACACTTTCCTTTTTTTTTTTCTTTTTTTTTTTTCAAACTTTGTTTTTCATCTTCATCTTGGTCTCTTTTATCAATATACGTTAGCATATGTGTCTGTCTTCGCGAACGAATCTTTATCAAATTTCTTGATATTGGTTTTTTTTAAATTAAAGCCTGTTAGTATAACCAAAATCTGTTTGTAAGTAAGTGTGTAAAAATGTTCATGTCAACATCCTTTAATATGTTTACAGGACCGTTATGTCAACATGCCCGAGTTTATACGAGTTTTTTTTTTTTTTTCCAAATAAGATTGTTAATTCAATATTCATGAATTCATTATGTGATGTGATTTATAGGCTTGTGCTCTCAGGAAGCCTGAATATATTCTGTGACGTGGTTTATAGGACTGTTAATTCAAAATCTCTGAATACATCCTGTAACACGATTTTGTAGGACCGCTAATTCAACAGGACTGAATACATTCCTTCATGTTGTTTATAGGATTACTCTTTCAACTGGTTTATAGCATTGCTCATTTAATATGCATGACCTCTTTCTGTGACATGGTTCACAGAACTGTCAATTCAACACGCCTGAATACATTTTGTGATGCGCTTTACAGAACTGTTGATTTTGCATGACTGAATACACTCTGTAATGTGATGAACGTGACCGAATGCATTTTGTGATGGTTCATAGGATTTCACCTCAATATGATTGATCATATTCTGTGATACAATACATTTCAACATGCCTGAATGCAATGTATGATGTGGTTCACTGGATTGCAAATTAATTCAACATGCATGAATACATTCTGTGATGTGGATTATAGGACTGTTTATTTAACATGACTGAATGTACCCTGTAAAATTGTTTGTATGATTGTGAAATCAGCATGACTGAATACAGTCTGTGACATGGTTTATAGGATTGTAAATCCAACATGACTGAACACATTTTTTGATGCGGTTTATAAGACTGTCAATTCAACATTTCAAAGGGCATATACTACAACACTGACTGCCATCACTTGTATTAAATGATTGCAACTCTGGAATAGTATCGAATGTGATCAAATGCGACATAGCAGGTAACACATGGACGCAAATGTTACACTGAGAAATGCAAGAATGAAAGACGACAGTACTGTCTGGTTAGATCTTATTCAGATTTCGGCTCCTAACGACAGTTTGTTTCACAAGCGGACAGAGGTCTACACGACAAAGGTTAAAAGCTCCATAGCTAAGTAGCCGAAGGGGCAGTACACTGTTCAGAGGTTCACCGGTCCGGGGCATGGCATTATGGAAGACGGAACCTATCCCTCTCCTTCCCCGCTTTAATCTTCCCTGAGCTGAATCAGGTACCACTGCTGGGTGGACAGAGACAGCTTCCAAACCGCAAAAATCCAACTGTAAGAGTGGTTTGAACTCGCGACCGTCAGCTCCGCATGCACCCCCCCCCCCTCCACCCCCACTACCTGTGACCATTTGACCACTGGTCTCTCTACGGTGTCTGCACTGTTGTTGTGGTTACAGTCTGAAACCGATGTCGTGTGTGGTCATTGCTGCTTGTGTCCAGATGAAGAGACGTGTTTGTTGACATTCTCGGAGCACAGTTCAGAGGTCGTTGTAGGTGATGGTGTGGTCACACACACCAATTGGGATGCATGTAACCAACACAGTATGTAATCCATGTGAGAATTATAAGGCTAAAGCTTGGTCTTAAAACAATATCGGAATTAAAAAAAAAAAATCAGCTGTCACTCTACACCCCTCCCACCAATCGTTTCATTTTGTTTTAAGAATTTCTACGACCACAATCATTCAAATCTTATCAGTTTGTAAACCATCACCCTATCGGACATTCGCTTCAGAATCTTAGAGCTCAGACGTGCTGCAATCTTTACATCAGCTGCGCTTTCCCGCATAACCCCATTCCATCAACTGTAATATAGATCGTGATGTGCATTTAAGAGAAGAAGAAGAAGAAGAGAGAAGGGGGGGGGGGGGGGGGGGGAGAAAGGGCAGACACAAAATGTTGATAGAGGTCAGTCCAGTTGTTACATACACTTGAAAACCCATAGATGACTCGGGCGTTGTGGGGTGCTATATATTCACCGTCAAGACTGAATCGAGTCTCTTCAGAGCACTTCCTCGATTAGTCTTATTCCATCAACTTTGATAGATTGTGATACACATTAAAAAAACAAAAAAACAAAAAACAAAAAAAAACAGAAGGGGCTCGGGGTGGAGGACTCGTCTTTAAGACATAAAATTCTGACTGAGATCAATCCCTCGTTACACACACTTGGAAACCTACTCGCAGCCTTGGCATTATAAGTGCCTGCATACTGTACAGACGGGATGGAGTCTATTCCGAGCCAAGTCAGTGCTGTTCATAGTTGCCGAACAGCACCCTTGGCCTCGGTGGATTACAGTCTTTGTCCGTTTAAAGCGATTATTGAAAATGAAAATAAATATTGAAAAACTGAGCCGCCAAATGGATGTTACACACTCTCAAGTAACGAGTTAATAATCGGAAAAGCAAACGCAGGTAAATAAATAATCAGTCGTTGTAAAAATGACTTGACAAGGATGTCGAAAGGAGGGGGCTGGGAAGAGGAGGGGGACGAGGAGGATGGAGAAGGAGGAAGAGAACGCTCCAATGTAAAATTAAATCCTTCACAGACAGCAATGAAACTTCCTTTCATACTCCTTAAGTCATTTTCAAAGTGAGTGATGATTTGTTTAACTCCATATGTTTTTTTTAAATCATAATTTACTTATTTTCATCGTTTATATGTTTACCTACGTCCTGTATAAAGAAAAGGTCGAGGCTCGGTACCTTTATAACGTCCGTTTCAGAGTGGGATGACAGCAGGCAGACAGTGAAACAAGAGCAAAAACAGAATTGCTCCACCGCCAAAAGAATGAACAAATGAATTCAAAACAGTTCGCTAATTTTTTGCTCCTTCTTTCGACGGCGCAGCAATTCTGTTTTTGCTCATATTTTGCGACTCAGTGCTTCAACATTTATTTTTATGTTTTAACTTCCACCTGTAGTCATAATACTTTGAAAGTGACCAATTTCTGAACATCAAAGCTACAAGTAATGTTAATTGTGTCCTTGCATCTTGTTCGCTCACCACTGTGATTGTGCCGTGTTTGTGTTCTACTCTCACCTGTCAGTTTGCTGTTGTTCATCGATTGCGTTATCTGTTCGGTGTCAACATTCTCGTCTACCTCCATGGACTCCTGATTTCATTTAAGTTTTTTTTTTTTTAGGTCCATCAAGGATGCGCACTGGCTGCAGACTAGTGCATGTATGCCACACCTCATCTGCTAAGCCTTTAGAACACACTGCGCAGGATTTACAGCTGGTGTATGAACGAATCACTGGCAAAGACGAAAGGATTTAAGACGAGGGTCTTATGGATACAGCTTTACAGATGTCTGACCTGCACATGAGCCCAACGCGCTGGACAGACCTTGGGACAGGACAGGTGTCCGATAGCTTTGTGGGTAAGACATCCGTCAGAAAGGCGACCGTATGAAACGCCTAACTATTCAGGAGGTGCAAGTTCAAATCCCGGCAACGTCAAAGATAGTTCTGACAGTAGAGGGGCATCTAGGACTCATGATGTGGATGTGGCTCCGCCCCTTTTAGAGTGCAGAGAGATTAGGGCCAAAACTCTTATCTGAGGGGGAGGGGGTGTATTCTCTGTACACCTGCTAAGCTCCCCCGAACAGCTTCTCCTTTCTATATATGCCCTACAAAAATTCTCTTCAATACAGATAACGTTTATAAATCAACAAGCTTTTTCTGTTTGGAAAACCTGTCATCTCCCCACTTATACCCCATTATCTTAACAGTCTTTCCTTGGAATAAATAGATCACAAGACATGGCGAGAGGTATTTTTTCGGTGTGTACACGCACACCTGTTGGATTTGAGCCTGAGAGTCCTTGCACAACACCCGCCTTTCTGACTGTCACTGAATAGTGGTCCCATTGAGACAGGCCATCACATCTTGGTTTAGATAGATTTATTTCCAAACTGCAGTCACATACAGTAAATGTCAGATTTGAACAGAAACGAGCAAGTGCTTATGGTGTGTTCAAATGCTTCTGATTATACATGTGGTATGCATACATACATACGTACATGTAAACATGCAAAATCAAGAAAAATTAAGAAACGATAGTAGTAAAGAAAAAAAATCAACACTAAAGACAATAAAATGCAAACGAATAAACCGCTCACACAGGATTATTCTTTCATGAAACGTTAAGAGAGAGAGAGAGAGAGAGAGAGAGAGAGAGAGAGAGAGAGAGAGAGAGAGAGAGAGAGATCTGCTCTAAGTGTTTATCGTAGACATTTATATCATTTTATTCAAAGCAAAGTTTTGTTAGCATGTACTTCAGAAACGTTTCGATTGTTCGATAAAGCGATGGACAGCCATCACATCTTACCCCAAGGCACTTGGGTCTCCCCATTCTGACCCTGCTTTCTGTCAGAGTGGAACTGTCTCTTCTTCCCCTCCCGTGTCCCCTCACTTTCCGATGTCACCACAGGTCTTCCCTGGCCATGAAGGGTCCAGTAGTTTCTGATACATGCCGCGCGCAATCAAGTTAGAGTCAGACTGGTTGAGACCTCTCCTCTGCTCTCCTCTTCTCCATCATAGTTTTTACATATCTCCACCAATTCTTTTATAAGTCTTTCTCACAGGTCAGACTGGTGTATCCTTTCTGCATCAAGGCTCAAATCTCGTGTCCAATCCACTCCGTGCCTCAAGTTCCTCTCTCCCAGTTTTTTTCCCTCAGGATCACTACTCTTCGTCATATAAATGAATCTTATTGAAAACGCTAGAATAGTTCACTAACCGCATCGTAACCTTTAGAAACACACACACACACACACACACACACACACACACACACACACACACACACACACACACACACACACGCACGCACGCACGCACGCACGCACGCACGCACGCACGCACGCACGCACGCACACACACATACACACGATTCTTTCAAGTAGTGTATGTCATTAATAGTACCGTTCATCTTAATATTTTTCATACATCGTAGTATGAACTATTTTTCGCGCTCATGAAAGTGTATTGACCAATATTTGAAACCTCAGACTAGCCGAGTGTGGCTGGTGGGAGCTAGTTCCCACAGTTCTGCATTCGTGAGCCCTTATTTTTAATGTATCCTCTTCCCCTTCACACCTTATGGTTCCAGACTGTCACCGTTACCTAAGCATCTGGAACACCCTCAGACTGCTGTCTTCTGCCATAGCCCCTCCTCTTCTAAAGAAAGGCTGATAAAGGGTCTGTTTTCGTGTACACCGTCACTTTTTCCTCTTGTCAGCGAGAACCGACGCTTTGAAATACAGACTCGCGATGTTCGGAAACCTGTAAGGGAGGTAATTTGCGTTAGAGCGCACGTTCAGCGAAAGTGACCCCGCTGTTTCTTATGGGATGAATGCCGCTGGTGGACATGCCTAAAGCAATTTTGCCCCATCAGTCAGCTTAGTTTAACGGTTCAATCGGAAAGAAAATGCCAAAATACATGGAACGGTGCACCCGTGATGCAGATAGTCGATATCCCGATAGTTATTCTTGTGTGCGCTTCAAATCAAATGTTTGACTCTCTCGATCTGCTTGCTTGAACCATCAATTCAGAAAAAGTAACCCTGTTTGCAGTGTAAAGACACAACCTGTTTGCAGTGGAGAGACAGGCATTGTCTTCTCCTGATTTTTTTTTTCCTTGAACGGGTCTATACACTTCCAGTTTCAATATAGCTGAAGTTTGTTTGATTCGACATGAAAGTAACAATGCAAGAGTGTTCACGATTAAATGCATCAATATTTTCGGCAGTGTTAGTAGCTGAAAGTGTGACCTGTTTTCGTAAGTGATCCATAGAAAGAAAATTCATTGTGACATTTTTCTGTGTGCATTCAGCACGATGGTGCAATTGTTTCATTTTTAATATAGAATGCCGCATTGTTAGATTTTACTTTGTGTCAAGGCTTGCCTGCTTGCCTAATTTGGAACAGGATCTCTCCCTCCTGTCCTGCCAGTTTTTTAGCGAAGGCCACACGCTCAGCTGGGATTGTTGCAGGTCAGAGCTGTGCTGATCAGGGCTTGACCTCAGTCACCACTAATGTGGCCAGACACCTCTAACTGACATCTGAAAACGAGTAAATCTAGCTGTCTGTCTGTCTGTGTCCGTCTGTGTCTGTCTGTTTAAGATCTGAAAACGTGTAAATGTAGCTGTCTGTCTGTCTCTGTCTGTCTGTCTGTTTGAGATCTGAAAACAAGTGTAGCTGTCTGTCTGTCTGTGCGTTGTGCGTGGGTGCGCGCACGCACGCGCGCGCTTGTGTGTGTGTGTGTGTGTGTGTGTGTGTGTGTGTGTGTGTGTGCGCGCGTGCATGTGTGAATACGTGTAGGTGAGAGTGCATTCGTGCGCCCGTGCACGCGCACGTGCGTGTGTGTGTGTGTGTGTGTGTGTGTGTGTGTGTGTGTGTGTGTGAGAGAGAGAGAGAGAGAGAGAGAGAGAGAGAGAGAGAGAGAGAGAGAGAGATGCGTTGGAGACCATGCAATCGAGCGCAGTCCATAAAACTAATGACCTTTTCAGACTGTAAGCACAGGAGCACAGTACACCAGGTCATTACTCAGAATGACCGTGAAGCATCACACTGTTTAGGCCCCCAGCAAGTACTTCGTCTTGTTTACGGCCTAAGATTCTCGGGGCTGTAGCGGGTGACACTCAGACGACAGTGTGGTCTCAAGCACTGCAGATCTGCGTCTGTCTATTTTGTGAGTACCCATTGAAACCTTAAAACCCCCGCTGTGTTGTCAACAATCCAAACATCTCTAACCATTTCGTTGACAGAGCTGTAAATAACCAAGTTCCTTCCAAATCCTTCGACAGATTCCTTTATCATCAAGTCCTCCAGTTCCATGTCCTTGTCTGTAATCCCTCAGAACGTGCTGTATTGTAGATGACTCACTGCGTCTTCTGCAGCTCATCTCATGGCTGTCGGGTCTTGAGGTTAGACTGCGCTCGTTCAGTGTATCAAATATCTTCACCCTGTGATTGATGGCCGTAATTTTTGCATGTCTGTCAACTTTCATGAGTTTTTTCTACCTGCAAGAAAAGGACATCTCTCTCTCTCTCTCTCTTTAGCTGGGGATGGAAAATCTCTGTGTGTGTGTGTGTGTGTGTGTGTGTGTAGCCGGGGACAGAAAACAGTGCAGATACTTGCGGACCACCGAACGGATTGTCTTCCGTGCTCGTCAGACCAGCTCGCGACACAGCGGATATGACGTCCAAAAAGCCAGTCGGCCAATCCGATTAGACCACGGCGCACCTACGTCTACACTGCAATGTCGTCAACACCTGACTGATGAACGTCAAAAAACGGGGAGAGAAGCGTGAGGAGGAGAGGGAGGAGGGCCTGGAGTGATGGGAGGGGTGGGGGGGGGGGAGTAGAAGACCAGAACTGTGTTTAACGACGGTTCTCGCATGCCATCGCCTCCCTTTCCTGCCTGCTTTATTTCGTAAGCCACAGTCTATCTGTTGTCAGTTCCATCCTCCTCGCTCCCTCCCCCCCACCCTCTCCCCGTACACACACTTACTCTCCAGTTTCACACATATAAATCAAGCCATTCCAGCATTGCGGACTGCTAGCCAGCGAGCTCGCTGCTTGAGGCTAATGATTCTTAACTGTTCCTGTGCGTTCAGGAATTGGAAGCGCGCGCAGTGTCCGGTCCACTCGTTATCACCTGACGTGCTCTGTTCTCGTTCTTTTTCGGGCAGTTTGCTTGCCTCACTCCCTCTCCTCTTCTCTCCTCTCCCCCAGTCCTCCCTTCGCCCATCCATGATGGTAAATCAATAATTTGTGTTCAAAGTCCACGTCAGCTGGACAGTTTGCTATAGAGGAGCACCCACCTTCTCTATAAGGGAACTGCAAGGTTCGAGTAGGAAGATGTTCCAGTAGCGCGGAGGTGAGTAGCTTCTTTTCTTCATTGTGTCATCTTTATGCGGTAGTTGTAAATAGCATCCCTACGAGTGTGTCCACTGTGTTTACGTATGTCTGTTTGCACGCGCCCGTGTGTCTGTCAGTATATCATCTTCATTATCAGTGTACTTTTATAATGCCTATTCATGGTTAGGGACCAAGCTCTAAGCATTTTACAATCTACTTTTTAGTATACGCAATGGGCTGCCTACCAATATACAGCCGAC
>CM065716.1:99353329-99358329 GCA_033310375.1 Conus canariensis
TCCTACCCGCACTTTCAGATGTATCTTTTTCTTTCCATCTTCAGACGTCATGAATAACAGACAAAAAAAAAAAAAAAAAAAAAGAAGAAAAAAAAAACCCCAGCACGGCAACGTTTGTTTCATGCTGTGTATCACATAAACGTTATTTTACACTTTTTTTTATGTTCCTTTCCATTTCGCCTGTTTTCAGTAACGATGCCGTCTGTTTCAGTCTTCTGAACACACAACGACTTCAAATAAACGTGGAAACTCTTGATACATCCTAACATGTTTCCTACGCACATATTTCACTGATGACCTGTCAAATATTAGAATAACGAAGAGGAATTGACAGAAGGATCATGATCGCGACGTGGTCATCTTGTCTTCTTTGCGTGTTTCAGAACCTGTCAGACCAGTCACTTCGAGGGTGATTTCCCCTTTCCTTCACGATGTCGCTGCCAGCGTTGCTGTTTGAACTGCAGATTCAATAGACTGTCCACCACAAAGCGTGACATCTCCAACACTTCTGACCGACATAGTGGGACAGTTTGACCATCAGGTGGTGAGCGGAGGACCCAAAGATGTGCATTCTGTAGCAAGAGGTGTTTAAAAGAAACGAAGAGCCAGATGACCGTCTGACGATTATTACTTTCTATTTTGTGTTTCCGGTTTTGTTGTTGTTGTTGTTGTTGTTGTTGTTTTTGCTCTTTAAACACACTGTGCTTTTAAAATTGGTGCAGAAAGAGAACAGACATATTCGAATCAGTTTTAGGTTCCCCTTAGACTTAAGTTTGAAAAATAAATTCAATAAACGTTTCATCAACTAGCACATGTGAGTCCCCCGTTTATTTCATAGGAAACTATGGATTCATTAAGACGAAGGGATATTCTTGTCAAAGAAACAAACTGAACATCTTGACACTGGACAAATTACTGTGTGCTTGCTGACTTACTGACATAATTTTGCAGACGGTGTGTGTGGGTGTGGGTGTGTTTGGGAGAGAGAAAGTGGAAGAGATTCATTCTTTATGATTTGGACAGTATTAAGTCAGCCAAGTATTTTCATTTATTTCATCCCACGGACAGATACTGACTAAATTACGTGGGACTGAGTGCAATGTCCTCTGATAATCTAAACATAGGACTGCTCCTTCACATCTGTGAACCATAGGACACCGAATGCGGATAGCTGTCTCAAAAACCATGGCGGATGGGAGAATCCCTCCCACCGCCACCCCTACCCCCACCCTCACCCCCAACTGCCTCCAACCGCTTTTTTGCCAGTCATAATAGCTAATCATGATGGTCGGAGTTCTAGCACCGGCATAAACACAGTTCTGTCCCATCCTGTTCTGTGGAGCCGTGACGTGTTGGATCGACGGTTGCTGTGAGGTCCCTGATGATGATGACGATGAACAGCAGCAGTGGTGACACAGCGCAGCAGCTTGGGGTGGCCCACCTGGCCACTGCGGTCTACCTGGGTCTGCTGGCCGTCATGGGCAGCATCGGCAACGTCCTCGTGCTGGCCACGGTGGCCCGCATGGCTCAGATGCGGCACATGACCTACATCCTGGTGAGCAACCTGAGCGCCGTGGGCCTTCTGAACTGCGTGTTCACCATCCCGGTGCACATGGTACACATGGTTGTGGGCAGCAGCCTCTGGGAGGGAGGGGACAGCATGGCCTGCAAGGTCCTGGCCCACGTCAACTACGGGCTGGTTCTGTGCATGCTCATCAACTCGGCAGCCATCGCCATTTCCCGGTACCACACGGTCACCTCCAAGCACAGCATACGTCAGCAAACTGTGTCCACCGCCAAAATCGTCCGACTGATCTTCTTCATCTGGGCTTTCCCCATCATCGTGGCCATCTCTGCTTCCCCTTCCTGGGCTTCAATGTTCTCCTGTGGGACTGTTTCTTTGAGGACGTGGACCACGCTTTCTGGTACATGAACATGGCTCTGTCTGTGCCGGCGCTCATCAGCGCTTTATGCATGCTGATCGCCTACGTCCTCATCATCAAGAAGGTGAGAGACAGCCGCCTCAAGATCTCAAACCTGTTCCAGAAAGCTGGAAGCCTGACGGACAACGCCTTATCAGAAAACAGAGAGGAGAGGACGGTCAGGGAGTCTGAACAGAGAGCAGAGGCTGACGCGGGGAACCTGGACTTAATGACCGTACGAGGACCCAGTCACGTGGGAGCTATCAGAATCTTCACCACCATGATTCCCGACGAATCTCTCAACATTCCTTCCACAAGTTACACTACTCACTGCTGTACTGCCTCTCCGGGATTCGGAGAGCTCCAGAGAGTGGATGACGTCAACAGTTCCGTTCCCGGCAAGAGTCCGGGACCTCCCTGTTACGTGCAGTCACCTAGTCCTTCCGAGCATGCTGGTTTCATGGATGCCAACTCCGGAAAAGTCATGGACACTCTGTCCGTCCCATCCCACTTCAGTGTGTCCCAGGAGGACGTGAACACGCCCATGCAGTCTGAGTCTTCCACTCTGTCAGGCTGCTCCTCCCTGATGATGCCTCGAGAGGATTCTCTGAGGAGGAGACGGTTCAGGAAGGAGCTGAAACTGACCATGCACCTCTTCCTGGCCTTCATCCTCTTCTGCCTCTTCTATCTCCCCCTGTGCTTCGCGCACATGGTGCATGCCTTTCACTTCCTGGGCGAGGAAGCCTGGCTCCTGCTCTACACGCTGGCCCTGTCCTTTGCGTCCAACTCCTGGCTGATCTACGCTTTGCTCAACCGCGATTTCCGAAAAGCGTTCCAGGCGCTACTACATGGGCAACGGTCGTTTTAGGTCGTGCGGAGGGTACTGGTTTGAACATTTTTGTTGTTGTTGGTCAGAATGATTTACTATTTAAAAAGAAAAAAACAGGGGGGGTGGGGGGTGGGGAGGTGTGATCAGGACATATTGAAGGTTTTCCACGTGTGAGACTGTTTACTGATGGCGTTATCTAACAAAGAGGAGTTAGAATTCTACAGATTTTTTTCTGTATTTTTCTTTCTTTCCGTTTCTTTCTTCTTTTTTTTTTTTTTTTTCTTTCTTTTTCTCCTTCTTTTCTGCGGGCATCTCTGCAGAAGGGTGCAATTACGTAAAAGTTCATTGAGGACTGTTTAACCGACATCAAATTGTGTGCAAGCATACTAAAGTTCTGTAAGAACTGTGTACTTAAAATGTGACAACCCGAACCTAGAAGTGAATTTCAGGAAATAAACAAAAAGTCTGCACATTGTATCAGAGTTTTTTAAAATTTTTTATTTAGGTTGGTTCCAATGCGGGGTACCTGCAGGCGGTAATCGGAGCATAAAAGCATGAGTGGAATTACAGCACTGCTAAACGAATGAAACAAACACGTCATACAATAGGTCACGACGCGTTTTGACATACTTTTCTTCAGGCAGGACAGATAACTCTAAAACCGGCGAGAACAAAGGATGCACAGACAGTCACTCATATTTTCTTTTTTTTCTCAGAGCAATACGCGGTCTTGGGTGGACGACTGAAGTTGCTGAATGGAACTAGGGGGAAGATGGGGAAATTGAAGGGGAGAAGATGCAAATTACAATTCTCCATTTAAGACCAATGCAACAACAACGACAACAACAACAACAACAACAACAACAACAACAACAACACACACACACACACACACACACACACACACACACACACACACACACACACACACACACGCCTATAAACCTTCTCAACAATGTGTTCTTGATAAAACGTTTCATGTTATTTTCCTTGATGTACGTTTGTAAATTTGTCTCATATTGATAAAGTGCTTTGATAATAGTTAATAGACATAATCTGTCTTGGTTTTTCATTCAACAGTTTACCGTTTGTGGCTATGCTGTGTATATTTAGCCACCCATCACTTTGTAATAAGAAGTGCTTTTGTGCGTAGGCTGTGGTTTGTATACTGAGTGTTAAAGTGGTAAAGTAATGCCTTCTACATTAAATACATGGCCCTCACACGAGGGGCTTCGTATTGGATATTTAAATATTAACAGTGCCAGAAATAAGACCGAAGAAATTGCTACAATTTTACATAACAATGGAAACAATTTTCATGTTGTTTGTACAGCTGAATCTAGATTAACGGATATGATACCAGATTCCGATATGTACTGCCGAATTATGATATATCCGACTTGATCCAGCTGCACCAAAATCAACAGGATTACTTTTATATTGTGCAAATTCAGTAAGATTTAAAATGATCGTCACATTTAGAGTCATAGCATTGAATCTGTTTGGATAGAAATAAGTCTTAAACATTGTAAACCGATTATTGTAGGATTTCTATACAAAATCCCAGCCGAAACAACTGACTGGTATGATAAGTTTAATTTGATGATGGATTCTGCGATCTTAGCATTTAAAAAAAAGATGATTCTTTTGGGTGACATCAATATTGATTTTACAATACCTGGAACAAAATGGAGTCGTAGTTATTCAATGTATGGATTAGAACAAATTATCGATCGACGAACACGCATTACTGAACACTCGGAAACTTTAATTGATCATGTTTACGTCACCTCAAGAGCAAATGTTGTGGGAGCATGTTCGTTCAAATCGGATGCAGTGATCATTCATCGGTTTGTTTTACATGGATGAAGAAAGGTGTAAAAATTCCAAAGCTGGGACACAAGGAAATCCTTTACAGATCTTTCACACATTTTGAAAAATACCTTTCTTGATGATTTACTTTCCTCGGCTTTAGATTATATTTATTAGATAAGAAACCCTGATGAAGCAGTCAATTACTGTGGAATAATTCATCTCCTTCTTTAAAAATATGTCCTTCTAAACTAGTGTTTAAAAAAGCACTGAAAAAATATTTGATGGACAAATTATAAAGTAATCTATGATTATTTATATTGTTGCAGATCTCTCTCTCTCTCTCTCTCTGTCTGTCTGTCTGTCTGTCTGTCTGTCTGTCTGTCTGTCTGTCTGTCTGTTCTTCTCTCTCTCTCTCTCTCTCTTTTCTCTTCCCC
>CM065716.1:99362362-99391781 GCA_033310375.1 Conus canariensis
TTTTTTCTATCCCATCTTCTGTGCCACCTCAGTGGCATTGCACCCACGCCGCTCATTCTGATCTCCACGTCCACAGCTACAGCCCGGCCCACCGCACCCCCGGCACCGACAATCCACAGGGAGCAGTCAATGTGAAGTCGTCAAGAGGCAACTCACCGGAGGAGACACTGCACTGCTGCCGAGTCACTTCGGTGGTGTTCAGTGGTGCCTGTTCTGATCAGGACACCACCTACTTACGTCCCCTACTGACGACAATAATTGCTTTGAAGCAAGAGTGGGCTCTCTCTCCTGAGGGCACCACCATCTCCATCCAACGACAGCCCCCATGAATTTGCCACACCGGTGACCCCGACGGAATCAAACCGAGGCCATAGATATGGAAAGGACATCAAAACTGAGGAGAGAACTATAAAATAGGCATTCTGGCTCACCCACCTCCGCCAGCTCCAACCGGCTAAAGCCGGTTTCGCTGCTGCTCCGGCGGCTTACCCAGAATGCCTATTTTATAGTTCTCTAATAGTAAACACTTTACAAACATACATAATGTGTAGGATTATCTGTTTTTAACACTAATTTAGAAAACTTTTGAGACTTTAGTTTTTGCTTAATCCTTCGTTTTTCCTGATCGTTTTCAATAACATCGTTTTCTTTCATACATTCATCAAATGCGTCTCTGTCTTTCATGTGAAATAAAACTACAGTCTTTAATTGTTCTCTAAAGTCTTTTAAAACTGAGTTATATTTTTGACATAAAATCCACACACTTATCCCAGCATGTCTTCCACTGAAAGCTAGTTTTGATAAAGTGTTTCTCTTTTTAACTATATCCTTTTCTGCCGAACAATCATCTATAATAAATAGTGTCTGCGTTCCCTCAAACAATTTATAAAAGTGTTCTAAACACTCACTCAGCTTATTGCTAGGATCAACTAAATAGATTTCATCATCCGTCCATATAAACCTTCTGTCGTGATATGCTTTGTTCCATTTAAGTGTTGGGCAGAAAATTACTATATGATCAAAATTATAACGATAAACTGTTTGTAATAGGTCGAGGACAAATATTGTTTTTCCACAACCAGTCTGTCCACAAATCAATGAACAATGAGGGGTTTTTATCATAAAGTTTAACATCGGCATTGACACCAAAGTCGTTTGCTCCATAGTTTTATAACAGAATTTAATCTAATCCAGTTATTGTTTTTATCATACTCTCTGTCAAAACTTGTTCAGTATAATAAAACCCTATAAGGCCCAAATGTGTAAGATTAATCCAGTTTAGTTCTGTAAGATCGTTTCTATTTAAACTAATATCAATTTTGTTGCTTGTTGTTATGACCTTAATATCCTCGCCATTGTAAAGAACAACGACAGTAACTTTAAGATTGTCAACGTCTAAGTTTTGCCAGCTAATAAGAATTCCTTTCATAAGATTGTCACTGACGCCCAGAGCTCCATTTCTCGCCTCATCTTTTAAGACAGAAATTTTAAATATCATTGTGAACGTGTCTCCTAATTTTGTGCGTGGAATGAACTGTAATTTTGTAGAAGCTTTCTTTAAAACCGATTCTCTTCTGTGGAGGATGTACTGTTTGTCCCCAAACGGCTTTATTTCGATCTCTTTCCGACTGTTGTCCTCTGGCATAAGACTTACATGTAAAGGGCCAGAGTTCAATGCTTTTCTGAAACTTTTTTGGCGGTCGAAAAATGTAAATGGGCTTAAGAATTCAAATTTTATGTCCCATTCTAAATATGGTTCTAAGTGCCATTTGTTGTCAGTTTTTCGAACTATTTTATATTCATACTGACCTGTATTATTTGCTTCTAGATTGCGTAGTTGTTCTAGTTTAGGAAACCTTTTGTTGTCGTCAACCTCTTTGCGCTTATAATAACCATCTTTAGTGTACTCAAAACCATATAAAGTGCCTATCTCACCGTTTTGTTCAAAGTCCTCAACGTCTGCAAGGTCTTTTAATTCTAAAGTTACACACCTCTCAGGCGCTAATGTGACCCCCGAATCGTCTGGTCCACGTGACATTTTTTAAAACAACGTATTATTTTATTTCTAAAACAATGTGCAGGTTATCACATTTCACGACTTTCCCTGTTTTATCTGTGATCTTTATATTAAACGATCCGACCCTCCCACAAGCTAATCTTTTAAACTGTAAATTAGGGAATCGTATAATTTCATAATCGCAATATGCAGCTTTCCCTGATGGAAGAGCTCTTAAAACAGTTGAGGGCCTTCCATCATATAAGTTTTCATCAGTGCTCAGCTCGTCTAAATGAACATAGAGTAATGAATGTAATGCAAGATCGAGCGGATTTTCCCCCTCATAAGTAGTTTTGTCTGGTGTAACTCTAAATCTATAATAGGCTTGATTGGGTTTAAAGCCTAACATTTTAGCTAGCTCTACATCAAAAAAGTAATTGACTTCTTCTCCTTCATGTTTGAATGTCAACATTGTTTTTAGATTTGCATTGTTAAGTTTGAGAGTAATGTCGAAGTTACTCATTGCTTCTTTTAGCGAGCAAAACCCGTAATAACCATCAGGTATGGTTAACTGGCTAATTACGTCTCCTCTTCTGTCAAGTTTTGAAATCTCATTATTCCTCTTGGATTGACTTATATTAAACCATACGACTTTGTAGAATATTTCATGGAGTGCGACCCTTTGGGTTCCGCAGTTATTATCAATAGCATATTCTAAAAACGAAGGACTGTCTTGAGTTGTTATTGTTACAAACATTTTTAAAACAATTTAAAAATGAGTGCATTCAAATATACTAATGCAAAATATTCTGTTGGACCGCACTACAATCTTAAAAATATAACAACTGACACCCTCGACATTTCTGTGACTCAGACTGACGCCTTTCAAGTAAAGGTTAGTACTCCATTGGATCGTTATCTTAACCCTCCTATCAAAAACGACTACATCGCGAAAGTGTGGTTCAGTCATCCGATGCAGTTTTATCAGAACCAGTTAAACTTTGCTGTGTTTTGTGCATCAACTGGGTGTGGAGTGTCGTATGCTGATCATTTAAATCATCCTGATCCTTTGGTGAGGTCAGTGTATAGATTTCATTTCTATTACACCTTCAGACGTATTTTATCTGAACTGCAAGCACCATTACCAAATGACAAAACGTTTAATCCATTTAGCAACAGAATAGATTACAAGGCTTTTGAAAGGATCTGTAACGAATTTGATATTGACCCAAAGACAGACTTTAGACAAAAGTTGGATCTTAATCATGGTTTAGGCACTCTTTATTATTGGGGCGTGCATAGAAAGTATAACTATGATTGGAATCCTCCTTACACATCTTTCTCTTCAGGCACAACTGTTCACCTCGGGTCCATAGAGCAAGAGCATAAAACAGCATGGACAACATTTATTTTGGATACTTCTAAGGGCCTAACAAAAGCAGGAATAGAACGAATAAACGACTCTATTCGTACTTATGTTTGGTGTTTGCTAGGTTCGCAAGCACAAACGAGATCAAACATAATTGATCCTTCTACTGGCTTTGACGCCCAAAAACAGTATTTAGCAAATTTAGAGGATTCTATTAATTCTGCAATTGATTTGCCTTCAAGTATTAAAAGGTACCAAAATGTTTTGCAATACGCAAGATCGAAAGTAGACTTTGCTGTTGGCACTGGTTTATACATGCTGCCTTCTGACCTCAGACTTCAGATAGGAACAATAATAAACTATAATAATGAAATCCTTGTGGCTGGTAAAGAAGAGAAGGTCGGAAAAAACGACATAAATTCTAAGCCAGCAATAGCAATAAAAAAAGAAGCCCCACCAATCCCCGAGCCCCCCAAACCCCCCCATTCAATCCCCCAAGAAATAATGACCATGAATATGAAAAGACGGCACTTGTTATTGGATTAACTGCCCTAGGATTACTTGGTCTTTATCTTACTATAAAGTAACCCAACTATTAAGACAACTAATGTCCATAAGTGCTCAGCCATAAAGCCAACTACTTTACTTGCGGCAGACAAAAGCCAGCTAACGATCCCTCCTATTATACCAGGCAAAGAATCTATTGCCTTACTGGCTAATTTTTTTAATAAACTTGCAAGATGATCGAGTTGTTTTTTTACCCATGATTTATCTGATGGTGGTCCTGGTGGCACTGCTCCCCACCACCGCCGCCTGTAATAGCCAACACCAGTGTACTTATTGCAAATCCTAAGGCTGTTATAACGCTCGCTAATGTGACACCTTGCTCTCTAAACAGTGTTCTTATTCGTTCTGCTAGTGTTGTGTCTTCATATAAAATTCTTTGGATAGTTTCTCTTATTCTGCTCACTTGAGTTCGTAATTGTTCTCGGTTAGTAGACAGCACTTCTAGTCTTGCTGATCTCTCTTGTTCAAGATCTTTTAGTCTTTGTGTTATTCTTTCTTTAACACCAGGTCCTAAGTTGTGGTCATCAGCCTCAACTAGTTTTTCTTTTTCTCTTTTTATATGCTCATCTAGTTCACCCAGTTTTGCTAAATTGTTTGTTAATTCGCCTCTGATGCTTTTCAAAGCATGATCAAGGGCCGTTATTTCTCTCATAGGTAGCGGCGGATCGTGCATAGTTTTTAATACTGTTTCTTCTGAAAAACTGGTTTCTATTATTTCGTCTGCTGTTGGGCTTAAATCTTTAAGTTCCATGTTTTGCATTTGGTTATCTGTTGGGAGTTCCTGTAGTGTGTTTTGAAGTTTAGCAACTGCCTCACTGTCTAATCTTCGCGGTTTAGCAATGCCAAGGCGATTTTGATCGCTCACACTGAGCCTTTGTCTAATTGTAGTCTTTGCTAAAAACTTTGATGGGTCTGGTTTAGATGTAAGCTGAACAAGTTGTCCTTGCTCGTTTTTCACAAACAAATGGTCATCTTTTGTTTCAAAATCATTAGGGTCTATAAAATCAGGAGGTTCTTGGCCTAAACTTTGATAAAATGATTTGACCTTACTTTCTGTTAATTCACGCCGCAATGATTGTAATGGATGTGTCAAAGGTGTCATTTCACTCATGTCGTCTCCAGGATCAAAAACATCATAATCTTCTTCTGCCATGTTTTTAAATAATTAACTTTTTATTTTGTTTTATAAAAAAAATGTCACAAGCATATGGTTCGATTCTTGACCCGCATAGAAGACTGAAAGAGCCCTTTGGCGTGAAGGGAAATAAACAGAATATTATTGTTCCAAATAATCCATCTACTATTGATTCAGATCAAATTCTTACTGTTAAATTTCCAGACCTAGGAGCAGATGAAGTGATTGTGCCGGGATCTGCACGGCTTACTTTTAAAATAGAACTTGATTCAGCAACAGACGTAAACAGGACAGTTGTACAGAATCTGGGACGGGCAATCGTTAACAAAATTTCTATAAAACTTGAGGGGCAAGAAATATTTTCTTTACACAATGCAGACATATTTCTAATCTATTCTGATCTATGGCTAACCGATAATGAAAGGGCCGATCTTGCGTTTCAAGGAATCGAAAATAACGAAGCACTAAAACACAGAATAGACGCCGAAGATGCTAAAGACGGTAACAAGTATGAAGCTGTAAGTTTTGCTTATGGAAATCGCTTTTCTATACCCTTGGATTTTGAGTTGTTAAAAGCGCATGCGCCATACTTTCAAGGAGCATTAAAAGACAGATTGTCATATGAACTAACTTTTAATGAATACAAACGTGTCATTAGATCGACAGACACTGATTCCAAGTACAGCATTTTCGACATCTCGTTAGAGTTTGACATTGTTAGCAACCCTAACTTAGCAAGGCTGATTGAGCAACAATATCAGTCAAAATTAGCAATATATTACGAAAGAGTGATTCATCATACTAAATATCCTAAAAGCAGAGCAGACACTATATGGAACTTTAGTTTTAGCGCCGCAGCACGATCCCTTAAAGGTATTTTATTGCTGTGTGAAGATGAAGAACCATTCAAAAGACAAAGTGAAAAGTTTATCAATCCTAAAATAACGAAAGTACAATGTTCAATTGAGGGTAGTCCTAACCAAGTCTACGGTAGCGGGCTTAAACCTTATCATCATTTTGATGAAATAAGAAAATTGTTTGGAGGCGGGAGGTGTAGAAATCCAACAGTAGACCTTGTGTCTAAAGATCTACACCTTCACAGTGTTAGACTTGATGAATATTTAACAACGAAATACGGTTTATGGATTGACCTAAGGTCAACAGAAGATAATCAGTTGCATGGGAGTGGGAGAACAGTTAAAGACGTAATAAACATTCAAATTGATAAAGAAAAAGAGAGTGATAAACCACTTAATGTACATTTGTTTTTAATATATGATGCGCAGCTGAATATTCAAGATAACAGATTGAAAGATATCCAATACTAAATTATTTTTATTTTAAAAAAGCATGTCTGTTACGACTTATCCAAAAGTGCCCAAAGAAGAGAATTCTGCTGCTGTAGACATAAAAACTTTCAGATTAACAAACATAACACAAATGCAAACCCAACTAGAGCAGGACCTTTCAAAATACAGTAAAACCAAACGAAGGTATTCTGCTGTCTTTAATGCTATTACATATGTTAATACTGGAGCATCGATCACTAGTGCTCTATCAGCAGGAACAAGTGTAGGTCTCTTAGCAACAGGCGTAGGTGCACCGGCAGCTTTACCTCTAGGTGGTTTGTCTTTAACTCTTGGCCTGTGTTCATTGGCTGTAAGTGCTGTCAGCAAAAAAATAAAAGCTAAACTCCAAAAGCACACAGCTATGGTTCAACTAATAACAGCTAAACTTAGTTCCTTCAAACTGACAATAAATAAAGCACTTGCCGACTCGAACATCACGGATGAAGAATTTAGTCGCCTACAGGCTGATTTTGAGGACTACAAAAGACAAAAGTTTGATCTTCAAAGAAAGGCAAGAGCAACTTTTTCTCAACAGCCAGACACCGACCAGATAAAAAAGGAATGTTTAAAAAAAGTAAACGAGACATTAAACTCTGTTCTAAACAGCTCACATTAACAACCCCAAAGGGCGTTTATACTTTAGTTTATGAGTCCAAGCACAAAAAGACCGTTGATATTGATTCTGATTAACTTTTATTTTTTTGATTTAAATAAATATTTTGAGTTAGAAAAGAAGCTCAACATGGATAAGATATATGAAGGTTCAGATGAATTGTTTGAAGCAATGCTCGAGGAAGAGCGTTTGTCAAAAGCTTTAAATGAGGTCGTTTTAGAAGTTATTGATCCAACAAAGGTACAGGCAAGCGTTGAACATGCTATTTCTCAAGTTCCAAGTAAACTAACAATAAACCCTCCAGTTAAAGTAAGGTTAGTTGTTTTAATCGACTATATAACAATAAACGAAGAAAATCTAGAAGTCTGGGTCTCAACTAAACAGCAGACTATTCTTTCTCATAATGACTTAACACCCGGTTGGGCAGATCAACTTCTTACACAGTTTAATGAAGCCTCTGAAGCAGCTAAAATGAGAGGCTCTGGTTGGTCAGAGGGTGAAGTCCTAGACATCAGATTAAGACAAGCTAAGTATGAGCCAATTGTAGGCAAGGCTTACATTCCACTGCCTCCAACATTAGTTGCAAAGAAAGCAGTTTTGAACATAAAAAATTCAGACGACAAATGTTTTATGTGGTGCGTTCTTGCTAGGCTGCATCACGTTGCCAAAAATGCAGAGAGAGTATCTAACTATTTGCAGTGGGCCAATGATCTTAACTTTAACGGCCTTGAATTTCCTATGGCTGTAGACAAAATTGATCAGTTTGAAAAACAAAATCCACCAGTAACTGTTAATGTCTACACATGGTCTGAAGAAACCAACCTTCTGCCAATTAGAGTGTCAAAGAACAGTCCAACAATAGGCGAACCAACCAGGAGTCATGTAGACTTACTCCTAATGCAAAGCCTTAATGGGTTGCACTACACTCTAATACGCACAATGAGTAGATTACTAGTGCATACTACAAAACAACATAGCAAACAAGAATTCTGTAGAAAATGTTTAACAAGAATTCCGTCCGTTCAAGCTGCGAGCGAACATATAAAACATTGTATTAGCCCAGTTGACTGTGATACAGAACTAATTACGCCCGGAGAAGGCAGTAAAGTTAGTTTTAAGAACTGGAAACGGTTGCAAACTAGTCCATATGTTGTTTACGCAGACTTCGAATCACTCATTGTTCCTTATGAAGGACCAACCCCACAGAAACTTCCTAAAACAGTCTTAATGAGTAATCATCAGATTTGCTCATTTGCCTTCATCATTGTTAGGTCGGATGGCGCCCATTCAAAGCCAGAATTATACAGAGGACCAAATGCTGCAAAATACTTCTTAAAACGCATGCAGCAAGTGCGTAATGCCTGTTCTAATAATCTAAACTTATCTGAAATCATAATGACGCCTGAAGACCAACAACAGTATGACTCAGCCACTCACTGTTGGATTTGTGGGGCGGCCTTGGTTGCCACCGCAGAGAATCCAACAGTAAGAGACCATGATCACATTAGTGGAAAGTTTAGAGGAGCAGCACACAGTAAATGCAATCTTCAACTAAAGTTTGAACCAAAGACATGGAAGCTGCCTATATTCTTTCACAACTTGCGAGGTTACGACTCTCACCTTATAATGCAAGCAGTAACCAGCGACTTCAGGGTGTCATGCATTGCACAGTCATCAGAAAAGTACATGTGTTTCACTTTAAATAACATGTCTTTCTACGACTCTATGCAACACATGATGGGTTCATTAGAGTCACTGGCTATGTCCTTAAAGTCCTGCCCAATAACAGAAGAATATTTTGACCCAACTCTTGTTAGAAAGGGCGTTTACCCTTATGAGTACATGAACAGTTGGCAAAGGTTTGACGAAGATACACTTCCGCCTAAAGGCGCGTTCTTTTCTAGTCTCAGAGGAAAGGACATCAGTGATTCTGATTACCAGCATGCTCAAGATGCGTGGCAGAAGTTAGAGTGTAAAACGATGGGAGACTATCATGATTCCTATTTAATGGCGGATACCTGTTTGTTGGCGGACGTCTTTGAAAATTATAGGAAGACCTGCATGAAACATTACAGCCTGGATCCTGCGCATTATATTTCTGCGCCCGGGATGAGCTGGGACGCTTTCTTAAAATTTACTGGAGTACAAATTGATTTATTGTCTGACCTGCCAATGCTTCAGATGATTGAAAACGGATTGCGTGGGGGAATCAGTATGGCGTCGCACCATTACTGTAAAGCAAACAACAAATACTTGGACGACTATGATCCAAGTAAAAGGTCTAACTATCTTATGTATTTAGATGCAAACAATCTGTATGGATGGGCAATGGCGCAATCACTTCCATTACGTAACTTTAAAATGTACACAGGACTCAAAGACATTCAAAAGTTTTTAAAATGGCTACCTACTCTAGAAGCTGATCGTAAAAGAGGTCTCATTCTAGAAGTTGATTTAGAATATCCTCATGAACTTCATGATTACCATAATGACTATCCATTAGCGGCAGAAAGTCTAAAAGTGTCAATGACAGAACCGCCTAAACTTGTGCCTAATCTTCGTGACAAAAAAAATTATGTCTGTCATTACAGACTTCTTCAATTTTATTTAAGACATGGTTTAAAGTTGACAGCTGTTCATCGTATAATTGCTTTTGATCAAGAACAGTTCATGAAACCATACATCATGAAGAACACTGATCTCAGAACTAAATCCGCAGATGCTTCAGAAAAAGACTTTTTCAAGTTGATGAACAACAGCTGTTTTGGAAAGACTATGGAAAATCCGCACAAGCGTAAAGATGTTAGATTGGTCACCAGAGAAAACGTTGCAATTAAGTTGACTTCAAAACCTAATTATCAGGACTTCAGAAGATTTCATGATCAGCTTTTTGGCATAATGATGAAAAAAAAGAAAGTCAAATTGGATAAGCCCGTTTTTATTGGGTTTACTGTTTTAGAGCTGTCGAAGCTTTTGATGTTAGAATTTCTTTATGACTACTTTAAACCCTTGTATCCTGAGTCCAGAGTTCTGTACACAGATACAGATTCTTTTGTAATCGACATCCCTACTGAAGATTTTTACAAAGACATGGAATTAGAAGTAGCAAAAGAGCATGCGGGATGGTACGACACATCTGATTACCCTAAAGATTCGCCTTTGCATTCAGATATTAACAAGAAGGTTTTAGGTAAGATGAAGGATGAATTATCTGGAGGTGTGATCAAGGAGTTTGTTGGTTTGAGGTCGAAAATGTACAGTCTTTCAAGCCAAAAAAAAGTTGTTAAAAAAGCAAAGGGAATATCTCGTAGTGTTGTGCAATCAAGCATATCCCATGACAACTATAAAAAAGCATTGTTTGACAATAAGACTTTTCATCATGACAACGTAAAACTACGATCTAATCTACATGAGATTAACACAACTGTTGTAACAAAGAAGTCATTAGATAGAACAAACACTAAACGAGTATTTGTTAATCCAGAGTTTTCATATGCAATCGGGCATTGGAGAATAGTATAATCATATGGGCTTATATTTTTCAGCAATCGCACGTTCAATTATATCATCATCTAATTTAGCAAAATTAATATTATTTATTAATGCTAGATGTGCTTTAATTTTTTTTGTCATTTCGCAATATTCATGTTCCCATACCCATAAATCAAAATAAAAGCTTTGGGGTTTAAAGCGATTGTCTGGCGATTGTTCTAGCCAGGGATTGTCAATCTTCTCAAATACTTCTTTAATGATATACTGATACTCAAATAAATCTTGCATTAATTTTAAAGACTTTTCCTTTGCCATTTCTGCCATTTCCCTTTGAGCTTCCATTTTAAACCCAAATGTATTTGCGTAGATTAAAACAGTTCGTTAAGCTTAACTATATCATCACCCAATTCAACCAAATTATTATCCATTACTGCTAAATGCGCTCGAATTTTTTTAATATATTCCCAATCAAAATTTGAGGTTTTGTCTAGCATGGCATAATCAATCTTCTTAAATATTAGTCTAATAGCAAGATTATAATCAAATATTTTTCGCATTATTTCTAAGGACTCTTCCTTCACCATTCTTGCTTCCAGTGCCATTTTACGTAAGGATTCTTCCTTTTCCATTCTTGCCGCCATTTTAATTTAAATTAAAAAATAATTAAGCGACTGGAACTGTGTCTGGAGGGATTATCTGCAGTTCTTCCTTCACAAAAGATCTTCGGGGGGCTGGTCGTTTTGTTGTGTCAGTTTCTCGTAAATAATACACGGGCGGATTCATTTTCACAATTTTTTTTATCTCATATGGATCAACACTCCAAACTGGATCTGTTGCCCTGATGCGAGTGTCCCCTTCCGCTTCTCCCGGTGAATAAAGGTATCTCACTTTTAAACCAAATGGTAATAGTTTGCTTGATGAAGACTCTCCTTCAACAACATTTATTGTTTGTTTTCTGATTGCTTGTACTGGTTTTAAACCTTTAAATTCTTCATTATTCATTGCGCGCAAAACTGAGGGCAGTCTTCTAACCCATTCTGTGTTGCGAGAATTGTCAATCAGCTCTCTGTGATACTGGTAGGAGAAAAGTCTTTCAGATAACTGTTTGTTAAAGTTTTCAACCAAACCCTGTGATCTGTGAACACCCGAAATGCCTCTTTTAATGGTAACTCTATGTTTTAACAATAATTGATTCACTTGTCCTTTAAATTCTTTCCCATCATCGACTTGAATCATGCGAGGATAAGTTAAGGGTCCTCGTTGATATATCAGTTGTATAGCGACAGCAACAGCAGAAGCACTTTTTTGTGTTAATGGTTCCGCATCTTTGTATCTTGAAGCTATGTCAATGACTGTAAGTGCGTACTTAAATCTTTTTCGTCTAATCGTATCATGGGGCAAATATAGAAGATCCATTTGATGGGTGTCGTTTGGAGTTATATTCACAAAGTGTGGTCTTTGTATTCGTTTGGGCGCTGGTAGATAAATTTGCCAAATCGCTTGTTTAGATAACCATTCTTTTGCTGTTTGTTCACTGACTCCAGCTGCTTGGCTTAGCTTTTTAATTGCTGTTATTCCCTTCCAATATCCTTTTGGCGAATAATAGATCTTGTTCATTTTTTATTCAGCCAATACTTTGTGCAACAAAATACACAGCGGTCATGCCAAAGACAATAAACAATATTTCTTGCATCTTTTGTTTTTCTGATGGTTGATAAAAGTCGCTAAATTTTGGTGGGGGCAATGTTTCAACTTGTTTGCCTGTTACTAGAAAATATTCTTTTATTGCCTGGTCAACATCTTTAAATGTGTAAGCTGCATGTCCCTGTTGTTTAAGTCTGTCGTTAATAAAATCTAACTGCTCCATTCTTTGCTTTTCATAGGTGTCTTGTGCAGCGGCTAGTTGCTCCATAGCTCTGTTATGTCTTTTTCTCTCATCGTTATTTTGTAGTTTACTAAACGCGTAATTACTTCCGCTAAAAGCAAGCGCATTAACCACAGCGCCACCAATCATCATTACGAGTGAAGCCATTTTTATAAATGTATTTTTTTAATTTTACATATTGATACTGTCTGGAATTATTCCTTGCTTAACTAGAAAATCTTTCGTAGCAAATGAAGCTGTAATAACAGCAATCAGCTTTGCTGAGTCTTCAAAGCCTAGTTTGCCAAGATCTGCTGGTTTTATTTTTAACAAGTTTTTACCAAGCATCGTGTATCCTACACTTAGGCCTCCAATAACAGCAGAATGGTATACAAGGTTAGTAATAGTTTTTTCGGTGCTCATTTTTAAAAAATAAAATAATATTTATTCATTAATAAAACATGAACTGCGATGATTTACTTCCTGAACTTACAAATGATCAAGTTGATGACCAAGCTATTATGCGTCAAAAGGAAAGGCTGTATTCTTTGGCGGCGTGTGGAAAAACAAAACAGTACCTTGGAAATGAATTCAGCATAGAACAGATTCAACAGATGTCAACGCAAGACATTGTAAAGTATCACAACAGGTATGAAGCGCAACTGGGGTCAAGAATGGTAAAAAGTGTTGGGCAAACGGTTCTTAGTTTGTACACTAAACTAGTTAGTAGATTTGCTCCCATTGATTCTGAACAAGATTTTATGTATGATTTAACGCAGGATCCCGTTTTAACAAAGTCATTAGAGTCTCTAGGATGTGATCTATATTACAGATTTGGAACATTATTGTCGCCAGTAATTATGGGGTTAATTACTTTTAATCATATAGATTTTATTTCCCTTCAAAATGACCGAGCCAGAAAATCAGCAGAAAACATTGATGGAGAAAGTGACCAGTAAAAAGCCTCCTCATCCTGGGCGTGTTGCAGCAGGAAAAAAATTAGCAGAGTGGAACAAACAAACAAAATTAATGTTGCAATCACAGAATATAACTCATAATGAAAACATAACACCGCCAACAGTTGTTTCAATGCCAGCTGTAAATACACAAGTTGATTCAAGACCTACAACACCAAAGTCGACATGGATTATTTGGATTAAAAGAGTTAGCATTTTTGGCGTCATTGCTGTTGGTGGGGGTGGTTATTACGTTTATAAAACATATAAACAACGCCAGCAAAAACCAAAGCAGTCAAAAAAATCACAGCCACTAAATACAGAAGCCAAACAAAAAAGCATGCCAGAACTGCCAACAACAAAAGATCATTTTGATCCATTTCAGATGGAATAATATTTCAAGAACTTAATAAATAATTATAAGTGACTTGAATAAGAACTTAATAACGACTTGATGACGACTTGATAAAACTTAAATAAGAACTTAATGACGACTTGATAAGAACTTAATGACGACTTGATAAGAACTTAATGACGACTTGATGACGACTTGTTAAGAACTTGAATAAGTACTTGAATAAGAACTTGTTAAGAACTTGATGTTGACTTGTTAAGAACTTGAATAAAAACTTGTTAAGAACTTAAATAAGAACGTGATGCCGACTTGAATAAGAACCTAGAACGACTTAATGACGATTTTTTTTCACAATTAATTGTTACATTCTTTTCCGGCTGCCTTTATGTAGTATCTAGGTCAGACATGTCTGGCCACGGCTTACTCAACTGCACAATAGCCGAGTCGAAGCGCCGCACTGTTTTCCGGGTTCGTGTCAAGTTACACATAAGGGCGCCGGGCCGCCCACGCGGCATTGTATAAATTTAGCCGGCTAAATTCCCCACCGGCGTCGTTTAGTACAGGCGTTAGACGTCATTGTATAAATTTAGGCGGCTAAATTCCCCACCTCAAAATAATCTTTTCCCAATTTTATGTATTAAAAGCAGCATTTTTATATTTAAATCTAAAAGCATTTAAAACAAATATTTATTAAAAAGTAGTGACTAAAAAGTAAGGTAAGATGCACTTTGTTATTTAGCTTTTGGTGTTGTTTTAACAACTTTAAAAACAACTTTACTCTAGGCAAATAAAAACAACTTTACAAGTAGACACCATGTAATTGTAAAGCGTTTGTTTGTGTACAGTATATATATAAATCTTGAAGTTAACAACATTGGGGATATGCCTGCAGTAGTTTTAAATACTTGGTTGTCATGGCATTGAAAAGTCTAAATTTGCCCTCTTCCCTGCCCTCAAGTGATCCTTCCTACTTTCGTATTGGGTCACTGGCGCGGCTATAAACGCCCGTAAACCCAGAATATGGTCACTGGCGCGGCTATAAACGCCCGTAAACCTAAAATGGTCGCCCTGGTGCGGCTATGGGAAGGACCACTAAAATGGGGGTGAGGGGATTGCCCAAATTAGACAAATAGAAAGCAGGCAAACAAGTATAAAAGTATACTACTGTTGGAGGCATATTCCCAAAACCCTTCACATCTGGCCGTGTTATATGTGACCCTCTGGGTCTGGCTTGGGGCCCTAGGGCGCCATAGGGTCTCAAGTGAGATCCAGAGGTGATCAGTAATGCGGCCAGATGTGAAGAGTTTTGCAAAAATTTATTTTACATTTGATGAATGATGTTATTTGATCAAGAAAAACGAAGGATTAAGCAAAAACTTAAGTCTCAAAAGTTTTCTAAATTAGTGTTAAAAACAGATAAACCTACACATTATGTATGTTTGTAAAGTGTTTACTATTAGAGAACTATAAAATAGGCATTCTGGGTAAGCCGGCGGAGCAACAGCGAAACCGGCTTCAGCCGGTTGGAGCTGGCGGAGGTGGGTGAGCCAGAATGCCTATTTTATAGTTCTCTTGAGGACACCATGACAGCAGGGCATGAAGGGCCAAAGAATTCGAGACTTTTTTTTAATGCTGATCGATGAGAATGAGGATGATGAACATGATGCTACGGATTCCCATTCTGGTCTGAGACTACATGACAGGGCTGTACTCTACGCTTAGTTTCACAGTATATCCCAGTATCAACCAGGCCCGAGAGATGCAGACACCTGTGGTGGTCAGGAAATTTGAGCAGAGACGGATCCAGTTACAGGATGAAACTCGTTTGTGTGATCCCAGTCTTCTAAACTGAGCCCGTAGCAAACTCAATCCTGGGTAGGAACCGGTCGGGGCGGAAAAATCCCACATGTCTCTGATGGGAATCGAACCCGCGACCTCCCAGCCGGGAGTCCATGACGCTAACCACTTCGCCACGGCGGTTGGTTTCACGTTAAAGTTTGGCAATCCCCATTATACTTTCACAGACATCCCATAAAACATGAGCAGTGTTCATTAAGATTGTTCCTCTAGTGCTTAGAAGCAGTTTGTCCTCTGCAAAGAGTACTTCCGACCATCGTCTATCCTCTCCGCCAGGCGACTACCAATGAGGTTTATCTTTCCGTTCACAAAACCACGTGAAAGCCGACAGCTGTTCCCATCAATCACATGGAAGTTTACAGACTTCGGTCAATCACTTAGTCTGACACGTATAATTCGCATTTGTAAATGAAAGAGACGGAGACGAAAAGCAAACACGAATTTCAAGCGATTTAGTTTAAAATTCAGCTGAATACTGTTTAAAACTGATTTCATATTAGATAGAAAAAGCTTAATTTTTGGAGAGGAAATATCTGCTGACTATGTCCGATCATTATTTTTGTGCACCTAAAATAGTAAAATCCCATGACTGGTAAAAAGCGCCGGTGGGATTTTTATTCTCTGATCTTTATTGAAAATAATCAGCTTGACCTATATACGAAAATTTCAACGTCGGTTCCATGACATACCAACTGACCACTTGGGACCCTTTGAGAATTGTTATGAAACTTGAAAAACGAAAAAGTCTCTCATGTCAAAAACAAACAAACAAACATACAATGATATAAACATATAGGACACATCGGTTTAAACAATGAAAGCCTTCAGGCGGCTGAAATGAGACGATGCTGGGCGTGCATATTATTTTGCTGAATTTGTCGCAGTTATATTTTCGTAAGTGTATCAAATCATTCAAAAATATTTTAGTGCATCTAAGAGTACATCAAACACACACACACACACACACACACACACACGCGCGCGCACGCACACGCACGCACACACGGAGAAGGGGGCGGAAGAAAGGGGCAATGAGAGAGAGAGAGAGAGAGAGAAGAGAGAGAGAGAGAGAGAGAGAGAGAGAAACTGAACTAAACTGAAGACTTATTCTGAGTAAAATCGGAAATGGAATGAGGCAGGGAACAGTAAACGATAAACAGTAAACAAGTTGGGTATTTTTTGCTCCCATAAGAAAACCCAACACAGAGCAACTTTCATTCAAGACTGGCACAACCTTTTACACTTGAATGAAGTCAGACAAATACATAGACGAACAATCTAATAGTGGGGGAAAAAACAAGCGCAGGTCAACAACTGAACTATCTTCACAGCAATGACTTGGCAAAGATTTGGACTTAACGAGGGAGGGGGGGGGGGGGGGAATTTGAAGATGGAGAAACTGGGAACACGAAACCAAGAAAACATGTTACAGACATGAAAACTCTTCACTAGCTGCACAAGGGAACCATCGCAATCCCTTTTGAAGGCAGATATATTTGTATTGCCTGCTCCGAAGCCTTTCGTCCGCTGGGTCGGACTCATCAGGGAGACACGGCTGGCTGCGTCTGCGCTCCCGGCGTCAAACAGAGACACACCACAGTCCACAATACCGTGGTGCTCTCACCACCAAGGGTGCAAAAAAGAATCCAACAGCACCCCCAAAGCAGCCAGCGAAGAGCAGCAAATGAAACCAAACGAAAGTGTGGGGAGGAAAAAAGTTGCTGAAAAACTAAAGACATTATGCAAATAGTATAAAATGTAGGGGACAATCTTTGAGTCTACGCTTGAGGATCCACCCAAAGACGCAAGGGAGATCAAAAGACAAACACACAGACGGACAGAAACAAACACAAATAACCTCAATTTACTCAAAACAAAATCGGAAATGAAATGAGGCAGGGAACGGTAAACGATAAACAGTAAACAAGTTGGGTATTTTTTGCTCCCATAAGAAAACCCAACACAGAGCAACTTTCATTCAAGACTGGCACAGCCTTTTACACTTGAATGAAGTCAGACAAATACATAGACGAACAATCTAATAGTGGGGGAAAAAACAAGCGCAGGTCAACAACTGAACTATCTTCACAGCAATGACTTGGCAAAGATTTGGACTTAACGAGGGAGGGGGGGGGGGGGGGGGAATTTGAAGATGGAGAAACTGGGAACACGAAACCAAGAAAACATGTTACAGACATGAAAACTCTTCACTAGCTGCACAAGGGAACCATCGCAATCCCTTTTGAAGGCAGATATATTTGTATTGCCTGCTCCGAGGCCTTTCGTCCGCTGGGTCAGACTCATCAGGGAGACACGGCTGGCTGCGTCTGCGCTCCCGGCGTCAAACAGAGACACACCACAGTCCACAATACCGTGGTGCTCTCACCACCAAGGGTGCAAAAAAGAATCCAACAGCACCCCCAAAGCAGCCAGCGAAGAGCAGCAAATGAAACCAAACGAAAGTGTGGGGAGGAAAAAAGTTGCTGAAAAACTAGACATTATGCAAATAGTATAAAATGTAGGGGACAATCTTTGAGTCTACGCTTGAGGATCCACCCAAAGACGCAAGGGAGATCAAAAGACAAACACACAGACGGACAGAAACAAACACAAATAACCTCAATTTACTCAAAACAAAATCGGAAATGAAATGAGGCAGGGAACAGTAAACGATAAACAGTAAACAAGTTGGGTACTTTTTGCTCCCATAAGAAAACCCAACACAGAGCAACTTTCATTCAAGACTGGCACAGCCTTTTACACTTGAATGAAGTCAGACAAATACATAGACGAACAATCTAATAGTGGGGGAAAAAACAAGCGCAGGTCAACAACTAAACTATCTTCACAGCAATGACTTGGCAAAGATTTGGACTTAACGAGGGAGGGGGGGGGGGGGGAATTTGAAGATGGAGAAACTGGGAACACGAAACCAAGAAAACATGTTACAGACATGAAAACTCTTCACTAGCTGCACAAGGGAACCATCGCAATCCCTTTTGAAGGCAGATATATTTGTATTGCCTGCTCCGAGGCCTTTCGTCCGCTGGGTCGGACTCATCAGGGAGACACGGCTGGCTGCGTCTGCGCTCCCGGCGTCAAACAGAGACACACCACAGTCCACAATACCGTGGTGCTCTCACCACCAAGGGTGCAAAAAAGAATCCAACAGCACCCCCAAAGCAGCCAGCGAAGAGCAGCAAATGAAACCAAACGAAAGTGTGGGGAGGAAAAAAGTTGCTGAAAAACTAAAGACATTATGCAAATAGTATAAAATGTAGGGGACAATCTTTGAGTCTACGCTTGAGGATCCACCCAAAGACGCAAGGGAGATCAAAAGACAAACACAGCAGGCAATACAAATATATCTGCCTTCAAAAGGGATTGCGATGGTTCCCTTGTGCAGCTAGTGAAGAGTTTTCATGTCTGTAACATGTTTTCTTGGTTTCGTGTTCCCAGTTTCTCCATCTTCAAATCCCCCCCCCCCCTCCCTCGTTAAGTCCAAATCTTTGCCAAGTCATTGCTGTGAAGATAGTTCAGTTGTTGACCTGCGCTTGTTTTTCCCCCACTATTAGATTGTTCGTCTATGTATTTGTCTGACTTCATTCAAGTGTAAAAGGCTGTGCCAGTCTTGAATGAAAGTTGCTCTGTGTTGGGTTTTCTTATGGGAGCAAAAAATACCCAACTTGTTTACTGTTTATTCTGAGTAGCCTACAGCCGCTTCTTAACTAGTGTTACATTAACGCCTATGCCTAGCAATGTAAATAAAACCACTATCGCTGTTGCGGTCCATTCACCAGCGCGACACTGCAACACTATCACCACACATGGACGTCATCTTGTGCCAGAGATAGATCTACCTGTGGGCACTGTCTGGTGAAATCATTACAGAATTCCCCGATGCACAGACGAGCAACTACTATTAACACCCATTACTGCTGCCGCTGTGCCACAAATGAAAAAGGGGATGTCGTGTCAGATATTACAAAATGCAGCCAATCGATTTACTCCAAGACAGACTAAACGCACAGATAATTAAATATCAAACATCCTAGGACCCTGGGTGAGTTTCTTTCCGTTTAAAATTCAGGTGACCTTCAATATAAACGAGATAAATGTCGCCAGTGAGAGCTAAAGGTCAGCAGACACGACAGAAAAATTATTCTGTAATCATTTTGTTTGCAATTCACCACAAACGACAACGTTCTCTGGTTGGTGCAGGAAATACTCGGTATTGTCACCACCCCACAGTAACACTACTGTGGCTTCGGATCTGTGAACACAATTCTATTAGAGTTTATTGTAACTCCAGTCATGAACGCAGTCTGCTCAGCGAAGCGCAAAATTATGGTCTTGTATGCGGGGGAACAACCCATGAAGACAAAGCACCACTCCAGTAAGCACCGCAAGACAAGGATGCTGACTCCGGTAGTGAACGGATTTCACAGCTCCATTTTGTCACGCCATCCTCACACACAGTGTGATCAAACTGCTCATGATGTCCACAGCGGTGAGACCACTGCTACGACTGCGGTTTCCATCCCTCTCCTTATACAGCTCCAATCACATAAAAGGTTAAAGGTCCCCGGTCTAACGGCAGCAGTAAACTGTTGAAGGTTCATCGTGTCTAGGGCACGGCATTTCGGACGGCGTGTCCTAACCCTCCTCCTTGCGCCGCCTTAACTCTCTTTCAGCTAAACCCGACAGCCATTCAATGCTGGATGGACATGACGGGTTTTCAAGCCATAACAATCCGGACCAACAAGCGGTTTTGAACTGACAACCACTGGCTCAGGAGCTGAACGTTCTAATCATTTGATTACCAACTCCTCCGATTCTTATTATTACGACAGTGTAAAAGTACAACGACCAATGGTTATGAAAGTTCTCCCCCCCCCCCCCCCCCCCCCCCCCCAAGTAGCTATTCGGGCTATTTTACTGGGGGAAAAAAAAAAACTTTCTCCATGTTTATAAACTCCTTGAGCCATCGTAAATGGTTATGAAATGGATTTTTTTTCAAGGCAGCTTCTCGGCCTAATTAATAAAAAAAAAAAAAAAAAAAAAGGGGGGGGGGGGGGGGGGGAGGAACAGAAAAGAAAAGCCTGTATCCAGGTTTGTAAACCCTTAGAGCCAACGTGTGATTAATGCACTACATTTCAGTGACGCACTCCAAGCAGAATCCTTTGAAATTTTACTGTTCTTGCTGATCGACCTAGAAAACAAATCTAAAATCTGTTTTGCAAGAACTTGATAAAGTGTCTAAAGATGCCTAGATAAAAAAAAATGTCACGAAGTAGTGCTCTCTTTGTTTTGATGTCGAGAGTCAGAGTGGAAGACGAGTTCTTTTCGTTTGGTAGGGGACGGAGAAGGGGGTCGGGGTTGGGGTGGGGGACAACTGTGTAGTGCCGGAGTGGGGGTGCGGGGGTTGGGGGGTTGGGGGAAGGGGAGGGGGAGAGACTACCGCTATCCAGCCTAACTCATGGAAACTGTCGCTAAGCCCGACCGATTTTCCGACCACATTTCGCTCCTGGACGAGTGCTTTCTTCACCCGTGTGTTGTCACCAGACACCACTCTTACCTTCTGCCAGTGAACGGATTTCAGTGTCCCTTTCTGCTGGTCCATCTGGGAACGCAGTCTGCTCAGGTGCTCACGGAGCTCACAGTTGAGGGACTTGATTTCCTCAGCAGAGCTCTCCGTCACCGGAACCTCCGCCTCCCTGTTCCCTCCGCCATCTCCCCCACCTCCTCCGCCACTCGATGCCATTCTGTTTCATTGACAACAGACACATCATGAGTTTAGTGTTTTGAGTTCAAGATACGTATGAACATAATAAGAGAGATATTTTTCGGTCTTTCAGTTGTTACCGTGCGAATCCTGTTTCTGTCAACATTGTTTGCTTTTATTCACATTTATTGTGTGTGTGTGTGTGTGTGTGTGTGTGTGTGTGTGTGTGTGTGTGTGTGTGTGTGTGTGTGTGTACGTGCGTGTGCGTGCGTGTCCGTGTACAACACTATGTTAATCTGACAGTAAATGGTTTCAGTCAGTCAGTGTGTGTTCTCTTTTTTTTCTTAGTAGTTGGTGTTTTCCCAGAATTGTCTTGTCCTTTTTTTTTTTTTTCGTTGTCTCTACCTCTTCCATTACTCTCATCTTCAGCCTACAATCGTCGTCTGAATCTCTACCTGACTTCTCGTGCGCTCTTGTGGCAAAACTCCCGTGGTATAATAACTTCTGGTGTGCGGTAAAAACGTCTACTGCATGAATCTTAAAAAGTGTTTATAATAACTCAAAAGAAAAAAAGAAAAAGAAAAAGAAAAAAAAGTGGACAAACGAACCACAAGACAACACACAACGCGTTTCGACCTCTTAGGGTTTTTTTTTTGGACATACACAAATATTCTTTTTTTAATAGTCCAAATATGCAATGCAGCTATGGTAATCAACAAACATAAGCCCATACATTAATACACGGTGGCATATATCTAAAGCGAACAGATGCACATGCATTTTTTTTTTCAATCTAGAATTCTTTTTTCTTAATCTTTTAAGCGGACACACACATCGAACAAATTCAAATTACTGGCATTAAACATGTACACAAACAAAACACAAGTTTCTAAAATATGTAACATGAATTAGTACTTCAACTCCATCAAATCATGGCGTGCGAAGAAAGCGAATTGTATAGACACATTTCAATTTCCCATTATTTTGTCGAGGCTCCAAGGTTGCGGACGACGTTAAACAGAAAACAAAGATTAAAACTTACCTAATCATAACTATTAACATACCTATTAGATTCCACCCTTCCCATAATTTGTATCCTCGTTCTCCTCTTTGATCACCGTGTCTTCCCCCTCAACCACCTTTTTCTTCATCCCTTCCCTTATTATTATCAGTAGTAGAACTATTATTATCATTACTATTATTTATTTTTCTACTGTATTTTTGTACCATTACTTTCATTATTTGTGCTATTATTACCATAACCATTACTATTGTTTTAGTAGTATTATAAGCATTATTAACACCAGTGTTATTATTGACATTATCATCATCATCATCATCGCCACTAACACTGTTTCCACGACAACAATGCTGTTCGACAATCCTTTAATCCCTCTTCTTTCTCCCATACTACAATTGCTATTGTCTCTTTATCACCAAAAGTGGTAATAATCCTCTCTTTATTATCATCTTTTTCAATATTTTTATATTCATCATTATCGTGATCATTATTGCTGTCAGTGTTATTATTATCATCATTACTACTTCAACTCGCATTGTCTCCCTCCTGATGGCCTCGTTTTCATTCAACGCCAATTTTAGGCCGAAGTCGACAAAGCTAAGTGATTGCTCGTTCTTCATTTTCGTTGTCGTGAGTGGTGTTTATCTTGCCTCAAGAAGACCTAAGAGGTCGAAACGCGTCGTGTTTTCTCTTGTGATTTTGTTTGTTCACTTTATTCGGTGGAGTCATAATAACTACTTTTCAAACGTGTACTGTATTGCTGACTGTATAGCCGAACGTCTGTTGTGTGGTAAAACGTGTTTTGTGGAGTCATGTCCGCTACACATCAAAACGTCTATTGTGCGGTAACATGACTCCTGTGTGATAAACGTCTCTGTGTGATAACACGTGATATCTGTGTATGGTGAAACACGCGTGGTAAAACGTTTGTTGTGGTAAAACAAAGTTTTGCGCTAAAACGTCCAGAAGTAAAACTTCAGAAATGTAAAAAAAATAACCGCCCTATGGTAAAATGTCAGTTGCAAAACCCTTGTTCTTTGTTCGGGCGTCCTTTGTTTGTTCGGGCGTCCTTTGTACAGTAAATACCAACAACATTCTTTTTTCTACAAAACACAGGAACATATGAAACACTCATTAACTGGCTCCAGAGAAGTGTCGTTTATAAACAGGATTCTGGGTACAAACATTGTCTTAAAGGAACTGGGAGTAATAAACAGCAACAGGTGCAGTTTATGTTCGAAAGAGAAAAACAGAACAATGTCCCTGTGTCTCAGATTGTGTACACAGCAAAACTGCTCAGCGCGATCTGGAAGAATTTCATCATCTTCACAGTAATAACACAGCAATATACAGTTCAGTTAGGATGTAAGTATATTCATTACATGCGAACACTTAAAAACCGATAACACATTTTTTACGTTAATATTTGCTTTCTTCTATTTGTTTATCCATGCAGACAGGAGACAGTTAAACTATCGTTAATTTCTTTTTTCATATTTTTTTTTAAGAAACATGGAAGATGGGGAGGGGAGAGGGTGGGAGGTGGACACCAAATTTGAACTATACAACCAAAATCTTCAAATGAATTCATCAAGATTCAGTCTGACTTGAGAAAGTTTTACCAGACTCCAAACAATTTTTTTCTCTCAAAGCTTGTTTATAAATGTGATATACAATCATCATTTAGCACTTGGTACGTTGTGCCACCTCTGTTCTCTTCTTTTGTTAGATCAATGATACCAAAATATGAGCATGTTAAAGCGGAAAAGAGGGAGAGTCGGGTATCTTTGTAAAGGAGGCAGGATTGGGTGGTGAGGGGTGGGGTGGGTAGAGAGAAAGGCATAGATAGATCATACTTAACTCTGTTTCTTTGAGAGTTGGATGAGTGATTTGATTTTTTTCCCCTTTACTAAGGGACAATATACAATTCAACATGTAATGAATATTTGAGGATACGCAAATGTAATATGGAATATTTTGGCTGTTGTGCTATAGTTTGCATATTGTGATCGCCATGATCACGAATTCAGATATTTATTTTAAAATACATTATTACAATAACAACTGTTACTACTTGTGTAGCATGGTAAAAGTCTGTAATGGTAATTCTTCTGTTGAACAGTAATATTTCTGCGTAGTAACTCTTCCACTGTACATGAAACTTCTTTTGCACGTAATTTGTTTTATGGTAAATATTCTGCTGTATAACAAACTGTAGAAGAATCAAGACCCACCAACTTGCGGACGTAAACAGTAAACAATGGTCGACACCCAGGGGGAAAAAGGATAGGTTTATGGCAGCAATTAAGTTCACTATCGCCATGACACCAGTAACGTACTGTCCACAGGAGATTTGCTCCCGGGCAAAATTGGTGTATGAGGATTTTCCTCCATGCTCCACCTGTAAAAAAGTTGCTGTACTCTATTCACGCAGCAAAAATGTTAATGTGGAATGGAATTGGCGAAGAAAGAGTTCACTCGCTTTCTGAACTTACATGAGGCAGGCAGGAGGAGGAAAAGAGAATTCCCATATTTTCTCAAACTTAAGAAGGCACACTTTCTCTTTTCGCAACCAGCTAACCTCCCAAGTCAATGTGACAGTTGAAATCTTGCCATGCTGAATTGTCCTGAAATGTGACGAACCTGCTTTGACTAGGAAGTAAAATCCCAGCTTTTTCATGGGTGTTAAATGCTTTAAGGAAAATATTCTCCTGCGTCAGGTCAGTTTTATTCCAAATGAAAGCTGCGGTTGCATTCATGCCAACCTGCAAACGAAAACCGCAATCGCTATCCAGTTGAGTTCTTGTTGTTTCTAGTCGAGCCAGAGATGGTCACCACATCAGGGCAAAATCGGGAATCCGCTTATTCTTCACCCCCCCCCCCCCCACCCCCCCCGCCCCAACCATGAACCCATTCGTACAGAAGCTGTGCATCCGCAAATTTTGTATGAGAAAAAATAAAGACAAAAACCTTGTTCATTAAGACACAACTATATAAACAAAGCATTTTGCCGCTACCTCTAACATTTTCGTTGGGGAAAAAGAAACACTAAGAGAAAATATTACTTTATTTCTGTTGCCAGATGTTTGACTGAACTATGGAGTGCCGTCTCTTTTCATTACGCAGCGTTTATGTCATTGCGCAGACAGAGTTATCCGCATCAGCCGCCGTGGTGCTGCAGTTAGCATCGCTGATTTGCAGACTGGAATGTTGTAGGTGCGATTCCAATCAAAGGCATATATTTGTTGGATTTTAAACTCATGCCGGCTTCTACTCAGAGTGGGGTGTGCGATGGATTCAAGTGGGATGACTGAATCCACACAGTCGAACTGCATCCACTTAATTGAAGCATCTTTGACAAGGCGACTAAAATTTTCTGACCAACACTGCAGGTATCTGCGTCTTTCGGGCCTGGTTTACGCTGGGATATGCTAATGGAAACAAGTGGAAAGGACAGCCCAGTCACACAGTTTCTGTTCACGATGGAACTCCACAAATTGATAACCATCATCCTCATTTCCCCTATTTGTTATCAAAGGAGAAAAGTCTCAAAGTTTGTGACGCTTTATGCCCTTCTCCTGTGATGACCTCAATGTTGATTTCCTCTCTACGCCTATATCTGTGGTGTGTTCGAGTCAAAATGGTCAGCATCGGCAAATTCATGGGGACTGTCTTTGGACCAAAGGGGTGGCGCCCTCCAGGGGTGGACGTTCACCCATGCTAGCTCCGTGACTAAACAATTATTGTCATCAGCTGGAGGCTTCATGCTAGGTGGTCTTTCGCGCATGTGGGGTCAAAACAGACTCCCAAAATGAGAGGGCACCAGTACAGTGACTCCTGTGGCGGGCTGCCTCAGTCCTACATCACGTTCATCACTCTCTGTGGGGCACCGTTGTTGAAACTGCGACTAGACGAGCTGATGGGTGTGTGTGTGCACTGGAAGGCGGGAGGAGATGAGTCGCGAGGGAATACAGAAGTTGAGAAACACACATACACACACACACACACACACACACACCTCGCCGACTCTGCTGTTCGGCAGGCCTATTTTAGCGTTTCCTTTGCAAAATCTCGCTCGAGGCACGCGGTACGGGGGAAATGACCGGAAAGAATCGGCGGCAGATAGAAAATGTCAAGGACACATCTGGAGGGTTAAAAAAAAAAAAAAAAAAAAAAAAGCGCGAGAAAGCTTCCTCGCGCTGCACGAACTGCAGGCGGCATTTACATTTTTTTTTTTTTAACGATTATCTGCGCTTTGCCCTACTATTTCGCCCACGCTCGTAATTATCCTCACAATATACCATGTCGATCTTACTCCGGATAACAAAGCGACTGTGCTCTACTTGTAAGCTGGAAAAAAAAACAAAAAAACGTTAAAAGTTCTCTTCCGCCAGTGACTTCATACCTCCTCCCAAGAAGAAGAAGTCCCTCCACATCAGTCTTTGCCACTCCGTAGCAGAAAATCCTGCCAACGTGAGTTTTTAGACAGAAATAAAAATCTTCCTCCCACGTCTGTTTTAGCCCGGGTAAAATAGTCCAGTTCAGAAATGAAACTTTCTGAACTTTAGAATTCTCGACTCTGCGTCCCAGTTCTTTGTTTTAACCGGGGAGGAAAAGTCCGAGCTACACCGGTGCCACAGGGATGCTGATAAATCACCGACAGCCCTGTCCAGGTGTGCGGCCAGTGAGGAAGATGCTGAAGCCTCAAGGTAAGCCTTCCCCCCACACTTATTTACCTGCGGGCATTACTGGGCAGCCTTGCTGACGCCGAGTGAGAGTGACGCGTTTATCGCCGGCCGCATGCGCTAATGCAACCCAGATCATTAAACACTCGTTATCATCACTACACTGGGCGCCGCCCCAGTCCGTTACAAACATCTGTTGAATGTTAGTGCAGGTATGCGCTGAAGGATAGGTCTTCGGTCTGTTTGTCAGTGTCGTGGTCTTTGCGTTGAGTTCGCTGCTGTCTTTTGTGTGTGTGTGTGTGTGTGTGTGTGTGTGTTAGATTTAAGGGAAGGGTACGGTATTGAATGTTCCGTGCAAAGCGATTTGTCAGTTTGATGGAGCTGGAGAAAACAAAATCCCGTTGGTAAGAAATGCAGAGATATTCAACGTGAACGCGCACGTGCCAAAAAAAATGCCAAGCCACGGCCACTTCCAGTGTGTGTGTGTGTGTGTGGAGAGAGAGAGAGAGAGAGAGAGAGAGAGAGAGAGAGAGAGAGAGAGAGAGACGACACACACACACACACACACACCGAGAGAGTGAGAGAGACGAGGAGAGAGACAAACATGTATGGAAACCGATTTTGACGATTTCATAGCTCTGAAATACATCACAGACTATAAACTCCATGAATTCAATTCAAGTGTGCGCGTGCGCGCGCGCGCGGCGCGTGTGTGTGTGCGTGCATGCATGCATGTGTGTGTGTGTGTGTGTGTGTGTGTGTGTGTGTGAGGAGAGAGAGACAGACAGAGAGACAGATAGACAGACAGAGAACTCATGCGTTCCTCATAATCATTAGCAAACCTACACTGCTATACTGTCATATCTAACTCTTCCCACATCACAAGTCAGGAACGGAAATCATGGACTGATGAGCACACTTCCATGCATGTGCATCATATCATGCAGCGCATATCAAGTTCTACAGGTGTTCGCCTGCTGCTGCAGTTGTAAACAAGTTATATCTGCTGACTGCGATTTTACAGCTGGACTACCCGCTTCATAAATAGTTCCTTCAAAGAGACCCGTTTCTGAAGGTTTTGCTGTTGGCCTGTCTCTGTGGGAATGCCGGGTGTTCTGTTAGTGCAGGTAGCACGCCCGCCTGCCTTCTGGAAGTTCTGTGCTTATAAACTTTTCTCCCTTTTTTTTTGTCACTCTCTTTAACTTTCCCTCTTGTCTTTTTTTCCCCCATTTCTGTCATCTACTGGTTTTCTGCATTTGAGGACAATCTTCCTGTTTTTGTTTTGGAAACTCTTTTGATTATCGTCACAGTTTGTTGTTGTTGTTGTTGTTGTTGCCGTACCCTGGCTAAAAGACTCCAGGGATCACCCGAACAGCCAAAGTACTTGAACACTATGGTACAAATGCATCAGCTGGGGATGAGAACATTAAGTGTGTGACCGTTTTTGATTACCCCGCCATGTGGGCAGCCACACTCCGACTTCGGGGGATTTTGGAGACTGATAATGTTATGCTAGGAGCTTGTCACAACTGAAGACAGTTCCCGCTTAACTATGCAGAGCATAACAACATTTTGATGTAGCCTTGGTGTTCTAGCCTATGTCAATTGGCCTGACACAGCCTTAAGCCAAGGCGGTCGTCACAGTTTCTGCTTCTCTCCCTCTCTCTCTCTCTCTCTCATGCCAGGTTCTCTCTGCGTGCCTGTGTCTGTCTTACTCTCTCTCTCTCTCTCTCTCTCTCTCTCTCTCTCTCTCTCTCTCTCTTAACCTAGAGGTTAGGTGGTAAAAATTTTTGTAATACCATCCAGAGTGAATACTAGCTGACTATTCTGCAGTGCTTATTTGCCTATATGGCTTTTAATTTGTTTATTTGTTTACATCTCAACGTTTTCTGTATTTCTTCTAACGATTTTTTAACGTCCAGAAGTGAGAAATCAAAGGGCACGGCGCTTTTTGCACGGGCTAGCTCTACCTGCCAAACGATGGTAATACTAATAGTAGAGCTATTGTATCATGAATATTTTGCGTTTTTGTTTCAGGATTTTTTTCCCTAGGATATGACCTTTTCCCAACATAAGTTTCACACCCCTGAAAAGACCCTGTTAAGTCGGCTGAGGTAAACTGATAAAAATTCAAATAAAAGTCCGGCTAGCTTATAGCATGATTTTTGGTGTGTGCCTGGATTTTCCGTACCATTAGTCATATTCGTATAGATCGAACTATTATCGACGCCTTTAGCACCGAAAAGCAAAAGTTCTTTCTCAGAACTAACAGCCACTTCAAATATCTGTGAACACAATCGCACAACTAAATGGAGCAACTCCACACCAACTGAATTATTCTTAGGGACTCATTTACAAATAAGATGTCTTTCAATGATTGGAATTTTCAAAACACACACACACACACGCGCGCGCGCGCGCGCGCCCGCACTCAA
>CM065716.1:99396881-99399381 GCA_033310375.1 Conus canariensis
ATAGGAAGAGTATAGCAATCTTGCATGCACCAAATTTGTTATAAGAAGTTCTACTATAGACAACAATACAGGCCCTGAAATAAATATTAAATCGGACACTGATTTTCCCAAAAGGGCTAAAAAATATATCATCTCAAACGACTCTAAGAACATATACTTCCTCGATTTTAGAATCCTCAGATATCAAACTAACATCTATTGCAAAAAGATCTAGTGTGTCTCCTATCCCTCCCTGGAAACTAATACGAGCCAATTTTGATATTGAGCATACAAATTTAACAAAGGCTGGAAATACTAATTTGTTATTACCCAATATCAAAATGCATTTGCATGATCACTATTGCAACCATTTTAAGATATACACTGATGGATCATTAATCAATGAACATGCAGGTGCAGCATACATTATCCCAGGCCTTAACAAAGAAAAGTCTTATTATCTCGGAAAGAAAACAAATCTATATTCACTGCTGAGTTAACTGCTATAATTATGGCTTTAAAGGTTGTTGTTGATTACCCTCAAAATTTATTTCAAGTTGTTTTATGTGTAGATTCCAAGTCAGTTCTTACTGCAGTGAAGAATTTTAAATTACAAGTTCGACCTGAGATGATCACTGAAATAAATAATTTAGTACATTTCCTCTCAGTCAGACACTGAAATAACATTTCTTTGGGTGCCCTCCCACTGGGGGTTATATTATAATGAAAAGGTTGATGTTCTAGCAAAGAGAGGAGCAAAACGATCATCACATTCACATTTTTTAAACTTCTCTATGTCAGTGCAAGAGTGCTATACTTTAGCACAAAAAGTACAATTTTCTAAATTTTAATTTGATAGAAGGAGAAACTGGGTGTTTTGGTTTACACGATGAAATGAAAAATATTCATGAAAAGTTAAGTAAGTACGATCAAAACATGTATCGTAGACGACAGATAAGTTCCTTGATCTGTAGATGGAAACTGGATTGTTTTAAAACAAAGTATGTCAAAAATATACATTGTATATGTGGTCATAGCATATCAACTGATCACATTCTTCTCTGTAATTTAATGAAAAAATTCATTCCAAATACGTCTGTACAGCCTATTCAAAATGTTTTCCTGTCAGCAAGTGAAACATATCTTTTCTTTTTCCACTTAGCTAAAAGTCAAATTGGCAGATACTTATAATAGATAATAGTCAGTACTGAGAGAAGAAGAGTTTTCTTTGTTTTGTTTTGTTTTTTGTTTTTTTCCATCTTTGATTAAGTGGACTTTCTATTTTTGTGTTATAGCTGTAGATAAGTTAATTCTTTTGACTCGTTGTGTTAACCTTTTTTCCCGGCCCTGATTTTTTTTCATCTAATATCACGTTATGTGGAAAGACGTAAAACAAAACAACAACAACAACAACAACACACACACACATACACACACACACACACACACACACAAACACACACACACACACACACACACACACACACACACACACACACACACACACACACAAAGATAGAGTACTGTGCAGCAAAAATGTTGAGGAAGAAACGTACAACAATTGGTGGATGTTTGTTTCTTTTGTTCTATTATTTCATTTGTGGTGTGCTTGAATAAATCTAATGTAATCCATGGTGGATGGTGTTTGTTTTAAGAGTGTTATTTGTTTTCTTAACCTGTGGCACTGCTGACAGCAGGTAAAGACACGTGCTATAGACAGACTTTATGGTAGACCAAACACAGGAAACGAGCGCTTCAGTAAGGAAGTACATGCAGACTTAAGAGGGAGGGAGTTACAGGTGCGGGGAAGAGGGAGAAAAAGATATAGTCATCTGGAGAGACGAACAGAATTGTCATGAAAGACAGAGAGAGAGGGGGAGAGAGAGAGAGAGAGAGAGAGAGAGAGAGAGAGAGAGAGAGAGGGGAGAAACAGAATTCGGAAAAAAGTATATTGAACCAAGGACTGATATTTTAGGCAGAGCGTAGTTTTCTTAATTTTCCTTGCTAAAATGAATCTTGCATATCAGGCATAATGAAGTACACACATGCGCACACAGACGCGCGCGCGCACACACGCACCCGCACACCCACCCACCCACACACACACAAACACACACACACACACACACACACACACACACACACACACACACACACACACACACCACACACACACACACACTTGCGCACATACGCGTGTAAGTGTTTCTGCGTCCATTTGTGTCTCAGTGTGTGTATGTGTGTGCACGCGCTCGTGTGTGTAAGTAGTGTGTGTGTGTGTGTGTGTGTGTGTGTGTGTGTGTGTGTGTGTGTGTGTGTGTGTGTGTGCGAGCGCACGTACGTGTGTGTGTTAAGTGTGTGATTCAGTATGTGCGTATATGTATCAGTTTGTTTGTGTGTGTATGTGTATCATTGTATGTGTGTAGTGTTTCATCTGAAATTTAAAAAACGTTATCATGTCTCAAGGAAGATCAGTTGGATGTTTTAGAAATCTAAAGGACAAAGCGCCAGATGCTTATGA
>CM065716.1:99414381-99436881 GCA_033310375.1 Conus canariensis
CTCTCTCTCCTCTCTGTCTGTTGACTTTGGCACCTTGCAGATGGTAGGGGGTGGTTTGAGATTTGGGTTTCCTGCTTGCGGATTTCTGTTTACTTTTTCTTTGCTTTTCTTTGTTTTTTTGTTTTCTCTTTTCTTTTCTTTATTTGTTTCTTGTCTGTCTCTGTCTGTCTGCCTTCTTCCTGTAAAGAGTTGCTGAAAGGAGACGTTACAGTTTATTGACACCAACACCCCCAATGCTGGCACGCACCTGTGTGTGTGTGTGTGTGTGTGTGTGTGTGTGTGTGTGTGTGTGTGTGGTGTGTGTGTGTGGAGGGGTAGATTTGGGGAAGGAGGGGAAGAATTGAGGGTGGGGTGGGTGGGGTGGGGATGGATGTTGAGAACATGAATGCATGCTGGGTAGTACTGCATGCGCGTGGATGTGAATTTATGCGGTTGTGTCTAAATGTATTGCGCGAAACTACATCAGTTGAATGTATTTTGTTCGGGAGGTGAGTGTGGGTGTGAGTGTTATCGTTGATGCGGTAATGTGTCTGTACGTGCTTGAGTGTGTGTGTGTGTGTGTGTGTGTGTGTGTGTGTGTGTGTGTGTGTGTGTGCGTGCGTGCGCGTGTGTGTGTGTGTGTGTGCATGCGCACGTGCGTCTGCGCACACGCGCGCGCGCGCGTGTTTGTGTGTGTGTGTGAGAGAGAGAGAGAGAGAGAGAGCGAGAGAGAGGCAAGGTATACTAAACGTTCCTTCTTTCATACTCCCCTCCTAGACACCCCCACTCCCTCCCCCCCCCCCTCCCCTTTTTTGTACCAACTTTTCCAGTAGAAGTACTTCTCTCTTCTTTTATCTTTTCCTCCTTCTCCACCCGACCCCAGGCTCCCCATCCGCCCTCATTCGTCCTTCGGCTTCTCCTTTATCTCGTTTATCTGTTCTTCTTTGTTTTCTTGTCTTTTTTCACATTTATCTGCTCCATCTCTGCCCTCTGTCCTGTTGTTGTCTGGATCTTCTCTCCACTCTCCACGGTGTCTTCCTTTCCCTTGTGAACCTTAAAACAGTCTGATCCCAAAGTGCCCTGGATGAACCTAACGATAACCAAGCGCAGGAGACACGAGAGAAGTGAAGAGAGGAAGATATTGAGGCAGCCAGACAAGAAGGTGGACGACTGATTGGACTGAGATTGGGTGGACTGTTCCAGCCACGGTGGGATCCGGAGTACACAGCTGTCGCTTCCGCTGTTGTTGTTTTACAGGAGAGGTTGTGTGTGTGTGTGTGTGTGTGTGTGTGTGTGTGTGTGTGTGTGTGTGTGTGTGTGTGTGTGTGTGTGCGCGCGTGCGTGCGCGCGTGCGTGCGTGCGTGTGTGTGTGAGTAAGTGAGTGAGTGTCTGTCTGTCTGTCTGACTGTCTGTCTGTCCGTCTGTCTGTCTGTGTGTGAGCGATCTCACTCCAAGGGTTGTCTTCTTCTGGAAGCTTATCGCTTCGTAAGGATGGCGATTGCTGAATAGATGGGTGGAGAGGGTCCCGTAGCACCTGAAGCTGCTTGTTAGGACTTCATTGTTCCTTTCACGAAGACAACATCACCCCCACACTGAAGTGTGAAACAGCCAGCATTGTGACTCTCAGAGTGCACATGGCACACACTCCTCCTTTCTTTCAAAATATTTCTTCTCTCTCTCCTTTGTTTCTGTCTGTACTTCTTTCTGTCCTTCTTACCTCTTTTTCCTCTTTCTTGACACGACTATTCTTTCTTTTATTCTCTTTTCTAGTCATTTTTTTCTCTTGTCTTATTTTGACCCCACCCACCCTTCCCCTTCTTCTGTGACTATCTTTCGTTTACTTTGGCTTACATACTAGAACAATAGCCAACACATGCCGGTCAGTGAACTGACCAATAACCAATGACCATGCACTGTTCTTATCAGAATGACCAAAGCGGATGACCATCGACCATGCGGGTCACATCAGCGAAAGCGAACAATATGTGAACTTTTGAGTTGTGTTTTTTTCTTTCTTTTTTTTTTTTTTTTTTTCGTTTTCCAGAACGCAGCGAACGAATGTGTTACTGGGTACTGGTGTTCAGCTACTGATGACAAAACCACGGACAAGAAGTCGGCAGCTTTACGAATGAGGAAAACAGAGCATCCAGGCAGTTTCTTTTCTTCTTTTTTTCTTTGTGTTTCTTCTTCTGCCCCAAAAGGCCAAAACGCTCACGTCATGTTGGTTGGTTTTGCAGGATTCCTTTCCGCCGGTCTGTCGGTTGGAGGCCTCTTTCCCTAGGGACCGCTACAGGTAGCCGGACTGGCTCAACTGGAGACATGCAAGCCAGGAATCGCGTGATCTCTCTTCTCGTATTTTTTGTTGCTATTAACTGAGTCAAGGCTATGTTTGTTTGTCCGTCAGCCATACTATGCTGAAATTACTAAAGCCATTTCGATGGAACGCGGTGGAAAGATGGCATGCGTGCCGTGTCCCCCTTCTTTCAAAGCGTGATGCCGGGTAAGGCCGAACTTGGTTGAAGTCTGCGCTCTGTCATAATTCTTAGATCTTATCATACTAGTTTTCCCATTTTCTATATCATTGCTGTTGTTGTTGAAGTTATTGTCGTCATCATAACACGTGCAATATTCAATCTTACATCAAACACAGTGTGACGTTTAGAGGAAGCAAACAATACCGCCATTTTTCAATAGCCGTATCATTCGTGATCGCAGGACAAACATGCAAGACACACAGTGGAGTTTTATGCACTCAGGAGAAACATTTCAGAGAGCGTTTGGTACTGAAATTTGGCTGCATCATGATAACCAATACTGCCAGTTGGCGGTGTAATGTTTCTTGTTGAAAGATGGCTTTATCATAATAACCCAAACTGCAAGTTGGTGTCATAATGTACAATGACAGGAAGTACTGAGTATCGACCTGTCAGTCAACAATACCAAACGGAACTTCATAGTGTGGTCGTCATCTTCCAGATCCTCGTTGATCATCATATCAGAAGGAAAACGTACCTTAAGTGTATGTACATTCAAATTTAAAGCTAATAATCTATCAGAAGGAAAACGTACCTTAAGTGTATGTACATTTAAATTTAAAGCTAATAATCTATCACAAGGAAAACGTACCTAAAGTGTATGTACATTCAAATTTAAAGCTGATAATCTCTGCTTACCACTTTAACCAGGGCGCAGTTCGTATTAGTAGGGGCTGTGGCATGAATGCTATGCATGATGAGTTTCATTTTGTCATTGAGTGTCCCCATTGTTCTGATAGACGAAGATTATAATCCAGTAAATGTTTGTTTCCGCCTCTTTATTCTCATTTTATAGTCTGTCTTCTGCAGATAAGCAGGTTTTAACACAACTTAGGAAATCCATTAAAACATGCAACGTTGCTTTGCGCACTTTTACTCATGTAAGTAAATTTTATGACAACACTAATTGGAGTTTTATTGATGGAAACAAGATGATAAATCTCGTTGTATTACTAAGAATCCTCTGTGCCCAAATAGGGGACACAAGAAACTAAATCTTGATGTGTTTAATGTAACCTTCATCTCCAGCTTTCAAGTTGATCTCAGCTCCTACACGGTGTGGTATAGAGAGAAAAATCACCACCATCACTTGAAATATCTGTCAAGGGATAAAAGCTAGGAAGCGTTCAACAGCTCCACTTTACCTGGGATCCAGTGTTCGCAAAGAGGGATTCAGGTCAGACATCCCCTCAAAGCGGCGAAGACATCAGCACTGTCCAGACTTGAGCCTGCGTGGAAGGACAGTAACATGTCTATCAAACCTTAAGGTCGGGCTCCAGGCAGGCCTGTACACCATCTTCCTGTGTGCATGCGAGACACGAATCGTCACAGCGGATCTGGAAAGAAGCCTCTATGCCAAGGAAATGAGGCGTTTCTTCAAGATACTGATTATACACTACACAGGTTATATACTAAACTTCAGACTATACGTGACAGGCGGCTGTTGTGGTGGTCTGATAGCATCTCCCAGCGCTTGCTGGTTTTTTGTTTTGTTTTGTTTTGTTTGTTTGTTTGTTTTACATATTGAGCTGCCTCTAATGGACTGCAACGTCATTTTCCGTATCAGTTCTGATGTCACTTTTTCTCTTAACGAATGTATCCGTGAAACCTTAGCGTGGAGCATCGCCCTAAGATTGCTGATGCAGAGGTGTTGGAAGGGTGAATCTCAGGTATAGGCTAACTTTGTCAGAGCAACGGACTGTCAATGACTGTACCTCACCTGTGTGAAATTATTTTTGGATCGGGCGGAATACAAGGAAGCTGTGTATTCTGGAGAGTAAAGATCGTATGATCTTTTCTACGTAAAACAAAAGAGCCGTGTTCTGAGGGGGAAAAAAAGAAGAGAGAGAGAGAGACAGAGACAGAGAGAGAGAGAGAGAAGAGAGATAGAGAGAGAGAGGGAGACAGAGAGAGAGAGACAGACAGAGAGAGAGAGAAGTAATGTCCCCCTGTCTTCTTTATTCCCTCGGTATGGAAGTGGGCTGTTTTGGGCTGATAGGTTATCTCCCTTGCCTTTCTCTCGTGCCAGACTGTTGAAACGGTATTGTGTTTTGTCTTCAGAAAAGTATTGTTCATTCTCCTTTACACAGTGCGAGTTTTGTTCTTTGTTTCGCTGCTTCTGTCTGACAATTTGTTTGTTTCTCTCTCTCTCTCTCTCTCTCTCTCTCTCTCTCTCTCTCTCTCTCTCTCTCTCTCTCTCTCTGGTCTCTGCCTGTCTCTCACATTCTCTCTCGGTGTCTGTTTGTCTGTCTGTCCTTCTGTCCGTCCGTCTCACTCTCTCTCTCTTTCTCCCCCTCCCCCTCACACACACACACACACACACACACACACACACACACACACACACACACACACACAAACACACGCGTGCGCGCGCACGCCTTACACACACACACACACACACAACACACACACACACACCTAATACACACACGCACGGGCGCTCGCACACACGCATGTACTCTCTCTCTCACACACACACACACACACACACACACACACACACACACACACACACACACGCTTCCGGTGAATTCCGAAAACGAAACGAAAGGAAAGTAGCAGGAAGCTGGTGGTACCGAGAGATGACAACACAAGTTCCACGCTGGCAGCAATGAATGACTCATACACCTCCCCGCTCAGTCCCCAACGCCGCTGATGCAACACTCTATAACATCTACTATATAATCAGCATCGCTGTTTTGACCAACATTTTACTGTAACACTATTCAGTCGAAAATCCAATATCGCCAAGAGCAAGTCCTTGAGAAATTCTTAAACTTTATCGAAAATTCGGACCACAACTCATTTTCTGTATTCTGGGACATTTGGATTAATTTTGATGTGTGGAGTTTACGTGTTGGATTGATTTTTTTTCTTTCTTTTTTTACCTGCTCGTTTACGTTTTGACTTTTGCTGTTGTGAAGTTAATGATTTGGGTTGGCTTTCTGTTGTGTTTTGGTTTCTTCCTGATGCTTGTGGTTTCTCAACAGGTGAGATGGTTAATAATCTCTCTTTTTTTTTCTTTTTTTTTTTGTTGTTGTTTAGTCTGTTCTCGTTCATCTCCGCTGCATGTTGGTTTTCTTGTAGTCTGTGTGCATGCTAGCATGAATGCGTTGTGTTTATGTGTTCGTGCGCATCAGTGTGTGTTGTGTTGTGTGTGTGCGTGTGTGTGTGTGGTGTGTGTGTGTGTGTGTGTGTGTGTGTGTGTGTGTGTGTGTGTGAGAGAGAGAGAGAAGAGAGAGAGAGAGAGAGAGAAATACGAATACGAATATTTTTATTGAGGGTAAAATGGATAAGCTTACAGCTTTTTTACACCATGCCATCAAGAACAACAACAGTAACAAACGATATCAAAATAAACATATACATGATACACGAAAAGGAAACGATGAACAAGCCTATAACGACGAAACATGATTAACATGAATATCACATAGTAACAAGGGTTAGGTCACAGTTTTGGAATCTTAGAGAGAGAGAGAGAGTGTGTGTGTGTGTGTGTGTGTGCGTGCGTGCGTGAGCGCGCGCGCATATGTTTGTGCGTGCGTGTGTGTGTGTGACTGTTGTGTGTTATGTAAGTGTGAGTGCGTGCGTGTGTGTGCGTGCGTGCGTGCGTACATGTGTGTTAGTGTATGTGCACACACGTGTGTTGGGGGGTAGAAAATTGGGGTAGGGGGTGGGTAGGTCGGATTTACGGGCCTGAGAAGAGAAGATATGAAGAGTCCGGCGGGTGGAGGGAGGAATACCCGGCTGAATGCTCCGTGTTTACATGTCGTATTATGTGAGATGCAAGGCAAGCTGGTAGTCGTGCCGTGGTGCTTGCTACGATTTGGTGGCACTCTGACGATGAATGCTGTCTCTCATCGTCTCTCTCTCTCTGTCTTTCTCTGTCTGTCTCTCTCTCTCTCTTCTGTCTCTGTCTCTTCTCTCTCTCTCTCTCTCTCTCTCTCCAATCAACACACACAACACACACACACACCACACCACACACACCACACCACTCACAACACACACATGGGGCGCGCACGCATGCACGCTCATCGCTCATTCACTCACTCACTCTCTTGCAAAACACGCACATACGCATTGCACGTATACACATACATGCACACGTACCCTAATCGTAAGTACGCAAACTGGCGCGTACGTGCGCGCGCGCACACACACACACACACTCACATACACACACATGCACGCGCGCGCGCGCGCGTCACAACACACACACCACACACACCCCACACACACACACACACACACACACACACACACACCACACACACACAAACACACGTCACACACATACAGAGATATATTGGCGCGTTAGAATTGTAGAAGATGATTTTGGGTAGAACCAGGCAATTTTCGCACGACAAATATGGCACCATATATATCTGGAACTTGTAACAGAATATAAACAACCGTCTACCGTGGCATCATCGTATGCTATTCAGGTTGATAGCAGATTCTCCTCATTTAGTTAACAACGGATTTTCTTTTAGGGGAAGGGGTTGGGAGTGCCTGCGTGTGCACGTGGAGAACTGGGCGGTTATAATGAAGCATTCCTTACCTGTTCCCGTCGGTATACACCCAACTCTGTGCTGCAAGGCAGGTTAGGGGGAGCCAGAAAACATTATCTAATGTTTCATGTTCGACTGGAGTTTTCTTTGATCGTTGAAACTCTTTAAGTTCAGAGTATAATTATGAGGGGGCTCGTTGTGAAATGGTTGGAGAGTTCCGTTATGAAGCTTATGGTTGCGAGTCGGGGCTACTCGTGGGATAGGATTTCACGGCTTGCAAACCCTCTCTGCCCCGCACAGCGATAAATGAATGGTGTGTGTGTGTGTGTGTGTGTGTGTGTGTGTCTGTCTGTCTGTCTGTCTGTCTGTCTGTCTGTCTGTCTGTCTGTCTGTCTGTGTTGTGTTATGTTGTGTGTCTGTACGCGTTTGCTTATCTGTGTACATGCGACCGTTCGTGTCTGTTTATGTGCGTGCGCGCGCGCGCGCGTGTGCGTATGCGTGCGCGTGTGTGGTTGGTTATGTTTATGCATCTATTTATATGTAAATTAACACGCGTTTGCGTGTGTGTGTGTGTGTGTGTGTGTGCGCGCGCGCACGTGCGCGCTTGTCTTGGTCTGTGTATGTGTTTATGCGACTATTTATATATAAGTGTGTGTGTGTGTGTGCACGCGTGCGTGTGTGTTGGTATGTGTGTGTGTGTGTGCGTGCGTGTGTGTTTGTATGTGTGTATGCATGTATACGTGTATGCTTGTGTGTATGTCTGTGCGTGCGTGCCTCTGTGTGTGTGTGTGTTGTGTGTGTGCGGGGCGCGTGCGTGCGTGCGTGTGTGGTGTGTGTGTGTGCGTGCGTGCGCGCGCGCGTGCGGATGATAGAATGTTCGCATGTTTGTGTCTTTCCTTGTATGCATTTGTCTATGGCAATAGACTGATCCAATTAACGATCCATTCATATTTCTTTTTTTTTTCTTTCAAGCACCCGAAGTTTTAGATGCCATACTTAACTCTCTCTCTCTCTCTCTCTCTCTCTCTCTCTCTCTCTCTCTCTCTCTCCTCTCTCTCTCTCTCTCCCTCTCTCTCTCTCTCTCTCAATCCCCCGCCCCACCCCCCTCATCCCCGAAACTTGTGTGTGCGTGTAAGCAGTTACATAACGGAAATTGGACTGAATCCAACCAACATCCCGCTGAGCGGAAACCACAAAGGGAAGTGACGTCACCCCCATCGACTGCCAGAACCCCCAGCGACTTATTTCATTATCCTCCCTGGATCTGAACCTACCACCAGTCTTGCAGTTCATCAAGGGAACGTGCCCAGCCACTCGGCTTTTAAAAAAAAATTTTTAAGCAGCATCCAGCCCTACTGTCTCCACGTACATGCCTTGTTGAGACATGGTTGATAAGGAAAAACAAAATTCTTTGAACTCTTATGCCTTAACAAGATTAAGCAGTCTTCCCCACCTCCCGTTCTTCCTGCCCTCTTGTTAAGCGCTTCACCTGGCCCCTCCCCCCTCCCCCCCCCCCCCCCACCCCCACCCCCCTTTCTCCCCTATCGCCTTTACCTCCTCACCATTCTTCTCGGGCATTGCAGTTTCGTTATTTGTGCAACTGGAGGTCGTAGTGGTGGTGTTTGAAGTGTATTTTTCTGAATATGATGCATTTACTTTCAGACCAGTTGTTGCAGGTGATGCCAATGTTTTTGGGATGGTACTTATTCTTCTATATTTGATTTATTTCATATCTGAGCAGGATTGGTGAAGGTTGGGGGTGATGGTAATGGGGTACCCAGTCCTCTATATTTGATGTGTTTTATCTCAGAGCAGGGTTCTCGTTCTTGGTGATGATGGTAGTGCTGTACTCTTTTTCTATATTTGATGTGTTACGTCAGGGTTCTAATTATCGATGGTAAGGTAGTGGATTAATCTTTATTTCATCTCAGAGCAGGGTTGTTGAGAGTGACAGAGAAGTTTCTATTCTAGTACATTTTATTTATTTCTTTATCTCAGGAGAGGATCGTTGTTTCTGGTGGTGGTAGTAATAGTTATGGTGTTCTACTCATTCCATATTTGATGTATTTCTTCTCAGAACAAGAGTGATGGTAGTCGTGGTGGTGGTGATGTTGGTCTTGTATTTGGTCTTCCCATTTTGGATTTATTTATTTGTGTCTTAGGAGAGGGTTATTGCTAGTGTTGGTGATGGTGATGATATAACACTCAAGTTGTCTATGTTTAATATATTTCATTTCACCGCAGATTGTTGGTAGCGGTAGTGATGGTGGTGTTGTAGTCGGTCTTATGTATTTGGGGTTATACATTTCATCTCAGGAGATGATTATTTTTGCTGTTGGCGATGGCGGTGGGGTATTCAGTCTTCTTCATTGATCTCTTTCTTTTCAAAGCATGGCTGGGAGGAGGCGGTGGTGGTGCTTGGTGGTGGTGCTCTCGTTTTTCCATAGTTGATTGATTTTTATCTAGGGGCAGGCTTTGCCATCTGACAGTTAGGAATTGCCTGACAAGAGCCAGATGATTTTTTTTTTTTTTTTTTTTGGGGGGGGGGGGTGGGCAATTTCGTTTGGGTGAGCTTGTATTGGATGTCACATCAATGAGGACAGCACCCTTTTGATGGTTAACTGGAAATGACGGAGACCGACATCTCTGGTTCCGAATGTTGGCACATTTCGTGGGATGATCTGCTGAGTGAGAGCTGCTGGTGCAAATACAGACAATACGTATATGTGCAAACACACACACAAACACACGCGCGCGCACACACACGCACACACACACACACACACACACACACACACACACACACACACACACACGCACACACACACACACACACCACGCACGCACGCAGCACGCACACACACACACACACACACACACACACACACACACCACGCACGCACACACACACACACACATACACACACACACACACACACACACACACACACACACACCACACACACATACACACACACACACACACACACACACACACACACACACACACACACACACACACACACATACACACACACGTGCATCCTCATTTGCTCACTCGCACACAAACTCACTCGTTTATACAAGCACATACACACACATGCGCACGTGCACACATGCGCGCGCACGCATGTGCACATTAGACATTAATACATGCATCCACTTAGGGAGGTAATTAGCGGTAGAAAACCAGTTAGAGACAGATACAGTCAGCGAGAGAGAGAGAGACAGAGAGAGATAAAAAAAAACAACATCGCTATCTCTCCCACTCCCACCGCCAACCCCACCACACCACCACCACCACCACCACCCAACCCCCTCAATAACATCCACCCCCCCCCCCCCCCCACACACACACACACACCCCACCACCACCCAACAACATCCCACACACCCCCACCCCCCACCTCCACCTCCACTCGCCCCCCCCCCCCCCCCCCGCCCTCCCCCACCCTTCCCCGCTAGCAGTGAGATTGGGCGTGGGCCCAGAGTCCGTCACGTAACAGCATGCACTGTGTGGAAAAATGGGCAGTAATTGAAGCGAGCTGCCCGGGCTTCGGCCGCCAGTGAAGGCAAGCAGGGGTCTGGCTCTCTGCCTTTTGCTGAAAATTATTTCGAAGAGAAGGGAGGGAAAGGGGTGAGGGCGAGAGGAGGGGGGGGGGTGGGGGGGGGGACGATGAGGGTCGGATGTGTGGTGTGGTGTGGTGTGTGTGGGGGTGGAGGTGGGGAGTGGGGGTTGCCGGTAAACGTGGTTGTTGTGGTGAAACGGAAACCGTAGGTGGTGTTGGACCTGAAAATTACAGTGTTTCTGTTTCGGTCTGCCTCTGTTTCTGTACTTGTGTGCTTGTGTCTGCGTCTGCCCCGCGTCCCCCCCCCCCCCCCCACCCCTCTGTCTTCTCTCTCCTCTCTCTCTCTCTCTCTCTCTCTCTCTCTCTCTCTCTCTCTGTCTGCTTCTGTCTCTTTTTCTCTGAAACTAAAAACAAACCAGTGCTTAATAAAATATTCACCTGATTCAATAAATGTGTTTGAAACCTGTATTAAATATCATTCCTTAATTCACCTCGTTTGATTAACATAGCAGATTTAAAATGCAAAAATGAAAAAATATTGTGGACCACAAACCTACAAAGTGTCAATACTTTTTTCGCTTCATTCAGTTAATGCATCAAACACATTAAAAAAAAAGTCACAATTTAATTAATTATATTCAACAGATACGCTGTACACGTAGAATTTGAATTAGAGACTATGTTTTTCTAAACTTCGTCTTTATTTTCTAATCTCCGTCTCTCTTAATAATCTAAACATAAATATACGTCGGGGTCCATCATTCGCCGCATGTCTGTGAAATTCCTCGCATTAGTAGTTATTAATTAAGATTCTCGTTTACCAGCGGCTTCACCCTACAGAGGAATGCGAGAGCTGACAAGTGGAGATCCATTGCTGTCACATGATGGGGTCTCCGGCTTCCTGCATTACCTCCCTTCCCATCGCTCTTGGCTTCGTCAGTCCACTTTTCCGCCTCTTCTTCTTCTTCACTGCTTGCCGCTCTGACGTTTCAATTAACCATCTCTGTTTCCGTGTGTTCTCTTGTTCGTCCTGCCTCTCTCAGTCTGTCTGTCTCTGTCTGTCTTTCTTTCTGTCTGTCTGTCTGTCTGTCTTCTCTCTCTCTCTCTCTCTCTCTCTCTCTCTCTCTCTCTCTCTCTCTCTCTCTCTCTCTCACCCTGTCTCTGGGAATGCAGAAGTAATTTTGCTCCATCTTCTTTGTCTGTGAGGGCATTTTTCTCTGATTCTATCCCCTGCTGTGTTTACTGGTCTTAATTATTGCTGTTCATTTTTTGTCTTCCCTTGTGTTGGTGTCGAGGGAAGACAGGGGAGCTAAGACTTGCGGGTGGGAGAAAGGGCTGATTGGGGAGAGGGGGAGGGGTTGAGATTGCAATAAAGGGACGTACACTCTCAGTAAATTTTTTGTCTTGTCCTTCTTGTTTTCTTTTCCTTGTCTCTTCTTTGTTCTTTTTTTTTTCTTTTTTTTTAATTCATCCCCCATTTTCCTGCTTTGATTGTGTATATTTGCACATTTCTTCCCCTTATTTTATTTTATTTTTTGTCCCATTTCTTACTTTATTTCTTTTCCCCTCTCAGAAGGCTGTAGAGTCTATGTTTTCGGAGATGACCCATTTATCATATGGATGTTTCCCTCCGCCGAGGTTATGCATGATATATTCGCGTCTGTTGACTAGTCGGCCTGTCGGCAAAATTATACGAAGACTGTAGAACCGATCTGAATAAAACTTGGTGAGAAGGTGGGCTTTGGCACGAGGACAGAGACATAAAAATTTGACGCGAATGTGCAGTGAGGACGCGGGTCAAAAGGGCGGACCCGAGGACCGTCCGATGTTCACAGGGGTCTGAGCTCTCCCGTGTACGTTTCTAGTTGTTTCTGTGGTTGCGTGATGATGCACCTGTTCCTCTTCATGTAGGACGAAGGTGTACGTATGTGTTTGTGTGTGTGTGTGTGTGTGAGTGTGTGTGTGCGTGTGTGTGTGTGTGTGTGTGTGTGTGTGTGTGTGTGTGTGTGTGTGTACATGAACATACATATGTTTGTGTGTATGTGTGTGTGTGTGTTTGCGCGCGCGTGTGTGTGTCTCTGTGTGTGTCTCTTTGAGTGGTGTGTGTGTATGTGTTGTGTGTATACCTCTGTGTGTGTGTGTGTGTGTGTGTGTGTGTGTGTGTGTGTGTGTGTGTGTGTGTGTTCTGTCTGTGTATATGTGTGTGCAGACCAATAGATCAAATCAAACCAAATCGTGTTGCGCACAGCCCATCCGCTCAAGGGGAGGAGGGGTTGGGGCTCATATCAGGGCTGTAGTTCCGTCATAGTCAAAGACAGATAGATATTCATGAGAGAGAAAAAAATCTGAATCGGTTTGTCTTTCTCTCTCTGTCTCTGTCTGTCTGTCTGGCTCTGACAGTCTGTCTGCTGTCTGTCTGTCTTCTCTCTCTCTCTCTCTCTCTCTCTCTCTCTCTCTCTCTCTCTCTCCTCTCCTCCCCTGTCTCTCAATCTGACTTCTCTCTCTCTCTCTTTGTCTTTCTCTCTCTTCTCTCTCTCTCTCTCTCTCTCTCTCTTTCTGTTTGTCTCTCTCTCTCTCTGTCTCTGTCTCTCCTCTCTCTCTCTCTCTCTCTCTCTCTTTCATTCTCTCTTGCTCAGTCTCTCTTGCTCAGTCTCTCTCTCTCTCTCTCTCTCTCTCTCTCTCTCTCTCTCTCTCTCTCTCTCTCTCTCTCTCTCTCCCATCCTGCTTCCCTCCCTCCTTCCCACTCACCCCTCTCTGTCTCTCTTTCTTTCGCCCCTCTCTCAGTCTCTCTTTCTCTCTCCCAGTCACTCCCCCTTTCTGTCTACCTTGCATATTCTAGTTATGCAGGCCTGCATGTCGAAGCACGAATGCAGACGCTGACACTTCATCAAGCCCAGCCCTTGTGTGATGCATTTGCCAACTGATGTGAACGATGATGAAGTCACACGTCAGACGTCTATCTTCGCCGTCATTCATTCATATGAGCTTGCTGCCGTGAGGCTTTGAAATTCAACAAACATCGTTGATGGTTTGTTTGTCCAGTGGTCAGGTCTGCCAAGGTAGTTAGAATATCCAGGGTAGGCATTTAAGATCTCTCCTCCTCTCCACCACACCTTAAGTGACAGTCTGGATCCTATTCTTTCGCCATGAAAGGGTGAACCTAGATACGGTGTACATCATGTATTTGATGCACGTAAAAGAACCCAAGGCAATAAGACAGTTGTTACTGGCGAAGTTCTGTGACAAAGCCACGTTTAACCACACACACACACGCGCGCGCGCGCGCGCGCGCGCGCGCGTGCACTGAACATTACAAAAAAAAACAAGAGAAATGTATGCAGTATTGTACAGTACAAACAAGGTCAACCAGAAGATAACGAGAGAATTATATAATACAGCATAGTACAAAGTTAACCATAGGATACAGGAGAAATTTATACACTTTTTATACAGTACAAAGGAGGTCAACAGGAAAGACATGGTAGAAGTTATGAAAGTACTGTACAATGCAAACATAGGGAAACCTGGAAGTACAGGATGCGAAGCTATGCAGCATTGTACAGTACAAACAAGGTCAAGCGTAAAGTATATGATACAGGAAATGTTACAGAACATGGCGCTGTACAAACAAGGTCCACCAGGAGGTACAGGATAAAGGTATACGACAATGCGCTGTAGAAGCAGCCAGGAGAGAATGACCAGAAGAAAAAAAAATTGGGGTTGTTTTTACTATTATTTTTCTGCTATGCAGACTAGTCTTTTCCTTTTAAAAAATGTACAGTATAAGACGAGCATAGATCATTTGACCTGCCCCCCGCCGTCCGCCTTCATCCCATCTCCTCTCTGTGTAACCTACTTTCCCCCTCCCGTCCCTCCTCCCACTTTCAAAACATCCTCTTTTTACACCTCAACGCACAAACGTACAGCTTCCTCCCCGCAGTCCCCTCCCCTTAACCTCCCTCTATCACACAACCCCACTCACACACACGTGCACACAGCCTCGCCATCACTTTCACATCATCCGTACGATTGACACATTTCATTATACGGTACAAAACTGCAGAGTTAAAGCATGAAAGTATTTCTCTTTCATGGGAACAGTATCGATACTCAAAAAATGTTTGCTTCCCTGTAATGTAGCAGAACGTTCATCGCATAAATATACCTACATGCAATTTCGTTGTAGCTGATAGAGTGATAACAAATTGTTTTAACCTGCACGTGACTAAGAATATAATACAAAATAATCATAAAGTATTGGGCCATCTGTTCATTTGCTAACGCTAAGTATTGTAGTCACAATCTTTCATAATCATCAGTATTACGCATTTCCCGAAAGTATCGACATTTTCTCTGCCATGTTAGTGTTCAAGTTCTCTGGCGCTTAAAATAACGTTTGACTTAGTTCGTCATTATCTGTGCGTGACTGTGGTACATGGAAGATTTGGCCTGCAAAATGAGGAGGTCAACATTTTCAAGAAAATGAAACTGACGAAGCAGCATTTTGTTTGCCCGCTACCCAGAGTTTTCCAGACATCGCCTGTGACCTCTCTTCCTCCTGTGTCACCCACCCCTCTCCTTTTCTTCGTCTCTGGCGTCCCACCTCTTCCCTGCCCTTTGTGTGAAGGGGAGAATAATATATGAGTGCACTGTCTGAAATGATGAACGATGCTGTATACTGCTGCCAGGAAGAGCTGAAGCCGAGCCAAGTGACTACAGTGAATGAAAAAGGTGTGTAACAAGCCAAAAGCAATCAATACATAACACTTCTGCCTGCGGACGCACAAAGTTTTCTGTCGTTCTCTGGTTATTGTTTCTTTATTACTATTGATGTTGAGAAGGCTAAGACTGGATGCAGCATTATGAAAAAAAGTCAAAGTACTTACAAACACACATGACCAAGAGTCAAAGTGACGCTTATTTGATAGTCAATACAAAACAGACTAGGTTTTTTGTTTGTTTGTTTGTTTTTTTGTTTGTTTGTTTGTTTTTGTTGTGTGTTTTTGTTGTTGCTTATTTGATTGTCAATACAAAACAGACTAGGTTGTTTTTTCTTTTAACATGTGTTTTCTTCAAATGTCCCTACCATCAGACCGGGAAAAAAAAAAACCGCCTATCCCCAAATGGCTGTCCAAAGGAAAATGAACAGTTTTATCGGCAGCCATGTTGGAAGTACTTTTCGTCCTTTTTTTCTAACTGTTTAATTGTGGCGTATGAAGAAGATTTTTTTTGTCGAAAATTGTCTCCTTTGTATGGTTTATTAAATAAATGTTACTGTGCACTTTGAGAGAGAGAGAGAGAGAGTGCGCGCGCGCGCGCGCGCGCGTGTGTGTGTGTGTTGGATTGCTATTTTACTTTGTCGCTCTCTCTTCTCTTTCCATAATGCTCAGTCTCATATTTGATGTACGCAGATGTATCACGAACGTAACTGTAGTGTTTCTGCGGAAATAAACTGCCTTAGACAGAAGACGTCCATAACACAATGATCCACCTTGACTATAAAAAAAAGACTTTGTTTTTGTTATAAACGGAGTGGATATTCCACTGAGGGTATAAATAGCACGGAATCGATCCCTTTCTCATCACACTCGCCACGATACGGACGTTTCCACACGTGAACACCACGCCAGCAACATAGGAACCGCATGTCTGTGGTTGTATTTCACAGATTGCCTACGGGGTTCTGACAGTCTCTTCCCCCCCCCCCCCCCCCCCTCTTTCCCGCTCCCTACCCTTCCATACTCCCCTCCATTATCTGTGGATTCGTTCACCAGGGGGTCCGTGATTTGGCCGGCTTCCAGGCTGGTTGTTGTGGCATGTCTGGGGGCAGAACAGCATAAGGGAGGGAGGAGCTGTTGAATGGCTGCCGCTGCTGTTGTTGCTGTTGCTGCTGCTGCTGCTGCTGCCTTCCTGCTCGTTTGCCACCTCCCAGCCTCCCTGCATTCCTGACTCGCTACTCACCGCAGTCATTGCTTTGCCCTACCTCCGTGTCCCGTTTTCTTACTGTTTCTTTTTTCTCCTGTTTGGCCGGGCATCAAGTCTGGTGGGATGATGTAGTAGGGTGCTAGCTCTACTTTCTGTGCGGGAGAGAGAGTGGAAGGGTGTAGAGGAGACACGAAGGGAGAAGAAGGTGTGGCGCGTGCACATGCGCGTACCTGCTTACGCTAATTTTCAATAATTCAAGTCTGTCTTTGGTTTGTTGTTTTGTCTCTCCTCCATCCCCAATGTTCCTACAACATTTCCCGTCACTCTAGGTCTTGTGTTAGACAGTCTACCCGCTCTTCTGCTTTCTCAGCAGATAGTCTGTCCTTCTTATGCACAGTGGAAAGTCTGTCGGTTGTTATATCTTTTTTTCTGGCCATGCAGTAGTAAGTTAATCTGTCCTTTCGCTTGCGCAGCAGAAAGTCTATGATTCCTTATGCCTCTGTAGTTAAAAAAAAGTGTGTCCGCCCTTTCGTCTTTTGCATTAGAAAGTTTATCTGCCTATCCGCATATACTGTAGAAAGTTCATCCGTCCTCTGTTCGGAACAGTAGAGATTCTATCCATCCTTTCGTCTACACATTGAAAAGTCTGTCCGTCCTTTTTTCCAGTGCATGAGAAAGTATCCATTCGTCGACCTAAACCGTAGTAAAGTTTTGTTCTTTCCCCCTACGCATCAGAAAATAAATTTGTCCATTTTCCTATACAGCTGAAAGTTTTTTCTTTCCTTTTGCCTTCGGAGGCCGTCCTTTCCCCAACACAATTGTGTCCTTTCTCTTACATACAGAGTTATCTTCCCTTTCGCCTACAGAGCCCGTCCTTCCCCTATACATTGGTAAGACTGTCCTTTCTCTTACCTCCAGAGTTATCTTCCCTTTGGCCTACGGAGGCCGTCCTTTCCCCGACACAATAGTTAGATTATCCTTTCTCTCAACTACAGAGTTATCTTTCCTTTCGCCTGCAGTGACCGTCCTTTCCTCTACACAATAATAAGACTGTCCTTTCTCTCACTATCCGACCATAGAAAGTCTTTTAGTCTTTTTGCCTACGCAGTAGTAAGTTATGTGTCCTTTTCCCTGTACCGTACAGAGCTTACCTCTTTATGTCTATGGAGTGGGAAATCAGCTGCCCTTTTGCCAGACTAGTAGAAAGTGTATCTGTCAATTTGCGTAGAAAGTTTGTTCGTCGTTTCATCTTCACAGTAGAAAGCCTAGTTGTCAGATTGCATACACTGTAGAAAATATATCCGTCCTTTTGCATTATCCGCTAAAAAGTCTGTCACACATTGACCAACTCAGTACATCGGCTATCCGTCCGTCCCAGGGTAAGTTTGTAACTGTTCCCTCTTCACACGGCAGGTTCACATGGAGTTCTCCTCCCACCAGAGACATTCCTTCTCCCCAGGACGGGTTGGCTGGAATTATCCCTTGTTCATATTGTGGATATAAATGATAGGTTTATTAGAATCTCTCTCCTCTCTGGACGAATTCGAAAGATATCCCTTTCAGAGGCTTTCTTTTCCAGATTTTTTTTTTTTTTTTTTTTTTTTTTGGGGGGGGGGGGGGTGTTATCTGATAGATATTCTGAGATCTCCTCTATTTAGGACAGGTTTCTTAAGACCTCTTCTCCTTGGGAAAGGTTTTTCAGGCTCTCCTTTTTCCGTGACCGGAATCTCTTCTCTCCACGACAACCATGGCAGGGTCTCCGACTCTCCTCTTCCCATTAGAGAGATTCCTTCCCAGGACACGTTTGTTTGGGTCTTCTGTGTTTAGGACATGTTTGATTAGAATCGTGTCATCTGACAGAACTCCTGTGAGGATATGTCCTTGCCAGAATGGTGACAAGCTTTGTATGCACATGTAAGATCTTCTCTTTCCAGTGCAGGGTTGTAAGGGTCTCCTCTTTCCGAGACAGATTTGTTGGGATCTTTTTTTCAGGACAGGCTTGATAGGATTTTTTCCTCCCAAGACAGATTTATTAGTATCTATTTTTTTTCTGGGACAGGATGTTCGGATCTCCTCTTTCAGGGACATATTTGCCGGAATTTCCTCTTTCCTATACAAGATTTTGGGGTCTTCTTCTTTGCAGGACAAGTCTGTTAGTATCTCATCTTTTCAGTGCAGATGTGTTAGGGATTCCTCTTTCCAACACATCTCTTCTGTCCAGGGCAGGTTTGCTGTTGTGAAGATATGTGTGTTGGTTACAAGTTTTGTGTTTATAGTTGCTAGTAATGCTTAGTTAGTCCCTTAGCGGGGCAAGGGCCGGACGAAAAAATAGCATGTGTTTGCTTATATGTTACCCTTCGAAATAAAGATTCATCATCATCATCATCATCATCATCATCTCATCATCATCATCTCTGTCTGTCTGTCTGTCTGTCTGTCTGTCTGTCCTCTCTTCTCTCTCTCTCTCTCTCTCTCTCTCTCTCCTCTCTCCCTCCCTCCCTCCTTCCTTCCCTCGTGCAATTTGCAGCCACTGATTGTCCTGAAAATAGCCGGGGCCTGATGTTAATCAGTGTTCAAAGGCGTGTCTGTGCGTGGCATGTGGTGAGGCTGGTGCAAGGGATCGCACGGGATTTGACGGCAAATTGTTGACGCCTTCCTTCACTTCATCTCTGTCTGTCTGTCTGTCTGTCTCTGTCTCTGTCTCTGTCTGTCTGTCTGTCTGTCTGTCTGTCTCTCTCTCTCTCTCTCTCTCTGAAATTTTGTGTTGTTTTGTTTTTAAACTTACAACAATCTCTCTCTCTTTCTCTCTCTCTCTCTCTCTTCTCTCTCTCTCTCTCTCTCTCTCTCTCTCTCCTCTCTCTCTCTCTCTCTCTCTCTGTGAAATTTTGTGTTGTTTTGTTTTTAAACTTACAACAATCTCTCTCTCTCTCTCTCTCTCTCTCTCTCTCTCTCTCTCTCTCTCTCTCTCTGTGTCTCTCCCTCTCTCTCTCTGATATTTTGTGTTGTTTTGTTTTTAAACTAACAACACTCTCTCTCTCTCTCTCTCTCTCTCTCTTCTCTCTCTCTAATGTTTTGTGTTGTTTTGTTCTTGAACTAACAACAGTCTGCTCTCTCTCTCTCTCTCTCTCTCTCTCTCTCTCTCTCTCTCTCTCTCTCTCTCTCTCTTGATATTTTGTGTTGTTTTGTTTTTAAACTAACAACAATCTCTCTCTCTCTTCTCTCTCTCTCTCTCTCCTCTCTCTCTCTTCCTCTCTCTCTCTCTCTCTCTCTCTCTGTGCCAGTTCTGTAATAATTTGTGTTCTTATGCATCAAAAGCCATAGGCAGGAGAGACTATCACATTTGTATTCTTGACATGAAAAAAAAGTGAAATTTTGCGGCCCCCCCCTCCCCCCCCCCACACACCACACACACACACACACACACACCACACACACACACACACACACACACACACACACCACGCGCGCGCGCGCACGCACACGGAATTAAGGAAAATATAACGAAGAACGAAGATTTTCGTGAGAAACCTCGAGCAGGTTCAACATAATAAGGGGGAAAAATAGTTATAGATACAAGAACCCAACCGACCCTTTTTTACCAGCTGATCCCAATCTTTTTCTTCTTTTTTTACTTGGCCGGTCAAACACAAAGACAACCAAAACCTCACGATCGTATTACACCGAACGAAATGCTCGCCGTCCGATCATCTGTGGCATGAACTGTTGAACCCCAGAGGGGAGAAGATCATTTCCATGTGATCTCCAAGAGCTTTTCTTCGTTGAACCGGCGAAGAGTGACGTCTTTTGCTATTAGACCAGACGGCTCCTCGCTCAATGTGTAAATACAGACTGTTTGTGTTTCGTCAAGGGTAGAGGTCCAGGCGTAAACGGTGAACACTATGTTTTATAGACTCAATTACACCAAGTTTCAGCCGTGACGAAAGGGGAAATTATAAGTAAGTAAGTAAGTAAATAAATAGATGAAGAGACAAGAAAATTGATGCTACCTACCGGACCTATGGAGGGAAAAAAAACTTCGAACCCACGGGAGAGATGAGGAATTGAGTACTTCGACTCGCAACACTCTGAAGACTCCGAGTCGAAGTACTCAATTCCTCCTCTCTCCAGTGGGTTCGAAGTTTTTTTTTCCTCCGTTGTTTCGTTATCCTGTTTCGAAAGAACCCAGGCAGTCTAACTTCTTTTATATCCTACCGGACCTATATTTGTGCTATGTTACCCCAACCACAACTTTTTTTTTTTTTTTTTTTTTGGTCAAATTTAAGACATAAGTGAGCCTACCGAAAAGACCCAAATTACCAAGACTGCACACGGACGTCAAATATGTCATGCCTTCCAGTTTACAATTAGCTTCATACAACTTTATAAATATTTCCAATCAATTTGATTCCAATATGGAAATACCATTTGCGAATGATTTCAAATCAGTTTGATTCCAAAATGGACGATACCATTTACGAATGATGTTTTTCGTTGATACCCGTTTTGTTCGGTGTTGCGGAAGTGTCATCAATCTACTATACATATTTCAGCTCCAAAGATCATGACTAACAAACAACAGTGTCATCAATCTGCTATACAGATTTCAGCTCCAAAGATCATGAACAACAAACAACAGTGTCATCAATCTACTACACAGATTTCAACTCCAAAGATCATGAATAACAAACAAGTAGGGTAATTCTTGCTCCCATGATGAAATATTTCATCACAGGAGCAAGAGCTACCGTTCTTGTTTACTATAATATACTGTTTACTGTTCCCTGCGTCATTTAAGATTTCCTTGAAAAGATCATAGTCCAGAAATCACCAACGAGTGATCGGAAAACACAAACAGGTATTGATAGTTTCAGAGCCATCCAAACTTTAAAGGAATGTCTGGCACCTTCTGACGGTGGCTGCAAAGAAGAAACAGTTTTGTGCCGATTACCCACAGGCCACTCCTGTTACTCACGACTTCTATCTTTCAAATGGCGAGGAAGCATCAGACGCATGGCGGAGATGAACCATTCACTAAGAAACTTGTTCTGAGTGTTGGAATTGGCGTGACATTAAACGTAACCACTTGTAGGAAACTCCTTGAAGACGTAGTCAGTGCATGTTCACCCAGATGTAATATGTTTTTTTTCCCTTGAAGAGAAAAATGTTTTTAATTTGATGTGGGATTTCTTTTCAGGGGGATGGGGGAGGGAGAAGGGGGGGTGGAATGGATTTAAAGCCATTTGAAATGTGTGTGTGTGTGTGTGTGTGTGTGTGTGTGTGTGTGTGTGTGTGTGTGTGTGTGTGTGATTTATGTTATTATTTTTGTTTTGGGCATGCATGTATGGAATTGAGTTTGACATGGTAACAGTCCTGGCATGCCCCCCCCCCCCCCTCCCCCGGTCAACTTGGCTATAAACAGCATGAATCAAATGAAAGATGTTTCCTTACCCTCAACATTTCAGCAGTAGCCCAATGTTGTGTGCCAATAGTAGTAGTTGTTGTTATGAGGAGTGAGGAAGGAGCGATGGGTGGTTGTGACCTCCGCCAAGGTGGTTAAGTATTCATCCTACGTCTGTTTGTTTATTTGTTTGTCTGTCAGCAAGGTTACGCAAAAACCGATTTCACCGAAACTTGGTTAAAAGATGGAATGCGGACCAAGAACGATCCTTAAGTGTTGGTATGGATCAGTGGAGCGGATAAGGATCTAAGTGCGGATCCGGCATCCGTTCAGCAAAATTATGCAAAAACCGCAGAAATAGGTTCGATGAAACATGATGGAAAGATGGAACTTAGTTTCAGGACGAAACAATCCAAGTTTGATGCCTGTACCAGCCACCGTGGCGCAGTTGTAAGCATCGCGGATTCGTAGCTAGGAGGTCAGAGTTCGAGTTCCATCAGAGCCACTTATTTGTGGAATTTTTCTGCCCCGACTGGCTCCAACCTTAAGCTGTGTTGGCTATGGTCTTAACTGAG
>CM065716.1:99449381-99451881 GCA_033310375.1 Conus canariensis
CACACACACACACACACACACACACACACACACACTTCCTTGGCATGACTCACGTTGGCCACGAACTCTGCACCTTTGACTGACCGCAAACATAAATCTCTCCCTGTCTCTGTCTGTCTGTCTGTCTGTTTGCTCTCTCTCTCTCTCTCTCTCTCTCTCTCTCTCTCTCTCTCTCTCTCTCTCTCTCTCTCTCGCACACACACACACACATACACACACATTCTCTCTGTCTGTCTGTCTGTCTGTCTGTCTGTCTTCTCTCTCTCTCTCTCTCTCTCTCTCTCTCTCTCTCTCTCTCTCTCTCTCTCTCGTGTGTGTGTGTGGTGTGAGAGAGACACACACGCACAGTGTGTGTGTGTGTGTGTGTGTGTGTGTGTGTGTGTGTGTGTGTGTGTGTGTGAGAGAGAGAGAGAGCACACACAGTGGCAAAGGTGCAGAGTTCGTGGCCAACGTGAGACATGCCAGGGAAGTTGGACAGTTGCAAACGATACCTGACAAAGCCAGGGTTTGTCGGCAGTTGACCTTGGCAAGAACAGGCTAGCCTTCTTTCCTATATCCTGAAGCTAATAGACGTGATACTGGATTGTTTTCTTAAAGATCATAGAACCTGATGGGGAATTCTTGTCCTAACTTGTTAAAGTACATATTTATGACGTGATGGACTACATTCTCAACATTCTGAACACGTTATGATGTTATTTGAATTTGAAAATGTTGAAGAAGAAGAAGAAGAAGAAGAAGAAAGAAGAAGAAGAAAGCAAGGCAAGGTTTTCTAAGAAAAAAGAATGATCGGAGGAAAAAGAACAAGAGGGGGCAGGGAAGGGGGAGATGAAGGGCAGAAACAAGTCGGAACACAGATTCTGGCTCAGCATTCATTGCTTCGAAATATGACGACGGACATTCAAGTAAGTAATTTGGGGGTATTGGGCTTGTGTCAGCGTTTGCTCATGCGTGTGTAGGACTCCGCATTCGAGTGTATGCGTGCATGCATGCGTTATGTGTTAGTTTGCGTGTGTGTCCGAGCGCGCGTTCACGCATGCGCGACTTGATGGGCTGACAATGTGCGGTCTGTTCTTCGCCATTCCGTTCCTGTTCAGCGGATAGTTTCCATGGCAACAGCTCCAAGATCTCTGTTAGCACGTGAGTTATGCCCTGCCAGACTTGACTGCGGCTGGCATCACTCCACCACACATTGCCAGAGGAGATGGAGGAGGCGGGGGGGGGGGGGGGGGGGTTAAAGCTATTTTTACACCTGGTAATGCTCAGCTTTGCCCTTGGGCTGTGTGCTGGCGTTGCATGGCTTCTAATTCTACCCGCTTCAAATATCGGGTGTTCCTCGCACGTGCTTTACTAATCGATTTTAGTTAATTATAGTGCAGTCCTCCAGTTATAATGAGAGAGACAGACAGACAGACAGAGAGAGGGAGGGAGAGAGAGAGAGGGAGAGAGAGAGAGAGAGAGAGCAGCAGCAAACTGGTTTCGAGTGTCTGTGCATGCGTGTGTGTGTGTGTGTGTGTGTGTGTGTGTGTGTGTACGTACATGCCTTACTAATGAGTAATACCTCTAAATGAAGGGCACCTGTTCAGTTTTTCGGTTTCGTTGAAAACCGGCTGTTCAGATGACGTCGGGTAAGCGCTTGGGCCAGCTGCTGAGAAACCACAACAAAGAGCTTATGTCTTGGCTAGCATTTGTTGGTTTGTTTGTCCAGTGTCTCACATGTAAACGGTGTGTTTACCCACAACAAAGAGCTTATGTCTTGGCTAGCATTTGTTGGTTTGTTTGTCCAGTGTCTCACATGTAAACGGTGTGTTTACCCACAATAAAGAGCTTATGTCTTGGCTAGCATTTGTTGGTTTGTTTGTCCGCTGAACTGTAAAAAAAACAAACAAACAAACAAAAAACAAACAAAAAAACTATTATCGATTTCAACGGAACAAGGTAGGAAGCTAGGATGTGGTGGTCCAAAGACAAAGTCGATACCAGGTAATATTGATGCGAATGTCTAGTGAGTGTTCTGTTCAAAGGACGACTCCCGCATTCGTTCTTAAAGAATCACACACACACACACACACACACACACACACACACACACACACACACACACACACACACACATTTATAATGTATACACATACCTACGTACATTCTCTCTCTCTCTCTCTCTCTCTCTCTCTCTCTCTCTCTCTCTCTCTCTCTCTCTTAGAATATTAAAAATTTCTAGTGATATAAACATTCACATTTCGTATTCGAAAAAAAAAAAAGGTAGACGGGATGTAACTCTTTCGACCCATACGCGGTTATTTCCCCTGGCAAAGATAATTCTGTTCTCAGTCATGAACTGACTTGCTCACAGGCCGATTTTCACTTAAAGAAAAAAAAAAACACACACACACAAAAACGAAAGGATTATCTTTTGAACTCTTCCTCCTCCCCTCAACCCATCTTCCTTCTTCATGTTACATTATCTACATACACATTTCCCCCCTCACATTTTGAAGCA
>CM065716.1:99459381-99469381 GCA_033310375.1 Conus canariensis
ATTCGTTACAAGTCTTGTTCTCCCAGAAACCGTGTTTCTGTGTTGTAATTTTTTTTTTTTTAAGTTTTGTTTCTGTTGTGATTTGTGTAGTTCATATAATTTGTCACATTTTTTCAAAGGGGGCGATATCCTTATCAAATTAAAGACTTTTTCCCCCTCTCTCCTCTCTCCCTCTCTCTCTCTCTCTCTCCCTCTCTCTCTCTCTGTTTTGTCATTGTCAATAAAAAAAAAAAAACGATTCTGAAGCGTCTCTCTCTCCTCTCTCTCTCTCTCTTCTCTCTCTGTTTCATTCATTCTCTCTCTCTCTCCTCTCGTCTTTTGATAATAATTTCATGCCCGTTCATAAAATAGGACTTATTAGATAGACATACAAGCAGACAGAAAGGTACAAAACCCATACAAATAAAATGAGTAGAGATACATGAGAAAGTGTTAGACAGAAAAAGCGACAGTAAAGAGAGAGTTTTCGCTGTCCCGAGACGAACAGAGAAATAGTCCGTCTAAGCAAGAATGGCATTTTTTTCTCTCTCCCTCCTCATTTCTGCAGTGTTCGGGAGTGAAGGAGACCTTCTACGGCTATGACGACGACGACATCGACACCTCCGTAGACTCCGAGACCTCCCAATCCTCAGTGTCTGTCAGCACCATCTCTGAGGAAGATGCCTGCGACGAGGTAGGAGACAGGAGGGGGGTGATTGGAGGGCGGGAAGGTTGGAAGGGGGAAAGTAAGAATGCCGAGGGCTGCTCCTACCAATCAGAGGATGTTACTATTTTTAGTGCATGGAGATGAAAATGATGGCTTAACAGTATTTGGAGAGATTTCCTCATTGAGCTTTAAGACAATATTCATGTTTTTTTCATACTGAAGGTGAAGTAGATTTTAAAACGAAAGAAAGCTGAAGAAAAATCTAAGTTGTTTAGGATTCTTTTTCCTTAGCTATCATATTTATTCATAAATATTTTGTGTGGGGTAAGTGGATCGCCTACTTTTAATAGTCTTTCGCCTTTGGAAGGAGAGACCTCGGTGTTTTACTTGTTGGGGAAAGGTTCAGTCTGTCTCAGTTCGTATGTGTTGGTTTGTTGTGTGTGTGTGTGTGTGTGTGTGTGTGTGTTGTGTGTGTGTGTGTGTGTGTGTGTGTGTGTGACTCAGACTCGGAGACAGATTTAGACTGTAACTGTTCCGTGAACCCTTACGGGTCTGTAGACGCAACATGGTAATAATCAGAATTACGCGCGCGAGCGTTTGTGTTTGTGTCTGTCTGTCTGCCTGTGTCTCTGTCTGTCTGTCTGTGTGTATGTGTCCGTCCTTTCGTAGACTTGCGTGATCGTTAACACACAGAGAGACAGACAGGTGGGGACTGATTGTGTCTGTCTGTATTCCTGCGTGTCCTTGCTTCTGTGTATGCGAGAGGGCGATGATGGGGCTGAGATTTCGGTCTTTGTTTGTTGATGAATACCTGAAAGGATTCATTGACAACAGATGCAGGTGATTCAGAGAATGAGAATGTCTCATACGAAAACGGAGAAAACGGGAGAAATCAAGAGAGAAGAACAACGCACACACCACACACACACACACACACACACACACACACACCCCTACACAACACACACACACACACACACACAACATCACACAGCACACACCCACCGGTGTCTGTGGTCATGTTGTGGGGTGTGTAATTTTCGTTTCACCATGGCTTAGTTATGTTAAAAGCATTTTATTTGAAACTGGTTTTAATTGTGTTTGGGAATCTCGTTCATTCACAAACAGAAGTAACTTATGTAAGTGTGTTAAAAAGGAGTTGCAAAATAATTATGCTCGTGATTGGCGCAGTTCTCTTGAAAACAGCAACAAGTGTGTATTCTATAAAAGTGTAAAGACTGTCTTTGGAAAAGAACATTATATTTCTACCTTACCAGATATTTATGTTATATCTATATTTAAATTTAGATGTAGTAACCATAAATTGCAAATTGAAATTGGAAGACACCATAATGTTCCAAGAGAATTGCGTATTTGTCGTAACTGTGAAAAGGGTGAAATTGGAGATGAATTTCATTGCATCATGGAATGTCCAAAATATAATGAACTTCGTGAAAAATTCATCCCTAAAAAATATCTAAAACCAAAGTCTGTTTTCAACTTTTGTAATTTATTTCAAAAAGGAAGACGCATTTGTTTGAATATTAGTAAGTTTCTAAAAAATGGGAAGATTGTTTAATGAGATCGTTACAGTTCACCAGAATTCAGCATTTCGCAACTATGTTCACACATTGTTCTGAGTGAGTTTCGTATTTCTCTTTGTTACATTTGTATCCTCCATGCCCCAACAGGGGTCAAAGGATTAAATTTGAATTGAATTGAAATTGTGTGTGTTGTGTGTGTGTGTGTGTGTGTGTGTGTGTGTGTGTGTGTGTGTGTGTGTGTGTGTGTGTGTGAGCGTGCGTTTGAGAACACGGATGTATAGACAGTGTAGTTATGTGTCTGTACCTCTGGTGTGTGTGTGTGTGTGTGTGTGTGTGTGTGTGTGTGTTGTGTGTGTGCGTGTGTCTGTGTCTGTGTGGGGGATGGGTTGTTGAGGGAAGGTGGGTTGACATTGGTGTGTGGGTTTGAGATTACAGACTTTATTTGTTGATAAACACTTGAAAGTGACAACAGATGGAGATGATTCAACAAATGAGAATGTCTCCTACATACATGTAGACAGGGTGAGAGAGAGAGGGAGTCAGATACAGACAGACAGACAGATAAGCAGGAAGGCAGACAGAGACAGCGACACATAGGGAATGTGTGTGTGTGTGTGTGTGTTGTGTGTGTGTGTGTGTGTGTGTGTGTGTGTGTGTGTGTGTGTGTGTGTGTGGTGGTGTGTGTTGTGTGTGTGTGTGTGTGTGTGTGTGTGAGAGAGAGAGAGAGAGCGTGCGGTTGAGAACACGGATGTATAGACAATGTAGTTATGTGTCTGTATCTGTGTGTGTGTCTGTGTCTGTGTCTGTGTCTGTGTCTGTGCGTGCGTATCGGTGCACAGAAGAGGGAGAGAGACGTTCTACTGTATGTTTGTCACTGCTACTTGTAACAGTTTGTTCGTGCAAGTGGGTTTAGAGGTTTGCAAGCTGTTTCACACATGGGAGCTGACTTTGGTCTGGGGGGTCCTGACTCAGATTATTTTATTCTTCGGCTCCATGCTAGTCCTCGACTACAGGGCATAATAGCAGCAATACAAAGGCACGCATGATAAAACGCACGAGGGCGCGCACGCACGCACATGCTCTCTCTCTCTCTCTCTCTCTCTCTCTCTCTGTGTGTGTGTGTGTGTGTGTGTGTGTGTGTGTGTGTGTTTTCCTACTACCTCTTGCCCTCTCGTCACTATGTCGTAATGCTTGTATTCTTATGTGACTCTCTGTCTCTGTCTGTCTGTCTGTCTCTCTCTCTCTCTTCTCTCTCTCTCTCTCTCTCTCTCTCTCTCTCTCTCTCTCCTCTCTCTCTCTCTCTCTCTCTCTTTCTCTCTGTCTCTGTCTCTCACGGTTCTGCTGGAATGACTTGATTTATTATCTATATGACCCCCCCCCCCTTGTACCCGTGGTGACTGGGCTATCATTATGCTTTTTTTTTCTTCTCCTTTTTGTGTGTGTGTGTGTGTGTGTGTGTGTGTGTGTGTGTGTGTGTGTGTGTGTGTGTGTGTGTGTGTTGTGTGTGTGTGTTTTCCTTCCTGGTGCTTCAAAATCGATTGTCTTGCAACTCCTTGGTATCTTTTGATTGTCAGACTATTCTAAACATGCTCTTTCCCACACCCCAATCTCGCCTCTTTCTCCATCTCCGTCTCCCCCCCCCCCTCTCTCTCTCTCTCTCTCTCTCTCTCTCTCTCTCTCTCTCTCGCCCTTCCCTGCACTCCTTTCGCTCCTGCGTCTCTCTCGTCCCCCCCCCTCCCCACTTTTCTCTCTCTTAATTACTTTTTTTTTTTTTTTTTAAATAATTCCAAGTCTAATTTTTGTTCTAGCCACTTTTACATGCTTCTTCTATTGCCTCATTTTACATTGTTGACCCTACTCAGGGCGAGGACTGGATGTAAAAAAGCACATCAGTGCTTATCTATTATCCTCGTTAATAAAGAATTTTGTCTTGTCTTGTCTGTCTCTCTCTCTGTCTCTCTCTCTCTTTCTTGCTCGCTCAATGACAAACCCAATTTCTTGTCAGATTTACTTTCTTAAGCCGTATTGACATTGAATACAATGATGATAAACTGAGAACACAACGTTTTAAGTGTAAGACATCGGAAGTAACTTGAAGAATAAAAATTAAAACATGTCATTCTCGACACGTTCATATAACTATACAATCAAAGCGAATCTCTCTCTCTCTCTCTCTCTCTCTCTCTCTCTCTCTCTCTCTCTCTCTCTCTCTCTCTCTCTCTGTCAATGCCAGTCTCCATCTGTCTTTCTTTCCTTCTGTATCTCAATCTATCTGTCTGTCTCCTCCTCCCCCCCCCCCCCCCCCCCCCCCATCCCACTCTCTCTTTGTTAATATGTGTGAATGTACTGGAATGTGAGTGTGTGTGTGTGTGTGTACGTATGTGTGAGTGAGTGCGTTTGTGTGCGTGCGCGTGCATGTGTGTGTATAGGTTATGTGTGTGTGTGTGTGTGTGTGTGTGTGTGTGTGTGTGTGTGTGTGTGGTGTGTTTGAAAGACAGAGAAAGGTGGGGGAAGGGAAAGACGGAGCGTGCGGGCACGACTGTAAAAAACAACTCCAATGGAGAATGAGCGCTGTTGTTCGCTTCGATTGTTGATGCAACACTTAAACGCACCTTGTTTGTCACCACGTGGTGGAGTTCCGAACATCATGTAGTAACATTGTGTTGTTGCCGCTATTCATCCATTAATGCTACGGTCCAGTGATGTGTTGTGTGCTGCAGCTGAGCCGAGAAGAACTAGAATGCAGCCATCGACAGATGCTGAGAGAGCATCTGCAACTGGAGAGGTCCCATGCCCTTCTCCAGGCACACACCGGATCCTCCCAGGATCCCTATAGAGAACTGCAGGTGAGGGATCTGTTTGTCGCACACGCGCGCGCGCGCGCGCGCACACACACACACACACACACACACACACACACACACACACACACACACACACACACACACCACGCACGCACGCGCGCGTGCTCACATACACACACACACACACACACACACACACACACACACACACACACACACACACACACGCACACTCAAACACACATATGCACGCACACAAAAGCACGCGCATGTACACGCTTGTTCGTGCTCAAACACACACACGTACACGCACACACATATACATGCACGCACATACACACACACACGCGCGCCCTCGCACGCCACACACACACACACACACAACACACACACACACACACACACACACACACACACACACACACGTACTCACACACACACGCACAGGAGGAAGGGGGAAGAGGTATGAAGAGAGTTCTGAACAAGCTGTTCCTTTTTTAAAATCCCTGCTCACTGAGCAACGATACCCAGTGGACCTGGCACTCCACACCATACCACCCCTGTCTGTTCCAGACACGCAGTCAGCTGCAGGCCGACCTCTTCTCCGCCCAGTGCCGCATCGAGCTGCTGGAGAAGGAGATCCGCAGCCTGCAGAGCAGGCAGCAGGGCCGTGGCAGCAGGGTGGAGGGGTTACCCGACAACCTGGACGTCCTGGCACTGCTCAAGGAGAGAGACGACCTGCTCTCCGCTAGACACGGTCTGCAGCTGAAGGTGGGATTTTTTATCGTTTTTTTTTCTTTCGTTTTTTTTGTTTGTTTGTTTGTTTTCTTTCTTTCTTTTATTTTCTTTCTTTTTATTGTATTTATGTATTTGTTTATTTATTCATTTCTTTATTCATTTAATTGTTTGTTTATTTATTCACTTATTTATTTATTTGTTTACTTATTTTTCGCGGTCTCATTTTCCATACCCCCTTAAGTAGCATTACTTCAAAACCACTTATTTCGCCTCCCTCAAACATACCCACAGCGAGGTAGTCCACCCCCCTGTCACAGGTCCAGCACCCATGTCCACTACTCCAAAGCCACTTATTTCGCCTCCCTCAAACATACCCACAGCGAGGTAGTCCACCCCCCTGTCACAGGTCCAGCACCCATGTCCACTACTCCAAAGCCACTTATTTCGCCTCCCTCAAACATACCCACAGCGAGGTTGTCCACCCCCCCCCCCCTTCCCCCCCGGTCACAGGTCCAGCACCGAGGTCCACTGTAAGGTCGTCATGAGGCAACTCACCAGGGGAGGCTCTGCGCTGTTGTTTGATGGGGTTCAGTGGATGTGATTGTATCCTGCGCGCAGACGAAGCTCTGTGGGGCCGGCAGGGTACTGTTTTTGGTCCTGTTTGGTTTTCTCTTTGTACGTCTGCAAAGTAACTCGAAAACTTGCTTGACTGTTGACTAAACACAATTGTTATTAACCAGTCTTTTTTTTCAGTAAACAATAGATATAAACTTAAGTGGTTTATTTTACAAACTTGTAAAATTAACATGTGTATGCTTCATGCCCATTTAGTGCACACAGCCTCTTTGCTTGCTCATTTTGTTATTTATTTTTGTTAATTATGTTTTTATTGTTTTCATGATAATGCATGTGTTACCTCTGTTTTATTCCATACTTGTGTCTTTCGTCACATTTAAGTTGTTATAAAATGTGTATTGAAAAATGACCCTCTCACCTGTCCCCACCACCTGCCTTCCCAAAAGACAACAGGAAAAAAAAAAACCGTCACCAAGTTTGATAGGGCTGTTTTTAAACCTATGGAGGGGGGGGGGGGGGGGGGGGGGGGGGGGGAAAGAAAAAACGTTCACGAACGCGCAAGGGTTGCGTCCCCACCCCCCCCTCCCCCATTTTCTCCCCCCCCCCCACCCCACCCCCCCCCACCCACCCCTCTCTCACGAGGCTGTCAACAGACTCAGGGCTACATCTTCCCATAATTCAGTGTCTCGTGGAAATGCGTCTAGTCGTCCATTCTCCCACCCATTGCCCAACAGGGTTGTGGTAACTCTTTGTTTCTACAGCTGCTGTAGTGATTGGTGTTCTTTCTTCTGTCTTATTATAGGCCATTGTTTCGACAGTTTGCCTTACTTAATCGCCTGTCATTCTCATAGTGCTTAATTTCAGAGCATGATTCTCATACACATTTGCCCTCTGTCGTCAGTCATCACATGCGCGTTGTTTAACACTTCTAGTTGCCCAGTGTTGGTGACGGGTGTGATCAAGGGCGATAATTACATCGCCAGTTGAAACGTTAACGTGTTTATTTGCAAATAAACATGTTAGGAGGTTTGTTTTGTTTTGTTTTGTTGTTTTTTTTTTATGTTTGTTTTTTTTTCGAAAAGAAATGTTTGTTTAAATCGCCACTTGAAACGTAATCGTGTTTATTTGCAAATAAAAATGTTTGGACTTTTTTTTTAATCAAAGAGAAATTGTTTCTAATCATTGCGCTTTTCTCTTTGTTTGTTGTTTGTTTGTTCGCTTTGGTGTTGTTGTTGTTGTTTATTTGTTTGATTGTTAACGGTCACAGCAAACCTAGTGACACAATTCACCGTTATGTCTTTTAGCTCGAGCAGGCGGACGGCGAGTGCGTACGCCTGCGACAGGAACTCCGCAAAGCCGAGGAGCGCGTGGAGGACCTGGAGTTCCGCATCCTGGAACTGGAAGAGAACCCTCCCTGCGAAGGTCACGACCTCGACCCTTGCACCCTGCCCCCTCAGGACAACGACCTTGACCCCCACGAGAACAACAACGACGACGACTTTGAGCAGCCTGACCCCGTCGATCCGGAGGAAGGTTGCTGGGAAGCGGCGGGGGAGGAGGAAGGCGAAGGCGGGCAGGTCAGCGGCATGCTGTCTGTGTGTGAGACTAAAAGCCTGCTGATGATGACGTGTCTGAGCGATAACATTGACCCGCTCATGGCTCTCCTCACCCTCATTGCTCTCATTTTCCCTGCATGGTAGAAGTGCTCTCTCTCTCTCTCTCTCTCTCTCTCTCTCTCTCTAGTCTTGAGAGAAGGAGGACGAGGCGAGTATTCTGCATGCAGGAGTGAAGTGCCAAAGTCGGAGATTTTAGTATTAAGTTTGTCTGTAGAAGTCATTGATGCATACTTTATATATGTGTGAGCGCGTAGGTCACACACACACACACACACACACACACACACACATGGAGAGAGAAAGTGAGAGAGGAGTTTCTTCAAAAATTTTTTTACCGAAGTTCTAATTTTACACAGTTATGACACCAAGAAGAATGTGTCACCATATTATGTAGCGTATTTGCACAATCGGACCTCCATTCTGAAAAAACAGAGGGCAAAATAAAGGACTGCAACTGCATACTTTAACATATCAATACATTCGCAAACTGAAGAGTATTTCATATGCCTTGTTTGTTTGTTTGTTTTTTCTTGCTATCCGATGCAGATGTGCATGCATGTTCTTCTGGCCTAGTCTGTTTTTTTTTTCTTTTAGAAACTGACATGCCCAGATCTAACTACCATTTAAATAACCATTATCCATGGAAAATTTCTTCTACTTCTTTGTCAGTATTTGCATCAACTTCCATATTCCTGATTCTTTCGTTTATTTTTTTTATTTGAAAATATTTTACCATATCCATTTTCATATCATTTTTTTATATTATGAAATTTTTTCTTTTTTTTTTTTTTTTTTGTTTGTTCATGAATTGGTGACTAAGCCTTATAGCATGGATTGCCGTTCTTTGAAGTCACATTGGTATTGCATGGATTGACTTTCTTTTTCACTATTGTTGTTAATGTCAGATAGAACTTAACATACAATCCCAAGTTTATACTCAAAAAGGCATACTCCACTGCCGTTCTTTGCGTTGAATCAAAGACAGTTCGCCCTACGTAGGGCGAACTGTCTGGTTGAATGAAGTTCAGAGTACGGGAGACAAGTGTAACCAGCATGAACTAGGCCTTAACGCCCTTTACAATGTCAGACTGTGGAAAGTAAGTGCGACCAGCTTCTTCACCATTTAAAAGTTTAGAATATGGAAGAGATGTGTGACCAGTGTGTAATTAGGGTACTTCACCCTTTGAAAGGTCAGAATATGGAAGATAAGCGTGATCTGAACATAATGGGGCTTCTTCACCCTTTAAAAGGTCGGCATGTGGAAGAGAGGCATGATCAACACATGGAGCCGTAACAACACCGTTTTCTGATTGCGGTTTCCAGGGACAGCTGTAAGGAATTCCTTTACATCCGGACAGATAAACCAGCTCCAATAATAGTATGACAGAAAAAAAGAAGAAAAAAGAAAGAGAAGAAAAGAAAATATTTTGAAATGTAATTAAAGAAAAAGGAATTCTGAACAACTGTGAAATATGCTCTATTGTCACTTGAAGATGATAATTGGGAATTCTTTTTCTTTTTCATTTATTTATTTATTAGTTTTTATTCATTTATTTTCGTTTATCTATTTATTTTCTTATTCCTTTATATTGTGATTTTCTCATTTTCATTTTTTCTTACTTTATTATATTTTTTTTCTGCTCTTGGGACGACAGACCTTGTCTTTCAGATACTTTTGTGTACATTTGAATTGAACTGAAAGGTAGTGTCAGAGGAGGTGTGGATTTGGTCGTTTGTTTAGAGGAGAAGGAGAGGGGTGTACTATTGACCGTGTTCTTTACATAGAAACGCCTATCACATGTTCAGGGTATAACTTATTTATAAGAAAATACTATGCATATTATTAATGAAAAAGAAGTCGCTAATGATCAATGATTCTGTGTCTGTCACATGTTCTCTCTCTCTCTCTCTCTCTCTCCTCTCTCTCTCTCTCTCTCTCTCTCCTCTCTCTCCCCAAAAATCTATCTCAGAACCTGTAGGCCTACATTAAGCAAGTACTTTTTTATGGACGTATTACAGAAACTTGTTATTCCATGTACTGTTAAAGGTTTGGATGGGAGGCAGCATGATATAATA
>CM065716.1:99476881-99479381 GCA_033310375.1 Conus canariensis
TTATCACAAACATATCCGCTTACGTACATACGTCAACGTCTCTCTGACTGGCTATTGAAATGGCCCTGTTAAAAAAAAAAAAAAAATCACCGCAGCAGAGAGAAGCATTCCTTTTCACCGAGCAAGCGGGAATGACTGACTACATTCGCGCTGGTGATTCCTCAGACTGCAGCACACACGCAAAGCAGTGACGCGACTCACGACCACCGCGCGACAAGGGTGAGTGAGTGGCACAGCAAAGAGCTTAGGACTTGGGCGACATTTCTAACAGAAGCAGACAGCCCCACGTGTAGCAGTATTTTCCGGTGATTCAGTGGTCGTGTGGGATAAACGGGCAGATCCAGAAAGTTGTGAACGATACTATCTTGTCGTTAACTTCACAAGACTCCGCCAGCCAACGGATTCCGGCATTGTGGTAGTTTCGGTGACCCAGTTTGAACTCGCGTGTTGACATTGGGTGTGTTTCAGTGTCATCATGCGCGTTTTAATCTTCGTTTGGGCTTCTCGTCAGAAAAGAAAGTCCCGTGGACATGCCGATAATCAGTGTTCGAACACTGCAGGGTATGTATTATGGAAAAATGTCCAGTTGTTTATTCTGCGCACGATGTAGTATCATAGTTAAAGCATGGCGATTTGTCCTTTGTATACGTTTGGGACTACCGGGTGTGTACGAACGAAAACAAGCAGAGCAAGATCTTTTTTCTTTTTCTTTAACTGTAAGCTCGAAGACACGGAAGTTTGTCAGCTCAGGGCTTTTTGACTGTTCGCTGCGTTACAGCTTGAAGGCGTTGATGAGAATCTCTCTCTCTCTCTCTCTCTCTCTCTCTCTCTCTCTCTCTCTCTCTCATATCACTGTTTTGTTTTTATCAGTGTATATTGTGTAATATATTGTGTAATACTTTTCGTATGTTAGTATCTTTAGTCCCTGAAGGGACAAGAGCCAGGTACGGGAAAAAAAGAGCATCTTCTTATTTACTTGTTACCTTATGGAACAAAGATAATTGCCCAACCAATCAATCATTCTCGCTCTCTCTCTCTCTCACTCTCTCTCTCTCTCACTCTCTCTCCTCCCTCCCTCCTTCTCTCCCTTTTTCCCACTGAGTTTCCCCTTATGCTCAGTCACATTGGTTCTCTTAGAGAGAGAGAGAGAGAGAGAGAGAGAGAGAGAGAGAGAGAGAGAGAATTTGCCTTAAGACCAGTTGTCAGCAATACCCCATTAAACTAAAGAGAAGATAATCAGTTGATGGAAAGAAGCTGAACAAATAATGCAGAAAGCTTCTTTTCATGATCAGCATATTACCTCCTCCTAACTGTCAAGGACCCCGTGACCACTACAGGTTAGTCTGCCACCAGTATCCTTCAGGAAGGAAGTGACACATTTCACAAGGTTGAAACCAGCTGTTCCTTCTCCTTAACTCCACATTCCAATCTCTCCCCCAGTGCTCATCCCCCCCCCCCCCCCCATCCTTCCCCTCTTCCCATCTCCATGTTCCTTCCCAGTCTCCCCTTGCTCTCTTTCTCCCTCTCCACCCTCCCCTTCTCTGACATGTACTAGATGTAGATGTACATACACAGCACATATAGTGATGCATGCGCGTGCACACACACACACACACACGCACACACACACACACACACACACACACACACACACACACACACACACACACATATACACGCACACGTACACACACACACACATGTGCGCGCACACACACACACACACGCACGCACACACACATACACACGCACACGTACACACACACACACATGCACACACACACACACACACACACACACACACACACACACACACACATACATACACACACACACACACACACACACACACACACACACACACACACACACACACACACCACTCCACACATACACACACACACACACCAATCCAACATATCATCTTATTAACTGCACTTTCAGTCTGAAATTAGACTTGGAAAAAAAGATACAAGAACAAAACAAATTACTCAAATTTTTTTATGTAGGTAGTCTTTATTTGTAACTTTTGATAAATGAATAATACAAACTAACAGTAAATTACATCTATTAGAAATTAAGTAATTTCCATGCACACAGCATATGACAGAAGAACGAGTGATGACAACAGATGTATATTGCTTTGACAGTGGCTGGGGCTGTTTGGGTTCCAAGAGGCTTGGCTTTGGCACTTTGCAGTGTTAATCTCCTTAGGCACCATGAGGTCTGTGACTCTGGCCTGGCTGGCACTGGCGGCAGTGACAGTGATGTCAAGGGCTGATAGAGATGACATGTGCTGCCGGTCAGCCGGCGTTGCAGGGATTTGGCAGGGTTTATCTCACACAGGTTACTGTTACTACATTCAGCATGTCTGTGTTGCTGCAGGTGGTATACACTGATTTAAAAAAAAAACTGAGGAAGTGGGTATGAGGTTTAGGAAAGAAAATGTAAAACAGTTTCTGATATATATCCTTCCAGTTTGATGTCTCATTTTTGTATT
>CM065716.1:99481881-99496881 GCA_033310375.1 Conus canariensis
TCTCTCTCTCTCTCTCTCTCTCTCTCTCTCAGTGTTGATGTCTGTATTCTCTCTCGCTGTCTCTGTCTCAGTCTCTCTCTCTGTCTCTGCACACACACACACACACACACACACACACACACACACACACACACACACACACACACACACATATACACACACATATGTATGTATGTGTGCATAATATCCGCATAGTAAAGACAATTCCAATATGCTTACAACACTCTCCTCGTGGCCAACAGATTGGGCACGCTCCCATGCATGCCCTATTTCGTCACGGTAAACTTACTGTGCTATAAGGATTTGTGAGGACAGGAGTCAAGTGGAGATTAGTCACTGTTCCTCTGCTGCATGCGTGGTTTGTACAGGCACACGGCGGTTGCTCCCTGTTGTCTTCTGTCGGTCTTTTGTGTAGACTGTACGTTTGTACGTGTAAGTATGTGTTTAAAGACTGGATTTCAAAGGATAAAAAGTCGACAGCCTTTCTTCTCCTGTTGCTTTGTTTTCACCCCAGAAGGGCGAAGAAAAGTAGATAAGGGAGATTACCGGATGTAAATACTGTTTAAGACCGAATTCAGTGGTTCCCATACGCTGTCAGTTACTTTGTTTTCGTCCAAAAACGTCAAGAAAAATAGACAAGGGAGATTACTGAGTGTAAATGAAATATGTTCACGACAGAATTCGGCGGTTCCCACACGCTGTGAGCCAAGGGTTTGACAGGCACGAAAACAATCAGTCAGAAGAACATAAATGGATGATGTCACACACCCATGACCACACGCTGTGAGCCAAGGGTTTGACAGGCACGAAAACAATCAGTCAGAAGAACATAAATGGATGATGTCACACACCCATGACCACACGCTGTGAGCCAAGGGTTTGACAGGCACGAAAACAATCAGCCAGAGAACATAAATGGATGATGTCACACACCCATGACCACACGCTGTGAGCCAAGGGTTTGACAGGCACGAAAACAGTCAGAAGAACATAAATGGATGATGTCACACACCCATGACCACACGCTGTGAGCCAAGGGTTTGACAGGCACGAAAACATCAGTCAGAAGAACATAAATGGATGATGTCACACACCCATGACCACACGCTGTGAGCCAAGGGTTTGACAGGCACGAAAACAGTCAGAAGAACATAAATGGATGATGTCACACACCCATGACCACACGCTGTGAGCCAAGGGTTTGACAGGCACGAAAACAGTCAGTCAGAAGAACATAAATGGATGATGTCACACACCCATGACCACACGCTGTGAGCCAAGGGTTTGACAGGCACGAAAACAATCAGTCAGAAGAACATAAATGGATGATGTCACACACCCATGACCACACGCTGTGAGCCAAGGGTTTGATAGGCACGAAAAGTCGGTCAAAAGAACACATTTTTATATTACACTTCCATGATCACACGCTGTGAGCCAAGGGTTTGATATGCACGAAAACAATCAGTCAGAAGAACATAAATGGATGACATTACACACCCATGAAGGACAGCATAATTATTATGCCGTCGAATTTTTAACCTCTGCACGGGGTCGATTTTTCGGCTTCGCCTTGAGACTTTCATAGGGAGAACCCGGCTCGAACGCGTTTGTTCTCATGTCCTCTATGAGAAACCCCCACGCTGCTTGTCACTTTGTGGTAATCTCGCCATAACGGCGAGGCAATCGACATTCAAGAGTCACTTCAACCAGCCAGCGAAGAGCAGAGTAGACATGGGTGAATAAAGTAATGTGAAGAAATGCGCAGGAAAGAAGAAGAAGAAGAAGGAGACTGTGAAAGGAATATTTGAACCTGTGCGTAAGGATTTTTGGAAAGGATATATGGAGGTCAAAATGTGCCAGCAGTCTGAGTGGTCAGCATTACAGGTCAATAACCCAAGCATTCCCGGTCACATCAGTGGAGACCGGCTTAAAAAGAAAGTAGCCATCTCTCTGGCTCTCTGTCTCTGTCTGTCTGTCTGTCTCTATCTGGCAATGGTTTGAAGGAAGGTCAGTTTGACGACAGCAGATTTTCCCATGTGGGATGGGAGGGAGATGAGGAAGGGAAAGGGGGACGGTGGTGGAATGTGAGATGATGGGTAGGGATGAGAAGGAGTGCAAGGGCGAGCGAGGTGTCGGGGTGGGGGGTGCACACGGAGGATTGGAATTAAAGTCAAAAGTTAGCCCTCTTTCCCTCCCTCTGAACTTTCCCTTTGAACGTCGAAGCCATGACCGATTACGGCTGTCGGCGTCACCAAATCACGTGAGCCGGCAGTGACGGCGACAGGATCCCTGAACGTTGAGTGGGTGATAGGTCACACATTTTAGGATCTACACTTCAGCGCTGGCCCTTCCCTACAGTGGTAACCAGGGATCAGCATGTGAAGGAACATTGAGCACCCTGACAGCTACAAACAGCGTATTTTGCCTATGATATGGGGGAGAGAACTTTATTTTAACGAAGCACTAGGATCAAAACTTACGAACATTGAGCATGCAGAGAATGAAATTGACGAGGGTTCTCCCTACTAATTAGAAGACGTTAACTGTTTTTGATGCATGGGGAATAGAATATGGCTGATTATCATTAGAGAAGATTTCCATTTTGGCCTTTATCTCTTAAAAACAACATTTATCTCGAGCGTATGAAAGGTAAACTGGATTTTAAACGGTGTAAAAGTAGAATAAGAAACCAGATTGTTTAAACTTCGTCTTTTTCATTGGTATTATATAGACTTCAATGATACATGTCCGGCTACACTTGTGTGACAGAATCGTGTGAGAGTGCTTTCCCCTTAAGAATTGGAGCCTCATTGATACTAAGCATAAACGACGGCTACGATGATGTTGATGGGAGTTTCACTCGGGATGGAGGAGAAGCGGGAAGGTGGGGGTGGTGGGGGTGATAGTGGAGAGGGGGGGGGGGGGAGGCTGAAGATGGATGAGGCGATCGAGTGGAAGGATGGACACCTCAAGGAAATCGGAAAAGGATTGGCGGATAGGGATAGCAGTGTGTGTGTGTGTGGTGTGTGTGTGCGCCGCGCGCGCGCGAGAGAGAGAGAGAGAGAGAGAGAGAGAGAGAGAACGACTTTGGTACTATTTCTATGGCAACTGCATTGGTCAGTCAGCTATGTGCGTGGATTGTAGCATCCTGTCTTTCACACCAACTGGTGACTGACCAGGACAACAAACAACAGGACGGGGCCTTTGTGCCTAGCCAGCCCATCGGGTCAAATTTGCCGAGTCGGAGTGTGGAGCTCGATCTGTGAGACCTGAGTCGAAAGTGCCGAAGAGATCGACAGTTAACTGATAGGAAACTCAAGTGGGCTCAAAACTCCATTCCAGGCAGTAGAAAACGTGACCAAAGCAAAACTCTCTCTCTCTCTCTCTCTCTCTCTCTCTCTCTCTCTCTCTCTCTCTCTCTCTCTCTCTCTGAGTAACTGCCCAGTTTTTCAAACTATATCAATACCTAAACCCCACCCCCACGCCATGTTCCCCTATGAATTTTATTGTTATTGATGTATGTGAATGTATGCGTATTTAGTGTGTGAATAATTATCTTTGTGTGCGAGGGAGGAGGAGAGGGAGCGGTTGGGAACTGTGTATATGTGTGTGTGTGTGTGTGTGTGTGTGTGTGTGTGCGCGCGCGCGTGTGTGTGTGAGCAGTGCACACGTGCTTTGGTCTCTTTGTGTCACGGTTGTCACTTATGTGCGTGTGTTTGGTGGAAGGGGAGGTGAGGGCAGGGGTTTGGGATCGTGAATATGGGTAGACTTGTGTGTGTGTGTGTGTGTGTGTGTGTGTGTGTGTGTGTGTGTACGTGAACGCGCGTGCATGTGTGTGTGCGTGTGTGTGTGTGTGTTTTTTTTTTCTGATCCCGGTCGCGAGCGTACATGCCTTTGAATGAGTGTCTGCGTGTGTGTGTCTGCGCCTGCGGGCGCGCGCGCGTGTACATGTGTGTGAGCGCGCGCCTGTGTGTCTGTGTTCTGTAAATGTTGTTTACGTTGTTGTATATTTTGCAAGTTCATTTTGCATTCCAGCTTTCCTTTCTTGTCTGTTATCGTATTGATCTCAATACTTTCCTTGTCCATCAATGTATTGAACTGCATATCTGGCAAAATATGCTTGCTGCATTTCTGCTACACCCCCGAGGGCTGGATGGGGGAAAAAAAAAAGCATACACTTGCGTATCTTCATTACCCAGTACAATGAAATTCTGTTCTCTCCTACCCCCCCCCCCCCTCTCTCTCTCTCTCTCTTTTGTTGTATGTGTGTGTTTGTATTGCGTGCGTGCGTGCGCGTACGTGCGTGCGTGCGTGCATGTGTGTGTATGAACTGGCCTATCCTATAATGTGGGTTTACCGACTTCTCAAAAACTCGAAAGTTGGTTTTGTTTGTTTGTTTGTTTTAATTCGTAAACCCACTTTCTGTAAATTTTCTTTGCTTTCGCACAGATTACGGATTATTGTAATTAGTAGTACGTCTCCGAAAAAAATTGTTGAGATTGTACTTGTCTGTTTTGTGTTGTATGTGAGAGTCGGCATTACTGTACAATTTCTTTTGTGTTTTTGTGTGCATTTTGTCTGTTTTTCTTCCAGTAATGCTGCAGTCTCCTTTGAGTGTGTGTGTGTGTGTGAGAGAGAGAGAGAGAGAGAGAGAGAGAGAGAGAGAGAGAGAGAGAGAGAGAGAGAGAGAGATGGAGATATGATTTTATTGGCTTTAAAACGTTTTATTTTAAAATCCTCTTTAGCCGTTAGCTCTGTTCCCGTAACTTTTTTTTTCTCTCTCTCTCTTGTTTCCTCTTCATTGCGTTAAACGTCCGTAGGATCAGTGTGAATCTGACAGTAAACTGGCGCGCGCGCGCGTGTGTGTTGTGATTGTGTGTGCGTTCGTATTTTCGTGGATCTCAGTGTATATAGGTCAATATATGAATCACCAGGAAACTCGAACTGATGCACCTTGTGATCACGGTCTTTGTGTTGTGTGTGGAACACCAGACTGTCGGCCGAACTTTTTTTGTTGTTTTTTGTTTTGTTTTTGAGTTCAATATATGATATATTGTATATCAGCACATAAAACCTGGCGGTTTCTATCGGTTCGGGGCGACATCGTTGTTCCGTGAGAGTTGACTAGAAACAGGTGCTGCCAGCTGCTTTGAAGGCCGGCCCATAAAGTTAACGGGACGATGAGTCAGTCACACAGGTGGTGTGAACGGTGAGATTACGGTCCTGGTAGCCCAGGTGGGTTGACAGGCTGAAGTGCGTGCAGTGTAAGCACTAGGCACGTGCAATTCGGTCATCGTTCTTTCGCACCAACTGCAAGAACCAACCCAATGGAAAACTGCTCATGTTGGCGGGACTTCTGTAGCAGTCCCATCGAAGTTGCCAAAGTCAACGGCGTCAGCATAGATTCAGTGGGTCCCATAAGGCCGTAAGCAGCCAGCCAGCCACACAGCAGGTAAAAAGGCGCTGCTAAAGGCTGCACGTGCTTGAACCGACAGTTCTCTGGCATTAAAAGGTCAGAAACAGCAGTTTGCCAGTCCCTTCTGCCACCCTCTCTCTCTCTCTCTCAACCTACTCCTCTTCCGAAGGTTTTCCGGAACAGGTTTATTGCAAAGAAATTTGCCGAATTCGGCAAATTGCATACTCTGTGTGAAATATGAAATGTAAATGAAAAACACGGACGAAGTTTAAGTAGTGTGCTTTGTAATCCAGCTTTTTTTTTTTTTTTTTTCTGTTGAAAGTCCTTGTCATTATCAGTAGGAACAGGATAACTTTTGTAGATCAAGAAAGTCTTTCTTATTATGTTCATCCTTTCTTTTCCTTTTTTTCCTTTCTTTTCTTTTTTTCTTTCTTTTCTTTTGACGCACCAGAAAAAGGGACGTTCTCTGATTTGTAGATGAAGCGTTGGGAATGTTCTCTCTCGGTATGCTCGATTACGAACGCATGGTTTTATGTTAAACCTGCACAGCGGGTCTGAATTTTGTACCTCCCGTCCCACCGAGTCATGTATGCTGGTGCACATTCACGCATGATTGAGAATCTGTCTCTGTCTCTGTCTCTGTCTCTCTCAGTGTGATGAATTTGTCTCTTTCTCTTTTTCGCGCATGCACTCACACACACACACACACACACACACGCACACGCACGCACGCACACACAAATACATGCGCGCGCGCGCGCGCGCGCACACACACACACACACACACACACACACACACACATGCGCGCGCACAGACACAGAGAGAGAGAGAGGGGGAGGGGGGGGGGAGGTGAGTGAAAAGTGGGAGATAATCTGTTGGAGAAAATCGGTGTTCAGCCAGAGGTCACGCAAACAGCGGAAGACCCCTGGACCCCTGGATTTTTTTTTTTTCATTCTTCTTCTTTTTTTTATTTTTTATTTATTTATTTTTTTTTTTAAAGATCCGGGGTTTAATTTCTATGTGTTTGTTCCGTGTCCCTCGCCACGACCCTGACAGCTAATCCTCACGTCCTGAAACTTGTGAAAGTCTTTTTGGACACTTAGAAGAAGAAAAAAAATGCTGGCGAAGCTTTTTTGCGTGGTAATTAGATATGTAGTGAGTTGATAGGCTGGCTGGCTTTTGTAGTGTGGTTGGTTAGGCAGATACCATACTATTGCATTAGAGTTTGAATATGTATTGAGAGATGGGGAGAGAGAGAGAGAGACAGACAGACAGACAGAGAGGGAGGGTGGTTGGGTGGAGAAAGAATGACGGAGACAGGAAGGAAGGAAGGATGAAGAGGCAGAGTGGTAGACGGACGGGTGGTCGGGTGGTTGGGTAATTGTTGGTTTGATGGTTTTGGTGAGCAGGTTAGTCCATCAGTCGAGACAGTTTGTTCATGATAAAAGAGTTGTTGGCTGGCAAGTTTGCGGTCTGAGTGCCGGGGGGGGGGGGGGGGGGGGGGGGGGGGGGGGGGGGGGGGGGGGGGGGGGGGGGGGGGGGGGGGGGCTAGGTGGTAACGTGGCTTATTTGACGAGGAGAAAGAGAGGTGGGAATGAGAGACCAACTGTGAAGGATAACAAAAACAAGAAGAGTGAAGAGAGAGAGAGAGAGAGAGAGAGAGAGAGAAGAGAGAGAGAGAGAGAATAGACATTGGGAAAGGGATGGGAGAGCGAGAGAAAAACAGAGGAAGGATAAACAAAAACAGGAGAATGAAGAGAGAGAGAAAAAAAGAGCGGGGCCAGAGGAGAGAGAGGAGAGAGTGAGAGCGAGTGTTGAGAGATAAAGAGAGTAACGGGGAGTGGTAAGAGAGAGAGAGAGAGAGAGAGAGAGAGAAGTCGTACGACTGCTCTAATCCATTCGTCTGTTAGCTACATTCTTAACTTCTCAAGTTCTCATTCTTAAGTCACCACGTAAGGCAGTATTCATTTCAAACCAAACATGGCGTTACGCAACGGAGAGAGAGAGAGGAGAGAGAAGAGAGAGAGAGAGAGAGAGAGAGTAAAAAAAACAAAACAAAAACAAATAAACAAAGCTACCACAAGACACCGAGTGAGAATGTAGACACGTTTACAGACACAATGGGCTCCTACGTATGTTACGTACTATGTAGAAGCCAGTGACAGTGTGTGTGTGTGTGTGTGTGTGTGTGTGTGTCTTCCTAACGGTGTTGTCGCTGTCGTCAGATGGTCGTGTGACAGGCCTTTTTCTCTTGGTGATTTGCATTCCCCCATACCACCACCACTACCACAACCACCGCCACCACCACCGCCCGCCCGTTCCACTCCTTGAAGCAAACATGACGTGAGCCGTCCCAGGACAAGATTTTGCTCTCTGTGTGTGTGTGTGTGTGTGTGTGTGTGTGTGTGTGTGTGTGTGTGTGTGTGTGTGCTCCTGTTGTCATGTCTGTTGAAGCAGATCTCTCTCTCTCTCTCTCTGTCTGTCTTCTGTCTCCTCTCTCTCTCTCTCTCTCTCTCTCTCTCTCTCTCTCTCTCTCCTGTGTGTGTGTGTGTGTGTGTGTGTGTGTTGTGTGTGTGTGTGTGTGTGTGTGTGTGTGTGTGTGTGTGTGTGTGTGTTCATGCATTCTCATTCTTCATGTTGCTGCCGTTGAATCAAAGACAGTGTGTGCGTGTGTGTGTGTGTGTGTGTGTGTGTGTGTGTGTGTGTGTGTGTGTGTGTATTCCTCGTACTACTGCCGTTGAAGCAAACACAGTGTGTGTGTGTGTGTGTGTGTGTGTGTGTGTGTGTGTGTGGAGTGTGAGAGAGAGAAGTGCGTGTGTGTGTGTGTGTGTGTGTGTGTGTGTGTGTGTGTGTGTGTGTGTGTGTGCTCGCGCGAGTGCGCCAGGCATGCTTTCGCAAGTTGCACGTCCTTCTTCCATGTTTGTGAGGATGATGTGTGTGTGTGTGTGTGTGTGTGTGTGTGTGTGTGTGTGTGTGTGTGTGTGTGTGTGTCCACCAGCGTGCAGAAAGAGACAGAGGGAAGCTTGAACGGTCTCCGGGGTGGGGAGGGGGGGGGGGGGGGGACGGGACATGTTTATTGAAATCTGTCCTTGATTCAAGCCCTGCAGGAAAGTTATTTGAAACAGAACAGTGACGCGTGTTGTGGGTGTCAGTTGTTTCACATGTATGTGTGGCATGTGAAGAAAGGGATGCGCGAAGTGCTTGGACTGACGTGTTTTTCGTCGTTTTGCTTCGTTTTTTATTTCACCATAACCCTCCCCCCCCCCCCCCCCCCCCTGTTTTTTCTTCTTTTTTTTTCCTTTTATTTCTTTAGGTCAGTGTGTTGTGGTGTGTGTGTGTGTGTGTGTGTGTGTGTGTGTGTGTGTGTGTTTTAGGTCAGTGTGACTAACTCACATGTGGCCGCACTACAACTCAGAGGCTGAGTAATGTGATGAGCGTTTCCGTGGTTGCTGTGTGATTGGGTGCTGTCTACATGTAAGCTGCATGGATACTTAAAAGGCTATGTATGGAGAACAAGCGCCGAAGAATGACGTTTATCGTTTGTACTGTTTCTCTTTAACCTGTTAAGGAAATTTCTGAAACTTTTGCCTTTGCTGTCGAGTATTTTAGGTAAGTCAACCCACATGTGGATTATACCGGTCTCAGGAGCGTTCATTACAACTGCTGCTGCAGCTGCTGCTGCTGCTGTTGCGAGCATTATTAAAATGTTGATGATGATGATGATAATGATGATGGTAGTGGAGGTAAAGGTGATAATGATGTTGAAACAGTAGATCGGCCATGTGCTGGGGTTAGCAACACGAATTCTTACCAGGAAAATCTCTCTCTCTCTCTCTCTCTCCTCTCTCTCTCTCTCTCTCTCTCTCTCTCTCTCTCTCTCTCTCTCTCTGTTCTCCCCCCCCCCCCTCTCTCCTCTCTCCCTCTCCCCCCTCTCTCTCTTCCCTCTGTCCCCCCCCTCTCCTCTCTCTCCCTCTGCCCCCCCCCCTCTCTCTCCCTCTGCCCCCCTCCTCTCTCCTCTGCCTCCCCCTCTCTGTTCTCCCCTGTCTCTCTCTCACTCTCTCTCTCCATTTCTGTCTCTCCCTGTCTGTCTGTATGTGTACTTGTGTGTGCGGAGCGTGCGTGTATATGTGTTTGTGTTTTGCATTTGTGTGTGTGTGTGTATATATATAATAGGGATAGACAGGACAGTTTAGGAGTGTAAGGGAAATGGAGAAGGGGAACAGAGGGGAGGGGTGGGAGTGGAATTGGTTATTAGGAAGCAACAGAGGAATATTAGCACTATACAAAAAAAAATTCGTTAATACCTCAATATTGGCGTGGTTCACAGTCAGTTTATGACTGTTGTCACAGTGTGTGTGTCGACCCATCAAGCCATGACTTTCTCAATAGCATGAAACACACACAAAAATGACCTTCAGAATTCGCTGAGGTTGTATGTTTGCTGCTTAAAGGAAGGGGGAACGAAAAAAAAATTAAAGAAAAAAACCCCCAAAAACCTGTGAATATATTAGGATGATACAAATCTTAAAAAAAAAAAAAAAAAAGCCCCCCAAAACAGAGAAGGGTCATTGTGAACATTTGTCGCAGTAATAAATAGATAATACAGTGTTGACATGAAGCAGGCCGTACGACATGCCTTTTAACACACCTTTTGAGGGTTCCTAAGTTAAGTGCGTGCGTCTGTATGTGTGTGTGTATGTGTGCGTGTGTGTGTGTTAGTGCGTGCGTGCGTGCGCGCGCGCGCGCGCGCGCGCGTGTGTGTGTGTGTGTCGGTATGTGTGTGCGTGCGTGCGTGGGTGCGTGTGTGTGCTCAGCAAAGTTTCAGGAATAAAAGTGTCAGAGGGAGTACTTATTGTCAGTCCCGTTCCCATCTTGACCATAGCTATGTCAAGACTTTTATCATATGATAGGTCTTCAGTTTATGGTATTTTTCGTCGTTTTATTGATTAACATTCAGACTTGACGTTCACATCCGCCATAGGTGATAGGACAGACAGGGATTAGTATTGCTGGAGATTGGGCTTTTGAGGAAGAGGAGGAGAGAAGGGGCGTGTATCCCCAGAATGACAACACGTTCTTCTTCTTCTGCTGTATGGTACCCTCAGTCATCACGTTGACTCTGTAAGCACTGTGAGGAGTCCGAAGGTTAAGGGAGGTGTGTGTGTGTGTGTGTGTGTGTTGTGTGTGTGTGTGTGTGTGTGTGTGCGCGGCGTGCGCGTGCGTGTGTGTGTGTTCTCATGGAAGTAAAGCAGCTTCACTATTGACCGGAAGTTAATACGGGAAGCGGAAATACCAGTTTGTACATTGGGCGCCGGGGCGATTCGAACCGTCAACGTTGACAGCGAACTCTTGTGTTTTCCGCCGCTGAGCTGATTAATTAGGCGTGTCCGTAGGTCTGCGTTGTTAAGACGTTGTTTGATTAAACTGTTGTCCAGTAAGGAGATGGTTACATGTTCAAAGTTCAATAGGCTAATAGCCGTTGGGCTGCGAACTGTTAGAGATTCACCGTGTGTAGGACACGGCATCTTGGAAGACGGAGCTCTTCCTCTCCCTCCGCCGCCTTCACCTTCCCTGAACTGAATCACGTATCCATTTTTACTGTCGGGTGGACAGAGGGGGTTTTCAGGCTGCGAACACCCGACTCCTTTATGGTTTGAACTCGCGACCGTCAGCACCACAGCTGGACGCTCGAACCATTGGACGTCGGTATGAAGATGATGAGTAAATAATCATGGTGCGCGTAAAATGTATCCTAGGAGTTACAGGCTGATAATACGTTAATTTTACCCTTTATCGTATGTAAGTAATGTTACTAAATGGTGCAAAAGAAAGAAAAGAGAAAACAGAGAAGCCACTGCCCTGTGGTAGACGAAAGAATAAGAGAAGCACGGATGGAGGGTTGGAGTGAGTGTGTGTGTGTGTGTGTGTGTGTGTGTGTGTGTGTGTGTGTGTGTGTTGTGTGTGTGCGCATGCGTGCGTGCGTGTGTGTGTGTGTGCGCGTGCGTGCGTGTGTGTATGCGTGCGCACGCCTCTGTGTGTGTGTGTGTGTGTGTGAGAGAGAGAGAGAGAGAGAGAGAGAGGAGGTGGGGGAGGGATTTTCTGGAGTTTCGGTTTCACGAAGGCGTCATGGACGTAGATCCCAATATAACTTTACACACGCTAGTCCACATGAGCTAAGCCAAGAGCCAATAGACAGCAGTGTCCAGGGGGTTGAATAAATATGAAAATAATAAGGTAGGTATTGGGAGGGGACACAGAGAGAAAGTGGGAGGGTGGGGGTGGGGGGAGAGGTGGGGATAAAGGGAGAAACTCACGGACGAAGTTTACAGCTGTTTGCAAACGCCCGACATAAACGCTCTCTCCACGCGATGATCTGGACCTCGGGAGCTGTAACGGTTGTGTAAGAATCGGGAGTTCCATAAACTCCTCCACTGACAGACTGACAGACGAGTGCCTGGATATGTGGTCATAAATATCCCGCCAGTCTGACGCCTCTCAGGGGGACGTACTGGGCGAATGTTCTCTCAGTGTGTCTGTGTGACTTTCTGTCTGTCTGTCTGCCTGCCTGTCTGTCTGTCTCTCTCTTTCTCTCTGTCTGTCTGTCTGTCTCCTGTCTGTCTGCCTCTCTCTCTCTCTCTCTCTCTCTCTCTCTCTCTCTCTCTCTCTCTCTCTGTCTGTCTGTCTGTCTTTCCTGTCTGTCTCTGTCCCCCCCCCCCCCTCTCTCTCCTCTCTCCCTCCGTCCTCCTTCCCCCGTCTGTCTGCATGTCCCGTCTATCTGTCAGTCACTCTCTGTCTGTCTGTCTGTCTGTCTGTCTGTCTGTCTTCTCTCTGTCTGTCTGTCTCTCTCTCTCTCTCTCTCTCTCTCTCTCTCTCTCTCTCTCTCTCTCTCTCTCTCTCTCTCTCTCTCGTTGTGCGGTTTGTCGTGTGTGTGTACTGCTGACAAGTGTCCGTGTGTGTAAAGGTAAATTTGTTCTTGTGACCCAAGCAGTCGTCGCTGGGGGAGGGAGGAGGGAGAGAGAGAGGGGGGGGGGGGAGCGAGGAGTTGGTGGTAGTGACTTCAGTTTCTCTCTCAGGGGGCCAGCGTATGATATGGTGGGTGACCCTGGTGGTGTCTGTCCTCTGTCTCCCCGTCGTCCGTTTACCTTTCCCAGCCCCTAAATAGAGGAGAGCAGGTTTGCATGTGGATGGGCTGAGGATGGGCGGGGGGTGGGGTTGGGGTGGGGTGGGGGGGGGGGGGGTGCGTGTGTGTGTTCAAACGAGGGGCACGAAGGGAGATAACCACGGTCGATCAAAACTTTTTTTTTTTTTTTTTGGAAGGTCGTTTTAAAAGCTTTCACGGCACTTCTCTCTTTTGGAACAGATCCATCACCCTCGTCCCGCTCATAGCCACCTTCATGAACAGACTGTAACGGACCGATGAACCAGCAGCCTAGACCTGTTCACAACCACCTTTATGAACAGACTGTAACAGACCGATGAACCAGACCTGTTCATAGCCACCTTTATGAACAGACTGTAACAGAGCGATGAACCAGACCTGCTCATAGCCACCTTTATAGTTAGACTGTAACAGAGCGATGAACCAGACCTGCTCATAGCCACCTTTATAGTTAGACTGTAACAGAGCGATGAACCAGACCTGCTCATAGCCACCTTTATGAACAGACTGTAACAGAGCGATGAACCAGACCTGCTCATAGCCACCTTTATAGTTAGACTGTAACAGAGCGATGAACCAGACCTGCTCATAGCCACCTTTATGAACAGACTGTAACAGAGCGATGAACTAGCGGCCTAGACCTGCTCCTAGCCACCTTCATGAACAGACTGTAACAGAGCGATGAACCAGACCTGCTCCTAGCCACCTCCATGAACAGACTGTAACAGAGGATGAACCAGCAGCCTAGACCTGCTCCTAGCCACCTTCATGAACAGACTGTAACAGAGCGATGAACTAGCGGCCTAGACATGCTTACAGCCACCTTTATGAACAGACTGTAACAGATCGATGAACCAGCAGCCTAGACCTGCTCCTAGCCACCTTCATGAACAGACTGTAACAGAGCGATGAACCAGACCTGCTCCTAGCCACCTCCATGAACAGACTGTAACAGAGCGATGAACCAGACCTGCTCCTAGCCACCTTCATGAACAGACTGTAACAGAGCGATGAACCAGACCTGCTCCTAGCCACCTTCATGAACAGACTGTAACAGACCGATGAACCAGACCTGCTCCTAGCCACCTTCATGAACAGACTGTAACAGAGCGATGAACCAGTCCTGCTCCTAGCCACCTTCATGAACAGACTGTAACAGACCGATGAACCAGACCTGCTCCTAGCCACCTTCATGAACAGACTGTAACAGACCGATGAATCAGCAGCCTAGACATGCTTATAGCCACCTTCATGAACAGACCGTAACAGACCGATGAACCAGCAGCCTAGACCTGCTCATAGCCACCTTCATGAAGACGGACCGTTCATCAGTCTGGTCCTCGCTTTAGCAACAACCTTTATGAAGAGGCTATAATAGATCGATCAACTTATCAATCTAGTCCTTTTTTTCCCAAGCAACCTTTATGCACAGACTATAATAGACCAATCAACCATCGTCCTAGTCCTGTTTTTAGCTGCTTGAATGAACAGACTATAATAAACCAATCAACGTAGTCCTGTTTTTAGCCATCTTTATGAACGGTCTTTGACCATGCGACCAACCACCAGGCTGGTTCCGTTGATGATATCTACCATCACCCTAGAACCAGACAACACAAGGGGCTTTGTTGTTGTTGTTGTTTTCAGCAACCTTTATGAACAGACTATAACAGACCAATCAGGCATCATCCTTGTCTTGTTTTTAGCTACATGCATGAACAGACTTTGATAGACCAATCAATCGTCACCCAAGTCCCGTTTTCTTCTTTCTTTCTGCGTACGCAGGCTGAATTTCCTGCGGACACTGCCTGTATAGACAGGCAGTGGGGTTTTGTGTGTATGACCGTTTTTTTTTTATCCCGCCATTAAGGCAGCCATACTCCATCTTCGGGGAAGGTGCATGCTATGTGTAACGGTCATCCATACCAACGGCCAAACTGGCCTTCTCTTCCGAAAGTTGGTGATGGGATTTTACGTGTGTGCAAGATGTTGTGCATGCGTTCATACACGGAACCTCGTTTTATAGTCTCATTCGAAGGACTGTGTGGGGAATGGAGTCAGAACCAATGTTAACTCCGAGGGGAAAAGTCCCCCTGTACCGAAATTCGAACCCGCAACCCCAGGATCACGAGTCCGGCGCTTTACCAACTGAGCTATTCCGGCCCCCAGTCCCGTTTAAAGCCGCTTTTATGCAGAGACTGTGATAGGCCAGTCAACCATCATCCTAGTCCCGTTTGAAGCCATTTTTATGAACAGACTGTAATAGACCAATCAACCATCATCCTAGTCCTATTTTTAGCCACCTGTATGAACGGACTATGACAACCCGATCAACCCACTAGGTTGATTCTCTTAATATCCACCATCATCGTAGAACCAGGAAAGAATTTTGTTTTGTTTTGTTTTGTTTTTTAAGCTGGA